>CM053770.1:437941239-438022615 GCA_028658325.1 Potorous gilbertii
ATATATATACGTATATATATATATGTATATATATACATATATATATAATCTATAGAAAATATATAATAAATTCTATTTTCAAAACTCTTCTGTTTATCTGTTTCCTTTTGCCCTTCTGTTCTAATCAGTGAATATTAAAAAGTAAACCTTTAGTGCTAATTTTGTTTTTTCAACACCTAAATTTATCCTTTTAGTCCCCTCCCTCTCAAAGAGCTATCCTTTATAACAAAATAAGTAACTAGAAAGAAAGATAAAAAGAGGAAGAGGGAAGAATCAAGAAAAACAATAATCATGTAGAAAATAAAATAAGCAAAGTCTATACCCATGGTATTCACACCTTTGTAAATTAGTAGGGAAGATAAATTTTTACATCTTTTTTGAGTCATTATTTGGTTTTCATTATTTTCTGAGTTTTCTTCTTTCCATCTTGCATTGATGTCTGCAGCGCTTTTTTTTTTTTTTGGTTTTCTAACTTGAGTTTACATCATTTTTTTGTAAGTGTTTACACGGTTCTCTGCATTCCTCACATTTTTTCTCTTGTACACTAATACTGCATTATGTGAAGTTACTACAGTTTGTTCAGCTATTGCCCAGTCAGTGTGCAACTAAGTATTTTATTTCTGGTTCTTTTTTACTACAATATGGACTGATATAAATATTCTGGTGTATAATAAGTAGGCTCTTTTGTTTTTATCATTGATATTCTTGGGATGTATGCCTAGTAGTGGAGTCACTGTGGATATTTTAATCACTTTATTTTCATAATTCCAAATTGTTTTTCAAAATGGTTATTCCTCCAATATCAAGAATTCTCTTGGGTCAGTTTCTTCTCCCTTTATTAGAATGTTAGCACTAAGTCTTTGTACATCTTCTGTTAGTTGCTCAAATAAATTTACCTAAGGTTTCTCTTTACCCTTGTGTTTGTGTTTTAGTGCTCCTACTCCTCTTTGATCTTTTCATCAGAAATGCGTTGAAGTTCTTTATTTCATTAAAGGCTTACTTTTCCCCCCTCTATAGGATTATAACCAGCTTTGTAGGATAAGTTATTTTTGGTTATATGTTTATACTTTTTGTTTGTTGGAATATTATATTCCAGGATCTCTCATCCTTAGTAGAAGCAGCCAAGTCTGGTGTGATCCTCACTGTGGTTCCTTGGTAACTGAAATGTGGTGCTTGCAATTAATTTTATTTTTCCCCTTTCATATGGGAGCCTCTGGGCTTGGGGCTGTGACATTCTTGGGGCTTTTCTTTGGGGTTCCTTTCAGGGGTCAATTTGTGGAATATTTCTCTCTTTGTTCTCTCAGCCTTTGACTTGAGTTCAAGTCTGGTCCCTGACATGTGTTCACTGTGTCACCTTGAGGAAGTCATTTAACCTTTTGTACTTTAGACAGTTCTCCATGAATATTAGTAGCAAAAAAGAGCCTAACAAATTTCCTCTTCTAGTAGTTCTCTGTATCACTAAAATCACAACTATTTTCTAGTCCTTACTCTAAACTATATATAGGCCAATATACCACTTTAAGGGAGATATGCATTGTTTTACCCTATGTGTCTTTCATTTATTAACTGGGTTTATTTTTTTCACTGCATTTGTTTCTTTTTGCCAGTGAAATATAGTGCTTTTTTCTTTCAAAGTCTAATGTCTTGAATTTCTTCCCTAACGCATGTAATCTGAGTTCTAAAATTTTAAGTAAAGATTGCTTCCATAGTATTTTGTGGTGGTGTTTTTTTCTCTGAAATATAATTAGAATAAACTTGAAATGAGACATAGTAAGACTGACTTCTTTTTCAGTAGGAAAACTCTAAATTTTTTTGCCAGTATTTTCTCTACAGAGAGAAAAGGTGTATTAGATAATAAGTGATTCTTTGAAAGTTGGTATATAGTTGCTTGCTGGTACTAGGTGATATATTGGTCAGTCCTTGGTTGGGAGTAGAGCAATGGGAAGGATGATTTATTCTTCATGTACTCAGAAATATGACTGAGAATTTTTTTAATGTGAAGTTCTAGACACATACAAAAAAATGTTGAAAATAATAGGATGTATTTGACTAAGTTGAAAAAAGTGTCAAGTGTCTTTATTGGATCTCTCCATCATACATGCAGTTTTTATTTGTTGAGTTATTGGCTCCGGAGGCTTTGCTGCAGACTGGGGAAGGTAATCTCTTACCCTGGCCTTTCCTTACTGTGTACTTCATGTACTTTGGGGGTGGGTGGTGAATGCTCTGCATTTCATTTTTGTTTCTAGTGTTTCTGTCATGATATTTTGATGATCTCAATTTGTTCTTCCAGTGGTTTTGTCTGACACGAGTCTCAGAACTCTTCTTAGCCACTGAAGTACTAGAATAAAAAGTCTGTGGTAAATTAGCTTACTTTATGGCCATAAAATGGAAAGCATCCATTTCAAAAATTAGTGTTTAACAAACTCGGCATCATTTTAACATCTCAGTTGTGCTTGTGTTTTATGAGCTAGAAACAGAGAAGTTCACAGCTTACCAAATTCATCTGTAATTTGATTGACAGCTGTACTATGGAATATCATTTCTACAATTACTCAGATCAGTCCTATGTATAATGTAATACATGACCTCCTTCCCTCCAAAAAAGACTTTTTTCATAAGCAGAAATGACATTTACTGAGATCCAGTCATATGTAGCATCTATGAAAAATTAAGATTATCTTCAACACTTACTTATAATTTATTTGGAGAAATTGAACTTGTCTATGTGGAGTAAAAAAATAATAGTGTCCGGCAGAAAACATTATACACCAAAGTGTGCTACGCAGATCATTGCTGGGAAGACTCAGACAAGGGAGAGTGATCTTGGTGGTTGTGTAGGACAGTTGGATTGACTTCCCGAAGGAGATCCATGGGGCTAAATCCTGTGAAATGCTTAGCATTCAGACCCCTAGCATGAAGGGGGTGAGGTGTGGGAAAGAAATGGGCATCTCATTCTAGAGAAAATCATGTAGTATATTTTGGAGATTTGAATATACAGGTTTGGCTAAAACTGAGAGTTTGTGTTACGGAGTAGTGGGGATGCACTATTGAAAAAGTATCTTGGAGTTAAGAGTCTTTGGAAGGGGTTGAATGTTATGGATTGGCAGTTTGACCTTTAGTTCTGGCTAATCATTTAAGATTTTTAAAACAAGAGCTTGTTATTTGTAAATTAGTCCTTTAGGAAATTTGGCAATAGTGGGTAGGATAGATTTTTAGGAAAAGAGAACATTATGCTTTTATGAATAAGATTTCATAAGTGGCATATCTGAATCCATGAAATAAGAAACTGTATAAAATACTGTTCTTTGGTATTTTAAAATAAAAATGAAACCTGCACTCCTCACATAGAGAAAATGACATATAAAATAGTCTACCAAATACAGAACTTGGTTTTGGTTCCACATAATTACAAAATGTATACTAATTTTTTTTTATTTGTTTCCTATTTCTTATTAAGGTTTGCTATAAACTAGTTCATTTAGGATTGGAACTTCATTGAATAATGTTACTAAAGATGATTGCTTTTTGATTAGGATAAAAAGGAGCACTGCGGGGAGAGTCTGAGTACTTATTCTTGGGTTTTCAGGAACGTTCACAGGCTTAGGTCTTTTCAGGCAAATCCTGTCCATGGCAGTAAGAAAAACATCATTTTTCTATTTGTGACTACTTTTGGTGCTCTCATGTTCAGAGGTAATAAAATGCTTTCTAGTAGTTTAAATGAGATGTAATGAATTTGATTTTCGGGAGAGCGATGAGGGGGGAAATTTATTTCAGTGGTTGTTGCTTAATCAACATCTACTCTGCCACTTCACATCAGCTTCTCTCCTTTCCAAGTGAATTAGTTCTTGTGGGCAGCACGTCAAGAGGAAGTGTATTGTTCTTGGCAGGGCACTTGAATTTCTAATTACCAGATTCCTGACTTAATTGCAATTACCTGGACACCCAGGCAGGATGAACTTTTGGAAAAGAATGTAATTAGTGCAAAAGGAACCTTGCTGCCAACTCCTTGTCTAGATACCAACACTAAACAGCACATTGATAAGTTCACATCTATAAAGACAACCAATCAGTCTGTTTTTAAAAGTTCCTAAAGATAATATTGTAAAATGCTTAATAACGTTGAACTCTCAAGCTAATGTATGAGAGTTAACTGGAGAATTAGCATCTTGATTTATAATGTGGTAGAATGTTCCTATGTATGTATCTTTAAGGATGAATTATTTCTTCTCATTAAATATGACCCTCAAGCTCAGAAAGTCTTCGTATTAAGGTATTGATGTTAGTATTCTGCAATATCAATTTATTCTTTGATTTTTATAAAAGGATTTATTAAAATTAACATTTGAATTTTTTTAAAAAAGAAAAGTTTAGATCTGGTATAAAAATGTATCATACTTTGACATTAAAATCTTATAAATTAGCCTGAATTCCTCAACTGTCCAAATCCTTTCCTGCCTACTTTTCTCATCTCACCTTCCTTAGATTTTTTTATCCTGTTTATTCACAGACTGAATTCACAGGCTGGGGGTACTGGGAAAGAGTTAGCGGCTATCTACTATCTTAAGTTATGATTTTCTCCAAATAAAACTTCCAGTCTCTCCCTTTTTGTAAGGCTTTCTTCAAATTCACTAAATCATTTTCCTTCTCTGCATACTACAAAACATGACTGCAAACTCCTCTATGCAGTTGATCCTTTCTTCAGTTTCTTGAACTAGGATGAGCCCTACAGCTTGAATATTTTTTCTCCTGCCCACATCCTACTTTAAACACTCAACCAAGAGGTGGCTTGATCTAGTTAAAAGATCACTGAATTTGTATTTAGGACACCTGTTAGAATCATGGGTAAGAGCCTTAATCTCTGAGCCGCAATTTCTTCTTCTGTCAATTGAACATAAGAAGCCAATGGCATTTATTAATTACTTGTTATATGCTAGGCCCTATGCTAACTGCTGTGAATTAAACAGAAAGGAAAAACAATTTTTACTCTCAATGAATTCACAATTTAATAATTCCAAGATAGGATTATATTGTAAACTTTAATGCACTCTACAAAAGGCTTATTCAGCTTTGTGTTTTCCCTTCCCCCTAATGTTACAAAACATCTTAATAACATATTTTTGTAGTTACATATTTGTATACAATAACATAGTATCTATATTAAGTATAAATTTTTGTTGAGTACTTGCATTAATTTCATTTTTTTTTTTAATCTTATGGTCTCAAGTTTCTGTGTAAAAGGTTTTCAGATTTATTTCAGAGAGAAACTGAGCTTTCTTTCCTCTGCTTCATTTCCCCATCACCAATTGCCTACAGAATATTTCCATAAATGTCTCATAGACCTCTTATAGTTAACGTGTCCAGAACAGAACTTATTCCCTTTCCTCCTAAACTCCCTCCTCTTTTCTAAATTTCCTATTTCTATTGAGGGTATTACCATCTTTCTAGCCAGCCAAGATTACAACCTCTGCATCATCTTCAAGTCCTCTCATCTCCATTCAGTTGCCAAGTCTTGGCTGCTTCTTTCCTTCCCACTCCCACTCCCCCATTCCAAGTTCTCATTATCTCTCACTTCACTGTTGCAGTCTCCTATCCTCCTGGCTCTCCACTGTGCATTTCATCTTACACTCAGTTACTAAAGTCATGTTCCTAAAGCACAGATCTTTCATCCATTTTCTCAAGAAATTTCCTTGACTTCTCGTAGCCTTTATGGTAATCATCTCTGTTTTCCGTTTAGACCTTTTCATAATTTTGCTGTAATTTATTTTTTAAAATCATTCTCATATTATTATCCCTTGCCCTGTCTCTATACCAGGGATCCTGGCTGACTTGCTTGTTCCTTGTACATGATGTTCCATCTTCCCTCCTTATTACCTTGTACTGGCTGTGTCCCATGCCCATACTTCCCTCACCTAAGAATTCTTCGGGTCTTTCAAAGATCAGCTAAAGTGACAGTTCATACAAACTGTGTTTCCTGAATTTACCTGTTGTCATTTCTTCCGAGATTATTTTATATGTTTTGTATATTTCTAAAATTATTTTGTATATTTTGAATGTACTAATGGATATATGCCATTTCCCCTCCCTGCTCTAAGAGTAGTTTCTTGAGAGTAAAGATTAATTAATTTTAGTCTTTATGTCACCAGTACCTAGGAGCATATATGAAATATAGTATGTTCTTAATAAATACTTGAATGAATAATTTGATTTGCTTTTCTGCTATGCTTATAATCTTCTAAGGAGCAGAGACTTTCTGATGTAAATGTATAAAGTCCGTCATGCACATTAGAGTACTTTTGATAATTCTTGATTCTGTGATCTTTGAAGAGTAAGGGCAAGTTTTGTGGAAAAGATGGAATTTATATTGACCTTTAACAGATTTGTAAACTAAATGAGGGTAAGGATCTCAGAATTGGAGGACACTGAAAGAATAGGAAACAGTGTGAACAAAATTCTGAGATCAGAGGTGCGTGGAAAAGTTGTGTGGGGTGGAGGAGATAAGTTGAGTATAGATTATATAGAGACTTGTCACCTGTGGCTGGACATTCACCTTGAATACCAAGCAAAGAAAAAATGTTTGAACTTGATTAATTAAACAGTAGGAAGTATTGATGGTCTTTGAGCAGAAGTGACTACCAGATTTATGCATAAGGAAGCTAACATGGGAAAAGATGGTCTTTTTAAAAAGTAGCATGATACCCTACTGACATTTGCATTAGTCTCTTACATTGTCAAGCCTTTCTTTTGCTTTTTGTGGTGCTTATCAGGGAAATTGAAGTGGCATTAAATGGAAGAAAAGAATATATTTCATAGATTCCTTTACTATGATTACCAAGAATGTATGTGCATGTAATCATTTTCTTTGATTAGTTCAGTTTTAAAGATTGAATTATTGCTTAAGGAAGGACTCCTTAAATATTAAAATGTTCTGCATAGTACAAAGTCCATATGTGGCATATTTGTCTTTATTTCAAAGGAGAGCCAGAAATTGATTTACAATTGATTCATCGTGTTTGAGAAGATAATTGTAGTCTCAGTGGTGGGATCCAGTTCCAGCATGATCTGTATTCCTTATTGATAGACTCAAAATAAAAAATGCCATCTCTGTGTTTTTAGATCAAGGTATTTAAAGAATGGCTTTGCTCTTTAGAAAGTGCAGGTCAGAACAGTTGAAATGTAATATCTATCTGACAGAGCTCCCAAGCCCACATCACAGTGAAAGTGGAAATGTTGTGAGAAAAGAACATTGTAGCAAATTGTTCCAAGTGCTTATAAACATTGAAGTGATGATTTTAAAAAAAAGTGTATAGGTAAATAAATCTTTGGTCCAATGAGTGCTTTTTGTTGATGCCTGCGATGTATTCATAAACTTTCTATTTCTCATTTCTCATTTCTTAACTCTTCTTACATGAGTCACCTGCTTCCAACACAACTTGGTAATAGATCACAGAATTCTAGAGAAGGTTCTTCCTGGGAAGGAGGTATCATACTCTTATTTTGCAAATAACTGAAGTCAAAGGAGATAATGTGATTTTCTTGAAGTTACACACAACTAGCTGCTGATAGAACTAGGACTTTCACCCAATTTCTTTACCTCACAATTCTGTGCATGTATTTAGTGCATATTGGCAAAATATTGTTGGAGAGTTACATCTAAGAAAGAAGACCGCCCAGTTGGGCCTCATTGCGCTATTTTTGTAGTTTTAGATGGGCTTGAGATTTAATGTGATTATTCCTCTTCTTTCCAAATTTAGAATCAGATTTTGAAGGGATCTTAGATATCATCTAATCCAGTTTATGTACCCTAATTGATAAAAAGGGTGTAGATCAAGCCCCACCATCTGTAGGAAGCCTTTCCCAGTTTCCTTCCCCAAATGATAATGCCCTTCTTCCTTGCTTTCTGTGTATTCGGTTCCCTGGTATTTATTTTCTTTATGTTTATTCTGCATAGATATAGATAAGTGCTCATCTTCCACTGAATGTAAGTTTGTTGAATATAGGAGTTGTTTCATTCTTCATACTTTTATGTACACAACTAGCACAGTGCTTGACACATAGTAGAGATTTCATCAATGCTTGTTGATTCATCGATAAAAACAAAAACTCCAGTTTCTTTCTTTTCTGGTGCCAGACAGTGTAGATATCCAGTGGTGCCAGCAAATGATTTTTATTTAAGAAAGGAAGATAATGCTAGCCATTCTCCTTTAATAAATCAGGTACAATTATTATAGACATCAGCATCATAATGGCTTACATTTACTTAGCACTTTAACTTCTACAAAATGTTTTCTATACATTATCTCATTTGATCATATAACAGTTTTGTAGGGCAAGCAAGGCAAGTCTTAATTCTTATAAATTTATTAAAAATATTCTTATAAAAAGACTAATCATTTGGTAGGGGGAGGGGGAAATAAAAGAAAGATTTTCACCAAGAAAAGGTATCCAAATTGAGTATATTATTGGCCTTTGCAGTAAATTTAATCTTAATTTTTTTAAGTTATGAAGAAGTATTAGAAATGTAATGCCATATTTCACCAGCAGCTGTGTTTATGGATTGGTTAATGAACAGAATAGTACATTCATATCCCCATCGGGAGTAATTAAGGAGTTATATAATCTTATATATAAGCCTCCCCTGCTACCTCTTATTGAAAGTGTTGTCTCTTCATATTTTTTTCAGAATACTCTGTACCTCTTCTATACTGTTGTTGCCTTGTACTTTTTTCCTCCTAGTAGAATGGAAATTCTTCAATCAGAAAGGACTGCATCTTTTATATTTCTGAAACCCCAGCTTCTTTATTACTCATTTTAGCTGTTTAATTATCAGGAAATTGATGTTAAGTGGTCATGTGCCAAGAAAGCGGTAGAATTTGCACTCAAAAACATTTTCTGACTTCAAAGCCAGTTCTTTTTCTATCACATTTGAGCTGCTTCATTCTCAAAAATTTGCAGTCATGTCATGGTAGCTGAGATTGAATATATAAGTATGGTACGTGGAGAAAGGAAACAAAGTGGAATTTTATGGTTCTTCTTTAATTTAGATGGAAGTAAATTATTTTAGATATACACGAGCTCTTCCTGATCACTAATGCCTTGATACTTAGGTAACCTTTTTTTTTGATGAGTACTCCCTCCCACAATGCAGACCATAACCCTGTATATGACTTTCTGTCTTTGGTATCCTTGCCTGCATCCTCCTATATAAACCCTACCTCAGGGCTGACAATGACCTGTTTTTCTGGGTGCTTTCTACTGAATGACTTCATATTGTATGAATACCACTGGAACAGGTGAATTTATTTCATTTCTCTAATGCCATCCATTATTCCACCTTTCCTGAAAGTTCTTCATTTATACAGTAATGTGTTTCAGCCTACATAGATCCCTCCTTTGCTAGTGGGATGTTCCTCAACTTCAGTTTCAGAGACTGATACACGATGGCTTGTAGCTGTTTCACATCACTGGAAGAATGTTAGTGTTAAAAAAGAAAGATCTTTGTTTCAGTGAGAAGCATGGGGTGGTTAAGAGCTCAGTTCTGTTTCCCAAAGGCTTCTGCTCATGTAGTGATGGGCCTTTTCTCATTGTCTATCCATATTGGTTCTCATTTAGGATGCTCTGTGATATTCCAGGGCTTGATACAATAAACGGTGTCATCTCCAACTCGGACAGACGTGAAAAATTTGTATCTTCTCATATCCCTGACATATAGGTAATCACAAGTTTTAGAAAAAGCATATGACAAACTGAAAAGAGTCAGTTAGCTAGCCCCCTCCCTAATTGAACCAAGAGGGGAGAAAAGCCAGCTGTGAAGCCCTTGGCAAATTGTATATACATCTTTTAATTGCCCTCAAGTTTCTCTGTGGAAAAAAAATGCCTTTCTTTTTAATGTGAATATCTTCCCAGTGGTAATATATGGTTGCAAGTAAGAGTATGAATGAATGAATGTATGTAGTATTTATTAAGTGCCTACTATTTGAAAAGCCCTTTGCTGAATTCTGCAGAAACAAATAGAAAAAAGTAAGACAGTGCCTGTTCTCAGGAAATTTACGCTGTGATTGGGGAGAGAATATGTATGGAAGGTTTTAGCTGAAAATCAGATAGAAAAGCCCCATGGCCCTGAAGGTGCATTGACAAAACCCATGTATGTGCCTTTTCTTTAAGAAATGGTGTTGGGACAGCTAGGCGGTATACTGAATAAAGCACTGGCCTTGGAGTCTGGAGAACCTCAGTTCAAATCTGGCCTCAGACACTTGACACTTACTAGCTGTGTGACCTTGGGCAAGTCACTTAACCCCCACTGCCTTGTCTTGCCCCTTCAAAAAGAAAAAGAAATGGTGTTAAGAATGTCAGTCAGAAAATATATGACCAGAAAACAAGATAATCACTTAGTAAGAAAGGGGAAAACTACTGGACAGCCAACGTGATCTTTTGGTAGACATGCAGTGGCAGCAGATTGTAGGGGAGACTCCCAGCAAGTTGAGTTAGAACCTTCTGGGATGAATTTATCAAATGTCACTGGCAAGAAGTATACAGAATAGGAAGGAGCAGATGCATAGGGATCTGTATCTTTGGAATGAATGCCTGCATCTGAGATCTGTTGACTTACTGGAGTGTCTCTGAGTGGCATGAAAGTAAAAAAAAAAAAAAAAAAGTTAGTAATGCCAGTGGGCCCGACAAATCTTAAGTGCGGTATTGTGTTCTGTTCTAGGCACAACTTTTTTTTTTTTTTTTTGCCAGTCACTTCAGAATCATTTATTTTCTCCAACAACCCTGGGAGATAGGCAGTGATATTATTATGAGTGTTAATATCTTCTTGTACACATTACTGTGTGTTCATCTTTTGTTGCCGTCAGAGAAATAATGACGACTTGCATTTGACTTTATTTTGAATGAGGGAGGGCTTTGTACATACAAAGACTGATCAAATACTCTAATATATTACAGTTAGAAAAATTTTCACCTCTACAGTTGTTGATTTGTAATTACTAGTGGAAAGTACTAGATCTCAGTTTTCACAGGGGCCTATTGGCTTTCATTAAAAAAAAAAAAATTCATGATGATGTTCCCAACCTCCATAATTGTTACTTTATTTCTTTGGATTGACCAAAGAACCAAATTAGTTCTCTTTATTTTTTTCTTAATCCCAACCAGCATAGGTACCACATTTTAGGTAAAACATTGATAACTTGGAGTAAGTTTGGAGATAAGTTTCCAGAATGGGAAAGAATCTCTGAGCTTACTACCAAGCGAAGATTGGTTGAGAAAACCCGGAATGGGTGCTTACCTTAGAAAGAAGAATACATAGAGGAAACATAAAAGCTATGTTTAAGGATTTGTCATCCAGAAGAGAATTCAGCCTTGTTCTAAATGGCCCCTGTATGTAGAATAGGAAGCAATTGGTAAAAGTTGCGTAGAGTAGCCTTAGGCTGTAAAGAAAAACTTCCTAAAAATTAGATCTAAAATCTTCCAAAAAATTAGATCTAAAAATGAAATGGTCTACCTCAGTTCAGAAAGTAGTTGGTTTCCCCTTACCAGAGATCTTTTAGGATAGGATGGGATGACCACTTGTCAGGTATAGTGTTTTTATTCAAGTACACTTTTAAATTAGATAGCTTCTGAAGTGTTACTGAACTCTTGAAATTCTACATTTCTCTTCATTATTTCAGTGCTGTAAGAATCTGAGATTTCATAACTTTGACTACTCTCTCAGCCAACACGGATCACAACCTGCTTCCTACCCCTTTGCCCAGCCGTTGGTTGGAGAACAACTTGGGCAAATCCTTGGACAAAAGATAGATGTCACAATACCTCACACAATGAGATTCTGTATTATAAAAACATTGACCTTAGTCTTCACATTTCATTCAATTCATGTCAAATGAGGAACCCTGGGTTCTTGTAATAGCCTTTCTGCTAGCTACTTATACAACCTTGTACAAATCACTTAACTTTCTTGCAGCACAATTATGCACAGTTATCTGCAAAATAAGGGGGTCATACTCAGATGATCTCTATGGTGGGTTTTCAGCTTTGTGGACAATTGACTACCTAAGTATTGATGGTTTTTTTGTTTCATGTCATAACCTGAACAGTAAATATTCCTTGTCTACTTTATTTTTTCCTGCATGTATAGGTTTAATTCTTTTTTAAGTGTTTATGGGTCATAATTAGGAGTCTCTGCAATGTTTCTTGTCAGTGATAAGCATTTTAATAGTAGAGGGCTACAAACAGCTCCCTGGGATGGAGACCCCTTTCTAAATGGATGGATCATATAGTATTTTCATGTCACAGGAGTGTACCACTTGTTTCATTTTTATTTGTTTTTACATTTTCAATACCATGAGAAGAATGTTTTTGCTTTTCATATGTTTTTATAATCACTGGGAATCTAGAGACAGTGTCTTCCAGACCACATATTTAGCAGTGCCCATTTAAGAGTGTAAAGGTAAAAATAAAGCATGATACAATTCCAGAAGCTGCCTTAGCCACCATTATCAGCCCGAGGGTTGTCATTGTTTTCTTCTCTCTTCTCGTCTCCTTCGTACCATCAGGTTCAATCCGTTTTTAACCTTTTGCTCACTGATGGAACCTGAATTCTGATATGAAGTTTCTGAATAGTGTTATGATTCCGTTATCTTGACATTTCTCCTTCCCTCTCCCAAATTCCCTCTTGTCTTTCTCCTGTCCTTTTTCATGGGTATACAGACTCTTAGGAAAGAGAGAAGGCAGAAGAGGTCTGTTTTGTTTGCCCCTTGCTGGCCAGACCCATAGGTTGGCGTTTTGTGACTAGTAATTGACATTTTCACAAAGTTCTTGTTCTGGAAGTCTTACTAAATACCTTGTTTCTCTTTCAGTTTGTCCTTTTCCAGTGTAGTTTGTTGTTTAGAATTTCCTCCCCACCCCCACTCCGCCACCAAATACACAAATGCCTGCATAGAAACAAACAAAATACTTTCATATGGTCCAGTTACACATAAACAGGAATAGCTTATGGTAATGAAACCACAGAATATTACTTTATGACATTTTATTCTGTCAAAAAGTAAAGCAACAGCTCAAGTCTAAATAAAATTCACCAAGTAATTCTTCAAGTTGAAACCACACTTACATGGTTTTAAAAATTCTCCTGTGTGTTTTGTTCTCCATTTCAACCTTACTTTAGGGTAACCTCTATAAGGTATCCACGTGAAAATTTTAAAGAGGTTCCAAGCAATGAAGACTCATCCAGCAACAAATGGAAAATGCTTTCAAAAACGATACTTTAAGGGATGATAAAGTAAAATCATGTCTTTTAAAAACTGACTCTTCATTTTGAACCCAGGGCTACTTTGGCCCAAAGGGGTTTTGGGTTCTATAAGTAACCACAGTATATCATGTATGTCTGTGTGTTTGGTCACCTCATTGGAAGAGGCATTGTGCTGTACACTTCACTTCCTTTCATTTTAAATTCAAGGGCCATTTCTAATTGATGAAGGGTGCCTTTATGGTCCAGTTATTTTCAAATACATCATGCACTGCTTGTGTTGACCCTTGTCTTCATGGACATGTTGGTCTTTGACCCAGAACTGGTAAATGAACCCTGCAGGGAAATCATTAGAGAATTGGAACAATTGTGGTAGCAGGATCATGGGTCAAACCATTACCTCCCCATAGGAATGTCAGTTTAAATTGGACTTCTTGCTTTTTTTTGAGAGCACATAGTATATGTTGGAAGAGGACTAAGAACGAAGAGCTTAAGAGTGTACAGGTAACATCCAATCAATGCGAGGTCTCTGCAAAGTTTTGTAATGTTTCTCTGGTAGCTTTGAAAGTTTTGTTCTTGGTTTTTTTTAAATTTGTTTGGATATGTAAGGATAGAAGCAAAGCCAGAATTTTGTTCATCCTTAATCTTTTCTTAATCATTAATATGTAAGTAATAATTATTATGATTTTAACAGTCTTATCATTGGTTTACTTCTCATTAAGCTGTAAGGCCATTATAAATCTTCCATGTATGTGTGTGTGTGAATGTGTGTATTTTTTATATATATGCATATATATATATTACACACATATATACATATATATAAGTTAGATTCTGTTATTGTTAATGTTATTCTTTTTGTTCATCTATATACTAGGATATAATTCCTATTTGCTATTTTCATGTTCCTAGGCTTCATACTGTCAAAAAGAACAATTTTGTAAGTCAATACGTGTTAGAGAAATTTTTCTTTATTGTGTTCAAAATCAATTATTTGCCAGTGTTTACTAAGAAACTACTACCTAGTCCAAACTATAACAACCTTACACTTCTCTATCACCAACTTTCTTAAACAAAAATAAAGATTTAGGGCATGGTAAGTACCATATAACAACACAAAAAATGACATTGACTGTTCAGTCAACTCCATTGACTCCTTCTGTTACCTCAAAGATCAAATATAAAATCCTCTGTTTGACTTTTAAATCCCTTCATAGTTTGGCTCTTTCTTACCTTTCCAGTCACCTTACTCCCTTCCACCTCCTGTAACTGGCCTCCTTGCTCCTCCAAGAACAAAATACACTAGACTCCCAGCATTGTCTCCGCCTGTCTGCCATACAAGGAATGCTTTCCCTCCTCAACTCCACCTACTGGCTTCCCTGACTTCCTTTAAGCCCCATTTATTATATAGATATTTTCCCAACCCCTCTTCATGCTAGTGCCTTCTATTAATTATTTCCTATTTATCCTGTATATAGTTTGCTTTGTATATATTTGTATGTTATCTCCCCCATTAGATTATATCTCCTGTAAGAGTAGAGACTGTTTTTCCTTCCTTTGTATTCCCAGTAACTACCACAGCATCCAGAACATGGTAGTAGGTCCTTCAATGCTTACTGACTTGCCTACATTTCATGAGACAGAAAAGTACATTATGGCTTTGGGAGTAAGTTTTCAGAATCAGCTTTCTGTGTACAGTCAGACCATCTACTTCTCAGATGTAAAATTGGAATTCTTAATAAAAAGAATCATGATAAGATACCCCATATAGTTAAGATTTAACCCCAAATTATTTAAATAAGCAGTTGAAAATGAAAGGTAAGAAATGAGCAACAGAAGTGACATTGACACTGAGTGTAATCATCTCATCCAGATGTTATAGCAATATAAACTAACATTAAGGAAATTTTTAAGAAAAGTCCAGAAAGCACTGTGTAACACAAGACAGAAATGAAATAGTCTCTAACCTCATGATGCTTACATTCTGTGCTGGAGATCTACAGTAACATGTGCACATGTAAGTAGTTGCAAAGTAAATACATGGTAATTTCTTTAGAGGGTGGGAGGTGGCATATAATTTTTCATTGGCCTACCCAGTTTACAAGTTCACCAACCGTATGTTACTATCCTTGTCCTCCTTAAACATTTGCAACATTATTTTCATCTGTTATTATCTTTACCAAGTGGATGAGTTTAAAAGTCACTTTGCATTACACATATTCTCTCTCCACCACCCCGTTCTGATTTGCCACTCCATAGTGGGATTAAATGTTTGGAAAAAGATGTTTACGCTTAAATCTCAGTTTCTCAATAATATAGTCAATGTACAAATTAGTAAGCACCTGACCTACAAAATTCTTTTTTAGTGTTTTTGGAACCTTTGTTCTTATAATAAAAGCCTGGCATCAATAACTATGACAACAAACTAAACAGGTTAGGCTAGTGACTGGTATTCTCTTGAAAAACGTTTCTCTGAACTTCTGAATTGGTTCTCCACTTCTCTGAAATAAAATGTTTCTCCACCAGAATGTTCAAAGATTACCTAAGTTAGGAGATTCTTTATTTGGTCCTATTCTTGAATTACATTTATATAAATGTCCTAGGGCAAGACAAACCATCCAGGTTGAAAACTTTCTTTTCCTTCCCTTTCACCCAAGTGGCTCCTCTACCTGTGAGGACTTGGCATTAACAACTCACTGCTTCCACACTGTTGGGAAGACCTAAAAGAGAAACAATATGTGAGCAGTTGAGGGTTTTGTTTTGTTTTGTTTTTCAGCTCTCAGGGGTATGTTAGCTAAGAAATGAATAGTACTGCAATATCAATATTAGAGTGAAGATGTTAATGTTAGCATTAGGGGTTTGGTTTTGATCAACATCCAAGTGAGAAACACTGAATTAATTACAGGGAGTGCGTTGTTATCTTTCCAGTAGAGACCTAGAAAATTATTTACTGGGAAGGAAGATGTGCAACACCAAATCAGTTTCAGTGAGTGTGATCCAGGAAACCTTGGTAAGAAAACATTTTTAAGAGGCAAGATTGGGAGGAAGATGAAAACTCCCATTCTAAATTATTTTTAGCACTCATAGGTGTTAAGGTAAGTTGATTTCCTTTTCTTTCTCAGCTAGATGACAGATACACAGACTGAAGAAGATTATCTGTTTTTTGGTATGCTGGAAATGAGAGACAGAATGAAGGAACTGCTCCTGAATCCTTAATACTATAGGAAAAAACCTCCTCTTCTCCCAACCCCCAGCTCCGCAATGTTAAGTAAATATCCCATTTATTTGCTGTGAAACTAAGCAGAGGAGCATTTTTGTACAAATTGCTAGTGAGTATTTAGCACTTATTTTGAAGAGTGTTTCTAGGCTAAAGAACAAAGTCAATAAGCTCTGGGGTATGTACGTATTGCGAAAGGGAGAATAGGAGATTGTCAGTTAATAGGTGAGGAGTCTGTAGAAAAGTGAAGCCATTCAGACCTAACCCGTAGAAAAGCGAGTAGCTGTCCTCATCCCTGGATTGGGCATCTTCTTTCTTTTTTTTCTTTGTTTTATCCTCTTTCTGTAGATTCTGCTCTACCCCTGTAACATTCTATGCATCAAGTTACTCCAGGACAGCTGATATTAGTGGGGAACTTTTCTTTGGGAGCATTGGGCTCAGTGCTGTACACAGTAAGTGTTCTTTATACTGCACAGGACTGATTCTCTAATATAATTCACTTTGGCAGTAGTCCAGTTCAGTTCATCACATTTTTATTAAACTCCTACTATGTATCAAGCAGGGATGATAGGAGTATGAGGACAAGGAAGTCTCATCCTGGAGAAACTTATAATCCAATAGGAAAGAGGAGATGTGTGTGTGTGTGTGTGTGTGTGTGTGTGTGTGTTCTGTTTTTTACTTTTACAGTTTCTTTTTTCCAATTAGTAAGTGTCTACTTTCTGTCTCTTCCATTTCTATACACCTTCTTCAAAAAACATATTTTTCAAACCCTACCATAAATAAGCATAGTCTGGGAAAACAATCCTCTACGTTAACTTTGTCCAAAACTCAGTGTCTCAGTCTGCATATGTAAATCTGTCATCTTTCTTTCAGAATAATGGGAAGCGTTCTATATCATGAGTCCTCTGAAATCATGGTTAATCACTTACTGTCTATGTAAGCGCTCTTAAGTCTTTCAAAATTGTGCATTTTTACAATGTTTTTGCCATGGTATAATTTTTGTTTCAGGTTCTTCTAACTTCACTTTGCATCAAATGAAAATGAGATTCAAGAGATGCCTGTTCCCCCAATTCCACCGTGGTTCCCATAGATTTGTAATTGTACTGTCCAGTTATGCATAATGCTTCCCCCCCATTCCTCATTTCTCTTCTACTTGTGTATCTTCTGCCCCCCCCATCCCTTTCCTTTCTTCTTTCAGAGTCATCAAAATATAACAAAATCGCCCCCACTTTTTGTCTTATTTTATATTCTCCGTGTCCCCTGCTGACACTATGATATTAAAGAAATGCTTTTATCATGCTCTTCTCTCCCTCAATTCATATTCAAACACTTAATCGTGATATATTATTTACTCATTACCCACTATTATTTATCTTTTTCTATTCTTCATTTCTTGTATTTGTATTTCACAGTTTCCACTCAGTTCCCATCTTTTTACTCAGGATACTAAGAATACTTTTATTTTCTTTAAGGTCTTTTTTTTTTACCTCCTAAGGTAAGTCTTATATGGGCAGGTATATTATTCTTGATTGTAAGCCCATCTTTGGCATTTGAGTATCATTTCATGTTCTCTTCTCCTTTATTATTGTACTTGCTAAAAGCTGAGTGATTCTAACTGGTTTCTCAGTACTTGAACTCTTTCTTTTTGGCTAATTGTATTTTTTCTTTGATGTGAAAGTTCTGAATTTGGACTGCTACATTCTTAGGAATTTTCATTTTAGGGTTTCTTTTAGGAGATGACCAAATAGTTGAGTTTTTTTCTATTAACTCTTTTCTCTTTGGGTCCAAGAAGTTTTGGCAATTTTCTCTTATGATTTCTTAATTTCTATTATGTTTTTTCTACTATATTATTTTCTATTATGTTTTTTAAACATAGTATATGTTTAGATTATTTTTTAATCATGGTTTCCAGGTAGTCCAATAATTCTTAAATTATCCTTTCTCAATTTTCTTTTCCAGCTCAGTTGTTTTTCATATGAGATATTTTACATTTTCTTTTTTTTTTTTTCAGTCTTTTGAGTTTGTTTTCTTATGCAGTCATTAACTGCTCTTCTCCTCAATTTCAAGATGTCTTTTACTCAGCTAAAGTTTTATACTTCTTGTGCCAACCTGTTCTTTCTTTTTCCAGATCTCTTTTCCAAAGTTGTCATTTCTTGTTCAGTTCTTTCATCTCTTCCTATTATTTATGAGAGGGTGGGCTTCGGGGATAGGAAAGAATCGAGTGTGAGAGCAAAGACTGTGAGCAATGCCAAATTAAGGCCAGAATGGGAGACATTGATTTGTCCAGTGTGACTGACGCTCCATGTAGTTTGAAAGGAACAGTGGGCAAGTCCAGTGCTTTAGTAGTGAGAGTGGTCAGCTTTACAAACATTTTTGTTATATTCCCTTCTGGTTAAGCCCATTATCATCCGCTTGCTCTTCTTTTACCTTCCTCCCTTTTCTTTTTCTCTTATCTTTTCTTCACAGTGATTGCATTCACAAATTCTATGTTCACAGCTGTGTACACACCACTTTAGTCTGGTCACTCCCTGTCCTAAATTTGTTTTCCCTCTGACATTGGAAGATGCTGTCTTCTTTACTTCCTTCCCTCCCTCTCCCCATCCTGTTCCTCTTTCTCCTCCTATCCCCCTCTCTAATTCTCAAGTTGGTTTGAAATGGCCAATCTTTTACTGCTCCTGAATGGAGTTTGTACCATGGTCTTCTGCCTTCCAGAGCTGAGATAACACGAATCTAAGGCAATATCATCAAAGAACCATTACATGGCTAATGTCAGCTTTTGCACTGACACATATATAGTCACAATTCTAAGCAGTCAGGCTTTAGAAGCTCAGAACTCTGAAAGAAATTATTTATCATATTCAGCGGCACTAGGGATTCATTGTTTGACGAGAACTGTGCTAGATCACAGATGGTATACTTCATGGGTTATGATTTCACAAAACGGGCTGTCTTCACAATTTGGTTCTCTTATATGTCACTCTTGGGAATCCTGTGGATAAGCAATAGACACAATTTTTAAACTGGTATTTTATTAGTTTAAGCAATATTAGGAGATTTTTTTCTTGCCAGCATCTTGTTACTATACCGATTTTTTTCCAAATTAAATTATTCATTCTTTTGTTATATTGGTTGTGGGCTTTTTGCCCAAATCAAGTAGGGATATGAAGAACATATTGTGTCTAGTGACAGTGTGAGTTAGCAGCACTCCGGTATCTGCTTACAGCCTTTGCATTTATGAACCTGTGCACGACAGCTGTCGTCACTCACCCACAAGGAGAAAAGAGTGAATAAGTTTTCAAGTCCAAGAAATTAGAGAACTTGAGAAACTGTTATGAGACCTATCAAATTAGAAACAAACTTAGAAAAAAAAAGTCTGAAAATGTACCTTTCTTAAATCAGTATTTTTCTTTGCTTTTCCTTCTGTTACTGTATATACCACAGCTCTGCTCTTTAAATGAAACAATTTAGGGTTAAATGTTTATTGGGTCACATAGGGATGTACCTAGAAATGTACTGAGAATTTTCGAATGCCAAAATTGAACATTTAAACACCCCTCTCTATACTTCACATTCCTTAATATTACTGCAAACAGTGCTAGTCCAGAGTTAACAAATATTCCTGGAAGATTGTTGTGTGAATTATTTTTTTGCATGACTATATCTATATACAATGTCAGTTGGAACTTCTGCAGCATGTTTGGGCTGCTGGTAGCTTTTTTCTCCCCCAGCATCATGATCATGGGAGTCTTCCTCAACTGAACCAAGTTTTGTTGCTTTGCAGGCAACCTTGATATTTACATTACAAAAATTGCAAAGTGAAAAACTGTATTTAATTGCACAGGCATTTGTTAATTACATGCTATTTATAAGGCACTGATATTACAAAGGCAAAAACAAAATTGTCCCTCTTTTCACTGAACCTAAATTCCGTCAGGCTGAGGGGAGAAGGAAGAGAGAGGTACAAGAGAGAAGGAATTGCAAATATCTTCCCACCACAACCCCCATCCCTGCTGCTATTTTTCTTCTTACTCTATTCTTAATAATAAATTACTTTATTATAAGTTATCTATTTTCTGATATTTTCCCTCATACACATCTTTTTTTCCTGTATCTTTCTGACTAATTAATTCCCTTTCGTTTCTGCCCTGACATTTTGGTAAAATATTGTGTACACATGTATACACATGTGCACAAATTTCTAGAATTTACTACTCTAGAAACTTCCATTTTTCATTTTTCACTGGTATCTCCCTAGTTAGACCTTAGAAATCATTTATACCTCCCTGAGCTACATGTGACCCCTAACTCAGAGAGTGGTTATTCAACCTACAACAGGCCATTGAATTAGTCTGAAACTCGCCCTGCCTAGTCTTCCTGGAGCATGGCCTTACTGAATCCTAGAAGATCATGGATCATGGATTCCCCTCTTCAACAGTCATGCCAATTTTCCCATGTAACATCCCTAGTTATATCTCTTCCCAGTCCTAATTTGATTTTAATTTTCAATCTAGCATGAGGGAAGTCAGTACAGTACCCTTTTTTTGCAGGTGTCACCTTTGACCTCTCTTTGAAAAAGTTGAGGACCTTGCCCTGGTTTGCGCCTTTCAATTCAGTTGATTGTTCATCATGATTATTATAGAGCATTGTGGATATTTTCAGTGATTTTCATGGTCATAATTGCTTGGGCAAACAGAATGGCTAGATGTTGGCTAACCAGGCTCTGAGAAATTCCATTGTATATCAATCTCACTCAGATCCCTGCGTGTTCTTTGTGCCTTTTTTTCTTTGAAAAAGTGAAATGTCAAAAAAAAAATTTCCAGGGCCAACACCATAGGACCTGAGGGACAGGGCATAGGAATGGTTTTGCTGTGCTTCACTTGTCCCTCAGGTACTATCTTCCTTATGGCCTTGTATATGACTTTATCTCCCTACTTAAAAGTTACAGAAGAGTATTTGATTTTAAGTATTTGATTTTGTTTCATTTTCCTAACAACTACTCTTTGCCACAGTCTTGACCCTCAAGAACATGGCAGCCACTGCCTCAGCTTCCTGGTAGCCACCATGGCCTCTCTTGAGTCTTCCTCTTTCTCAGCTTCCTTAATCTCCTTTTTTTTTCTCCTCATCTGACATGCTGGAGGTCATTAGACCTGAATTGTGGGACCTGAAGACCTAACAGGGCAGGTGTTATATACCAAGATGCTCTCTGCAACTGACATGTGAACAAGCCCATAGCAAAGGAATATTTCAACTTATTTCTTCAACAGTGATTCTTCAACAATTGCCTCTGAACCCTCCAGACCTGCAGGTGTGACTTCTGGTTTGCCATAGCACCCTAGGAACCATCTGCTCTTGCCATTTCCCCTGGAACTAAACCCTTCCTATATTTCTTTGCTTTCTGCTATTAGAATCTGACCTCATTAAGAATGTGCCAAATCACTAATAATAGAAGAAATGCAAATCAGAGCAACCCTGAGTTTTCCCTTCATACCTAACAAATTAAGAAAGATGATGAAAGATAGGAATAGTCAACATTGGAAGCATTGTAGAAAGATAGACTCACTAATCAGTGGTTGACAGAACGGTGAAGGGGATATAACTGTTTTAGAAAGCAAGGTGGAATTATGTAAGCGTTGTGACTACAATGTGTGTACCCTTTTACAAGGACATTCCATGGCTAGATGGTGTTATAACAAAAAGAGGTCAGTGGTTAAAAAAATAGAGGTACTGTGTACATCAGAATATTTGAAATAGCATATTTTTGTTGTAGCCAAGAACTGGAAGCAATGTTCATATACCCATCAACTGGGAAATGATTAAATAAATTATAGTATGTAAATATAATGGAATGTTCCTGTGCTGTAACCATGAAATACGGTGACTACAGAGAAACATGTAAAGTCTGTGGTGCAAACTGAAGTAAACAAAAGCGGACTACACACACACACACACACACACACACACACACACAATGATTAGAATAAGGAAAATGACAAGAAAATAACCCCAAAACAATTGAAAGTGAATGTTGCCAATTTACAAGGAAGAAACTTGCCCTTAATGATGATACAAGATGACTCTTCTTTCCACTGATTTGCAGAAGTTGGATGAAGGGGTTAGGAAGTGTGGTATATTGCATATAATTTCAGGTTTTTTCATTATGTTGATTATTTTGCTGATTTTTATTTCTTTTCCTTTTTTACTTTAAAAAATATTGTTTTATGGAATAGTCTTCCTTCTAAGAAGGATACCTGGGGCAATTTGGATTATACTAAATGAGATGGCAATTCCATTCAAATGAAAGATAGGGAGGAAAATGTGAGCTCATTGAAAGCAGGGACTGTTTGTATTTTCCATTTGTATTCCTAGTATTTGCAACTTGCTAGGTACTCAACAGATGCTTTTTCATTTATTTGTTTCATTCTCAAAATGTATGTAACTATTCATCTGAGCAATGATAAAGATAGCTTAAAATAATTATATACTGACTTTCTAAAACTCAGTAGAGTTTTTGTCTTAAGAAGTTCCCAGATTTTAGTATTGTGATGATACAGCTGAAAGGTATGCATTAATGAATGGATGATGTAATTTCTTTTACTATGAAACATTACTTTTAAGACTTGAAGTTTCTCAGCATTTTGTCAATGCCAGACTGTTACAACCAAAATAAACATTTTCATGGTGTGTTTTCAAAACTCTTTATCTATGAATAGACCATTAAATGCATCTCTCCAAATTGACAGATTTCCACAGTTGATTCTAGTGGCATCGGTACATTTTAAGTAGCAACAGGATTGTACAATGTGTGTGTGTTTTGATTCTTCAGTAGATCTGTGATCCTATTGATGTGGAAATTTTCTCCAACAGTGTAGATTAAACCCCATCCATGGCTTCTTTTGGGATGTGATTCTTATCAGTGTTCTCCTATTTTTCATCCTGTAGCAGATCCATTCAGTATTCTGACAACTTCTTTTATGTTTTTCAGTTTTTCATGATTTTCATTGCAGTACTTGTATAGCCAACCTCTGTTCCTTACCTCTCACATGATTGGACTACCTTTCTTTCTGATCGTACATTTTGTCAATACTCTCCCTTCCTACCTTCCACATGTTAGGATGTCACTGGATATATGGTGCTATCTACTTGTCACTTTCAAATTCTTCTCCATTGCTCTTAAATGATCACCTGAAATTATGTTTTTACTACATTCTGACCAAAGATTTTCAGGTTGTAAATGTATGCAGTTCTTGGTTTACTGAGCCTGGCTGTCATATCAGTCTTCCCTTTTTCGGGTAGTCAGTACTTTTTTTTTTGATAATCATTAGATTTGTGGATTTCATTAATGTTAAAAAATCACATTCTTCCGTACCTTCTCATCCAGTGTTTCTTTGGCCCTTGACCTCCTAATAGCCCTTCACAAAGGGCCTGCTTAAAATGAGGGTGGAGTAGAATAGGTTTTATTCCCACTTTTCTAACATTGTAATTATGTGGATCCCAATGATAGATTCCAGTTATCAGTTAACCCTTTTTCTTGCTATGCCATTTTGACCATCTTCAGTTTCTATTATACATCTGTCTAATGGAATTCTTTATGCCATTTGGGGAGTGGGAATGTAGTGGTTTACACAAACGTGACTTTATGTCACTTCAGGTTGTAAGTTTCTAGAAGAATGAGGTTAAATCTTTATTATTTATTTTTTATTGCAGGCATTTTGAGGAAGTAAACAGTTTTGTTACAGTTATGCAAAGCCCCCACTATTTTTATATTACTTTTATTTTTTGGCTTAGAAGACTTAGCCTTTGTGAATATTCACTAATAATCCCAGTGATAAAGACCTCAGTACTACTTAGTGGGCACAGCTTTCCATTTTGGGTAGATTTCATTGTCGGAAATCTTTTCCTAGTAGTGAGGCAAAATATACTTCTCTGTTACTTTAAACTGTTGGTCTTAGCTCAGTCATCATGGAATAAACAAAACAGGTAACTGGCCATCAAATATTTAAAGACAAAGCCCATGTCCAATTCTCTCAAACCATCCTGATATGACAGGACTTCATACCCTTCTCTGAATGCATTTCAGTTTGTCATCACATTTCCTGTCAGGCAGGCAGTTTGTAGGATACTCCAACCAAGTTGATCAATATTTATTAAGCATTTCCCACGTGCCAGGTACTGTGCTGTGTATTGAGTAGAAATACAAAGAGAAACAAAAACAGCCCTGCTCTCAAGGAGAGATGAGGAGACAGCAATATTGAAAAGAAAAGTGAGTGGCATAGAGTGGTGATGATACTGGTGCTCATACCAGGGGGAGTCTTGTGAGTCAGCAATGCAGTCAAAGAAGAATGAAGACATGGGTGGCTTGGGATCTCTCTCCTGCATCACCAAGTTGCTTCTCCCCTCTTTTTTTTTTTAAAAAAAGTACTACCTAGCTGCCCTTCTCCTTTGTCTTTTAGAAATCCATTTTTGAGGATTTTATACTGAAACTTGTAACTTCCTAAAGTTTTCATTTATCTCAGTCTTTGCTGATTCCACAGGCCATGGGATGCTTTTAGCTTCTCTTTATCCTTTTACTTAGGCCTTCTTTTCTTGTTGTTCAGTTCTATTAAATCATATCTTACTCTTCATAATCCCATTTGGGGTTTTCTTGGCAGAAAACCACTGGAGTAGTTTTGCCATTTCCTTTTCTCGCTCATTTAACAAGTGAGAATACTGAAGCAAATAGGTTTAAATGACTTGCCCAGGGTCACACAGCTAGTAAGTGAGTCTTTCTTGTAAGCTTGGAAGATGAATCTTTCAGCACTCTCCACTGTGATACATAGCTTCCCCTCTCCCCACTTTATGAAAGATTTAAATGTTCATTAGAATGGATAGTTTTTAACTTTTAAGCTTTGTAGTGAAGGAAATTAAAACTATTGATACACATAATTTACTATAAGAATGGAAGTTTTTGGAGGACTTAGAGGGGAAGTTAAGAGGAGTAGACAGTGTATTTCCAACATGAAAAGTCATTTGAGGCTAGGGGAAGTTCTAAGGTAAAGAGATTGCTCTTGTGTGCTCCAGATCCTCCCCCCTACCACATCCTGTCAGAATCATGAATTTTCATACATCTGTATAGCTTTTTCATATACAATGCTTCTCCAATGTCTTTTCAATCTAGTCTTCTCTATGAAATACATGCTTCTATGACAGTCTTCTTCAGTGTTAGGCATGAGCACTATCTCATTCAGTGATTTTCTGTGAGGTCATATTTATTACTTTGTGTTTGCACTATGGTGTGTTGAGAAAACTTGAATTTTTGTTTCTGTTAGCTTTAACATTACAGTTCTAGATGCTCCTCTTTGTATTTTCATTGAACATGACAGAAGGATGAATTTTGGTACATCTAGAGTCAACCTCTCTACTTTCTACAGTTGGCAAAGTCTTCCAACTTTACCATGGACTTCCCGTGGTCTCTTTATTGCCTACCATTGTGAACCATGTGCTCTCAGAGACAGAGAATGAATTCAGATGAAAGTCATTTGAAGTTGACTTAATTTTAGCTACACATCCACTGTATTAACATTATTAGTATTTTCCATGGTGGACAGCTACTAAAATTGCTTCACTATTTGAAAAAAATATTTTCTAGCAAACCTCACTCCTTTTTACCCCCATCATTTAAAATACGGCCTGTCTGAATTTCTAACTGCTGTTGAACATTTAAACTGTCCTCTTTTGGACATTTATTCATTTTCCTACTAGTCAGGAATGTTATGTTGTTACTCAAAGACATCCAGTTTGAATGCTGAGAACATAGTCCACTTGACAATGTTGAAAGCAAACATGGTGAATTTTTTGTCTGAAGGATTCAGCTCCAGCTTCTGACACTAATAATCATGAGTGGTACGTAATCAGAGGCAGCAGCACAGCAGAAACCAATTCTCTGAACATGTATTCCATTGCAACACATCAGAACTTAACAGCCCAGCTTTTCTGATTGACTGAAGATCTGTACAGTTCTACATTTTACATTAAGTCCTACAGAAAGAACAGAAATTGGAGGCTTTTGTCCTGGAATCCTAGTTGTTTAGTTAAGCGTGCTTTGCACATAGTTCTTCATAGGATTATGTATTTCTATCTGGAAGGTGTCTCAGAAGTCATCTAGTTCCATCTCTTTATTTTACAGTTGAAGATAAGTTAATCAACTTGTCCAGAACTGCACAAGCAATAAATACCTTAACTAACACTCAATCCTGCTCTTCACATTCCAAATCCAGGGCTCATTCCACTGTGCAACACAGCTTCCTGAGATTTGAATTCAGTGATAAAATGTAGTTAAATGCTTTCTGTAATAGCGAAAAGCCAGAAACAAAAATGCTGCCGCCTCTACCCCCAGTGGGGTAATGTCTGATCTCATTGTGGTCTGTGAACATGATGGGATCTTATTGTGGCATAAAAACAAGTTTGAAGAAGTAAGAAAAACATGAAAAAACTTGGACAAACTGATGGTGAAGCCTAGAAAGCAACCATGAGAATGATGGACCCAAAAACTATAATCATGTAAACTAAAACAGCAATAAAAGGCATTTGAACTTCAGTGAAATCCTAATCAGCAATCTTGGTTCTGAAAAAAAAATACAGAAGTGCTTGTGGAGGAGCAGTACTAAAGCTATAGATAGAATTTTGCCTGATATATCACTATCCTGTCGTTACCCTTTTGGTCAGTTTTGTTTAACTGGTTTTGGCTTTCTTTTTTTACACAACGCTAACATATAGTAAGCATTACTGACTTTGTTACAAGATACGGTTCTGTGTTGGGGGGAATATCAGGAAATGAAAAGCACCAGTCAAACTGAACACTTTTTAAAAAGAAAACTGAAAAAACCACAGAATTGCATTTTAAGGCACAATAATTTAGTATTCTTGCTTAATGTCGTTGAGTGATGCTACACATTGATTGGTTTTTTTGTTGTTATTTTTTGGTAATTGCTTAAAGAATCTAAATTTAGTGATAAATAGGATCAAAATCTGCCTTCACTCTTGTGTAGCAATCCATTTATTCATCTCTTATTGGCTTACCGTCCATCACAGTCCTTATAATGACTATTTTGTAAACTTTCTATTACCCTTGGCCACTCAACTCTGGTTCCCTTCCCCCCCCAGTTTCACTAGATTACTTTCCTATTTTACTAATATTGAAGCAATATGACATTAATTCTCTCAACTCTTCTTCTATGTTCTTTGAAACCTTCCATTTTGTCTTCCCTCTGGACTAGCAAAGAGAATATGGCTTTTATATAATAGGCATTTATTGAATGTTTGTTGGTTTGAATCATGTGTTGATATGCCTCAACCACCTTCTCTTTATATACTCTTTTTATTCAATCCCAAGATTTCACTTATTGATTCTTTGCATATAACTCCCATATCTTTCACTTCAGTCTCAAGCTATCCTTATACAAAATTGAATTTATGACCTTTGTCTGCAAAGCAGGTTTTTTCCTTTCCCTTCCCTATTTCTGTTCATGGGAATACAGTGCAGTTAGAAATCAAGTAAAAGTGAAAAAAAATTAGACTACATTTAACTTCATGTGGATATCTCTTCATAAATGCAACCTTAATCGTTGAGTCCGGCTTCCTTCTTTGAAACATCCAATCAGTTTTCAAGTCCTAAAAATTCTAATTATTCAGCATTTCTCTTTTCAGTTCCCGTGTCCATGAACCTACTTACGACCTTCATTACCTCTTGGAAGTAATAGCTTCCCTTCCAGTCTTCCCTCTTTGAATCTCTTTTCCCTTCAAACGTGCCAATAAACCACTTCTAGATAACGCTTCCTAATGCAAACCAAAAATCATCAATGTCTCCCCATTGCCTACTAAATAAAATCCAAAACCTTTAATGTGGCCTTCAAGGTACCCCACAGTCTATCTACAATTTTGTCCCACACTGGTCTTCCTAATATATTTTGTACTTAACTAAATTGGATTGCTTGCTTTCCTGGGTTTTCCTATTCTCCATTCCTTTGGCCACCTCCATTCATTTCCTGTGCTTAGAATGCCCTAATTCTCCATCTCCACCTGTGGAAATTCTACCCATATGTCAAAGTCCAATTTTAACACCAGCTCTTCCATAATGTAGCCAGTTTAGAGCAAGGAAGTACCTCAGTAGTCATCTGTCTGCCCACTTAATTTTATATGTTAGCAAAAACAGCTTAAAGAATTTAAATTGTTTGATTAGTTATATAAATAACAAATAAAACAGGTCCTCTGGGACCAAATCCAGTGATCCTGACACTGTACCTTATGGCCTCTTCTTAGCAGTTCTTTTTCCTTCCTCAGAACTCTTGTAGCCCAGTGTGCTCCTCATGTATTTATTGCTGTATAGTACAATATGGACTTTGCCCATTGTGCCTAATTTCATCTACTCTGGTTTGCTCCCTGAAGATAAAAGTTTGTCTTTCATATAGTAGACAAAATAATTCATTGCTAAATAAAGGTCTAATTATTTGAATTTCAGTTAGTTCATCAACTTTGGGTTTCCTTTCTTCTTAGAACGGTGGAATATACCTAAATAAAGTGTATATCTGACTTTCCAAAAGTCTCAGGCCTTACATTCCATGATAGTTTTCTGTTTATAGATTTCTCTCTTACTGTGCAAAATGACTTTCACCCATCCGAGACATTGCCTGTGTTTCTCAGAGATGTTGCAGTTCAGAACTTTTTCGTTATTGCGGTCACCTAGTTAATTACTCTAACCCTACAAGTAAGTCGCCTTTTCTACCCTGCTTTTCTCTTCTTGACTACTTTACGTTCTTCAACAAAAGAAAGTCAGCAACGAGTGTCATTTCCTAATTGCGGTAATGATCACGCAGCCGCGCTTCCTGGTGTTATAACGCACGTCAAGGTCGGGCTGGGAGCCTGGCTTCACTTCCTGCCCAGATGTAACCCTACCAACCACTGTTGCGGTTAGAAAGTGCAGCTTCTTGTGGGTTATTGCTGACGTGTGACAGAGGCCAGGAAGAATTAATGAAAGCCCAGCTAGGAGAAGGAGGTGTCTCAGGTTCTGGGGAGTGCCAAGTCGGCACTACCATTTGGGTACTTATTATCTGTCCATCTATCTGTCCATTTGTTTACTCTTCAACCATTTCTCTAAGAAACATTTTATTTCAGAGTATGTGGATTTCTAAGGAGGAACTCTTACACTTAAATGAACCTGTGAGAACCCCATAGCAAAGCAAGTGCCTGCAGTGCTAATAATGAGATCTGACAAGGCAGGCCTGCTGTGTTTATTTATGACCTTCTGCCTTTGTTAGCCCTTGTGAGAAATTCCTTCCTAACCATAACAATATTGTTGGAGTTTGGCACTGTACTGAGAGATCCTACCGAGCCCGAGGGCCCAGAAGCTGGCACTTTTTCAGCTCGTAACAGATTGGCATCATTCTTTCTTTATTTAGGTCTCTTTTACTTAATTCATGAGTTTTCTTCAGCCTTGACATTCACATGATCTTTAAAATCTAAAGCAAAAAAAAAATGATTCTTCAAAATAGAGACTACTTTTGTTTATTTTACTGTTTTGTAATTGAACCAACACTTGTTTGGTAGTCTTGCAAATGGATATAAAAAGATGACAGCAGGAGTTGGAAATACAGGGAAGTTGACCAAATTCAATAGAATTGTAAATAGGAAGAAGAAATGGCCACATCTAATTTCATAGTGATGATACATTTACAGACTGATGAGATAATGTGAACTGCTGGTGTTATCTTCATAGGTCTATCCATTAGCACTCCACCCACCACTGTGTCTGTGTGTGTGCATGTGTGTGTGCATCCATCTGTCTGTCTTTCTCCGTCTGTCTCTCCCCTAAAGTGAACTTAGAAGAACTAACTAAATTCTTTCATTGTAATTTTCTAGTTGCACAATTGCTGATTCTTTAGAACCTATTTCTATTTTCCTTTTTCCCATTTTCCAAGATAATATTAAATTTATTTTTTATGTCTAATAAAATTTGTTTTCTGACATCCAAGAACCTACATCATTCAGAGAAAGTGATCGTTTTAAAACATAGTCGCTAATTTCCAGGCTGTATTATTTTTTTTACATCATTCAGAAAAAAAGATATTCCTAAATACAAATCACAGAGTATTTTAAAGGTGGAGGGAATGTCAGAGATTATCTAGTCTAAACATTTCATTATATAGTGAAGTAACTAAAGCCAAGAGGTTAAGTGATATGCCTATGTGTTCGCTAGTGAAGCAGTCAGGGTGAGAATTAAGACGGCATTATACTATACATTATACTCTTTTCCCTCGTTTTTGTTTTGTCATTGTTGAGTCAAAAGATATAGATCTTGAAAATAGTGGAGAGAATAGGTAAAGTGTTACAGGACATAAGAAGGACAGACACTGCCTGGATTTTCAAAGATTTAAGCAAGTTAATTTCACTTTGATTTCTCCTAGAACTCTAGAATATGTTATTAAAGGAGTGGCATCCAAGAAACTAGGCAAAAACGTGGTCTTCACTAAGCAGTTTGTTGTTGATCAGCCCTTTCAGTTGTATCTGACTCTTGGAGACCCCATTTGGAGTTTTCTTGGCTGAAATGGTTTGCCATTTTCTAGCTTATTTTACAGATGAGGAAACTGAGACAAAGGGGTTTAAGTGCCTTGTCCAGAGTAACACAGGTTACCTGAGGCAAGATTTGAACTCATGAAGATGAGTCTTCCTGACTCCAGGTCCAACCCTCTGTGCACTATGGTGCCTCCTAGTGACCCCAAGCACCAGACAGGAATAAATCATTGTAGATACCTCTCTAATGCAGGAGTTATTAAACTTGTAGGTCATTGAATAGCTTATAGATCATGATTTTCCCTATATTTCAGCAAACGAAATTGTATCTTAGCCTTATGTTTGGTGTTAATGATAAGTATAGTTCATATTTGATTTTAGTTTTGCGGTCTATTTTCCTCACAACAACCCTGTGAAGTAGGTAGCACACATTATTTCATCCTCATCTTTTACAACTGATATTCAGAAAGATTGAGTGATTTGCTCATTGTTGTTCAAATCAGGTCTTCAGAATTTAAGTCCAGGACTTTCTTGTTTATACTATGCTACTTCCAAGAAATAGCCTTCCTGACAATAGCCCTATTACGTATATAATGGAAGTATTGTCTCCATTTTGTAGATAATTAAGGAAGAAAAAAATTTTAGTCCCATAATAAAATTGCCCTACTTTTCCATAATTATACATCTTTGAGTTTTAAGGGAACTTTTGTAGTGGGCCAGGGAAATACGTAAAGAAGAAGAAAGTAACATTACTTGTGGTGGTGGTGGTAGTTGTTATTGTAGTAGTAATGGAAGAGTTAGTAGGAGCATCACAAGTAGCAGCAGTCATCAAGTGAGGCAGCAGTGAACACTTTTAGCTTAAGTCAAAGATTTATACAATCTGGAGATGCCACGGTGAGGCAGGTAGTTATAGACCATGAATTTTTGAGAGGTACAGCTGGTTTCCCCTAGGGATGTCTCGTACATATCTCTACGGTCAGAGGCTATTAGGTGTCTGGTTTTGTTCCCAAGTGCACTTGCTGAAAATACAGAGCTTGAAAGATCTCAACATGGAAGTCTCTTGGTATAGAACATTTCATTTAAGAAGTCAGGGAGGATAGTGCTCAACAGGAAGATTGGGCATGTCTAAAGCAGACACATCCTGTCACAAACCTTCTGAATATGGAGTTGTTCAGCATATACAACACTTGAGAATGATTACACAGACAGCATGTTTTAGAATTGGGATTTCAACCACTGATTCTTGTGACGATGTCTAAAGCTCTCTGATGATGCCATGCTGTATTGATTGTACTGAAAGTGAAGATTTCGGGAACCTTGTTGCAGCCATTGTATACTCCTCACAGCATAATTTTCAGTGATCGAAGGAGACTAGGTGTTCTGATGCCCATATTCTCTTGCACAATTTTCTGGCACAATTGGTGAAAGTAGATTTCCAAAGCCATTCTGTTTTCCATAATGTTATATATTTTTTATGACATTCTGACTGTTCCCCAGGTACATGTAAGTCATCACTGGGTGTCATCTGATGGACATAAAATGCTATTCTTTGTATTTCCAAAAGAAAATATAAAGGTTAGTTTGATCAGCATGCTATTTCTTACTAAGAACCCACCTCAGGAAAAGAAAGTCCCAGAGAATCAGCTCCCACTTCTGATACCTGTTGACTGTTGGTTGGGTGTTACCCTTCATTCCCCAAGAGGACCAAAATGGCATCACTATGCTAGAGTCAAGTTACAGTGTTTCTGATTGTGGCTGATTAGACCAGTATGAACTTAGAATGTTCCACCACAAGTTGGGCACAAATATTCCATGTGAACATTTGAGATGAATTCTCTAAATTTGTGCATCTCATATTTCTTTTGAGCTACTTTGATTCTGCTTTGCTTTTAGAGCACAGCACTTTCTCTGATGAGGGCATATCTTGCTGAATGGTCCTGTGCCAGGGTCTCCCATGTCACACAACCAATTCCAAAATTCTTAAGAGAGACCTTGAGAGTGTCCTACTAAGCCAAATCATGCAGTCAGTAATAGTCTCTGAAGAGACCATTAGATCCTTATCCCCTCACATTAGTGAGACTTTAAGACGTGGTAGTTGTTATTCTCCCCAAACAATGAATGAGTCCCTTCTCTATCATGTTCATTCATGCTCAGATATTAACATGATCATTTTATAACCGAGCTAGATTACATTTTGACCTCATTACCTAAAAGTTTTCTGTCATTGGAGTTATCTCTTTACCAAAATTGCATACATAACTGTATAATAAAAGTCAGGGAAAATATTGATTTGATATATGAAATTTTACTATATAACTTTGATTTCAAATACTAGCTTGGTAATGATTTTCTCCTTTTTCATAGAGGATATTAATAGCTTAAAATTTCCCTAAGATTTTTTGGGATGCCCTGTATATGCAAAGTGCCATGCAAACCTTAAAGGATGAGATTACATATAACATATACATGTTAGTTATCAGTAGTAGTTTTAGTTCTATGTAAGATTATCTGTTGTAGCACACACTCCATTGGTGGTTTTTCCTTCTACTAAATTATAAACGCTTTGCCAATAGTATTTGTTTTAGCAAAACTTCATGGCTTTTTTATTATCTCATTAGAACATGCTTATCATAGGTGCTTATTATGTCTCTTGATTGACTGTGCATTATGATTCCTAGCAAATCCATTACCTTTTTTCAACCAACCTGGCTATATATTTAAGGAAACATGATCCTGTAATACTAATGAGATTAAAGATCTTCCGCACTCCATTAATGGGCCTGCCCATTAATGGGGAGTTTGTTAAGGAGGCACTGGTTCTCAAGGGTTGTGATGCCCTCTGGCACTGAAAGGTGTATACATACTCTGAGGTGAGGTTTTACTTTGGGGCTTACTCATTGGAAGGCTTTGACTAGATGAAACTCTGGGCAGCTGGTAAGGTTCCTATGGCTTTGGTGCTTCCCTCTCTGGTAACTGTGTATATGTAATGGTTAGACAGTTGCATCATCTGTGTGTTGATCTGTGATGTATGTATTGCTTACAGTTAGGCAGTTGGAAGCCCTGTCTGTTGATCTTGATTTCTCTGCATTTTCTCTGAAGTCCAGGGTGCTGGCTTTTCCCCCTGGACTAAGTGAATGATATATGTGCTTGATTAAAGTGATTGTTGACCCCTTAAAAGTTACCTTTCCTTTTAGAAAAGCAGATCCAAGAACCTGTGATAGCAGGCCATCCTCATTGTGTGAATGTGCTTGCTTTTACAGTTCCAGGGTCATAAATTCATACATTAATGTGTCTGCATTTTGATAGAATTCTTTTGTCTGCTAAATAACATCCACTAAACAAGAATATTAAACACCTTATAATAAAGTAATATTTTTAACTGCTGTTTTGGTGGGCTTAGCCACTTGAAATACTTAGTTTGTTACAGATAAATGAACTGTTTGATATAGATAAATCAAACGTAAAGCACTAGCTTTTTTAAAATTTAGTTTATTTTTTAAAAAAGATTAGAATCCTTTTCGGATCAACCATAGTTTGTCATTACTTAGAATTTAAGTCTTGTATCAAAATAATACTACCAAATTAGAGCAGCTGTCTTGTACAAAAACTATTGCTGGAATACAAAGCACCTTATATAAGGGAAATAATTCCTATTACCCTGTGTTTTATCCATCGATAAGCATTTATTAAGGTCTTGCTATATCAGGCACTGTGCTATATGCTAGAGATATATATAAATATAAAACACTCCCATAACTAAACTACCTCCTATTATAATGTGAGAAACAACATTCAGATAACTACATAAAAGATATGTGCAGTGCTAAGGTACTACTCTAGAGAAGGCACTCGAAGCTAGGGAGGTGGGGGGATGGGGGGGTGGACAACCAGGAAAGACCTCCTGCAGAAGGGGGAATTTGAACTGTGTCTAAAGGAAGCTGGGAAAGCCAAGAGGCAGAAAGTTTCCAGACGTGGGGAACAGCCAGTGAATAGGGACAGCTGTGTGGAATAGCAAAGAAACCCAGTGTTACTAGGTCGTAGCATACAGGGAGGGCAATCAAGTGTAAGAAAACTGGAAAGTTGGAAAGACAAGAAGGGAACAGGTTGTAAAGAACTTTAAAAGTCAAACAGGATTTTGTACTTCTTCCTGGAGGCCAGAACAAGTCACTAGAGTTTATTAAGTCGGAGTGATGGGGTGAGGTGTTACATGGTCAGACCTGAGCTTTAAAGGATAATCCATTTGGATGGATTTGAGTAATGAAAGATTTCAGGCAAGGAGATTGATCAATCAGAAAAATATTTCAGTGGTCAAGTGTGAAGTCATTGGGTGATGGCAGTGTGAGGGGAGAAGAGGGGATATATACAGTAGAGGGTGAATGAGAGGATGAGAGTTTGTGTGTACATAATATTGAAGAACTGTAAGTGGAAAAATGGAATGTCAAAACAACTAAGTTTTAGTGTGGACCTCGTACAAACACAGCTTTTGTTTTCTTCCCAGTGGACTCGGTGACATTTGTAGGTGGGGATTTTTCCCATTTTTATTTTTTTTAGGTTGCTAATTTATTGACTGTTGCTGTAGGATTTGCTGGCTGAAAAGATTTCATTGCTGTAGTCCTGAAGAAATGAATGGCTCCTACGGGTGCCTGCCTTTTTGTTTTTAAATTTTATTTCCTGAATTCCTACGTGTTAAGCATTGCGTTGCAGAGATAAATAGTAAAGTTTGTGCCCAGAGAGATACAAGAAATGTTGTTCTATTGTTTTTCTGTTCCAAAGATTAATGGTTCTCTTTCATTGTTTAAAAAAAAAAATGGAATCACCAGACAAACTCTAAATCTTAGCTGTTTATAGTTCTTGTTAGTTTGCCAATTTGCTTTGAAAACATGGGTCATTAGTATTTATTCTTTCATACATGGAGTTGATATTTGTAAAAACATCAACTCATTTCCTGCCCCACTAATCCTCTGTCCTCTACTAGTAGGGAATGAATGATTGAATGAATGAATGAAGCACTTACCAAGTGCTTACTGTGTTCAAATCAAAGCTCTGTACTGATCGCTAAGGATGCAAATAGAAAAGTAATATCATCTCTGATTTCAGGGAGTTCTCTTCCTAATGGGGGAGAAAATACATATAGTAGATTTCAGCTTCAAGTCAGATTGAATGGTCCGCTGGTCCTTAGGGTACAGTAGATGTTAATACCCTCTTCTTTAATAATACTATTTACTGTCACTATTTCCACAGCTCTTGGGTCCAAGGCCCTAGACTGTACCCATCAGGAATTGAGCAGAGATGATAATTAGTTGTAGTTGTTGAGAATGTTACCTTTTATTAGGTTTTTTAGGTACTATATTATCATTTTAAGGATATGATCAATACCCCCATCCTTTTACTTCATTTGAGATGAATCTGTGTGCATGCATACATACATATTACATATATGTTATATAGGGTATACTGACTATGCAGTATACCTATGACATGTATATTATACATTCACCATAAGTGTTTATTCTTGGTAAGCTAGATGGCACAGTGGATAGAGTGCTAGACCTAGAATCAAGAAGACCTGAGTTCTGATGTGACCTCAGACTGTAACTAGCTGTGTGTCCCTGAGCAAGTCACTTAACCCCATTTTGACTGTTTCCTCTTCTGTGAAATGAGCTGGAGAAACCATTCTAATATCTTTGCCAAGAAAACCTCCATACGGTCACAAAGTAGGCCACAAGTAAGCAACAGAAACAGATGTTTCTTACAAATACTCAAAATGAATAGCAGAATGACTTGGTGGATAGTGAGGTGATCTTAGAGTCAGAAGATCTGGATTCATGTTATGCTTCTGATATCTGCTGTTACTTGGCTTAGTGATCTGGACAAATCATTTAACCTACAGCCTAATGACTTAGGTAACTTATTATTAGAAGTCATAGATGAGTTGCCAATATGCGTCAATGGTGATGATTTCCACACTGGCAGTTTCTCGTGATTTTGAAATGATGCTTGAACTCCAGACCATATGTAATATAACTCCTATGCCTATACAGCCATCTGTGTAACCTTGAACATATCTCTTAATCTCTTTGAGCTCGCTGTTGAATCCTGTTTTCCTCATTTATAAAATGAGGAATTAGATTAGAGCAATTATTCCCAATCTTTTTGGTCTCAGGACATCTTCAACTCTAAAAAATTATTGATGACCCAAATTGTTTTTAGGTTTATTGTATCTCTTGATTTTTTTTTTACCATATTTGAAATAAATCCTGATAGATTTTAAAATATTTATTCAAGAATGAGCCTATTGCAATAATATTTTTATGAAAATAACTATATTTTCCCAAACAAATAAAGAGTGGTGTTTTTTCCCATGTTTTTGTAAATCTCCCTAAAATAAGACTTAACAGAAAACATTTGGGCTCTCAAATCTGCTTCCACATTCTCCGTGTTGTGATATGTTATTCTGGTTGAAGTATATGATGAAAATTCCACCTCTTTCTGTTAAAGAAAGGGAGGAACATTTAAATTTAAAAAGGCAAATAACCTCTTAGTGTTACTATGAAAAGTTTTGACCTTCAAAGACACCAAAGAAGATCTTGGAGAATCATAAGCTACCCCATTTTGAGAACTCTGGATTAGAGGATTATTAGAGACCTCCTGTCTCTAACTTCATGTATTTTTGTACAGTTCAAATGAATAGGACCACCTTGTTGATCAGTAAAATCTCTGCAGTAAAGAAAAGCATTATGGCAGTCATTTGAAATATCCTGGTTAACTTGGATGTATAGTAACAGAGAAATATTTTTCCTATTTAACATGCACTTTGATACTTAAGTATCATTTCAATGTGGAGCTCCCTCCAATAGTAAAGTTCACAAACTATTCATCGGTTGACGTTTGTTCACATGCCCTTGTTATGTAGAGAAAACATGCCATCATGCTCCTCTCCAAATTCCTTGGGTGACCCATATGGAAAATGCAATATTCCATGGTATAAAATTTAATATAACATTAGAACATTGAACAGTTTGTTAAAATGTCAGCATTTGGAAAATCATATTGAAATATATTTTTAAGTCTAGTGTAAATATAAACGTTTTCATTGTCCTTCATGGCCATGGGAAATGAAAGAAGCAAATTAAATATGAATCTTTAAATGACTGGCATCTGAAGGGCTATACTAACTAATGAATTAATGTGTAGTATATCTTGCCTACAAAAATCTGACTTTCAAATGAACTATAAGTGCAAATAAGCTTTGGGGGGGGGGGTCAGTGTCCCACTTCACTTTATAAACATAGCAAAAGGAATCCCAGTGATACTGACATGAAAGCCACTGTGTATATGAGTGGGTGGGTGCCATGATTGGCAGGGAGAGGACAGAATAGGACTTAAGAATTTGGAAAGAATTTGTGTCTTTGTGGAAAGAAATAGAAAAAATAAAAAGTAGCATGTGCTTAGGGGGACTCCCATGCAATACCAGTCTGCATACATAATAGCATGCTTGACAACCAATATCTTGACCTATCCTTCCCAAATTTTTAATTTCATTTTGTTGGAGTGCCTTAATTCCACCAAATAGAGATTAATTTGCCTTACCAGACATCCTCTTCTAAACGTACAGCTACTTTTATTGAATTTTTTTTTTTTAGCATTATAGATTTATTCCCGTCTCCTTGTTCTCTCATTCCTTGGATTCTATGACCTTTTGTTCCTCTGGAATGCCCTCCAACCTTTCTAACTTCTTTCTTTTTCACTGGCTTCACTTCCACCTACTTTTTAGAAGTTCTTCCAAAACTCAGTCCTAGCGCTTCCTTCTTACTCCCTTGTCTGTTGGCAATCTGATGTAGTAATTTCTGTGATTTCATGTACTGGTCAATGGAAGCTAAACTTAACCTGATACCAGAACATTACCTTTACTTCAAAACTTTGTTTTCTTCCTGACTTCCCTTTTTCTGCTAATGGCGCAACAATTTAACCATTTGTTCCTCCTGCTTGCCTCACAGTCATCTTTGATATCTCCATTGCCTTGACCCTTGCCTGCTCATCAGTCACCGATCTTTGGATTCCATTTCATATTATTTCTCACATCCATCCCTTCTCAAATCCCAGTGTCCCCACCCTAGCTGGTACAGACTCTCTTTTACTTGTCTCTGGGAATATTTTAATTGTATCATAACTAGTCTGTGCCTTCAGTTCATTTCCTTCTAGTTCATCATAAAACAGTACAATTAGAGTAAAGCACTGTTTAGTTAACCTGACTTCCTTCTCAGAAGTCTTCCGTTGTTCTCCGATGTTTACATGAAAACCCTAAACCCCTTATTTTGACATTACTACTTAAATCTGTCTACTTCCTGTTTTCCTAGCCTTGTCTCATATCACTTATATCACATTTCATATGTATTATCCTCCCTCCAAACGTATTTCTCCAACGTGCCCCCATCCTTGACGCAGTACTTTTCCTTATGCCCTTCCCTATTCCCTAAGTTGTCCTCTTCCATCCACTCTTGTTTTGCAGATCCTCTCCATTCTTTAATATTTTGGCAAGCACCTCCACGTTCATTGATCTTTTCCAAGATTCTGAAATTTATCTCTTCTGAATGGCCACTTATTTGGAATATTATAAAGAGAATTAATAATTTGGATTACGTAATATCCAGGGTTCCTACCACCTTTCTGAACTACCTTTGTACCTTCTTGGTACCTCTCTGAAGCTCTTACCTCAACATCTATATACACTTTATGTGAATATAAAGGCTACATTTTGGTGGTTGGTGATATCTTTTGTGCAGATTAATACCTCCATGAATACCAGTATCTTCCAGCTCTAAAATATTGTGGGATTTTCAGGTCTTCTGTGCCTAGTTTTAAAGCAGTTTTTAAAATTTCTATGATTAGGAAAGAATTCATTACAAGTTGGTGAGTATTCTGATGATTATATTATTGAACCCAGTCTAAATCATTTATAAATGGAGTTATTTGTATTAAAATCTTTAGGATAGAGTTCAAAAACTTCTTTAGTAACACACCAAAGTCTTCATAATATCAATGGGAGGAAAATCTTTTAAAAAGTACTACCTCAACTAATGATTCATAAAACACAGTAGAGCACTATACCTGGAATCAGGAAGACCTGAGTTCAAATACAGACTTAGATACTAGCTGTGTGACCCTGCAATTCATATATCCTCTGTCTGCCTCAGTTTTCTCCTTGATAAAATGGTGAGAATTCTAGCACCCACCTTCTAGGACTGTGAGGATCGTATGAGATAATCCTCAGAATGGTGTGTCAGTGCTAGCTATTCCTACTATAATGATGCAGACTCAAAGAACCTGAGGTTATTTGCATATCATAAAGAGGTATTTGAGGATTTTATCTTGAAGGTGATAGGGAACCAGGGTCTCTGGTAAACCACAAAGAAGATTTTTCTTGAAGTATGTACATGCATATACAGTTGTGTGTTGACATGCCATTTTGGGCGTTGAGGTTCCAGACCTGTGATTTCATCATAGGAAAGTCCCTTCGCTGATTCCCATCAGCTACACGACTTGGTAACATATGGTTATAAGGAGTTACCCTGAGACACTGAGAGTTGGCGTGGTTGCCTAATAGACACAGAACTAAGATGTTCAGGATACAAAACCGAACCCAAAACATGCTAACTCCAGCACCAGCACTCTATTTTCTATGCCATCATGCCTCTCATCTAATTGTAAAAGTAAATACTTAGTTATGTGACGTTTGGTTAAAGAGTGAAAGGCTTGTGACTTAGAAAATTTTCATAAATGTCATTTTCTCTTGCTGAAATACTCTCCCTCCTCAACTCCACCTATTGATTTCCCTGACCTCCTTCAAGTTGTCTCATCTTTAAATAGGTAGTCTTTTCCAGCTTCTCAGTTCTAAGTGTTTTCCTTCTCTTAATTTCCTCCTATTTCTCCTGTATTTCATTTGCTTTGTATATATTTCTTCACATGTTGTGTCTCTCCCATTAGATTGTAAACTCTTTGTACTGTCTTTTGCCTCTTTTTATAACCTTGTCCCTTAGCACAGTGATAGGCACATAGTTTAATAAATGCTTATTGATTCGTTGAGTAAATTGATCTTCAGGAAGCTAACTAGTGATGAATTGAATACCATCCTACCAGATGTGTGTTTGACATGAATCTCAATTCATATGACAAAGTGAAATGTTTAAGAAAGGAACATGCTATATATGGATATAAAATAATACATACATATATATAAAGCCATATGTGCTCAGATGATTAAAATATTTTCCGTGCTTCACTTTGTCTCTGACTACCATATAACTTGCCTTTCATAGATCCCTCTGCTGGCTATATTGCAAGTACAAATTTGTGTGCTGATTCAAAAGTGTTTCTCTTGTCAAAGTCTGATAAGCTTCTACCACCAAGAAGACATAACAGAATCCTAAACACAATGAAATCTCTTGTACTTCTCAGATGGACACGATTAAAGTTGCTTGTGGGTAAAGGGTAAAGGGAAGGTGGTCAAAGACAAGCATTTACCTGGAGACAATTCCAAACACAGATAAAGTTTTGCTGTAAGTTGATTTCATCTAAAACTAAATTCATAAATTGTCAGGGCTTTTTATGTAAAGTGTCCATATTTAATAGAATGTTTTCTTTGGTAAAGGGAAAGTGCTCATTTTTTTTCAGTTATGTAGCAATTTTTAAAAAATCTCTCATGAGGAGCAGCAAAATTCTTTCATCAGAAACAAACCAGTGGGCAAAATTGTGGTTTTTGTTACACTCGAGCCCAGAGAATCAGTGTCTTAGCATTAGCCCATTAGAAAAAAGGAAGGATTTAAGGAATGCCTTGGGACATGGAGACTTCATACCCTTAAAAGGAGTCCTCCCTGCAATTACCTTACCTGCCAACTTTCCAGCAAGATAAATGGAAGCACTGTAGCTTGAAGGTGCCTTGGTTTGAATGAGATGCAGTAAGGTCTCTCTGTTCTTTCCAGGCATCATAGATCTGATAGTCCTTATAAAAGAATAGGGTTGGTGCCCTGCTGACTAAATTGTCCTCTAGAGTAGTATTAGTTACAGAGCTTCTTTGTTAACTAGGCTGAATGCTTAAAGCACTGTTGAAATTCTCTTATTAACACATTTTTAAATAGCTCTGCATATGGATACCCTAAAGAGTGTGAATGTATCAGTATAATTTACATATAAAAGTTATGTGTATTTATAACTGGAATGTAGAAAACCTGTCTTTCTTTATTACTGTTCAATTAACTCTGAGGTGGTGAGCATTGAAATGCTGATGTTATGTGAATGGTAGAAATGGTATTTTCTTCAGGTAGCTTGTCGAATCATGGAAATGTGTTTGATGGGTTTGCTGCTTGATTGACAATCTCCATCTTCTTTTCTCCTCCCTTCCCTTTTCTTAATATGTCATGGAATTTTACTACTGGGCAAAAAGGATTTTTTTTTTATTAGGGAGGCAGTTGCAGATTAGCATTTTTTATTTTTAAAAACCAAGATTTATGGGATGTTGACTTCACTTAACAATGATTTTTTTTTTTTTAATTTTTCTCTCCAGTTGGAAAGTTGAAACAAAACCCAAGTAAAGCCACAGGAAGCAAAAATCAAATCAAATAAGTGCACATGGAGTTGAAGCCATGATGATTCTACTAGATGATAGTTGGAAGCAATAGTTTGACTTTGAGGGTTTTTTTTTGCTAATTTTTATATGTGTTTTTAAACCAAGTTATTTTATATTTTGTTACCTGAGTTCACTTCTTTTCAGTTATGTATCTTGAAACCAACCAGTGAAATCATTTTGTCTTATTATTTACATTTATGAAATTGTAGATATTAGACTTAAATCTTAAGGATTGGGCTTCACTTTAAGGGAGCTGATGTTGGTCTCCTTAATTATTTTGCTTTAAAAAATAAAAATAATTATTAATTCATGTTTTTCCAACTATTTATATAGTAGATAGTGATGGTATATAATCCTTCTGTTTTATAAAATAGGTGAATCATGCCATTCTAGAAGTATTATTAAGTACAGCTAAAGCCCGTCTAATGTATGGTATCTTGTCCTCATTATCCACTCACCCTCCCTCCCCTAACCCCACTGGGCCTACCCTTAAGGAGAGGAGCAAGGCAGCTAGGTTTAGTTCTCCAAGTTACATGTACAATGTGCCCTTGTACTTTTATGAATGAGTTGCATCAGGTTAGTGAGAAAATCACTTAAAGGCATGTGCTTCAAGAAATATCTGGGACCTGTCAGTCATTGTTTTCCCCTAGGGGATTAGCAAAATGAGAAGTTAGAATACAGCCTACTTAGGAGTGAGTTTTATCTGCCCTTAAACACACCAGGGTAAGAGAACAAGTATTTGCATCCAGCCAATCAATTGGCTTTGGTTTTGTCATGATGATCCCAAGCTTTTGACTTGACTGTGAAATAAAATGAAATCATCCTAGCATGCTATCTGCTTATAAAATGCTCCAACTACATAGTATCACAAAAAAAGCTGTTTACAATTCTGAGAATCTGAATAGGTCAAAACTGCAGTTAAACTGAAGTATCCATAGTAAATATATTATTTTACCCACTGTGTGTGTGCAAATTCATGCATCTAATATGCCCTGAACAGAAATTTCTACGCACTTTAGCTGTATGAGTTCTGAAAAACTGATTCCATTCGCCCAGTTTTATTTTGGAAGCTTGATGGGATACTATTTCTGGGAGTGATATTTTGAATCTACACTGTTTCTGCTACATTTGTTATTCATAGCAACAGTTACCATTTGACTCTGCTAAAGATTGCCCTCTATTTTACTTAGAAAACTATTACTCTTCTTAATACAGGATATTCTTCTGTTTCTATAAACATACTATAGCAAATGTTGGTCTTGGATGATTTTCATCAACTAAACTAGCACAAAGATTTATTTTATTTAAAATCATTGGTAGTTTTTCTTTAAAGCAGGCTGTTAAGCAACAATAGCAGGTGGAAAATTGAAAAGAGAAAACATAATTCTAGTTCTGGTTCAACTTAAAAAGACATGGGCAGTCGTACAATTTCTTCCTCCCATTTCAGTGGGCTTTCTCCTATTCCATTCCCATCTTCACTGTGGTCTTCTCCATCTTCCTGCTCTACCACCATTGAGGAATGACAGAGTTTGGCAATGGTTTCAAAATTCATAGCAGTATGACTGTGTCATAATGCTTAATGAATTTTTTAAAATAAAGAGAAGCTTAGGAAGCGTTTAAATCACTGATTCAAAGAAAATTAAATAGAATCAGGAAAATAGTAAATAAAATAATGGAAATGGAGAGAACAGAATATTGAATCTAAAACAGAGTCATTCAGATTATAACAGTCGTGCTTACTTCAAAAGAGGAGATGAAAAGATGTACCCCTTTTCTTTCTTTGTGAGGTAGGGACTATGAATATGGAACAGTGCATGGACACACAGGCAGGCTTGATTAATCTGTTGACTAGTTTTACTCATCTGCTTGTTCTTTTGTATTCTTTATTTCAAGGAAGGACTCACTGGAGAGGTGAAGAAATATTTGGAAATGAAAGTGACAAAAACAATTTTAAAATACTTTTTTAAAAATGGATGGGAGAAAACCAAGAAAACATGTACACAGGCATGCACTCTTCCTCTTGGATGAGTCTAGTTAGTTCCAGTTATTCCTACCTTAAGCCTGTGACAGGACTTTGTTCCTAGGCATTGTCCTCCACACTAGTCCCTTCATGCAGATAGGGAAACCTGAGATCCAAAAAGCTTAATTGCTTGTCTTAGGTAGTACAGCTAGTTAGTGTCAGAACCATGGCTAGAAGGTAGATCAATTGATTCCTCATCTAATTATTTTTGTACTGTATAAACTTCTTACTACCATGTAAGGGAATTTGTAGAGCCAATTGGGTGAATAAATACATTCAAGTTACTCAGTTGTCTTGGGCTGGGCTTAATGCATTAAACATTTGCTTCCAGCATCTCCGTGGTTTCATTCCCGCTTCCTAACCAAGATGGAAGATACCCTATCTTCCTACTCCCTATTTATCCCTGACTGTTTTGAGGGGAGAGGGAGATCATCCTGTTCTGTTCTTACTTTTCCACCCTACTTTTATCACCGCTCCTAGGCTGAACATTTTTAGCCCCATGTTTTCTAGAAATGAATGTTCCCTCTCATCTGGACCCATGTGTCTACTTCTTTGGAGCTTCTGGGCAACATTTTCCTTCTAAAAGTTAACTGACCTGCTGATTCTGCATATCTCATTTTATGGATATTACAGTACTGACAAGCTACAGTCTTGAGTACATGGTAACGAGATTCATAATCATTGTTAATGAGGATTGGCTGAAGAAATTGCACATGTTTTAACTTGGTTAAATGCATATAGGAGGCACATGATAGATACCCTCAAATATTTGAAGGTTTGTTCCATTTTCACCATAGGAGGAAGATCTAGAACTAAAAAGGTAAAAGTTTCTATGGCTATAATAATGTACCTTCCCTTTGCCAGTCATCCATTCCTAACTCTGAATTACTAGAAGCTGACTAGGGGAGGAACAGTATTGGTAAAATCTGGAGATTCTGGTGGAAAAATAACACTTTAACTCCCCAATCCCACAAATTATTGCTTGAGGAAAGACCTTTGTAAGAGTTAAGCTGTTATACAGATGTGAATTATTGACAAGACTGCTTGTAAAATATACCCATTGCTATCAGAGGTACGATACTTTATATTAGTTTGAAGCTACATAAACTTGGATTTCATTGCAAACGCAAATACAGCTAGGTGGCACTGTGGATAAAGTGCCAGCCCTGTAGACAGGAAGAGGACTTCAATTCAAATCCAGACCATGACAGTTGCTAGTAGTGTGAACCTGGGCGAGTCATTTAACCCTGTTTGTCACAGTTCCTCATCTGGAGAAGGAAATGGCAAACCACCCTAGTGTCTTTGCCTAGAAGACCCTAAATGGGTTCATGGAGTCAATCGGAACAACACAAAAAATGTACAGGCACTTTCAGTGAGAAATTAATTAAGCTAGACAAGAATATTAAAGCTTTGCCATATTACAGAAGTTAAGATCTTCCTTAAAGAGTGCACTAAGAGATCTTTCAAAGCCACAAATAGTCAAAATTTTAACTCTCAATGAAGTGCTTAATATTTTGAATGAAAAATCTTTTGTGTACGTACTTCATATACCATAACAAGACTGGTTTATTTCTGCAGAGCTGTGTATTGTAAGAAATTAATACTATCAAGTCTATAAATAAAATATAAGTAAAAACTCATTACAAAGAGCTCTTGGGACATCATAGTTTTGTTTTAATGGATCTTTTTTCTTTCAATGAATCTTGAGTTGCTAATTTTCTTTACTTACTAATTTTCTTTACTTACTAGTCTTTATGTCCTAGAGACAGAACAGAACTGATACTTAGTCTCTAGGGTAGCTAATTAGCAAGTTAAAAGAAGTATATTGGCCTCATAAGATGGGGAAAATAAATGGTATCTAACTTTTACACACCCTACCTTTCTCCTCTAGATTTATTTTATTGTTTTGATTGAGTTAGCTTTGAAATGGAGAGAAGTGAGTTGAAGTATACTTGATAACAAAAACAAAACCATTGATTATTCTGCTTTCATTTTCCCACCTAAAGTGTAAACAGTTGTTTTGTTCCAGTTGTTGAATGGCACCAAACTAGAGAAGTTACAGATTGTTTAGAAAATGTATTTCATAAATTTCATTCCAGTGTGTTTCCATCCATATACTAATACCTTTGTTATACACAACCTTTCTTTCTGGTGGTATTTATCACAATACCATTTTGATTTTTCAAAAGCAATTTATCTGTTTGTTATTTTTTTTAACACTGTGATCACATGCAATACTGATCTAATAAAAGAAGGTGGTCAGAATAGTGCTATGAATTTGAATTGATTTGCAGTGATTTTGGCCTCAATAAGAGTGAAGCAAGAGCTTCATAATACATGTGTTCATTTCACATATAATCATAATACCATCTCGTAAGCAGTTTTAAAATGTTTAGAAGTTCTCACCTTTCAATCAACCAACAAGCATTTATCCAGTGACTTCTGTGCTAGGTGCTTGGGGATCTGGGAATCACTGACATCTGTGGGGATGAAAAAACATCTTGTGTATGAGGAAGCTGTCACTGTACTTGGTAGGAAAGTCAACGTCCCTAAGAGTGAAGGGAAGGAAAGGATTTTATTACAGGCCAGGGGTACAGTCTGTGCAGAAGCACAAAACAGGAGGTTGAAGATCACATCCAAAAGATCTTTAAGAAGCCACTTGGCTTGGAACATTGCGTAAATGAAAAGGAATGAAACAGAATAAGCCTGGAAATGTGTGGCCAGAGTCCAATTTTGAAAACCTCAGAAATCTCAAAACTTAATCAAAGTTTTTCATTATTTTTATATATCTGTGTTTATACATTTATTTGCCTATTCTCTTCTCTTAATATGGAAATCAGAGGATGTCATGCCAAAATAATGGTGTTCCCAGTCCACAGTTTTTAAGCTAAACACTATCCTTGGTATTATTAACTCCCTCTACCCAACCAGTAGAGATAGTTAAATATGCCAAAATGGAGCTGGTTTATTATACCAAGTACTCAAAGAGCAATTCTGCTTGAAGGTGGTTCCTAGAATAAGGGTGATTTAGCTCACTTTGAAAGAGATGGCCACATTCTTAATGATGTAGCTCATGAAAACTGTTAATATCTTTAGTTGACAAAGTAGCCATGCCTTTATAAAAATCTGTAGTATGTGTGAATTCTGTAGGTGAATTTGGATTGGGCACTGAACCAGCAGTTTTTGACTACCTTAATACATATTTTCTCTCTTTTCCCCTCTACCCAGGACTTATCTGGCTCCATTGATGACCTGCCCACAGGAACAGAAGCAACATTGAGTTCAGCAGTGAGTGCATCAGGCTCCACTAGCAGCCAAGGGGATCAGAGCAATCCTGCACAGTCACCCTTCTCTCCTCATGCTTCTCCCCATCTTTCCAGTATCCCTGGGGGCCCATCACCTTCCCCTGTCGGCTCTCCCGTCGGGAGCAACCAGTCAAGATCGGGCCCAATTTCTCCTGCGAGTATTCCAGGTATTACTGATTTATTGTGATTTAACTTGGATAGCAAAGCTAGATCTGGTTTTATTGAACAATTAGATTCCCATCAATGAAGCACTTGACAGTAATCTATTATGGGGATCAAAATGTCCCAGTGGTATGAGAGGAATTGTCACCCAAATGTTGTAAATGCCCAGTGCCAAAATATCTCTAATAGTCATTCAGAGCCATCGCCCCTACAGTAATTGAGTTAAATGATTTCTTTCTTTATTGTTCCTCAGTTTCCATGTTTGTTTGCTCTGCCAAAGCTAAATAATCTTCATTTTTGACTACGTACACCTTTACAGTGTTTATGCTGAATCAGAACACTTTTATCAGCAAATTCCAAATGTTAACCAGTGGGTTTGTTTTTATGACTCTATCTCAGTACATAGTGTTGTGTTATTTTCAAAAATCTTATAAATTCATACTTATAGTAGTATGTTAATTCATTCATTGCAGTATATTTGAGAGCGCTTTCCAATGGGTAGTACTACCCATCTTACACTTGTTAGTGTCTATGCAACTTTTTATAAATGCAGTTGTTTTATTATTCATTTTATATACCTAACAACCTATTTTCCCGTAGTAATTACCTGTACCAATTTTTTTTTTAATCAGACAGTCAGTGAGCATTTAGTAAGTGCTTACTCTTTGCCAAGCACTATGCTAAGCACTTAGGAAAGAAAGAAAGTCAAAAACAGAGTCCCTGCCTTTAAGAAACCCACATTCTAGTGAGACAGCATGGAAAGAACTATGTGTACCTTCAAGATACATATGGTTTAAATGGAGGCTTCATTTTGGTATAGTTCATTATTATCAGCTGTAAATTAGACATTTTTTTACATGTATTACCTTAACTAAAGTGATGTAGGTAGATGTGATGGAACATGTCTTTTCTGAACTTGACACTGGTTGTTTTTTGAATTTCCTGATAGATGCTAATGAATACATCTTAACTCTCGTTGTTTGTAATAGTTCCATTTCCATGCTTCTTTTCCTACAAAACAGTATATATCTTTGAGTGGTGGCTACTTTCTAATAATGATGTAGTTACAGGAATACTACCTCCTTTGAATGTTTGACCATACTTCATTTTTTTAGTTTCTTAGGATATTTATTTTTTATGATTTTATGTTCCCCAAAAAAAGAAAGTCTTGAAAAACTCAAAATCAGGTTATACAGAGGAGTGACCCAAATGACACTTAGGGTAGATAACTATCTTAATTGCTTAATTTTTAAAGTTCCGTTTTCAGTGAGTATAATCATTAATGTTTTGCATCCATCTTTATATAAGACATTTTTTCAAATCCTTTTTTAAAAATTCCTTCTATGCTTTTCACTCATTGGTTATTGATTTCTATAACATTAAATTGGACACTTAGAAAAGAAGTTCTCCAAGAATTTTTTTTTTGACAAAGGATCTGGCATAGAGTTTTATCATACCTGAACACTACGTAGGAAAATCTATAACAAAGTTAATTTTCCTAAGTATCTAAGTGATTTTTTTTTAAAGAAGGATAGTTAGTGAACAGCCAATCCATTAATAAGCTGCCAGTAGGCATCTCTTATTATCGTGATAGAACTCTATGTGGGATCAGGAAGTCTCCTATCTTGGCCAATGCTATTTCAAAAATAGTGATAGCATTTCCGTCGTCTGCGGCTTCCTCAGAGTGAGGATCACTCCACTACCTGAAGTGGCTGCAGCCTTGCGTACCATAGCTTTGAAGACGATCTTTGAGTGTTCCTGTGGCCAAAAATTCCCTCACACTGGTCTATAACCTTCTGACAGACCAGCCTCTCCAAAAGGTCTCCTGGTTTTCCTAGGGTCACCTCCTCACCAGGATGAGACATCTTCTGGCTGCTTTTAAGAGAATTTCACTTCTTCTTTGAGTTTTGTTCTTTTGAAATGCAGGACCATTGTGGATTCTTTATTTCTCCACAATGTGTGTCCTTCTAAGCTTGACATCTGTGTTGTGACAGAAGTAAGCCCTGATTTGAAATGTTGTGAATGTTGAAAGTCAGGTAGGAAGTGCTTCATTTCATATTTTTTGATGAAAAGCATAGAGTTTCAAGTAAATTCTTGAATTCTTAAAATCTCTATCTTAGTGGGCTCAGGGTATCATATTGAATTTTTTAAAAGTGTTAAAAAAATCCAAAGCATCTTAGATTCTGTGATTGATAGCTTTTAGCAGGTAAACTCTAGTTCTAACTACCAAAGGACTTTTATTGGAAGTTAGTGTATACTTTAGGGTTTTTTTCTCTTTATATCAAAACTTGTTCTGTATGCTGTGTGTCCAGCAGACGTGCAAAGAATATTAAGTATTTTCCATATAGTTTACATCTCTCTTAACTTGAAAACAAGAGGCCAAGATAGGACAGGAATTAAATTTCACATAGGGATTGCCTAGAAAAGAATATGACAAAGGATATATTTGTAAGCAAGTTAGGAGAGAAAACTTTATAAAAGTTGAAAAACATTTGAGATATTTATTAACTCACTACTTTCTCAGTGCTAAAAATCAAGTTGAAGCTGTATAGTAACCACCAACATGAAATTGTTTTAACTATAAAGAAAATCTCTGTTTCAGATATTTTAAGAATAGTGATTGTATTTGGTATTAGTAATGTGGAAACACAGTGAGGTATTATGGATAGAGTGCCGGCTCTGGAGTCATAGAGCTCAGCTTCTGTCCTGACTCTGAGGAACTAGTTAACTAGCTGACCTTGGGCCAACCATTTATTCTTTCTGTGCCTTCCCATGCAACCCTTTCAGAGGAATTGCCAGAGTCTGGTGGAAGGAGATTCCAGTTACACATGGAACTCTATACACTGATAAAATCTCAGGTCCAAATGCCACCACCAAAAACTGAAGATATTCTTAGCACCTTCACACTTCCCTTATCTCAGAGTAGCCTCATTCCTATTCAGGTTCTATTTCTGTGTAGTTCCTCTATCTCATTCTCCTTGCTAGTCCCCAAAATGTTAGACTATGTGGAAATGAAATCTAACCTGTGAAATTCTCAAATCAATCTGATTAGACTAACTAAGAAGTGTTTTTCTTCTCTCACTTCCACATCTTATGTTGTCATTGTTACATGCTAAACCAAATAGGGTCATAATTTTTCATTAATAAAATGAAAATTATAATCTAGAGACCAGATATTTATGTAACATGCAGCTTCAGAAACATTTGGTTAGTTTCTCCTGCTTTATTCTCTTTCCACTTTCTTCCTCTGTGTTCCTTATCCCTAGCACATATAGCCACCTCCACTTCGATTTTGTTTTTTCTGACCTCACTTCTATCCCATTACCTCCTGCTATATCTTGCTATACCCTCTCCGTGTGACACAGATTGGCTCTTTCAATCATTGTCTCTCCAGCAAGTCATTGTAAAATGAGCAGCTGTTATGTAGCTGATAGCCGTGATGAGGAAAAGCCAAAATATTGGAGGGGATTCTTGCTGGGAAGACTACGTGAATAAAGGTGTTGCTTTCCCAGGGTTTTTTGGAAAAGAACCACATTTTCTCCATCTCTCCTCCAGGTAAATAAAATTGACAACTAATGAGAAACATCACAAAGGTAGATAAACCACCTACAATGAAGCATCCCAAGTGTCTGATTCTGTTCAGTGGCTCTTTAAACTGTTTCTCCACCCACTGCAAATTTTCCCTCCTATTTTGCTTTCTGACAAACATTTCAAGTTTCATGGGAATTGCTACCACGATGCACTTGCATAGCATTGGCACTGGCATATCCCTAACTCAGTGGGGCATTTCCTTCCTGCATTCCTTTTGAAAAGCAGGATGGAGATTTTCTATGGTAAGTAGCCACATGGATCAGCTGCTTTTGTTTGCACTTTACTGGGTTCCAGCATTGTAGCCATCTATAGCTGGGGGAGGTACAGAAATCTGCTTCTGATGTTTAATTTACACATATATTTAAGAACGGAAATACTGGCTTCACAGTGCCGTGTGGTAGCAAATTCTTGAATTCACTTGGTTTTTTTTTTCCTCCTCTTACCCCCCTTCTCTTAATCCCCTTCCTCATATTGGTGGAGTTCCATGTGGGAATGGAAGCTACAACTTCCCTACTCCTCCACACCCAGCACTCTTTATTAGAATAAAATGTGCTTAATTAAATTAAGCAGTCATTTCTGCAACGTATGGTTGCCAAGCATTGGTTTCTTTGTAAAAAATTAATTTTTTCCTTAACTTTTTTGCTGCTTCTCATGTTGCAGTCCAGGTCTCTTTGATTGTTTTTTGTTAAGGAGCAGGAGCCGGGGCTGCCTTTTTTTGGTGTGGGTCTGTCTTACCCTGTGCCTCATTCTACCTATCACCCTCGTAGAAGCTGACACAGCACATCAAAATGCGCTGCTCTTGCCAGAAGATTTAGTGGATGTTAATTTCACTTGTCTTGCCTCCTGTGCCAACCGTTCCAGTTTACTAACAAAGCAAAAATGTAAATAAGCCCAACAATTTTTTTTATTTTTATTTTATTGGCCAAAGGCTTTTGTCAGCTTTTTTCTCCTCTGCCATGTAAGCAGCAACAATGTTTAAATATTAAGAAAGGAGAGGGTACTGTGGGAAATTGCTGATGGGCCTGGCAAGTATTAACCCATAAGTGTCCAAGAGGATTTTTTTGGAGATTCTCCCACCAATTTTCTTTTTAAAATCTAAAGGAATTTTAAACTATTCTTGATAATTCGTCAGATGTGTTAATGATAGGAATTAATGACCTTATGGATTTTCTGTGACTTTCCAAAAATATTTTACTTCCTTGGCTCTTTTTTTTTCCTCTTAGCTTTTGGCATTAGCATCAAATCACATTTCAGATGGAGATAAGCATTTCTTTTCTGAAGCTAGAAGATTCAGTGACCATTGCTTATTTTTTTTTAAAGAGTAGATATCATGTATCACAATTATCAAATGCTTACTTCGTATTGTACCTATTCTGCCCATACATGCATTAGAGTGATTGAGCCTAGAGACTAATCAAAAACAGCATGTTCCCTGACATCATTGAAAGTGCACTGTTTTATTACTTAATCTCATATGACAAATCTGCTTTCTGTACATAATATCTTCATAGTTATACATAAAACACATTTTTTTCCCCACATGGGCAATAGAAGAAAACCTAAGTTTTTAATGTTTTCCTCTTTGATTCTTTCATTTTTTTTTTTGAAAGATCATTGCATTCCCTATGTTCCTTTCTGTGACTTAATGATTGGGAAACAGGTATCAGAGTAGATTAATGAATTGTGGGATCACAAGAACTGAGGATACTATCATGAACGATGTAGGGACCCTGAAGAAAAAAAAAATAATGATGTCAGCCTTTGCTCTTTCCAAGGCCTGTTTAAATGCTCCAATCTTAGTTGGACTTGGCCAAGTGCCTCTTCCTGTCCCCCTGTCCCTCATCCTGGGATCTACATACATGATAAATGCATAGGATAAAGGATGAAGTTCCATTCTTGTACTCCCTGCAATTTCCATAACATTTCAGCTTCCTTGCCCTTTTCTCAAACTAAAATATTATAGACACCAAATGTTCTTATCCCTATTATAATGACTTTGCCAAAAATGATATCCCTAGTTACTTTACACTAAATTTGTCTCTCAAAAGCTTTACTGACTGATCAATTCCTGGATTATGAGAGAAACAAAGTCAGCATGCTTAGCTGGTTATGATTTTCTTTATCACCCTTAGAAAAATCTTAGATGCCACCAACTTGAACTGAGGAGAGCATCATATGCCAAATTGTGAGCATCACTTCTATTTTAACAACCTTTCCATTCAAGTGTTCAGCACTAATCTTTTTTTAAAACTTTTTTTTTAACAAGTGAGGGTTAAATAAATGACAGCATACACTGATATTGCTACAGTTACAAACAAGAAGACAGTCTGGTTATAAAGCTAATTCTCTTGGTTAATTTGACATTCAGACAAGCGGGCACTGGGAAGATGCTTAATGGAAAAGAGAAAAATGAATAGCAGTTAAGAGTCAGTCATAGGCCAAAGTGAACAGGAAGGTTTTTAGGTGATAGGAAATGATAGTTCCTAGTCTAATTTGTCAAGGTTAGTGCTCGTAAGATGAAGAATGATTGTTACAAATCAGTTTCCTTTTTTTTTTTAATGACATTTCTAGACCTAGATTTTTTTAATGTTTAGGCCTCCATTCTCCCTAAGTGGATAGCTCATTCTGTACATGGCTAAAAGTTCTTTGTGTGGGAAAGATACAGGGGTTTTAGGTTTTTCATATCTAAATGTAATGATGATAGCTGGTATTTATAGCACTTCAGCATTCACAAAAGGCTTTAAAAACATTATCTCACTTGATCCTCCCAGCACCTTGGAAGGTAGATGCTATTATTTTTCCCATTTTTACAGGTGAGGAAATGGAGTTTATGTGACTTGCCTAGGATCACACAATTAGTAAATGTCTGAAGCAGAATCTGAACTTGGTTCTTTGTACTCTTTGTCCCATACTCTCCCCACCTAGATTGCCCCATGAATCCGTAGGCCCCCACCACCACCACTCTACCCCTCTAAGAAAAGCTCACTAGGCTATGTCCCTTAATACATGTTTTTGCCCACAAACAAAGGATACAGTCATATTCTGCTTTTGCCAAACTGCTTATGTACCAAGTATATGTCTGGGAGTCAGAAAGACATTGATGAACTAGTGCATCCAGCCGAAGGCGACTCAAATTTGAGGGAAAGCCGAACTTGGTCATGAGAAGTGACCAAAAGATTTGGTGATGTTTAGAAGGAAACACGATTAGGTATATAAAGGGTTTTCTCATGGAAATGAGGGAATGGCTTATTTTGTTTAGTAAGGGAAATCAGAGATAGGAACAATGAGTTAAAAGTAAGAATGAGGTAAATTTGCAGTCAGTAAAAGGAAGATTTTGCTAACGGCATGAGATGTCAATATCATTGGGAGTTTTCCACTGGAGACTAACTAATCCTAATTTATAGGATAAGTTTCTGCAAGATAACTTCTAAGGCCTATTTTAAGTCAACCAGCCATCTATACCTTGCTTATTGTATGTCAAAAAATGTATTAGTAATTGGAGCAAAATATTTTCATGTTGGTTGTTGTTTAACATGGGGATATGATACAAATAGAAATTACCAAAAAAAAAAAAAGCATAAAAGAGATGGAAGCAGAGTGTTTTGTGAGGTCAGAAGAATAAAAGATTGTTATTGATTGAGGGCCTCAAGGAAGCCTTTGCAATAATAAAATTCAAGTTGTGTACAATGTAATGAAATAACATGTAGCATGACAGAATTTTGAGATTTACAAATTATCTTCAGTAGTCCTGAGAGAGATAGATAGTCCAAGTGTTAGCCTCGTTTTTCCAAGAATTTAACTGACTTGATCATGGTCACACATCTTGTACGTTTCAAAGATGGGAGATGAGGCTTGAATGCAAGGCTCCTTATTCAAGCCCAGTACTCATTCTACTACATTAAGACTGCCCTCAGGATGATGGCATTTAAGTTAACCTTAAAAGTGGGTAGGATTTCAGCTGGTTGGAATGAGAACATAGGGATGTTTCAGGGATAAAGGAGTACCATGCACAGAGAAAGTCAAGCACAGGTTTTCATTCCTTTTTGGCTCCAGCATGCAGGACAGGGAGAAAAAGAGGTATGAAAAGAGTGGAAAGATTGGGTGGTGTTGGATACTTGAGCATCTTAAATGCTACTCAGAAGTTTGAACTTTCCTTACTTGGAAGAAAAGAGTCAGCTATTGAAGATCTTTGAGCAGAGAAGTAATATTTGACCTGTCAGTGATGTGAAAGGATTCTTTGTGATTGGGAGAGAGCAGAGGCAGGGGAACATTGCTTAGAGGATGGCAGTGGTCCATGCAAAGAGTAGTGAGGATCTGAATTAGGGTGGTAGCAGTGGTTAAACTGAAAAAATCTTGCAGCTGCTTAAAGGTGGGAAGTGACGGCAAAGGTTGAGTTAAAGATAACAAATGGCAAGGTTTTAAACAGGTCAGATGTAATGGATAGTCGTTGACAGAAATGATGGAATCAGAAGAAAACAGGTTTTTACGTTTTGATTTTTGGAAATGTTGAGTCTTAGTTGTAGTATTAAAATTCCTTTCTATCTAATGACATCCTAGTATGTGAATTATATTGAAAATCCGATAATTTGAGGGACGGTTTTAGCATGCAAGTGGGTCTTCAGTATATTCATTTTCACTGTATCTTCGGTGGAATCTTAAATATTATAGCTTTAGATCACAGGACTTATTTCACTTGACAGCAGGCATGATCACTCTACCTGGAAAATTTATTTTAGGGCATCTATCAATTTTTCTTCAGCTTCACCAGGGGTAAAAATCCTGCAACAGCTTGTTGTAAAGATGATGCATGCTGGTTATTGGCAAACTGAGCAGAAAATGTAAAACATACACACACACACACACACACACACACAGCACCACCACCAAATGTAGTTGCTCTCTCCATGTTTTTTATTCCATGGTGTTACACAAAATCAATTTAGCAATTTTGCAAAACAAGGATACTGATAAGACTGTATTTCCCTTCCTGACAAGTAAAACATTTACTTGTATGCTGCTTTCCAACAATATGCTTTTTCTTGGGAAGAGGAGAAGAAATGGAAGTTCTTAAATAGATTTGGTGCATTAGTATTGAGGTTCAGAACGTTTTACCTTTATTGGTACAAATTTAAAATCAAGGCAGCATTCATTGTTACTTATTTTCTTGTTGTTTGGTCAGTTTTTTGTCATGTCTGATTTTTAATAACCTCATTTTGGGTATTCTTGGCAAAGATATTGGAGTGGTTTGCCATTTCCTTCTACAATTCATTTTACAAGTGAGGAAACTGAGGCAAAAAGGGTGCAGTGACTTGCCCGGGGTCACACAACTCATAGGTGTCTGCAGCTGTACTTGAACTTAGGTCTTGCTGACTCCAAGCCCTACATCCACGAGCTGATTACCTTCTATGATAGTCTCAGGGGTACTCCTAGAGGACAGTCTCCCACATTGCTGATAAAAGTGTTACAGTATAGTTTTGATGCTGGTACTATTAAAAATCAAGTTTTTATTGTTTCCTCCATCTGGGTGAAGATCTAAAGATTTCCTAAAGCATTTAAAAACATTTTTGTCCTATAGATCCTCTTATCTACATAGTTACAAATATTTTATTCGCGAATGATAGTCCTTGAGAATTTTTTTCTCCCAAAGCAAACATTAGGCACCTATTATATGCAAGGCCTTGTATCATGTGCTGGAAATTAATACAAAGACAAAATCAGGCTAGTTTTTCATCTCCAGGAAGTTCCCGAAACAGTATTGGTCTAGTTTGGTTATAATTAAGAATATATTGGCTAACTAATATATAGTGCTTTATCTCATTTGATTCTCACAACATCCCTGAGAGTCACGTACTACATATATACGTGTATGTTTATGTGTATGTATATATGCATGTTATATGTATAAGTAATTTAATTATATAATAATATCCCCATGAACATTTTGTTATTCCCATTTTACAGATTTAAAAAAAAAAAACTTGAGGCTAAAAGAGTATCACTTGCCGAGGATTACACAACTAATAAGTGTCTAATGCAGGGTTTTAGTTCAGGTCTTCCTGACCCTGAGTCCCATACACTAACGAGTATGTTGCATAAATACCTCAAAAAAAGGAATAAAATTTAAATATCTGGAAAAGTTGATGAGACCTTTGAATGGCCCACTGAGGAGTTTTCATTTCTCTGAGAGATAGTAAGGAAACCACTGAATATTTTTGATCATGCAATTGGCATAGTCATATCTCTTTAAGGATTAAAGTAATTATTCCAAATTCAAATAAGAACAGGTTCTCGGTGCCACATATTGACTTAGAAAACTACAAATTAACATTAGTTCTGTTGCATTATAATTTTATAAACATTTACCAATTATATTTTCATTCTTTGGGGTAGGAGAGGCAGAAATTTGACACTTCAGCTTTAAAGCACTTTAATCATCTTAGCCCTGGGAAGTAGGTAGTACAGATATCATTAACTCTGTTCTACAGATTAGGAAATTGAGGCCCAATAAAACTGTGACTTATCCACAGTCACAGGAATAAGATATGTAAGTGCCTTCTTCTTTTCTTCTAACTTCTTTTTGTTTGTTTGTTTTTACTCTGACCCATTTCCTCCTGCTGTAGAAATGAGCATTTAGATTTTATAGAATTTAAATTTCCAGTTGGTTTTACTTTTACTGTTTCGTTAAAATCTTCCAGTTTTCCTACCTTTTGTAAATTAAACATAAATCAAATATAGAGATGCCCAGAATCACAAATATATGGTTTTTCTCCTTTTTCATGCGTGGTAACATTAGCAGTGGCTAATGGTTTTACGTGGTATATCTGGCAACTCATACCCTCTTATCAGTTACTGTTGATGCTGGCAGCAGGGAATGCAATAAAGCTTTTCAGATACCTTTGGTTTTTATTTTCATTTTTTGAATTGGATGGACTATCACTGCTCAAAGCTTAAGGTAAGATTGAACTGGCAGTAGGTCTTGCGTCAACGTTGCATGCTTCCACAGTTTCGTTGCTGTTGGCACTGAACTGATTTGTTGTGTCTCTTCACTGAGAAATCAGAATGGAAATGAAAGTATATTGCAAAAGCTTCAACAAGTTCATTTTAGTCTAAGGGAAATCCACTTATTGGCAACATTGTTAGAAATTGAGATGAAAAAAATCTAACACCTGGTAACCTATTATGGCCAGAGTATTCCCAACCAACAGGCTGCATTATAGAGTCTTAGTCCAGATGACTAAATTTTCTAAATGTAATGAGTACTATTTGTGGGGAAACCAAAGCCTTTCGCTAAGAGAGTTATGTTTATTTCCCTGTCCTCAAATAACTGTGAAGTGAAATTATGATGATGTGTTGATTGATTACAGCCGTTAAGTCTCTTAGTCATCAGTTTCATCCCCTATTCTCAATTCCCACACTTGCACCTTTGATTTCTCTTCCACAACGGGGTGATGTGGGTTGTCATTGACTAATGAAGAACAGAATTGGTTTCGGCATGAGACAAACGGAATGCCGACACCAATCCCAAAATGCATTAATCTTTAATAATCCACATCTGCATGTTTATAAATGATATAACCAGGGTTTGTTAATGTTGATATTCCCCCTTCCAAACAGAAAGTGACATAGGCGTTTGTACTTGCAAACTGCATTAAAGGCACACAGCTGAATGCTCAGAGTGTGACCTTGCTGAGGAGACCAAAATTAATGAATCTTTTAAGTTGATTAAAAAATGTAATGTGTTGCAAGGACTCCCAAAGCAATGATTGGGATTTACTGTTATTGGATAAGCTAGGTGATTTTCTAAAGAAGGCCAACTCACCCAATTATTCACTTAAACTTGTTTCCTTTCTTGTTTTCTTAATTCATAATTCCTTTGACTGGCTTTGGTCTCTACTCTTTCTGGTTTTGTTGGCCTGTTTCTAAGTCATTTTATATGACTTTATATAAGAAATCCTCTTAATAATCATATGATCTTCCAAATTAAAGGTTTCAACCCTTTTAGGTATGTGTTAGTAATTTAAAAGGAAATTTTTTATGTGAAAAATAAAGTTTGGATAGAATGTTGCCTTACTTGAATTGACTGTGATATCACAAATAAAATGTTCTTGACTTTCTGTCCCCCTCCCCTTTTCCCCCTAGTCATGCCCCAAACCATGCTATTTCTCTTGCAGGAGAAAGCATAGTTTCATAATTTACCTGCAGTACATAGTAATTCTTAATCTCCTTTCTAGAAGAGATTTCTCCTTCCCCTGGTATAGGTTTGAAACCCACTACTCCTTTGTTGATTTATTTATTTCATTCCATGTGTCCTCATAATTTCAGTAATTTAAAGTTCTGCTTGTTAAATCTGCTTTTAAACAGATTTTTTAAAAAATCTGTTTTAAGATGTCTGAGGTATCAGTGTAGCACTTTGATTGTCTTTCCAGTCTCTCATATTCTTTATTCATGACTAACTCTCCTTTTCCAAATAAAAAACATCCTCAACTTGTTTTTTTGTTGTCATTTTTGTTTGTTTTCCATGAACAGAAGTTGTTATTCGAAATAGTTTGAAGCTCTTATCACCCTCTGTGTACTTCTCATTTCCCTTTGAGTAGCCTAGAGTTGTGGTTTGTTTGAGATTGTGGTGTTCCATCACTGCCATCAATAGAGCATCTCCAGGAGAATCAAGAGATATTGCTTTAAATGAAATTTACAAAATCTAAATATATAGTATTGAAACTATCAAACCTGATTCTCAGTCTCAAATTTTGGATTGCTTTTAAGTGAATAAAAACAGAACTCAATTTAGGAGACTGTTATTAAGCCATAGCTCATTCAGAGAGAGGTGTTACTCCTGGGATTCTCACCGTGTGTGTGTGTGTGTGTGTGTGTGTGTGTGTGTGTGTGTGTATTACTATAGCTTAAGAATGGAATTAGAGTAGTATCGTAAGGTTATCAGAAAGAAAAATAATTAACAAGGAAAAACATACTGAACTGATGACTTGAGTGATTTTTCCTCTTTACTCTGTTTTCATAATCTCTTACAATGGAGAGCGACTACAGTTCTCCATTTTTAAACTGTAGCTCACCTGGAGCAGTTTGATGGAGGAAGTCCATGAATCACCAGGTACTTAAGCCTTGAATCTCTGAATTGGAGTCAATTCAAACTAGGAGTAGATTCAACCTTACTTTTCCTTGTGCTGTGCAATCTAAAGTTTCTGAATCAAAAATCATGTCTCTATCTGTGTAGTTCTGCATGGCCCTTGTATGGAGGCTTCTAACACAAAAATATTTAAAGTCCTGCTGTGAATTGTGGGGTAAAAACAAAATAGCAAATGGCAAAGCACCTCTGAATCTTGGCCTGTTTATTAACCAAGCTTCATTGATAAAACATGTTGGGATCCTGTGACATTGACAGACTTACATTTTGAAAAGCCTCCTGACACACAATGGTACACAAATGAGAAATTTGAAGTAAACAATGAAAAAATGAAAGGGAGTAGGATAAAAAAATCTTAAGGTGCTCACCAGAGTTTCTCATGAATTTTTTTGCCATATGTTGTCTTGCAATAGTGTAGACACTGTCTAAGTTGTATGTAGATTGGTTATAACAAATTGAATTTGTTAGGTGGTTTAAGAGATCCATAGATGATAAGTTAGAAAACACATAACTCATTGGCAAAGAAAATAGCATGGTCTCAATCAGTTTGTACATTCTAAGTTGAACTGGCAGGTAGGTGGTCCAGTGGATAGAATGCTGGACTTGGAGTCAGGAAGACATGAATTCACATATTGCCTCAGATACTTGCTAGCTATGTGAGACCCTGGGCAAATCATTTAACCTTGTTCTGCCTCTCTAAAATGAGGATAAGCAAAGCACCTATCTCACAGAGCTATTGTGAGAATCAAATGAGATCACATATATAAAATGCTTTGCAACCCTTAAAGTGCTATGAAAAGGTTGGCTATTACTATTACTGCTACTACCACCACCACCAGTACCAGTACTGCCACTTCTACCATCACCACCACCGCTACCACCACCACCACCACCACTACTACTTTAACTATGACTATTATTGCTGCTTCTGCTACTCTTAGTACCACACCACTACCACAACCATTGCCGCTACTACTAATACTACTGCTGCTGCTACCACCTGTTTTATCTAATTCCTTCCTATCTGAGTATCTCATGGAAACTCCTTTTCACAACGTAACCTTTCTCCCTCTTATTTTAGAATATTTATAGTCTTGAAAGTGTACATTCTAAAGAGGTGTCTGACTGTGAACATAGTTGAGAGGATATCTTCTGTACTCTATATATCTCTGATATGATTAATGTCAGAAAAGTGTCCTGTTTAGCTGAATAACCTTACCTTCAGTAGAGGCTAGTAACCAACAATCTACAGGAAACAGTCAAAAGATTTGTTCAGAACATTAGCCAGATAATGTTCATATTAGTAAAACAGCTGAAGTCAGCATGAGCTGGATGAACATTGAATTTGACTTTTTAAGTACATTTTGGACATTAGCCAACCAATATATTTTCAGACTTCAGGAGATGTAAATATGTAGATATGTGTACCTAATGTGTGTGTCTATATAAACATACTCATATACATATAATATTTATATGTATTTGCATATATACATATACATTTATGTTATATTATTTAGATTAAAAACAGTCTATAGAGATCATAGTTAAACTCCCTTGTTTTATGGTTGAGGAGATTTGAGGTCCAGAGATATATAGCTCTTGCCAAGGTCACAAAGCTAATAAATACACAGCAAAGTCAAAATTTAAAACGACTTCTTTCAGCTCCCTTTCTTTTCCTTATACCCTGATGCTTTATGTCCTGTGTATTTGAAAGTAACCTAAAAACGTATAGGCTACTACTTCCATTAATGAAGCAGTTTTATTATAATTACACATTGTCATTCAAAACTTATTTACCCAAGGATAGAAATCACATAGGAGACTTCAGAATGCATGTTAGGATGTAGATTCCCTTCTTAATGTAGCTCATCTGGATGCCGCAGTCTCTTAGGATGATCAACAGATAATGCCAGGGTTACATTTAACTGTGGCTTAGCCAACAGTACCTTTTCCATTCTCATATGATTGTGTCATTACGGAAAGATTGTATTGTCCTCCACCAATATATAGTGGAGATTCTAACTGACCTTTGAAAGGCTTACACTGGAAACACCCCCTCTTTTTCCTTCGTCTTCTCCGACACTACTACCCCAGACCACCTGGTCAAAGTTTTCCCTATAATCAAGCCAGTAGTCATTAAGAAGAAATTGGTTTCTAGAGTATTTATTTTAAAAAAAGAATTCCTACATAGCTGTTATAGTTAGCAAAAAAGTATTTAGTGACATGCCATATTGAGTTCCTTTTCAAAGCAATTTAAAATGAACAGATATTTATCTACTGTTTAAGAGTATGCAGATGGAGAAGATATCCAACATAGGTTATTTACACAAATTGATATACCATGGGAAATTTCCATAATATTGGAGTTCTTTTCCAGTCTTCAAACTCTGATTTATAGTATACTCCTGGCTATCATTTTATACATAATAACAGACTTTTGGAATTGAGTTTTAGATACCCAATAAGATTGTGCAGGTTCTTTGTTTTCTTGATAAAGTAGAACAATTTGTGTAAGTCTAAATTAGAATTGTTGAGAGGAAATGTCTAGATTTAAATGTCTGAAGTCCATGTAATTTAATGGTTAATTATGGAGTATATTTCACTTTGCAGTTTGAATTATTACTTACCTTTTTTTTAAAATGCATTTTTACATTAAAAAAATCAGATATAGGCTAGGTGTATACTCCATTAAGATTGTATGTTTATATATATGAGCATGAAATAATATTGCAAACCCAGTCTCTGAAGTTTCTTTGGTTCGTCTTGTTTCTAGTTCGTTCCATAGCGTCAATTGTCTTCATGGAGTTACACTGTGTTAAGACACAGACAGGGAATATGTGACAGAAGATGGAGACAAGTGAAACTTTTATTAAAGAACAAAAAGGCAGTGACTTGGCTTTGAAAAGGCCTGTCTCTATCAGGCAGTATAGAACAGCGATCAAGTGAAAAAAAAGGAGCAGGCGGGCGCCTCATCTAATCTTCCTCCTGGGGGCCCAGGTGGACAACTTGGCAACCCTGTTCACAGCTTTTTTTCCCTCTCCCCTTTGTACCGTAAGAACTGCTAATCGGATCCATGCTGCTGCAACTGTGGTTAGTTATTAACAGAATAAAAGCAGATTTCTTCAAAAGAACGGGTGGGGGAAACGACTATACAAAATTGCAAGGTTGTTAGAATCTTAAATGCACAGCAGTCGATTTTTTCCCCCATTCTGAATTATACGATGAATACAAGTCTTTCATCTGTCACTGTACCCATTTCTTCACAAGGCAGCCAAATATTAAGCTTCTCAAACAAAAAAAAAAATCTTAGAGCAGAAATATTGGGGAGAAGAAGAATGGGTAAGAGGGGAGAATAAATTAGGTTTTGTTTTAATTAATTTGTCCTGGTGAGAGAAATATAAACTGCCTGATCTCTTCAGTTCCCACTACCTCTGTCTTTTACTTAACCGTAAAGCAGGGATTAGAAGAGATTTAACGGGTAGCCACTTATTGTTAAATATCTAGTCTCCTGTCTTGAATGTAGTATCATGTTGATGACTTTTCTTCTAGTTGTTGGAATTTCATAAATGTAGACTTCCTAACCAGGGGAATAAGAGATGTTTCCCAAGGATGCCCCACTCCTTCATTCCTTCCTCTCTACCACCAACAAAAAAGAAAGGAAATTTACCTTCATGAAAAATCATGGTTTTTTTAAATCCCTAATAATTCTTTTACACTGTTAATTTTAGCTTTCAGTTTACTCTTTAAAAAAGTTATGTTTTCCATGAAAGTTGTATACCAGCAGGTGATGTGAAGTTCTGTGATAGTATTATGAAGAGCTATGTACTACTTATGTATAAAATGCGAGTGCATAAAATATGTCTCTTTTTGAGGGTCCTACTTTTGACTTTGATGTTCTGAAGGGCAGGCTTATTAAGATGATTTTTAGGAAATCTGAGTTCTATTTTTCTTTTCAGTTTTGTAATTTAACTTATAGCAGCAAACTCATTTAAACTTTTTTGAATTCATATGCCTCAATTTGTCAGCAGAAAATAATGTTGTGAATGTCACAATGATAATAGGAGTATTCATTGGTCAACCCAAACTGTTGAACCCTTGAACTTTCCATATGAAAAAAGAAAGCGTTATGTGTTTAAAATGTGGAGAGAGGAGACAAAGAATAAATTCTCACTCCCTTTAGGGAGACGGGCCTTTGTGAAGCCTGAGGCTTCTGGATTGTCATTATCTCCATTTGTTGATGTCTAAAGCATAAATAGTACTGTTTCTTGTCCATATGACAATTTCCTGTGGGGAAATTCTTTGGTAGGGCATATGCCAGTTGTCTTCATTTTCTTTCTTTATAGAGAGGATGGATTTCCAAGTCAAACCCAAGGGACTCTGCCAATGGCTTTGTCCCCCAAGAGATTGGGGATCTCTAAATTCATGATCTGATCAACATTGATCTTTGATCTATAGTAGAAGAGAAAGGGAATGTAGCCTTCCAACATAAGGAAGTTTTGAAGCTTAGAGCAACATCAATTTTACTACTAAATTTACCACTAAATAGAGAAATTTTTAAAAAGTCTTTTCTATCCTGTGATGTACCTATTGAAGTAGCCTTCAGATTTCCTTGTCTTGATACATTTTGAAGGCTCTTTCAAAGGTCCTTAGAATCAAGTCTTTTAATAGCTGGGGTCTTTGTCCTCCTCATCTTTATATTCCATATAGAATCTTACACATACATAGTAATTGAATTAGGGCTCAGATCCTTCTGTGTCCTCACAACTTAGACACATTCAGGTTGTCTTATTATCATGCAAAGAACTCTGCCCTATCCAATTTGAAACACAGCTAGTTGTCAGATTTTTACGTTAAAATTGGAAACCTATACTATATGTACCTGATTAAAATCACTAATCAAAAAGCCACCCAGGCACATTAAGCAGAAATCCTTGTGCTTATGATGTTGAAGAGGGAAGAGAGATAGCAAGAATGGTGTTCAGGTCTCAGGTGCTGACATACTTCTGCTAGAAAGAGGAGAATACAATTTTAATTCTATCTCATTAAGCGTTCAGTTTCTGGGCTTGTTTGTTCTGTAGAGGCCAAAATTTGGTAATGTAGGTGATAACTCATCAAGGGGCAACAATATTTCCCTTCAGGACTTAAGCATAATTACCCGTATAGTTAAGACAGCGTCTTAAGTCTTGGAATGGATCTGTCCTCCAGGCCTCGAAGGCCTGTAATTTAAATAAAATAAAAAGTGACAATAGGACTGTACATTAGAAAAGCTATTTTCCTGCTTTTTCTGAACTTAAAAGGGGGGGAGGTTGATAAAGTTGCCATTGGTTATTCTTTAATGCATTTTTTAACATTAACAAACATATGTTCATCACAAACTGAGTAGAGAAAAGAAATGGGAAAAGTGGAAAAAAGCAGTTTATATTAGGGAGATAGTTACTGGTTAGATCCTAGAACTATGCAGACATAAGTACTTAATATCTGCTACATCATAGACTTAAGCTTTCTTTGAAGGGGAGAAATTGTGATTTTTTGTGTCAGGGTTTGTGTGTCTTATTCTTATATTTATTTATTTATTGCAAATGCAAATCACTCTTGGAACTTTTCTTTACTAGAAGTATTTACCTAGAACCATGAGACCAAGCTGCACTGGGTATGATTATAGCTAAGTGTTATAGCTTACTATTCAAAGTATATTTCTCAGAGTAATAGTTCAGTTATTCATTATCTACTATATATTTATCCTTATACTTTAGATTTACTGGATGATAAAGGAAATAGAAAGACCCAGACTGTGCTTACAAGGAATCTAGATTCTAGTTGAATGTTTTTTTTAAATAGTTTTTTTCCCACTGTTTTCTATTACCTAAAGAAAAACAAAACCCCTATGTGCCTCAGTTCTCCCATTGTGAGTAATACAGTACATTATTTGTCTGATTGACTAGTTATCGGATGCTTTGGCAATTATAAATGTTACAAAGTTAAATGATGATTAGGCCATCATCTGTCCCCCTGCCAGATTTGGCCCCATTCTGTCATATCTAAAAAATCCAATTCTGTGCCCCTGAAATGTTTAACTTGGCTCATTTCTTAATTCTTTGCATGAAGTAGAAAATATGGTCTTAAAACACTATGTTAAGGGGAAAAAACACTGAGATTTTTTAAATGAACAAAATACTATGAGTCAGCTCAGAGGCTGTCCTGATTCTTCACTCTCATTGTCTTATACCAAATGTTATCTAGAATGTGATATATTTTGAAAAGTCATTGGGAAAAAAAGTTCTCATAGCTAAAGTGGCCAGATTAATGAGGGACTTGGGGTTCTGTCTTCATACTTCAGTTTTAACTCATAGCATTGTTTTCAGTCTTGTATTTTACACCGATGCACTCACATCTCCACAGATGTAGGTGAGTAAAATGTGGGGCTCCCTTGCAAAGCTAGCTTTTAATTTTATAGCTCCATCATATGGGTATTTTTTTTGTTTTGTTAGTTTTGTGTTTTTTCTGTGCATATCAATATTCTCCCTTAGTGGAATCACCAAACTTTGTTTGAAAGATTTTACTTGGGACTAAGTATCATTAAAAACATTCTTGGTTTTAGGTGTTCGTTTCATTTAATTCCGAGAGGGCCCAAGTTATCATTTATTTGGGCCATAGAAATAGTTCATTTTAATTCCATAATTCCATCCTTTACCCACAACATGCTTTTAAATTCATCTTCTGCTAGGGCTGTGCCTGCATATCTGCTGGTGAGAATAAGGTTCTCACACAGCCAGAGACACTACTATGGGTTGGGAGGGGGTGGGTTGGGTTGCAAAATGTTGGTTAAAAACTCTGGGTTAATGCATGCATGTTTGCCATGAAAACGTCTCTTGTCTGCTTTTGAAGAAATCTCAAAGGAATTAACTGCTGTGTTAAAGTAATACCTGTCTTAGAAGCTTTGCTGGACAACTAGCAATGTCCCAGACTGTGGTAGTAATTTGCAAATTCATGGATAGGTTTCCTAAAGCATTTTTTATTTTCATTTGAAATATTCTATCCAAGAGCAGTGCCTCAGGCATACACAGTGAAAGTAGTAGTGTCCTGTGTTAACATAGAATTACTGTTTGTTTACAGTCTTGAGTCACTGAATTCAGTCTGTCATACAGAAGTGTTCATTATAATGTAGGCACTTACTGCCTTGCTGCAGCTGATTCCTGAGTGACTTTAAAAAAAAGAAAGACAAAGCAGTATTTGATGGTAGTATGCCTTAGAGTTTCTAAATAGACTATAGATCCCTACGGCCTAAGGACATGCCATAATAGCAACATACTGTCTCACCAGTTGACATATGGCAAGGTGAATAGTCAAACTTGAGTCCAGTCCTTTTATTTGAAAGAAAAATCCATCGTGTAAAATGAATTCTGTTTCTTAGTGCTTTTTATCCACAATGTAAGCACTTTTTATTTTATATTTAATTAGTGTTAAATTCAGATGGTCTTGCAAAGGGACTTCCATGGCTAAACATATTTTGTGCTTTTTGCCCCACTGCTTCATCCATATAGATTTTGTTCTAATGCAAGAGCAACCCCTGTTGACTTTATAGAGCAATAGTTCTCAGGGGCTACTAATTCAACGTTTAGTTTTCACCTCATCTGGGAGAAAGAGTGGCAGTTGAACCCCAGGAGCGCTCAGAAACCTCTTTGGTATATTTTGCATACTTATTTGAAAGTAAGAAGATCCCAAAAACAATTTGAAAACAATTTTAGTATAAAAATGTCTTTCATCCCTCCTTATTTCTTTTAACCTTATATTAAATACAGTTCTTCAGCCACTCTGGCTATGATGGACTCACTGTTGTTTCAGAATTAGCTATGAACGACAGTCCTGGGGGACATCTGGGATTTGTTCTCCTTCCTTCTCAGCACTCTTGCACACTGGTTGCATGGCATGACAGAGTTGCCATCTCGTAGAAACCCGGGAGACTTTCTTTTTAACGATAAAACACCAAGCTCTGTGTCAAGGGTTGGGACATGATCCTTTGCCCAGATGAATTGGTGATATTCCTCAGTACATTAACGTCTTTCTTTACTGAATTCTGATACTTTAAAAATATATAGGTAATTAATGAAGACTTGGTCCTTTTGTGGCCAGTGGTGATGGGCATCAAGCTTGATCTCTCTCAATTACCTACCAGTCAAACCAGTCAGATAGAAATGAACCTTTTTTTTCCCTTCCTGTTGCATTTTTATCTCGCTAACTTGTTTTAAGGAGTGGAGGATACAAAATAGAATTGTACTTTGTCTTTTTCCCACCTGTGCAGGAACCCAGATGCCTTTGTAATGTCTGATTTATTCCCAGTGTTCCATAATATTTGTTAGCATTACAGTTAAGATATGGACGACCTAAACCAGAATATGAGTTGGAATAGACTTACAAACACCTCAAAGGATTCTTAGATTTCTAAATATAATCTTCTGCCTGCTATGCAGCCTACTTTCTGTAGTTAACATTGCTACATTTTTCTTTGGGTCAGTTACACATTAGAAAGTATTTCTTTTAATTCATATCCCAAAATCCTAGAGCCAACAAAATGTGTATCATGAAGTAACTTTTATTCCCCAAGTGTTTATGGAGAGCCACAAAATGATTAAGACTTTATGCTGGGTGATAAGGAAGACACAGTGAGGCAAATGCAGTCCTAACTCTTAAGAAGCCTACAGTGTAGCTGACGAGACAAAATTAATATATGTTAAACAATTGATGAGCCATTGTGTTCCAGACTGTGGATGAAAATGCAAACAAAAGTCAGTGGAGGAAGATTAAATACCTCTCTCTTCTATAACCACGAACTACCAGTGAAGCTTTTTATAAGTTTTCCCTGAAGGATATATTATGCCCATTGATTGAAAGATTCCTTAAATCTGTTGATATTAGTAATTTCTGTATTGACTGAATATTACCAATGAAAAATTCTTGGCAGCCATCCATGCCTGCCTGGTTGGAGGCCTGTTTAAACTCAGCTAGATGTGTCCTATCGTATTGTTCAGCAGACTTGTTAAACCTTCCTGCAGAAATGTATGTCAGGAGATTCACAGCTATAAATTGGATCATGTCAGTGAGGTTGGGAATTCACTCAATAAGAAATTGAACATTTCAGCCTGCCTGTTGCTAAATAATGTTTATGCATGCTCCCTCTTCGATTTAGAAGGAAAAAGAAAAATGCTGTAGAAGATCAAACCTGTTGAGCAGGGATGGTGGGTGGGGTCCTGTATATAACTAATAAATTTTTAAATCACCAAGATTAAGAAATGTAGCTATGTTGGTTTTTTACACAATTGCAACATTAATGCAAAGGGTTCCCCCCCACCCCCACCCCACTTTCCTTCCTATGTTTTACAGGCAGTCAGATGCCACCTCAGCCTCCTGGTAGCCAATCAGAATCCAGTTCCCATCCAGCCTTGAGCCAGTCACCAATGCCACAGGAACGAGGTTGGTCTTCAATTTGTACCATACATACCTATTGTGTTTTGAGTATTTAAGCTTTATTTGAATTGTCTTAGCTACTTGACTGTTTTTAAAAGAACAGTGGTTCTCCTCTCTCCCCTTTTCCAAGTCGCTTATGTAATATCAGTTTTGAGTGCAGGGCTTAGATATGGATTCTAGTGATATAAAATGTTTTAAATTATAGTCTGAAATTCTTTCCATCCAGATGCATATCTTGTTCACAAAATCCTAAACTAATTATTTTAGAGATTAGGAAATGAAGTCCAAAGAAATTTTAAAATGTGTTTGAGATTATATAGCTAATTAGTAATAAAGTTATGAGTAACAGCTACCCTTCCTGACTCCACTGATGATTTTTGCAACAGAGTACCTGTCTGAGATCACCGACCAACCAGCATCCTGGCCAGGTGCCATATGTATTTCTGCCTTAGTCAAGGCCTTGTTCCCTCATCTCTTTCCCTCTTTACTGTCTCTACCCCAAAATGCTGAAGTTGATACTGTCTCAAAGAAAGAAGAATTGATTTCAGTGCAAACCAAGGTAGCGCAGGTATGAGGTCGGTACCACAGCAGACTCTCTCTTTACTGTATCTTCTTTCTAGACTTGTCTCTCTTACATTTGACATGTCCAAATCTGCCCCAGAATCTTCCATGCCAGATATTTGACTGGTCCAAATGTGCCCCAGAATCCTCCATGCCAGATCACCAAAAAGATAGGAATTGTCGATTTGGCTCCCTGCTTCTGAAAGATTGATGATACCAAGATAAATACATTTAAAGTATAGGTGATATATTATAATTCATAGTTTAAAACATTAAAATTGCTTTTGTTTTTTAAGAACTTAGCAAACTGAAACAGTGATTTAAGAATAGAATATTTTTCATTAAGTTTTCTATTTAGTAGCAAATAGAGTTCTTCAGTTTTCAGTAGAAAAAAGTTGAAGTGAATTAGTAATGCTCTAATTATGAATATGTTGTTCTAGTGAAAGGATATTGTCATGACTCAATGATTGATTAGAACATATATTTACATTCTTTTTTCTGGATTTTTTAGTTCCACAGGGCAGGGAGGGTCTTTGTCTTCATTGATTGCATGTGACTTTGGTCCCATGACAGTGGTACAAAAGGTAATGAAGAGCAAGCCAGAGTCAAAGCAAAGAATAGAGCCCCTGCTAAGCTACCATTTCTCTCCCCACACAGCTGAAGTAGCCCCACGTACTAGACCTAGACCATCAAGGAGGCGAGGCCTCAAAGAAATTACCCTGGTTCTCACCCCAGGATAAGAGAATTCCTTCTAAATTCTTTTTCCTGAGAGCTTTCATCTTATAACTAATACATCTAAAAGAAGAAAAAAGAAAGGAATGGATGAAAGGAGAAAAATTCCATAAAGCTAGATTTTTTCCTCTTCGAGTCACATTCTCTGGATGCCTCAGTTTCCTCATCCTTAAAATGGGAGAGAAAGTTGTATAGATGATATCTTAGGTCCCTTAAATCTGTCATAATAAGGATAAAAATTTCTATAAGGCTTCAAGGTTCGGACTGAGCACCACATGTATAATCTTATTTTTCATTTCGACGATCCTGGGAGGTAGATGCTATTATTACCTCGTTTTACAGAAGAGGAAACTGAGGCAAGCAGGTTAAATCACCTGCCCAGAGTCACACAGCTAGTAAGTGTCAGAGGCAGAATTCAAACTGAGGGATTCCTGACTCAAAGTGCCATGCTCTCACAACTTCCCTACTTAGCTGTCCCAGTACTGGCCCGCTACAGGATCCTTTGGTCTTTTTAGTGGTGTGTTGTTTTGTATGAGCTTTTTACCACAAAGATTCTGGTTTGGGCTTCTCTCTTAAAGTCTGACCTCCAAATATTGTGTGTGATGTTTTTATTTTGTTTGTAAATTGATAGCTGAAGCATATACATCAACTGTCTGTTATGCGTATAGCTAACAATTGCCATTCACTTTAGAAAGAAGATAGAAAATGCATAGTTGGATTCATACTATTGAATTTTGTGAACAAGTGTGCATTTTGGGCCTATCCCCTTTAGTGTCCATTCATTAATCAAGCAATCTACAGAATTGGGAAGCTTCTCCTTATAGGGAGAAGAAAACTTTTGCATTAATTGATTCTCAGCTTTCTTAAACTTGTATTTAGCCAGACTTTGGAGGAGTGTGTGAGGTAGGGAATTTCAAGGGAAACTGTGCTTACTATAAAACAGCATTTGCTGCTTTAAATACAAAACAAATAGCAAAAATTAGCCCAAGCATAGCATTGTTGCTGTTGAAGACACCTGATCTTCAATCATCTGTTAGTCATCTAAAGGTTTACTAAACTGATTTTTCATTCATTCATTCATGCATGCATTCCATAAATATTTATTGAATGCCAACTATTTGCTAAGCCGCTAAAAGAAAACACATAAAAACTGAACTTCTTGTGTTAAAATGTGATTTAACCTGTTGTACCTCTGTAATGAATATTTCTTCCCTTTGCCTAGAGAAGTAAATAAAGGCAGAGAAATTTCCTTCTAATATTTTTACATGGAATCCCCCAAAAAAGTCCACATTTCTAAAAATTCATTGTTAAAAATCCTCGAGTTTGATTGACACAGTAGGATCATAGCTGTTAGGATGCTGAATGTTAAAGTAAACAGTCTGAAAAATCATGTTTACCTAGTAAAAGTATTTTGTTGCATTTTATTCTTTATTCCTTGATTCTTTGGCAACCTGATGGGATTTCTCATGTTGGTTAGCCTAAGGCTGTCCACCCCCTTGCTCAGGAATATTAAGAATTTTACCTCCATCCCCAACCTGCATAAACATGTGCATGTGTGTTTGTACACGTGCACCTATATAGCCTTCTGGATGAATCTGTAATTCTGTCTGTGATGATATGTGTGCTGGATACTCCAAAGAGAAAGATAACTTTTAAGTTTAAGAGATAACTTTTGTATTATGACCTATTTTCATTGGTCTTATATATTTGTATTCGTTTTTATATCAAATTTGATTCATCATTTTGAAAATACTATTTTATTCTATCTTCAGCACTAGGATGGGGAGGTGATTCTGTCTAAATATCTTGAAACTTCAAAACCTGTTACAAGGTTTGGGGACTTTTTTCACCACCTTTCATGTCATCAGAGCAGTGATTAGCATGTTCTCCCCAAACATGGAAAACCATACATATATACTATAAATTAAATTATAGAGATAATTTATATATCATGCACACACAATTGCTGTCAGAGTAAAATTAGAAAAATAAAAAGATACTTGTTAACCAGTTTACCATGATCTTTTGTTAAAGAGAGAGAGAAGATTCTCTTTTATAGAGGTAGGTAAAAAGCCAAAATTCAGATTTATTGACATTATATAATGTTTTGTTTTGTTTTTCACTCCTCTCAAATGTTTGCTTAAATGAGAGCAATTAATGATCTTACACTAGTGAGACCACTATTTAGGGAAAACACTTGAAGAAGTTTTATTTATTAGGGCAAATGTATAGGGGTCAGAATTAATTTTTTTGAAAACCCGCTAATTGTTTTCCCTTTTTAATTTTCACAGTAGTATGTAGTTAAATATTCATGATAATGTTGATGGTATGCTAAAGGTCTGAAACAGATCAGGAGTCTCAAAATCAACACAGGTTATTTAACCCTTCTCATCTAATGTACCATCAGGGACTTGTTCAGTGAATTCCCATAGTACTAGAACAATTAGAAGATAGTAATGAGGATTTAATTAGTCCTTGAGATATGCTGAAATAGTACCACTGAGAACTTTTCCGTTTGGACATGGATTGCAGGCAGAATTGATGCCATTGCAATTCTGTGATGTACTGCAAAATATATTCTGTTGCTGGAGGCGGTAGTGGGGCATCGCTCTGTGTCTGTCAGATCTACATGGAAAGGACCTAGGATGAGGGCTTCCAAGACTCCTGAACAGCAGCCAACCCACCCCTCAGCCAAGTCCTTTTTTGTACAACAGGCTCCCACCTCTCACTCTTCCTCCTCCACTTTTTAAAGGAGACATGGTTGTCATGAAATTAAACAGGAATGTTTTGGGTTTTTGTTTTTCTCTTACCTGATTAGAGAGAAATCACATCCTATATAGACTACTATGGTTACCAAATAACATGATACATGTGAGAATAATATTTTGTGGAGTCATTTTTCAATTGTGTCCAACACCTCATTACCCCATTTGGGCTTTTCTTGGCCAAGATAGTGGAGTGGTTTGTCATTGCCTTCTCGGGCTCATTTTATACATGAGCAAACAGGCAAACAGGGTGAAGTGATTTCCCAAGGGTCACACAGCTAGGAAGTGTCTGAGGCCAGATTTGAACTCAGAAAGATGATTCTCTGATTCCAAACCTGGCACTCTATCCCCTGTGCCACCTAGCTGCCCTGTTGAGAATAATATTACATGCTGATTAGTTACTCGAGAATAGGTACGCCAGTTGTATGGGGTTTTGTGTGGTTGTGGTTTGTTTGGGGGTTTTAGCTAGATTTTTTTTCTTTTTTTACTAGACATGACTACTATGTGTCGACAGCATCACAGAAATCTAGCCCTTACGTAGAAGTGAGTCTTCAGAGAGTGATGGTTAGCAGTGGCTATATTGTAGTCAATTTAAATGTCATTTTGGCAGTAGAAGTGAAAGAGTGTAACAGATGGGTTGTGTTCAGGCATTTTAGGTATTCTCTTTGTAAACCATTAAAGGAAGGGGAGAAAAAATTACTCAAAATAATTTGAATGTTTGTACTATAAATGTCTGTTATTTCATTCTTATTAACTTGCTTGTAATTTGGTATTATAGAATGTCAGGTTTCCAAGTTTCTTTATCCCACTTGCCTCTGTAGTATTTAAGCACTGTCTCAGCCCCATAATGACCATAGTCTTTCTTTGCTGTTGATCAGGCAGCTCTTAGCTTACTTCTTGAAATCTGAATGAAATTTCTTCCCCAAATTTTTAATTGAATTCCACTCTTTAATAACTCCCATCAGTCTTTGTGTTTTTTTTTTTCACTTAAGGAAGCAGAAATCCCAAAGATAATCCCATTTTAAAAAGCAGAAGGATGTAATAACCAGAGCACTGGCCTTTGTATAGATTACCTGTGTTTGAATCTCAAGATAGACACTACACTGACTGCGTCTCTGGTCAATTTGCTTAATCTCTCGGCATTAGTTTCCCTTTTGTGTGTGTATGCACACATACACACACACACATGTACACGTATATCTGTGATAATGATATCTATGTATAATATTAATATCTATATCTAATAACTATAGTACTTTGTTCAGTGGATTGCTGTTAAAGATCATGTCAGATAATGTATATAAAGGATTTTTCAAGTGTTTAAACATTATATAACAATTACTTAATACTATTATAACAGAAATTGCTATTTTCCCAAGACTAAAAAAATAATTTCACTTTGCCTCATACTTTGCATTCAAAGCAGCCAAATAAAAATTACTCACATCACTAAAGTTCTTGAGCTTGTCATATCAATTATGTCTCTTAAGGTTGAGTCAGTCTTGCTTTGCTTGATGGCAGCATAAAATATTTCTCTCCTTTAAACCACTGCCAAGATCCTGGACTTCTGCCGGGTTCAAGCCACAGTTTCTGACTTCAGTTGTTCACAAACACAGTTTTCCAACTAAGTAATACATCTGATTATTACAATTCAAATGACATTGTTGAAAAAGGGTTGTGAATTTGAATTCTGGCTTTGCCAGTTAGACTGTGATGGCTTTGGTGCAACTTGCAAAGTATTTAATCCAGCTCTAAATCTGCAGTCCTGTGAACCCATGTAAGTAGAAGAGAAACTACAGGAGATTTTGTGGAAAGAGAGGGTGCTAACCAATATAAAGGAATCAGGAAATCAATACGGTACAGCCCCTGAATTCATTCTTAAAGGAAGCAAAAGATTCTAAGAGGTATAGAGAAGAAGGAAATGAATTCCAGCCTGTGCAAAGGCACGGAAAGAGGAGATTGAATTTCAAGTTTGAGACGGGAGTTGGCCAGTTTGCCTGGAATACAGAGTACATGAAGGGAAGTACTGTGAAATATCTTGAAAAATAGACCCAGATCACATTGGGATGAAAAATTTTTTTCTGTTTTTAAATGAAAAATAAGAATTTGTATTTTCTCCTATCAAGGAGGGAGCTCCTGAAGATTTTTAACTGGAGGGTAGCGTTAGGCCTTTTAGACCAGTGCTTGAAGAAGAATTATTTTGGTCACTGTGTGGAGGAAGGATTGGAGAGGGGAGAAACAATTAACAGAGATGCCAATGCTAGCTTCATGTTGAGGCTTATATTAAAAAATGAACAATAACAATGTTTTTCCCCAGCCACCTGTTAGCTTTGCCATTAGCTTAAGCATCTGCTGTCACCTTGAAAAAGACCTTCATGGGTAATATAAGGATTGGAGGTTGGAAGTGGTTTGCAAACCTTAAAGCTCTGCATAGATGTTAGCTATTCGTATTGTTATTAGCTATCATTATTGTGACAATACTCTAAGGAGAAAATTTTTAAATGTTTTAGAGCTTTCATGTTGGGCAGCTAGGTGGCATAGTGGATAAAGTACCAGGCCTGGAATCAGAAGTTACAGAGCAAATTACTTAACCCTAATTGCCTCAAAAAAAAACAATAAGAATAAAGGGTGAGGGCTTTTAGTCAGTATCTTCACTAACCTCTAGTTAAAATTTAGCATTTTCTTCACTTAGGATTTTGTAAAGTTTATCATGAGAAAGCAGTCCATAGATGTTACCAAATTGTCAAAAGAGGACCATATCATAAAATCGTCAAGAACTCTACACTGAAAGAAATGATTACATCAGTTACACTGTATTTTTAAAAAGACATCTCATGTCATTGCTTTTCTTTCAACACAGTCATTTGAACCAAGAGTTAACAAAGCGTTGCTAAATAAAGGCTGCTTTAATGAGCATATTAGACTCATTTGTAATCAGCACTTTATGTTAATGGAAGTGCTTGACTGGGGACTATTTTTTATAAGTAGATTAATAAATGTCCCCTACATTCTTGTTTACATTTACTTCAAAAATACTTTCTCAATCAGTCGTACAAGGGGTTAATTTTAGTCCAGCTTTATCTAATTATCACATTTTCCCAATTAGTTGTGTCCAAAGTAACTCATTCTTAGGGTATTTCAAACAATCGATCTAATTTTTCTTTCTTATGAATACTCCTTGAAAGAAGAAAATCACTTGTATAACTATAAGCCTTGATTTCCTTTCAAATTCAATTTCTAGGGAAGTCATCTGCCTTCTGAATATATGAAGGAAATGGTTTTTTGCCTTATCCCCATTTATTAATTTTATTAGTTGACATTTTCTTGTTCTATCATGTCATTTATGAAGCTGAAACACTACTTAGCTAACTTTTCAAAATTCCGTCAAAGCTCTCTTTAGAGGAATAAGGTACCTGATAAAAATATCATTATGGGTTTTCATTAAGTTTTATGTAAAGTATACTCAACTTTTATTTGTGGGAAATAGCAATAAACAGCAGGTACAAAAGTTGTCCATCAAAATGTTCTACGAGAGAGAGGCACTGATGTATCATTGGATGATGAAGGTTTTCTTTCTGCTTTTGCCACTAGTGTGACCTTGAACAAAGTACTTTACCTTTCCAGCTCTCAGTTTCTTCTTCTGTAAAAAGATAAGATTGGACCAGTGATTCGTTATTATCCATTCAAGCTCTAGATGTATGTTTCTAAGGATAGAGTGGGGGCCACATGGAAAGTTGTTTGTCTCTGCCCTGAGTATCTAGCTTCGAACTGATACCACATAGAGCTTAGGCAATTTGCATAAGGAAAGGTTGGATATTTTGTCCCCAACTACCATCTGGGTAATCAGTCAGATCCCTCCCTTGATTCCAATTTATTAATGATAGATGATGTGAGTATCTATGCTAGTCAGTAGCTAAGAGGGCCTTGTGGGGGATGATGGGAAAAACTTGAGATATTGCTGCATCTCTGTATATCCAGGGTGCTTGAAGATCGGGAAAAGAAGTGGGAACAGTTCAGCCCGTTAACCTAATAGCACAGCTGGTAGAACGCTGGGGGGTCTGGGTTAAAGTCTTGAATGAGTCATTAGTTGCTGTCTTCCTCAGAGCAATTGATGTTGTGAAAAGAAACAGGCAGACAAATAAACACTGAACATATTAAAATGTAACAGTAATATTTTCTTAATTTCATTTTCTCCTCCAGTATCAACCTGGCAGCTCTTTCTAAAGAGCAGTGTCCCTAACTTGCCTTTCTAGTCAGACACCCTCTGCTTAGGTGCTGCTGTGTGTGACCATTATTTCACACATGTGGATAAACATCTTTTGTTGAACTGGCGTGAAGAAACAAGGCAGTCGTTCTGTGAGTTTAACAGATGCCAACATGAAAATAAATTTTGCATGTGCCAAAGGGAAAATGTGCTCTGTTTTTTGGTGGCTCGGGGAACCTTGAGTATTTTATTGGTACTCTGACAGTGCTCAGCTCTTTGCTCGCTGAAGAGGCATCTTTAATGAAATTCTGTTTTTGTGCTCCCTGGTAGCTGAGTGTTTGGAGAGCTGTCTTGTTTTTCAGTTTCTGCCTCCTTCCTTTTCCTATTTCATTTATTAATGATTCAGGTCTTGTGTTTAAGTTGTCCCCTCCCCTCCCTTTTTTTTTTTTTTTTTTGAGATTTCCTAACACTAGGCAGTATTTGGAAATGGAAAAAAAGATGTCTTATTGAGGGCTGGTAACCAAGTAATTGCCTATGTTAATTCTGTGATTCTCTGAGGTTTCTTGACTTGCCAAGAATTATTACTCTGACTTGACTGTCAGATCTGTTTCATAAGGCTGCTTCCTTTTCATTAGTGCATTTTTTTGGAAGGGGGAAGGTAAGGCAATTGGAGTTTATTGACTTGCCCAAGGTCACACAGCTAGTAAGTGTCAGGTGTCTGAGGCTGGATTTGAACTCAGGTACTTTTTTGCTCTGAGGCTGGTTCCACCTAGCTGCCCCTAATTAGTGCATTTTCAAAAGATTATCCTATTAAATTTTAAGCCAATAATCATTTTGGAGATTGTTTTCTCTTGTCATTATTAAACCCCTCTCCCTGCCACCCCACCCCCCCCAAAAAAAGAAATAAAAAGACTTACATGTATGTATATGTGAGCTGGTAGGTAAATAACAGTGGTTACATTCATATAATAATAATACAGTATATGATATATTTCATTTAATATGTTACATAACATTGTTGTTTAATCTTGTCTGAGTCTTCATGATCCTGTGAGCCGTACTGTCCAAGAGGTTTTCTTGGTAAAGATGCTGGAGTAGTTTAACTACTCCAGTGGATCAAGACAAACAGAAGTTAAGTTACTTGCCCAGGGTCACACAGTTAGTAAGTATCTGAGGATGGATTTCAACTCAGATATTCTTGCCTCCAGACCTAAGACACTATCCACTGAGCGTCAAGATGCTTCCAATATATAGCTTATTTAACATAGTATCATAATCAGTTTATATGTCATATGCCAGGCATTGTATTAACCACTTTTACAAATATTATATCATTTGATCCTTACAACAACACTGAGAGGTAGACGCTATTATATCCTCTTTTTTACAGATGAGGCAGAATTAAGTGACTTAACTCAGGGTCAGACAGCTAGTATGCATCTTAGAAGGGATTTGAACTCAGCTGGTTCTGACCCGCAGCCCAGTGCTCTGTCCACTGCACCTCCTAAGTTCCCATACAAACATAAATAATAATATAAATATAATCAATAGTATCTCCTTCCTATGATTGTTGTGAGAATCAAAAGCTAATACATTTACAGCATTTTTAATTCTTAAAGCGCTATCAAAATGCTCATTTTTATTACTATCCTCAACCCCTGGGAACCCGATAGAGAGGTTTGTCCGAGCACTGAACAGAAACTTTAACAAGTGGCCCTTCTTCCCCTACCTGAACCAACAGTAGTTAGAAGTCATACCATGAAAGGAAAGGAAAACTTTAAAAAAGGAAAGCACACTTCTTTTTCATTACTTACATGTTATTGCCAATATTTGCTTTACTGTTTCTCTCTTTAAACATTTGCATATTAAAGATTTCCTGTAGTCATATGAGAATTAGGAAATAAGACAAATTTGGGATGTAGATTTCATTTAGCGTCATCAACGATTACAATATAACCTTAGGTGAATCATTGTTCTTTAGCAAACCAGGAAGAGAATATTGAAGATTGATGCTTCTGGCCAATGGTAACAGACCATGATTCATGGGTGCACAGTTCCCCACAATCTATCTCACTTTAAATGTGAATAACTGGAAGAAAGTTCAAATATGGAGGAAGAATCATAGAATTACAGTGACACTTCCCATACCTGTCGCTGTCAATAAATAGCATCATTCATATCAGTATATTTTTCCAGATGATTAAAAATTTGCTTATTACCAAATATATACCATATATTTAGAATTATTTTAATAATTTTGTAATGTCTTTAAAAAACTGACCACACTTTGCTGCTTTCTTGAACAGAGTATGTTTGACATAATTGAGTTCTTTCTTAATGTTATATGGGTTAATCTAAAGGAAGGAAGGAGAAGCAAGGAGAGAATTTCAAGCTCAGAATTTTTTAAAAACATGAATATTTGTTTTTATATGTGATTGGGAAAATAAAATATTTTTTTTATTTTATTTATTTATAAATGTTCTACAATCACTTCCTTAAAATTAAGATTTTATACCCCCACACCTTCTCCCCCTACCCCCCTCCCTCCCCATGACAGCATACAATTCTGTATAGGTTCGACATATACTTTCCTATTGAGCATATTTTCACTATAGTGACATTATGTAGTCACATTGACATAAGTGGAAGAAATCATATAACAAATCAAAACATAATACACTAAAACCCACAGACACACAAACATGATCTGCTACATTCTGCGAATGACTTCCATATTTCTTTCTCTGAGTGTGGAAGGCATATTGCCTTAGAAAATTGACATTGGGATTTTTTTTTTTCAGTAAGTTC
>CM053770.1:438023115-438057054 GCA_028658325.1 Potorous gilbertii
CAAATGTGTCAGAACAAGAAAATGATAAATGCTGGAGAGGATGTGGGAGAGTTGGAACACTAATTCATTGTTGGTGGAGCTGTGAGATCATCCAACCATTCTGGAGAATGGTTTGGAACTATGCCCAAAGGGCTACAAAAATAAAATATTTTTTAAAATATTATTTAAGTTATCATTAAAACTATCAGTTATTGTACATAATAATGGTGACCCCAAGGATCATTTGCGTTCTACCTGAAATAAGCACTGAATGCTGTGCTTGTTGAGTTCTTGTGCAAGTTTTTTAAAGGATCTAAAGAATTTTTCAGTCTTTTACTGTCACCTCTCACTTTTTGTCATTATCCCTGCATAGGAATAATGGTTGCCTTCCTTAATCCTTCTTGCCCACTAGTCGACTGTTTCTAATTTGCTTTGATCTAACATAAAAAATAACCAAACTTTTAAAACTTTTTTTTTCAAAATAAAGGTATGTAGGTTCTAATTAAAAGACTATGGGGCTGTACTATGAGGAACATACATGAGCTTTGCTTTGTGATTTTGTCTTGTATTAGTTCTCACCAGTATTTCTTAAAGCTAAGGTTGATGGCTAAGTGACCTCTAGACAGTAACATCTTGATGACAATATATATATATATCTTAATATTCTTCTATATCTTTTTCATTTTTTCCATTTGTTTTGTGTAAAATTTTGCATACATTACTAATCTCTTTCACTCCACCACCACTGCATGCACACGTGCATGTTCACGTGCACACACACAAATACACACATATGCACACACATACACAATTTCTTTCTCCCTTAACACATTGGTCTGTAGATCACAAAGAATAAAGAAGTTAATTTTTACTTCTGATTTTGAAGTCTCAGCTATGAATCTCTTAGCCCAATTTTTTTAATCTAAGAGATGTGTGCATGTATATGTGTGTGTGTATCATACATATATATGTAATATATATATATATATATATATATATATATATATATATATGTATAAAATCTTAAATTTAACTTTTTTCCAGCTTACCAAGATGTTTCTTCTCAGGAATCCTATAAAATAGATAGCATGAATATTGTGTCAACTCAATTTTGTTTAAGTGTTTCTTGGGATACCCACAACCCATTCATTTCTTTCTATACCCACGTGATAATTGAAACAAGTCTTTGAATCATGTTGTATTCTATGTACGAAGATAAACTATTAGACTACAATGAAGCACAGAAGAGACAAATAATATGACTCTTTATTTGTGTGTGCCCATTGTTTCTTTAATATACAGCTTGAAAATTGTGCTTAATGCATCTGAAATAAGAGGTTTATAAACCCTGAAAATATAAGTTGACTTTACTTTATGAATTAGATGTGCTTTTTGAAGTGTACAGGTAATCTGAAAGTGACATTTTAAAGTTCATTGTAGTGAAACCTTTTATAAGGTGAACATCACCCCCACACACAAGCCCTCCCCCAGTCATTGATTTTGTGATTGTGGATTTTTGCATATGGGACATTTTTTCCTTTCAGTTATTTTTAATGGAGCATATTTGTGTGATATATTATGGTCTTTAATGTATACATTTTGCATTCCTATCTACAGTAATTAGAAGGCAATTTATTTTTTTTTTTTTTTTACCATTTTTGAGTTTCGCTTGCTAGAAAGTTTTGCTTTTATAAAAAAAAAATCTGATGGTTGTAATTAAGGGAAAAACTTCACACCTTTTTAAAATACAGCTGGATTCTCACAGCTGTCAATCTGTCTATTCAGAAGCCATGAAACAAGCTGCTATTTTACAACAGCTTTCTAAATGAAACAAACAGTGCTACACAAGCAACCGTCACATTGGTGGAGATAGAAATATCTCCAAATTTTATTTTCAGAAATCATTTTAAAGGAAAAAAAGAACTTTCAAGTCTTCCATATTAGCAAAACTAAAGACATCAGAAAACAACAAACCCAGGATATGCACACACATGTGCACATGCTCACACAACCACAGAACCCTAATCATGGTTAATTAATCTTACTTAAACTATACAAGATGCTAAAGGTAGAAGAAATACCTTTTCCCAAAGAAATCCAGGTACCATTTTGCATTTTAATTAATTAATGACTGAAAAAGGTTTTTAAGCTTCCCCTTATTTGTGAATAAGAGACACCAAAATGTTTACATATTTTGGATAGAAACACTTCTTTTCCAGGTAACGTTTTTTGTCTTACCACTTATGGTATGGTTATGATATTAGCAGAGGATTTTGAAAACGTTAATTTTAGCAAAGCTTTATACCAGTTCAAAAGATTTTTTATAAAATGTAATCCTAGTTGGATGTTACTTGTGATATTCTAATTACAGCAACAACAACAGTGATGATTTTAGCATTTCTATACTGCTTTAACTTTTGGAGAGTACTTTATGGCTCTTATCTCTTTATATGCTCAAAACAGCCCTGGGAAATTTGTGTGGTGATTCTCCCCTTTTTACAGAACAGGAAAGTGATTTAAGTGACTTTACTAGTGTTAAGCATCAGGGAAGTATCTAAAGCAACATTTAGACTTAGGTCTTCCAGACTCCAGGTCCCATGCTCCATCCACATCTGTCCACTGGAAAACACATATGTGTATGTTTGCACACATACAGGCTAGGATTTCAGTTTGGGGGGGCGGGGTTGGTCAGGCAGTTGCAGGTTAGGTGACTTGCCCATGGCCATACAGCTAATAAGAGGCAAATGTCTGAGGTCAGATTTGAACTCAGGTCCTCCTGACTCCAGGGCCTGTACTCTAATGCATTATGCCGCCTAACTGCCCCCCATTTCATTCTCATTCTCTTTTTATACTTATTCCAGTTGGCACTTTCTCGTACTTTGTATGCATTCTGTATACACGTGTGAATGAGTGTGTTTTCTTGCTTATTCAAATATCACCTCCATATTCTCACTGCCTGGTACTCATCAATGCTTAATAAATGCTTTTTGATTCGTTGATTTCCTTGAACGTGAATCTGAAATCTCCACTGCTTGGCAAGTACCAGATGTGCTCTTCAGACTGCCTGTGGGCTATTTCCCACAAAAGCCTCAAACTGAACGTGCTCAGAACTGGTCATCCTTTCTCCCTAAAACTTGTCCTTCCTGATTTTCCAGTGGTTATCAACAGCACTGTTAGCATTTCAGGTTACAGATAAAAGTTCACGTGTGTTTAAGAGTTTGAGGTTTGAAAAGTGCTGTCTTACAACAATCCCTGGAGCACTTAGGGTGGTAGAAATATTATTACCATTTTATTGATCAGGGAACTGAGCCTCTGGCAAGTTGTTATTCACACACAACTAGTAAGTGATAGAGACAAGAACTAAACCTTAGCTTCCAGATTCTTAGGCTGTTGCCCTTTTTTGTCTTTTTTCTTCTATTTTATTATTTATTTTAAAGATTCTTTCATTTTTAAATTTTTAGTTCCAAACTCCATCCCTCTGGCTCCCTCTAACTTCCATTGAGAAGGCATTTAACATATCAATTATACATGTGAAATCATGCACAAGATTTCTATATTAGACTTTTTTTTGAAAAGTAAAGAAAGTAAAAAAAATTATATTTCAGTTTCCCCTAGAGTTTTGGTAGAATGTTTTTTCATCATCAAAGAGTTCTTTGAAATTATCTCGGACCATATTATTAATCAGAGTAGCCTACTCTTTCACCATTGATCATCATTGCTATCATTGTGCATGATGATTTCCGCATTCTTCTTACTGCACTTTTCATCACTTCATATAGGTCTTCTGTATTTTTCTGAAATTACCTTCCCCATCATTTTTATAGCACAGTAGTATTCCATCACAATCATATGTAACAACTTACTTACCTGTTCTCTAATTGATGAGCATCTCCTCAGTTTCTAATTCTTTGCCACAATAAAAAGAGCTACTATAGATATTTTTGTAGATTTGATCCTTTTCCTTTGATTTCTTTGGGTTATAAGGTAGGCATCTTGCTAGGTCAAAGGGTATGCACAGTTTTATGGCCCTTTGGGCATAGTTCCTAGTCATTCTTCATAATGGTAGGACCAGTTCATTGCTCCATCAGTGGTTCATTAGTGTATCTAATCTTCCCTATCCTCTCCAGTATTTGTCATTTCTGATAGAGGTGTGGTGATACCTCAGAGTTTAAATTTTTCTTTTTCTGATCAATTGTGATTTAGAGCATTTTTTCATATAACTTTAGGTAGCTTTGATTTCTTCATCTGAAAACTGCCTGTTTGCATCTTTTGACCATTTATCAACTGGGGAATGGTTCTTCTTTTTATAAATTTGACTTATTTCTGTGCTCAGTATATATTTGAGAAATTAGGGTTTAATCAGAGAAACTTGCTGTACAAAAAATGTTTTTGATATTACTTCATTGCCTGTGATATCTTTTAGCATAATGTAGTTTCCCTGATTATCTCTTTTAATTAGATCTATTTTTGTTTTTGCTTTGTCTGAGATGTTAATTGCCACTCAAGCCATTTTTGTTGTTGTTCAGCTGAAGCATATTAGATTCTACTCCAGTCATTTACTTTAACTCTGTATGTGTCTTTCTGTTTCAAGTATGACTCTTGTAAACAAAATATTATTGGATTCTGGTTTCTTATAAATCCTGCAGTTTCCATTTTATGGGAGCACTCATCTCATTCTCTGCTCTCCTTTCTAATACAGTAGTGTAACTAAGAACTGGAAAGGGCAAATATAAGAGCCATTGCTAATGAAGTAATAAAAGATAGCACTGGGAGTTTTGTGCCAGTCAGCTGTAACTAAAATACCTGGGAAAATGTTAGAACAAATCATCAGTTTGCTGACATTGGGAAGAACATAAGATTTTATGGAATAGCAAATAATATCAGGCCAATTTAATTTCATTTTCTATTACATGTCTTGTTAATGAGGGAAAAGAAATATATGTAATATGTCTGAACTTGAGTAAAGCTTTTGAATCAGTCCTGCTTGATTATTTCATTAACAAGCTGTTTTAGTGCCAAATTGAATGATGTGGACAACAAATGGGATGGAGTTTGGGGAAGATCATTGTGGACTAGAGTATTTGGTAATGCTTCCTGCAAAAAGGAGCATTTGAGTTGTGCCTTGAAAGACAAGGATGGCTTCAGGTAGAAGATCTGGGAGCAGACCATAACATCAGTAAAATGGTCACAGAAGAAATAAGTATGATGTGTCTGTGGGACATTAAAGAACAAAGAAGGGATGTTCAGACTGGTGATGAAATTCTTCCTCCAAGAAGCAATTTAATCCTGGCAGTTTTTTGTTGGAGTTTCAGATATAATGAAATGTTGTTTGAGTTAGATTTCCTGCTATTCTTTTGTCCTTATTTACAGTACACTGAGCTATAAAAGAATTTTTCCTCTTCTTCTGGGGCAGCCATTAGGTTCCCCCCCAGACTTCAGGATTTGACTTTGTCTTGAGTAATCTTAGGTGACCTTCTACTAAGTCTCAGTTATCTCCTAGTTTTAGGAGATTTTCAAGCAAGAAAAGTGGTTGAAGTTTGCCCTTGGCACATTCTCAGGTTTTAAGAATCAAAAGGAATTCTCGTTTAAGAGGAAAAGCTCATCCCTAACTCAAGATTTATATTTACTATATGAAAGCTTTATGCTGTGTCAATTTATACTTTTTTATACTCATTTTCCTTATAGGTTTTATGACAGGCACACAAAGGAACCCTCAGATGTCTCAATATGGGCCTCAACACACTGGACCATCTATGTCACCTCATCCTTCCCCTGGAGGGCAGATACATCCTGGAATCAGTGGCTTTCAACAGAGTAACTCTAGTGGGGCTTATGGTCCTCAGATGAGCCAATATGGACCACAAGGTAAAATTTTTTTTTAAGTAATATATATGTGTATTGTGTGCATATATGTAAATACAGACATATCCCCCCAAACTATTAATGTAAAACTCCTAAGTAATCTTATTTTTAAATGTCCTTTAGAAATATCATGTTTTGTTAAAACACTTGTTTTTATGTTAAATTTGGAGACGTGTAAAATCTTTCATTGTTCCAAAATTTAGTATTAAGAGTAGAAATTGTTTATAGATTGATCCTCACAAAACGTCTGTTTTGCATCCATACTTCATATCACAGATTCAGAACAGGAAGGGACCTCAGAGACATCTAGTTCAATCCTCTCATTTTACAGATGAGAAAGTATGGCCCAGGGATGTTAAGTGATTTTGCCCAAAGTTATACAACTAGTAAGTCTACAAATAATGGAATTGTTCTTGGGATGTAAAAGACGCAGGGCCAGCTCCCAAATAATTTAAATTTAAACCTTAATTTTGTTGTTTAGGCACAGGTTACTTTCTCCTCCTTTTTTTCCCTGTTGACCAAGAAAAGCCATACCTTCATATTTCTTTTTAATTTTCTGTTAGATGTTTTTATGAATTTCTGCCCTTCCTAGAAATTTGAATGTGTAGCAGTGATTCTTTAATGCCTTTCAGGAGACAAACTGACAGATGTTGTAGGAAAATAAAGGCTGAAAATACAAATTATCCCGTGCTTGAGATATCTCAGAGGGTCATAGGTTTAGAGGTTGACAGGTTCTTAGAGACTGTACTGTACAGTCCAATATTCTCATATCTAGAAATGAGAAATTATGATAGCATTTAGGGTTATTATCCTTGTCGCCAGATGATGCTAAGACTTGTCGATTGCTTGAATATAGTAGTTCTCGAATGCAGCAATGATAAAGATCATCAGGTGTCCATACTTAGTCTGGGACCAATGTGGGACACTTATATTATCAGAGGGCCACCTGTGATGCAAGGAGGGGCAAACTAGCCTTGGTCTGAGAAAATGTAGCCAGACACTGATTTCAATTTTGATCACTGTTGGTATCAGACTTGTGAATTTCTACTGTACTTCTAACCTAGGTAACACAGGGAGACCTACATCTGAAAAAAAAAGAGAAGGAACTAAAACCAGTATTAAATCAATAGCTTATCTTCACTTGCATAGCTACAGATCTTGAACTGATCTTCTCTGATTCCACTGTACCACATTCCCTGAGCTTTCATGCGTGCATTTTAAAATCAATTCGCTGAGGTTTCGGAGAATTTGTGTTTTTAAAGTTACTTCATAAACTTTTGAAATTGTAACCTATGATGTATGTGTTTACATCGGTCATTGAAAGGTAATTTGCGGAGGGATAACCTGACTCATTTTCCATAGTTAACTAAATTTTCTGAAAATACTAGATATATACCAAATTAAGGTGATCAGGATGGAATAAGGAGTTCAGACAGTCTTTACAATCTTTGTAATAGGGTTGTCTGTTTATGTTGAAGACTTAGTGTGTACAGCACTATTTCATGAACATTGTTAAGTAGAGATTTATGGAGTCATTTCCATGACTGATGTAAAGGAAAGATTTAAAGGCAAAGAACCTGGATTTGATTGTTTGCTTTCCTATCTATGTGACCTTAGGTTATTGATTTGACTTTTTTAGGTCCCACCTGCCTCACCTGCAAAATGAAAAGAGTATGTAAGATGATTCCTGAGATCATTTATATCCTTAAATCCTGTTCAACACTAATTTTGAGTTCTATAAATCTATTTTATCTTACTGACTAGAGTCCATCTGGTCCATAAAGTTAGACATAGTGGTCTGAATACTTAAAATATTTCCTCTTTTTTTAATATGCTCCAATCTCACCGTTAGAACAATGAACAATGCTGCCGAAAGATACAAAATCAGTATTAAATTTTAAATTTTTAACTAAAATTTTAAGTAACATATTAGAAAGTAAATAATATTGAGTTTCATAATTCTTCTCTACCTTTGTTAAAGAAATTATCTATTCAGTTCCTTTTCATGAGTTGTAAAAAGCTACATGGGAAAACAAAACTTCCTGGTGAGACAAATGAATGAAAGTATTACTTTGAAAGGACTACTCAGTGCCAATAGATTTTAGCATATTTCTCTATTATCATGAAGAAAGGATAATAGATAAGCTGGGAGTTAGAACTCTCAATTGATTATCAACAGATATCCTGATATTTTGCTCCAGAGCTTCTCACCCCAGCTAACCAAAAGAATTCTCTTTCCTTTGAAAACTCACAGCATATCGTTTGTATCTTCCTTGCAAAACATCATGCTGTCTGCTTTGTGTTATGGCTCTTACCATACATGTTTTGTCTCACGTATTAGATTGTAAATTTTTTCAGAGCAGGGGAATGGATCTGTTTCATCTTTGTGTTTCCCATAATATACCTTGAGTGTGATAGATTTTATGTTGGTTGAATGACTGAAATTAATAATTGGCTATTCCTTACTTAACATTTTTTACAGGTCATTGATTCCCTCTCCTCCATTTGGACTATAAATTCTCACATTTTTGTGTATTCTGAAGCAGTCTATAGAGTTTACTCTAAAGATCGTTTCTTTTCACAGATTTTTTTTTTAAAGTCATGTGCCCTACTTTTATGTTTAATCAGCTCCTACTCACATTGGACCAGATTATTTGTACCCTGCCACAGTCCTTTCCAAGGAAAGCATCGCCACTCTCGGTGTCAATCAAACAGAGACGCTTGGTGTGAAGATGTGGAGCTACCTTGTTTGTGACTGGCCCAGGGTTTGTCCGTTTATTGCCATGACTTTTTTGGAAATCCTGTTGCTTGCACAGTTTCTCCAAAAAGTGACCATCTGTCTTTTGTTTCAGGACCACAAATGACAAAAAACTAATTGCCTCACATAGTGCATTTTGTTCCATTTATCATCCCTCCACCCCAAGCATCCTCCGTTCCTCTTAGCTCTTTTTCCCAGGCTAAATATTTCTTTCAATTGATTCTTATAGGACGTGGTTTCCAGTTTCTTCAGCTCCATGGTTACTCATTGCCAAGTCCATGCCAGTAGTACCAGACCTGTTTAGACCTTTTTGTATACCAGCTTTTTCAGCCGTTCTGTTATCCATCCCTTCCTGCTTCGTGTTACTCAAATGTTTAAAGGAGGCCATCTCTGCCTTTATCGAAATCATTTACAAAAGTGTTGAACAGCATTTTGGGCACTTTTCACCCTGCAACTTAACAAATTTAGTCTATTAAGGTAAAAGTCAGTGCTTAAGAACACTGATTTAATAAATGTTGCTATAGATCAAAATATGTGCAGAAGAACCCCTAATCTGCTTCTCCCAAATAGTGGGACTTAGTTCCTTTTGTTTAGTCAGCTTTTATTTTTAATAGTAGAATCTGTTTTGGAGGTCTAAAGTATCCAATTGATTTCACTCCAAAAGAATAATAGGTCTGTTGCATGGTACCAGTAAGTCATTCTGAATAACTTCCTGAAGATGATGTATCTATAAAATTCATGTTTCTGGAATGCTAAAATGGATAATTAGTCATTTTTGAAAGCCATAAATATTATTTTAATGCTTTTATTAACTATTAAGTTATTAAACACTTGTATAGCATATTAATAAATGAAAATATCTATTCTGCCCTTATTGTATCCTAAGCACTGGGGATACATATATGAAAAGGAAAGTGCCTGCTATCAAGGGGCACAACATATAATTGTCAAAGAGACAACATATAAAAGGCAGTTGTTTCTGGACAGATGGAAAGGTCTGGATGTTCTAAGGGTCTAGTTGTGGGGTTGGGTGGCAAGGTCCTCTGATCCTTAGGTTACATCAGTAGGAATCTAGGGTGTATAGAGGTAGGGCAGATGGTAAGGACCATTGATTAGGCCAAAGGTCCTTCATCTCCCTGGAAGGCATAGAGTTGGGAATTCCCCATCTCATCCATGCCTTGTGAGCTGTCAAGCAACTTTGCCTGTGTTTTATATAAAGTGTCCAAGGAAGAAGGCAGCCTTTCATGGTGATGGTCTTTCCACCTCCTAGCTGTCCCCTCAAATAGATTCTTAAGATTTAGCTTTAAGCCACTAAAATATTTGCCATACCAAGTAGTTAATTATTTGATTGCCTTCTTCTTCATAGTATATAATAGAACCTCAGAATTCAAAGTGACCTGAGAAGTTACCTAATCCAACTTCTCCCTAAAGAGAAACTTCACCCACAGAATCCAAAACAAGTGATTTTTAAAAAAACAAATAAACAGCTCCTATGTGGCAGGCATTGAGCTAAGTGCTGGAAATACAAATAAGAAAAAGAAAGACAGTGCCTTCCCTCAGGAAGCGTATAGTCTGATGGGAGAAGACAGCATAGAAAAGGAAGCCAAAAAGGAAAAAATGGTAGCCTCTTCTTCTTCCATCTAGAATCTCAGATTCCTTCTGCATAACCTAAAATGGCCTGGTTTCAAGTCCTGGCACCAGCCAGTTTGGATATCTTCCAGCTTTTCCTAAAAAATCACCCCAAACTAAACATAACCCAGAAGGTGTGGTCTGGCAGCAAAGGGAGTAACTTCCCTTTTCTTCATCCTAAGATCGTGTTAGCCTTTTTGGCTGCTTTGTCACATTGTTGACTCACATTAAGCTGGGTCGTACGGTGGAATGCCAGACATGGAATCAGAAAGACCTAAGTTCATGTTCTGCCTCAGATATTTACTTGCTCTGTGACTCTAGACAGGTCACCTAACCTCTCTCCGCTTCATCTTTCTCATCTGAAATAAATGGGGGTGGTAATAATGCCTGTTTCACAGAATTGTTGTGAGAATTGGGTGAAATGACAATGTGAAACACTTTGCCAACCTTGAGCTACTACATAAATGCTGGCCATTGATACTGTTACAGTTATTACTATACTACTAATACCTCTGAGTCTTTTTCCTGCGTAGTGTTATTTGTCCACATTTGATAGCAGAATTGATATCTTCACATTTGAGTCCAGGATTCTGTGATTATCCCTATTTAATTTCATCTTATTAGATTCTGCCTATCTAGCCTATTGGGATTTTTTTGTAACCTAATTCTGTTTAATACCATGAGCCTGTGAGCCAACATGTTAGTAGTTGCTGCAAATTTCTTAGCATTTGGAGATTTTTATAAGCATTCTATTTATGTCTTTAGCTAAGTAATTGGTCAGAATGTTGATTAAAATAGGAGTAAGGACAGAGCCATATCATCCTCCTGGCTGCATGGCTTCATTAATTACCACTCTTGGGGTACTGTTCATCTGGTTTCAGATCCACCAACTTGTACAGTCGTCTATATCATGTATTTCTACTTGTACCTAAAGTTATATTATGATAAATGATTTTCCATGCAATTATTTATCCTATTTGTTTCAACAATATTCCTTGCATCACTGTGAGGTAAGTCTAACAGCTCTTCTTGTCCCCTTGTTACATGTTATGTAAGGTTCAAGGAAGTGACCTGCCTGTGTCCACATAACTAGTAAGTGTCAGATGCAGGAACTGAACTCAGTTCTCTCCACTCCGAAGTCCAGTCTTTTCTCTGTATTATTATTTGTATTACCATCCATCTTGCCTCTTGATGTAAAAGATATGCGATGAAATCAGATGCCTTTGGTATGCTCTGGCTCAAACCATTCCCTGTGCTACCATTTTTCTAAAACCTGATAAAAGCAAATGACTTTCCGTACCGGCATGACATGGTCTTGATAAGACCAAACTGATTTGTGTTAATCACTGGTTCACTTCCAAAACCTTCAAATCATCCCTTTGAGTCAGCTAAAGTAGTGCTTATTTGTAGCCCCCAGCAAGGAATCAGGAAGACCTGAGTTCACATACGGCTTCAGACATTTACTAGCAGTGTCGCCCTGGACAAGTCATTTAAATCTCTTTTTCCTCAGTTTTTTCAACTGTAAAAGGGAGATGATTATGGCACCTACCTCCTAGGGTTGTTGTGAGAATCAAATAAAATATTTGTAAAGCACTTAGCATAGTGCCAACCACATAGTAGGTGCTATTACCCTTTGTTTCCCCTAATAATGAATAAAAAATTACAACATTGAAATTTTTGTAGGAATTGAAATCAAGATCACTAGCCTTTAGTTTGAACCAACCTATTTTCATCCCCTTTTGGGGATGAGTACTGTTTTTCTGACTCTAGTGTTGCAAGACTCATTCATTTACTCTGCATGACTTTCAGAGATCTCAATGATCTGTGCCTGGTGACTCCAATTCCTTGATATTACCTGTGGGCTTTGGTATCTCTTCTCGTCCACAGCTCTTTTTGTTAACTACATTACATTTATACTTCTCAGTCAGAAGTTGATTATCTCCTTTTCAACAAAAACAAAAGCAAAGTAAGACTTGAATAAGTCTGCCCCACCCCCAAGTGTTGATTGTTGCCCTCCTCTTCTTGGCCTCTGCTTAGATTTTTTGGTCCTTTTTTTGGTCCTTGGCATTCACCACCATTTTCTGTGCCTTCTGGCTGTCAGCATTGCTTTAACAGCACCCTTCCACTTTTTTCCTCATTTATTTTCCTTTTTTATTTTTATTTTTTGTCTTTGTAGGTTTATTTTTTTTTAACATTCTATGTTAGTTGATACAAATATAAAAATCCTGTTCAAAAAGGGAAATTTCTTGCCCTCAGCTTAGACATCTTCATATCCTCCTTGGGAGTCTATTACCATACCTTCAACCCAGGATGCATTCAAATCTTAACTGAGTAAATAAATCTATGCAAAAACTAACAAGCATTTAATAAATGCTACTGTGTGTCAGATGCTGTGCCAAGTATGGGGGATTCAAATCAAAAGCAAAAATAGTCCCAGCTTTCAGGGAGCTTACATTTTTATGGGGGAGGAAAAGTATATGTATATCTGGATAAGATAAATGGAAGAATGAATAGAGAGAGAAATAGATAATAGGAAGATACATATATATATAAAATTGAGGCATGGGTGATAAATACCCAGGAGATGGAAAGTAACCTTAGGAAGGTAGATGAGGATACCAGGAAAGATTTCTGTCTTTCTTAAAAGAAAGCTATTCTAAGAGGTAGAGTTGAGAAGGAAAAACATCCCAGGAATAGGGGGCAGGGGAGAACCACAGTCACTATAATGTATGGTGACAGGAAATAGAAGGGTATTTATCAGGAACAGAGAGAAGGAGCATGTGGAGAAGAGCAGTATAAAAGCTATGAATATGGGAAAAGTCCACATTGTGATTGAAAAGAAATATTTGTGTTTAGTCTCCGTGGTAACAGGGAGCTTATGCAAGTGTGGGAGAAGCGGGGCAGGCCAGGCAACAGGTTGTGGAGAATGAATTGAACTTGAAGTTTTGGGGGAGTTTGAGGCAAGGAGTCCTATTAAAAGGTAAAAGGCAATGAAAGCTTGAACTAGGACAGTAGCTATGTGAGTAATAAAAATAAGTATATGTAAGAGAGGCAGTGGAGGAAGAAATTACAAAATGTAGCAGCTGCTTTGGTGTGTGGAGTGAGTGACATAAAGGAGTTCAGGAGATGCTGAGGTTGAGGATGGTTCAAAGGAGCATGGTACTCATAATAGCAACAAAGAAGTTCAGAAGAGGGTTGGATTTTTGAGTTTTAAATTCTATTCTTAATCTGTTGAATGGGAGATAGCTGTATGATACCAATTCAGAATCTAAGTATACAGCTGGTGATATGGGACTGTTGTTTGGGACAGAGACTCGGCCTAGATCAGTAGATTTCTGATTCATCTATAGAGATTTTCATTGAACCCATACGAGTTGATGAAATGATCAAGTGAGAATCTAAAGAGTGAAGAAAAGGGGGCCCAGGACAAAACTTTGTGAAACATCCACTTCTTTTTTTCTTTTCTTTTCTTTTTTTTTTTTAAATCATGATAGGGTCAAACATCCAGCTAAGGAAATTAGGAAGGAATGATCAGACAAATAGGAAAAGCAGTAAAGGACGGTCATAAAAATCAAAAGTAAGGTATGTAACAGTGTCAAATGCTATGAAGGAGTTAAGAAAGATGAGAATTCCAAAAGGGCAATGGAAGCATTAGTTATTTTGAATAGAACAGTTTCAAGTTTAGTGATGAGGTCAGAGATTTCAGATTTCAGAGAATTTAGGAAAAAATGAGAGACAAGGAGACACTGGTTGTAGGTGTCTTTTTCAAAGAGTTTTGCTTAGAAGGGTAAGAGAAATATGGGCAAAAGTAGATGGCCCCACTGAGATCTAATGAGAAGAGTGGAGGGAGAATTGAACATGGTTGTAGGCAACAGAGGAGGAACCAGTGAGGGAGTAGAGATTAGAGAGATTGGAGATGATGATGGAGATGGTTTACTAGAGAAAATGGCACTGGATGAGATCCAAGAGTACATGTAGAAAGGCTGGCTTTGGGAAACAAAGAGCCCACCTTATCCTTAGAGACTGAAGGAAGAAATGGTAGAAGTGGGGAGCTTATTTCAGAGAGATTGGAGATGAGGAAAAGGAAAGAATACCATTAAATATATGGGAAAGTCCAGGGTTGTGCGGTGGCAGGGCATGTGAGGTAGCTTGAGTAAAGGGTAAAACAATGAATGGAGTGGAGAGTGGTAGGATTGTCTTACTGTAGTGAGGGCCCAGTTGAATTAGAAAGCATACGTTTATAGTGGTCCCTTGTGGGTGTTGGGAAGTCCAAGAATAGGACCTGCCCTCAGTATAACTGAAATTTATTATAAATCTAGTGCAGGAAAGGACCTTAGAGGTCCATCTAGTCTGTTCCCCCTTTATTTTACAGATGAATTAACTGTAAGGGAACACAAAGGGATGTGACCTGCCCAAGGTTACATGGTAATATCATATGTGGAATATGAACACACATCCTCTGACTCCAAAGCCGGTGCCCTTTTCACTGAAACACATTCTTCCTACGTAGGACCTAGGTGGTTGAAGTTGAAGAGAAATAATGAATAAAGGGAAAATTTGGAAATTTGAGTGTTAAAAAAAACATCGATATGTTGAGGAAGAAGGGCAGCAATTGGAGTGCAGAAAAAGACTGATCCAGGCACTGAACACGTTGAGGAAGGCAAGATAGCGTGCTGAGGTCTGATAGATAATAGGGATCAGCACCTAATTTGGGTTCCATAAAAGGAGGAGATGGTGGTGCTGAAGATGTGGATGATAAAAGAAATATCCAAGTTCTCATGCCACAACTTGAGATTTGGTAGGGGGCGGAGATAGACACAGAAACATGAGATGAAAGGAGACAAAGAGGTAGAGTAGAGCAAAGGAAGTTTGTTAATCATCACTTGGGCACATATAGATTGGCACATGGAGAGGACAAGGCTGAAATGTGGGAATATAGAAGCAGAGAAGTTAAAGTTGGAAATATGGCAGAGACCTTTGGCAGTTTGGGACTTTGCTATCATAGGGAGAAGAAAAGTACATGACAGGAGCATGCTAAACATTAGAGAATGAGTCTGAGTAATAATCAGGTCTCCTAATGAAGGGTTCAACCCTTCTGGTTTTAAGCCAGCCCACAGCTGCCCGGCTTTTCATGCTGCTGAGTCCTAGGCTGCTATCCTCGAGGAGCATTTGAAAAACCTTTGGAATGACCCCATCAGGTATGGTGTGTCCCAAGGCTGATTGGGGCAAGCCCCATCTAACCATGGGATATCTAGTCCTAGCAGGAGGCTGGAGTTGTATTGTAGCCCAGGAGTCAACAGGAGGCTGAAGTGTGGTGCCCCACCTCTTTGCCACCAGCCTGAACCACGCGCTCATTGTGTTGATGCCCTCACACTGAACAGGATGCCTAGTTAATCTAACCTCCTCAGCCCAGTTGTTGTGCTTGGGCATCCTGAAGCCTAGTGTGAGAGGAGCAGACCGTCACTGCTCCATGCTTTTACATGCCATACATTGTATTCTTCCAAAACCAAGCAAATGTATTAAATTTAGAATAATGAGAATCTACAGCTTATTCAAAATTTCTCATAGTAGTAGCCCTTCAAAAGTTTTTTTCCAGTATATTATTGAGTGAAATAAGATTGATCACTTAATTTTTCTCTTAAAATTATAGTTGTGATTTTTCTAGAAATCTCAGCTCCCAATAGCTTCCATTTAGCGCCTAAATTTTATTCCAGGTGGGTTGAAATTTAAAATCAATTGGTCATAGAGAAAAAGTGGGCAAAGAGTTCATACGCATGTGTTCCAAAAGTGTCTGTGCCAGGCTGTACCCACTTGAAAAGTGTGGGCTCTCGGACTTGGCTGCCTGACATGTCCAGCTGATGTAGGCTGGCCCAGCATCTGCTGCATTCATTGTGTTTAATGCTGGATCCATCTGTTTTCTGTCAAAGCTATTGCCAACAAATTACTGATCTATTAGAGAAACATGGAAATAAGATTGTACTTCTCATTCCTGGCTTTTTGTCTCATATTTTGTTTGGCTTTTATGGAACCTTAGATTTTTGCCGTGTGTGTGTGTGTGTGTGTGTGTGTGTGTGTGTGTGTGTGTGTGTGTGTGTGTCTGCCACATCATAACTGGTATATAGTATTGAATTGTTTGCTTTACAAAAATGGTACATAACATAAGAAAAAAATATAGTTCATTCTCCCATTTACCCTCCTAACCCCCCAAAAATATCTGAAGTCCATGTTAGTTTTGAGCAACCAGTTTTACCCCAGGTATGTGAGAGTAAGGAGAAGTCTTTCAGTTTCAACGAAAAAGAAAGGGAGCTTTTCTGTTTCTGCGGCTGAATAGAGGCCTCTGTAATTACAACTTATTTCCTTGATATGTACTGCTGAATGCCAAATCATGAACCCGATTGATTGAAGATGGAAAACAGAATGGTGCACAGTGTAATCTTTCTGTGTGCATGTATCTGTGGGTGTGTGTCGTTACTATCGTCAAACACATGCTCCCCCCCATTACAGTTTGCTTTCTGGTATCCAGAGAAAAGCAGCTGCTGAATTAAGCCGAGCTGTTCAAGGAGAGTTCTTCCCCACGTAGCTACATCATTTGAACTGAAAAAGATTATAATAGAAGAAGATACAGGGTAACCTATGAATCTGTCTTTTTTTTTTTCTCCTTTGTGTTCATAGAGTCACTGATTGCCAAATAAAGATGAGGTACAGGAACGCAGAGTAGTTCAGGAGACCTCCTTCTCTCTTATTCTCTGCAACAAACACAGAAATGTTGGGTTTTTAAAACAAGATTAAAGTGTTATTTCATTTCCTTCCAAAGCAAAGGGCACATGTGTTTTCACTAAAGAAGGTTTCTAACCAAATGTGACAGTTATGAGGATTTGGGGGAGAAGGGTGGAAACTGGCTACAAAGTAACAGCATGAATGCATGAATTAATTATGTGTGCATTCAAACAATGAATTAGTTTATTTTTAATAAAAGCAAAGTGAGGAAAGAGGTCTGTATTTCTAGTCTTGATTATAGGAGAGTGGGGGAGGGTGGGAGGGTGAGGTCGTGGAGGAAGGGAAAAGGAGGAAACATGTCTTTTTCCGAGTCACAGAGGAAAGCTAGGATGACTCGTTATTTAAATAAGCCTGAGATTAGTGAGTAGAAGCCAGCATATTCCACTCTCCGAGTTCTTCCCTGAACAAGGATTAGAACACTCTTCCTGTTAAATCAAGTAGGATGATTTGGTTTGGTTTAGTTTTCTAAGGCTAAAAATAATATAATTTGCATGATAAAATTGGACTTTCATAAGCGGCTTTTTAAAACACCCTGTCATCCGAAAAGGCAGTGCCAGGCCTGGAGTCAGGAAGGCTTATCTTTGTGAGTTCAAATCTGATGCCAGACACTTATTAACTGTGTGACCCTGGGTAGGTTTCTAACCCCTGCTTGCCTCAGTTTCCTCATCTGGAAATGATCAAATGATCTGGACAAAGAAATGGCAAACCACTCCAGTGTCTTTGCCAAGAAAACCCTCAATGGGTCCCAAAGAGTCAGATACAGCTGAAAAATAACTGTTCAACAAAAGCCATCAGGACATCTTACAAAAGTATAAAAATGCCATGTTCATACAAAGTCACGTCTGGAAATGGTGATGGTAGAGTCTAGCAATGGAGAAAATTGGGTTGGGCTTCCTGTAGGAGGTTCCCCTGAAACTGAACGTTGAAGGGTAGGGATTTTACAAAGCAAAGATGAGGGTGGAGGGCTTCCCATTCACGGGAAAGAGCCTGTACAAAGGCACAGATGCAAGAGATGGGATGTCATATGTGAGGGACAACAAAAATCCATCTTGGCTAGACTTGATTAATTAATTATTAATAATTATTATATAATAATCCTGGCAAGGTATTGGACAATCGGAAGACAATCTGAAGGGATCTGGTAAGGAAGAAATTGTATTAATGAGTTATAAATGGTCTAAATCTTCAAAAATCACTAGCTTTTAAAATTAAGGCATATGATCACAATTTTAAAGGATATAAAATTGAATTCCCACTTAGTGACTTAATATTTTCTGAGATATTCCTTTTTCAAGTCCTTAAGTGTTATGGAAGTAATTAATTCTACATTTGTATAAAAAGCCAAAACAATGATAAAATATTTTGGTTATTGTCTTCTTTGACTGAATTAAATATGTATGTATATTGAATATATTTCTTGTATATTTAAAGGTAATAATATTCTACAGAGCTGTGTGAATTCAGGAAATTGTAAGAGTGACATAAATGTAATAGTTTCTAAGATCTCTTCCTGCCTTCAAGGGTCTATGACGGTGGTGTTAAATTCTTATAAAAATGTAGCCCCTAAACTATACATATACAAATGTCTCTAGGACACATGGTAACTTAGAAAATCATATAGTCATATTATCTATGTTCTAGCTAATTAATTTAATATTTCCCAATTCATTATATTGTGATATTGGGCTTTACCAGTGACTAGCCATATTACCTTGAAGCACAGTTTCTTTCTCTGTAAAGTAGTACTAATAATTCTTGTTCAACCATTTTCTTAGAGTTATCATCAGTTCCAGTTGAGACTGTCTATGTGAATGTACTTTGAAACATAAAAAAAGTATACAAATGCAATATTACCATACAGAATTGATTTTTGCTTAGCAGCTTTTTATTAGAAGTGGTTAAAAATCCCTTCTATTCCCAGATGTGTTTTTTAAAACAGAAATACTAGTACACATGCAACTGTGCTGCCATACAGATCATTGTCGTAGTATGCCAGATTAATCTCATTCCCCCCAAAACATCCTTGCATTTTACCATGTCTCTGCCCATTTTCTTGTCTCTTGAATATCTTTCCCTCTTTGTTGGATTTTAATATCTCATTTAAAGCTTGACTCAAGTACCGCCTCCTTCCAGAAGCCTTTTCTGATGCCCTCGATTGGTAAGAGGCTTTCCTCCTTTCAGACACAATTTATTTTCTCCTTCTCTAGTTAAATTATCATATATTGTTTTGTATTGTAGTGAGTGGGTTCAATAGCATAGGTGCAAAAACTACCTTTAGAAAATGGGGAAGATGCACCTTCTTTTGCGATGAGAGGAGTAGGGAACAGATGGAGACTGGGGAGGAAGTAGAGGAGGAGGTAAATTGTGAGTTCTTTTATATCAGATAGCCTCGGTTTTCTTGGTAATTAGTGAGCAAGGTCCTCTTCAGTGTAGGTTGGAATGACGAGTTATGGAGAGTTTGTATCATCTAAAGTGGCCACTGAGAAAGACACAAGATGTCAGCAGCAAGCTGCATTTTTAAAATGTGTAAATGGAGTGAGGTATAAACAGGTTGGAGAACACGCAGCTGTCTAACTAGCCCAATCTGGTGATTTTTATCTAATGTTGTGCAGCAATCCAGGAGGAGAGAAAGGGCTCAGCAATGTTGCCTCAGAGTTGGGGACTGACATTGTGGACAGTGAAGGATAAGGAATTCTAAAGTACTAGAGTATCATTAAAATAATTGACTATGAAATCCAAAATGGGTAGGAAGAGAAGTAAACCAGGGCTTTTTAGTCTGAGATCCATGAATGAGTGAGAGAGAGAGTATGTGTGTGTGCGCGCGCGCGCGCGTGTGTTTGGTAATTGTTGTAATACAATTGATTTCTTATTTACTCATTATTTTATTTTATGCATGTAAAAACATTGTTTTCAGAAAGGGTCTGTAAGCTTCACCAGATCGCCAAAGATATCTGTGATACTGGTAAAGTCAAGTCCAAAGAAGAGAGGAAAGTTGGGTTTGATTTAAGTCTCTATGTGGTCAAGGCTCTCTCTCTCTAAGTATTTTCTCAGTTTTCAGAACAAGTAGATGTCAGATGGATGGATGGGTGGACGGATGGATGGATGGATGTGTGTATACAAATTTCCCTTTGCATAGCTTTTCAATATACATACCCATGCACACAAAGCATTAGGGCTTTATCTTGTTTTAATGAAGCTGCTCAGTTGTTCCTTTCAAGTAGATGTCTAGTCGTGGCTAGTATTATAGTCTCAGATGGGAATCACTGTCCTGTTTCAATTTTTTTTTTCCCCAAAGTACTCTGGATTAATGTGTACTGAACCTTGGCAGAGAAGAAGTAATGTTTTTAATCCAGCCAGTGTTCCTTGTGAGTAAAAGGGACCCTTAGGAAGGACAGGAAGACCTAACAGTCCCTCAATGATTAAGTCAAACTGAATAACGTTTCAGACTTATAGGTGTCATTCTATATGTATTTTTTCTCCATCTTTTCTGCAGTTTCAGAAGGCAGGAATAGATCTGAATTTATAGAAATATGATCTTGCGACATCACTGGCTGTGGGTGGTAACTATTCCTTCACACAGGCCTATTTTCTCTCTAAACTCTTTATTCTTTTGATAACAGAAGGGAGAAGAAATATATGTGTGTATACATATACATGCACACACATATTACACACATAATACACCTTTACATTTGTATATTTTTTTGATACCTTCAGGAATCTCTTTTAAAAAGGAACACTATGTACTGGGTTTGGTATCTTTGAGCAGCACCAGTGGGGAAAAAAGAAAGTGGGTTCAGAGGGCACCAGAAAAGCAGTGGAATTCACAATAGCTTTTTATCTATACATGTCCCATATATATTCAGAATTATAAACCCCAAGATCATGAATCCTCAAGACGTTCCCAAATCAGTGTGGCTGACTGACTTAGTTAATAGATCATGGAATTAATGAGACTGTTCGATTGATGGGTTAAGAGTTAGTTTTGCTTTTTTCAAAGCTATGCTCAAGCCAAGCATCTCACACTATGTCACATTGTTCATAGAGGAAACCAAATGACTCCTGTGCATACTCTGTATTCCAGGCAAACTGTCCCTCTCCTTGTTCCCCAAGGTCAACATTCCATTCTCCATGCCCCTGCCTTATTTCTCATAGGCTCTTCCTAATTATCGTATTAACAATAGCTAGCATCCACATAGGACTTGAAGCACAGAGTGTTACATGCATTGTCTTACTTTATCATCACAACACAACCCTAGTTGATAGGTGCCATTATAATGCCCCTGTTTTACTGCAAAGGATTCTGAGACAGTCAGAGGTTAAGTAAACTGCTCATGGTCACACACCTAGAGTGTGAGGCCAGATTTGCACTCAGCCCTTTCTGACTCCATGTCTGGCATTATACCCATTCTGGCATTTCCCCTTCCCTCAGCCTCTTAGGATCCCTGGCTTCTTTTAGTGCTCAGATGAGGTACTGACCTTCTCAAAGTCTTTACTGATTCTCCCAGTTAGTAGTAGTTATTAGTGCACTGCCTTGTATTTATTTAATTAGTGTACATGGTACATTTCTTACTCAGGGGAAAATGGAAGGTGTTGAAGAACAAAAGTAGAAGCAGCCAGTTAGGACAGTGGATAGAGAACTTAATGTCTATGAGTTGCAGGTAGGTGGCACAGTGAATAGAGTCCCAGCCCTGGACTCAGGAGGACCAGAGTTCAAATCTAACCTCAGACACTTGACACCTACTGAAAATAAAATATTGATAAAGAACTTTGTACAAGTTAAAGCATTATTTCCAGTGATTAGTAGTATTACTTTTATTATCATTTATTGTTATTTATTATTGCCTTTGTTTTTTAAATGACTACCTCAATGTCTTATGCATAGTAAATGTTTAATAAATTTGTGTTGTTTTATGTTCGGTACCATTGTTTTTTTTAAAAGGTCATTCAAAGCAGTTACTTTATGAATAGTAGCATCTTAATTAGTGATTCAGTAATCAATAGTCATTTTGTTAAACACCTACTATGTGCCAGATACTGCGCTAAGCATTGAAGATACAAAAAAGACTGCCCCTGCCCTCAAGGTGCTTACATCTATTCTTAAAGGCCACAATATCAATAAGGTCTTTTTCTTTTACTTAGCCTTTTAATATATGCTATTTCTATTTTTATTCAAAGCGATTTGTTGGTTAAGAGTTGCCAAATAGCATTAGACCAATTATTGTTGATATTAAACTAGGAAATACTTGGAATTATCTCCTTCTAAATTGGAGAACAGCTTTAACAATCAAGAGTAGTGGAGACTTATTGTGATCATTTTTTGTCTTGGTTTTCTAATACATCCTTTTCTTATCAAACACACATCTTCTGAGATAGCTTATCCTGCCCTCAAAGGTCCCACCTTTCACATGGCCTCTGTCTATAGCCAAGCGCTGTCACTGAATTCATTCCTCACTGTGCCCATCCCACTAAGTAGGTTTTTTAATTTTCTCTTCCCATTTCCACCAGTAACATGGCACATAGCTTACTCCAAAAATATTAGTACAGAAGTAGAGCTTTCTTTCTCTGCTATTTCACAGATATTCCATAAAATGTAGCTGGCTAGTTAGAGATGAGGTTGGTGAATAGTTTTGTACATAATTTTAATAAGAGTTCATAAAACTGCCAGTATAAAAAAATATAATGTTCCAAAAGTTTTCTAAGTGCAGTATCTGGACTTTGAGATGCATTTTTCCCATCCCCAGAGGTTTCTTGGTTGATACAGAGAAATCAGTTGACCCCCACAAATCCACAGATGTGGCTGAAGTTGTATTAATTTGTAACGTTGTTTCCTACTATTTTTCCTTGCAAATGTAAACTATTTTAGCCATGTTATGGATTAAAGAGGATTCTCTCTCTTGTAGCATCTTCTTCAAGGATCTGTTTCAGAGGTGTTGGATGGATCCTGTTGATAAGTTAAGTTAGTCTAATCCTCACATGACAGCCGTACAGGCCATCACTGGCCCCATGTGGGAAGCTTTCCAGCTTGATAGAATCTTCTAGAGTTTGTAATGTGGGGTAGCCTTCAGGAATACAGGGTAGGATGCTGAGCTTTGGGCACATATTTTTGAAAGCTCAGTTAGATTTTCAGGGAATAGAAAGTCTACCATTTTGTAGCGCTGTTTTCCCAGTTGAGCATCCAGAGAAATACATCACAGTAGGATAAAAAAAACTCACCTACTAGGAATGGAATTTTTCTGGATGGTCAGGTTTTCTAGGTACATTGCAGATTTACCTTTTAAAGTACCAAAATAGACATTCTTTAATTGCAATTTGTATGACAGTCTTTCTAAACATGCCACAGTCATCCATGTAGCCTTAAAACAAAAGGATGCTGAACATAATGTTTAACCTTTTCTTAATGATTCAGGATTGCTTTTTTTAATATATTGGTTATTATAGTACAGTGTTACTAAGCCATTTTCTCAGGATCTCTTAAGAGGCAAAAGGCTATTTACTAATGAACTAAATGGCACTAGATTGCTGTATTTTTTATATAGTTTTCTCTTCCCTCCAGATCTATCAGATGCTATTTCTCATAGATGAAAGTGGGAGTGTTCCCCTGCCCTTTTCTAATTTGTATTTCTTTTTTTTAATATTTTCTTTTAAAAATTCATTTATTTTTAGTTTTCTCAACATTCACTTCCATAAGTTTTTGAGATTTAAATTTTCCCCCTCCCCAAGATAGCATGCAGTCTGATTTGGATCCACATATACATTCATACTAAACATTTTCACCTTAGTCATGTTGTAAATCTAATTTTTATTTCTATTTGATAAGTTTGGATTTGGGATCCAGAAATCTTGCCTTCTTAGATTTATGCGTAGAACAGAGAGCTTGATTGAGAAGCTCCCCTATGCATCAAGTATTTGTGTTTTTATTTACTTTGTAGACTTGGTCATGTGACTGGGTCATTTTTTTCTTGTTCTATGGTTCTTGTAGATTGGTGAACGGATGAGTAGTTACTATATATAATTGATAACAATCAGACATTACTATAGAACTTGGCATTCACATGAGTCCCTAATGTATACAGACGTGTATGCTTAAAATTTTGTTGTCATAATTGGGTAGTTTCTGAGATAATATGCAGTAGTTGGCGATCACATAGAAAAGGAAAAGTATTAGCCATGATGTTAAATAGTATCTCTGAACATAAGATAAAATTATATTCCTGAAATTATTTTCTCCAGAATTAGTTTAAATCAGAATGTGCATTAATTAGTAGAGCCACCATTAAGAATGTTTTTTTATGTGGAGAGATGGAAAGAGGGCCATGCAGGACAGTATTGAGGGGAGCAGTGAAAGTCAAGGGGGAATGTGGCAAGACAGAGGGAGGTCCCATAGTTGTCCCATATCCTCTAATTGGGTAGTGGGGTGAGAGCAAGCGGCATGGTAGCACCTTAGATCATTCAACCAGAATCACCACAAGAATGAGTGATTCATCCTGCGCACTTAGCTGCATCCTTGACCCAGTGAAAGAGAGGGAAGAAAAAGGCAGAGAGCACACTGAGAGATGAACAAAAGACATCAGGACCCTGGAGATGGGACTATTGAAGGAGTAGAATCCTGCTGTAACAAGGGAAACATGTTCTCCTTCCCCTTCCATGTTGGTACCCTTAAGGATGAGCCTTTGCTGTCCTTTCCTAGCTGTGGCTCTACAATTTAAGCAAAGACCAGAAATTAGAAATTAAAGAAATGAAGGAAAAAAGATATAAGGAATGTAATGTTTTAAAACCACACAAAACACTGGTATCCCTTAAATGTTCAACTTAAATTTTTCTTGGTGGTTGCAATAATTACATCTTGTACTTTTTCATCTGAGATTATGGTTAAGGCCACTAGGATTTTTGAAGATAACATTTTTGACTAGTAGCTTGAATGGGACCAAATAAAGTAACAATAAGGGTAATAGTTATATGTCCTAATTTCCAAATTATTAAATTTCAGCTTCACAATGAATATTTTCACAAGTTGCAAAATTAAATTTCTGTTTACTTTTTGTTTAGGTAACTACTCCAGACCTCCAACATATAGTGGGGTGCCCAGTGCAAGCTACAGTGGCCCAGGGCCTGGCATGGGTATCAATGCCAATAACCAGATGCATGGACAAGGGCCAAGTCAGCCATGTGGGACCATGCCCTTGGGACGGATGCCATCAACTGGGATGCAGAGCAGACCATTTCCTGGAAACATGAGCAGTATGACACCCAATTCTCCTGGCATGGCTCAGCAAGGAGGTCCCGGAATGGGCCCCCCAATGCCAACTGTGAACCGTAAGGCACAGGAAGCTGCAGCTGCAGTGATGCAAGCTGCTGCAAACTCAGCTCAAAGCAGGTATGCTTTAAGGCAGAAATTCATTTTTTTTTAAGGGATCAAAGATATAGTTGCTTAATTTTCTAAGATGATAGTATAGTTATAATTGAATGTAATTTTTTTTCATCTTCTACCTTCAAACATGATTTGTAACAAAGATTAATGAAGTAAAGACAGGCTACCTTCCACATTTAAAAGAAAGGAAAAGGACAGTGATTGGCAAGCATCAGGGTGGAAAGTTCATACAGTTTTTGTGAGATTCATCAGGAAGCAGCAAAACCAGATGCAGCTGCAGAGAGAGTAGACTTTGTCTAAGTAGGATTTCATTTTGAATTGAGTTTAAAACAGCAAATATTGAAGACTAAGAAAATATAAGCTAAATGAACCCTCACTTCTACTCCTTTTCCATAAACATATACACACACACACACACACACACACGCCACAAAACTTTTGTGAAATGGAGAAATTCTGTGTGTGCATATGTGTATGTGGTATGTGTGTATACGTTTGTCTTTGTGTAAATGTGTAAAGTTTATATATTTTGTATTTTTATGTTCTGTTTTGTTTAACCAACCATGCTTCTCAATCCACCTGAGCCCAAATGTAATTAATGAAACAAAAATAGTTTCTTTTTGCTTTGATTTCTTTAAGAAAACAAAAAATTTGTTTTGTAAGTAAGAATTCTAGAATTTATTTTGCTCTAGTAAAGTAATATACCTTCAAAATAGGACCTGTTCCAAAACTTCAAACTGCAGTACTTTGTGGGGCACCCTGTATCTGATTTTGATGAAGGGTAAATTTAAGTTTGAAATAAAGATTACTGGCCAAAACAAGGGATGATTGAGATGTATGTGCCTGAACTGTGTTCTTAAGGAAAAGAAAAAAGACAGAGATGATTATGATTTATATTGAAAAAAAAAGTAGGGTCTGATTTATTTTTTAAATGTATTACTTGGTTACTTCTTTTCTAAAACGTGCTACTTTGGGAATGTAGGGACCCCTGTCTGCCTCAAATGATAAATTTCCCTTCAAGAATTGTTATAAGAGCTCATCTGTTTTTATCTACATTATTGTTATTTAAACGCTGCTGGATCAATGAAGTGTTTCTATGAACCCCCACACCTATAAAACTTTAGAAGTTCTTTCAATTAGATTTTCTATGAAAAGGCTGATTTGATTGTTCCGGTTAATGTTGAGAACTAAAGTATTGAGTTCACCATTACTGCAAATCAAGAAAAAAAAAGTCCCCTTTTTGAGTGATAATGGATGGAGAGAGCCAAGATATTTTTAAAATTATTAAAAAGAAAGTAATTGAATTCATTAAACATGAAACATTGAATAGTGATCTGCCTGATACTTCAATAAGTGGGAAACCATTAGAAGGATGGGATGTCTGTCTTAGACTAAAAAATTTAAAACATTAATTCATTCCCATCCCCAAAAGTTTTCCTCTTGAATCAGTTTATGTATACATCTGTGTACATGTATATATGTATATAACATGCTCCTCCTAAGTCCATTTATATAAGTGTGTACACACAGATATCAGCATTTGCTTTCAATTTTTATCTTTGGTTAGTTAAGAAGTACACATTTTCAAAGTCTGCTTCCCATTTTGTTAAAACCAGGAACTGAAAAAGGACATAGTTAACAGGCCCGTAGAGTATTTAATAAAAAAACCAGAATAACCATCTTCTTCAATCCTGCTTCTCTCTAGTTGTATGGTGCAAAATATTGTGCCATTTGAACTCGTGCTGCAAACCTTCCACACTTGAAAGATGGAAGACATGTAGTGGACAGGGTGATTCTTACATGTGCTTCAGAATAAATCCAAAGAGGCTGTTCTTCTGTTCTACTTTAGGCCACCATACATTAGGTCGCCTGCTTATCCCAGCCAGTCTGGGGCTGGCGGACGTCCCATGTTTTCTTCCCAGCACCCCAACTATGGCAACGCTCAGGCTCCCATGATGCACCAGCCTGACCAGTACGGGTAGGTAGTAATGTAAACTGGACTTGCTGTGGGACCTTTGCAGTATTTTTTTGGTTTGTTTTTTTCCTTTTTAAAATTGTTTATGACATGCCACATGACTGCTGAAGAAATATCAATTCCAAAAAAAGTTAGAAGATTTAAGAGGAAATGCATCATAGAGAGGGTGGGAGGTGGGTTTTATTTTGTTTTATTTTTGGTTTTTGTTTCAGTTTTTCATTCCTACTAACAGTTCTGTAACAGTGTGGTGAAAATCTGCATGCCACCTACCCCCATGTAGATACTGCCCTTGCACGGCTTTTGGCATGCTGCTTCTCCCTCGCGCCTGAAAGGGAAATGAAGAATTTTATCACAGAAAGGAAAACCCAGTCCAGGCATCCTTTTTACCCCCATCGTTGTCATTGTTTTGTCCAGAAGCTGTGCTGTGCAACATTGTTATCATTAGTGTGTTATTCTCATTACTGCCACTGCAGTGAACCCCTTCTTCTCTCATCGCTTAATTCAGAGCACAACTGTCCCATTAAACAGAGGCAGAGGTGACAAAAGTTATAAATGGGACTTATCTGGAGTTTCATTATTTCATCATTGAGCAAATAACTGTTCCAAAGATTTTTGTTAATTTCCCTTTCCCAAGGAGTTTTAAAGCTGCAGAAGTAACCAGGGGATGTAGGATGGGGGGCCACAGAAACAACTCATAAAACACAATTAACATTTTCCTTTCCAACTAAATTCTTTACATTCTAAGTTCTCTGCTGCCATATTCTCATCGGTTATAACATAATAATTATGCATCGCTTAATTTCACTTAGGAAAGTAGCCGTGATTTCAGTTACTCTTTCCTCCTATCTCTTTTTTCATGATCAGGTGCCTCTAATGTCAAAAACTTGTCTCCATTTCTAGCCTACAATGTATTGTTACTACAACACAGTGACCAATTAAGAATTTCAGTTAGTGGTTTTGAAGATAGTCCAGATATAATTGATCCTCATATAGAAAGTAATGTTCAGTCGCTATTTTAAAGATAATAGGGAGGGAGGCCCTCTGTGATTTGTGAAGGGAAAATTCTTTAACAAATTCTGTTTATGCTCAGTTTCATTCTTCCTGCTTGTCAGAAATACTTCATGCCATCTTTTTTTAAGCTTTGCACTTAGGTTACCTTTGGAGACAAATAACTTTAGTTGCACAACTATGATCTGAATTCTAAAAACTCTAAATGAAGACTAAAAAAAAATCGACATAAAATTTCTTGTAGCACACTAAAGTGTAGTAAGAAAATTGTGTTCCTTGTAGCAGTACCCTTCAAGGTCAACTCCTGAGTCAATAAAAAGAAATCAGTGTAGGGAAAGAAGCATTTATCATCAGCTACTAATCCATAGGATCTATCCTTTACCAACTCAGGAGTCCCATTTAGACGTACAAAGCTGGTTTGGGTGTAGCTTGCCAAGCCACATTAAGCAGCTGTGTAAAATGAATTTAAATGGCATGCATCAGAGTAAAATCACTTCCACTGGGGCAGAAAATCAATGTTAGCTAACCAGAGCTGGAAGATCAAAATTTGAGTTTCAGCGGGCTATCTCCAGGTATAGTCTTATAATAGAACCACCTCCTCTTTAATTAAAAATGAGATAAAGGACAATTCCTGGAAAGCCTTGCTCGTGAACCTCCTAACGTATGTGTAACAGAAGCATACAGTCTTGCAGCTTGACCTCTGAGAGCTGTGGGGTTTTATCTTGTTGTATTGCAAATCCTTTCCCTTCCTTTCCTTCATGCTTCATCCATTATGTATATGTACTATTTGCTGTTACTTAAAAAAAAAAGTATGTTTGATGGCCTCTGTCCATCTGTGCTTTCAGAAACTTGGGTTTTTTAAGAAGACTTCTGCTTTGCCTGTTTATAACAGCTCAAACACCACCCTTACACACACACACACACACACACACACACACACACACACACACACACATATGCTATCTGCTTGCTCCATCATATAAAGGTAACTTAACTGGAAAATCCAGTTTTACTAAATTCTAGTCCCTGTTGGGTCAAATTGTAAGAATTATAGGTCTTTCAGAAGCTCCCCAGTCAGAGTCCTTGTCATAATGGCTCTTCTCTCAAGTCAGAATCCCAAAAGGGCTGCAGCAGGAGCAGCACACAGGAAGCAATCAAGAAAGAGACAAATGAGTGACGAAGGTAGAGAGTGGGCATGTGCACGTATGGACGTCTGCAATTAGACGGAAACAGAAAGCGCCTATAAAAATGAAATATTATGGCAATTATGCTTCAGACTTTCTTAGCTAGTTGGGTATAAGGCACCATAAAGGAAAAACACATAAACTTAACTTGTTTACGCAAGCAATTTTAGTAAATGCATTACTAGGAGTGGACGCAGTGTGGGGATCACCCCCTCCCCCCGTTGAGTAGGATAAGGTAATTTTTCGTGCCTTTTTTTTTTCCTCTCAGTGTCTTTTGAGGAAGAAATAAACTCATTATTTATGACTTGCTAATGTGATCTAATAGATGTGGAATTTGGTTGTATAGAGATTCTATCTTTACAGATATTATGTATAATTACCTGTTTTGTTCCCATTTTTACATAGAAGATGAATTGCTAAGTTCAGCTGTCCATGGCCTGAGTTAATTTACATGCATATGAGACAAACTCTGGGCCCTATCATTATAATGTGGAACACCAAGAAACTTTGTGTCTTGATCTGTCTCTCCCATGTCACACCAAATCTGCATTATATAGGTTATCTAGTAGGTACCAGCTCATACTTGTTGCTATTGTCATCACCGTGGTTGTTGTTCAGTTGTTTCAGTCATGTCTGACTATTCATGGCACCATTTGGGGTTTTCTTGGCAAAGATACTGTAATGGTTTGCCATTTCTTTCTCCAGCTCATTTTACCACATGAGGAAATTGGGGCAAACAAGGTTAAATTACTTGCCCAGGGTCACACAGCTAGGAAGTGTCTGAGACCAGATTGGAACTCAGGAAGAGGAGTCTTCTTGACACCATGCCCAACACTCTATCCACTGCACCATCTACCTGCCCCCTAGATCACACTACCCATATACTGTATGAGTTAATGAAGATCTTCATTATTTGAAAAATGTTTATGCCACTGATCCTGTATAGATTTTTAACATTTAACATTTTACCCTGTTCTAAAAGAACCACAGAGTTTAAATTTTGTTTGCCTCTAGGTTCTAAAAATTAACCTTGTTAGAAAATAGTTATTACCATAATATAGTCACTTCCCACGAGTAAATCTGCATTCTTTGCATCATTCAAGTATGCTCGCCTTCTTAGCTGCACCCCAGAAGGCAATGATGGCTCCATAGATTCTGATTCAGATCACTCTGTGTAGTGTAGACACTTTGCATCTGGAACCTATCATCTTGTAAGATGAAATGCTGTGATTGTATAGTTTCTGCCACTCAAATGTGTTTGGATTCTTTTCTCCCTCTTCCCTTCCTTATTCATCTTAATTGGTAGTGCAAACATATTTTTAAAAATCTTCATTGTTGTGTCTGACTATTACATAAGAATTTGGTCTCCAAAGAGATGAGTTGCTGCAGTTACTCAACAGCAAGACAATCTTGCATTTGGAAGCTCTTCCTCTATAAAGGAGAAAATGGCTGGGGACTCTGGGAGGTTCTGAATGACAGATGTAAAACAACTACATGAGAATGATGCAAATTGCATACTGTAGATATTGGATATATCTTCAGATACTTGATTTTAGCCCAAAGGCCAAGCAAGCATCCCCTTTTTCTAGAGTCTCAATGACTCTTAGATAGAAGAACAATTTATAGAAAGAGCTGTTATGGAGAATCATATGTATATGGGAAGGAAATTATATAAAATAGAATAAAATGATCTGCCTCTGTTAGTACGAATTTATCTCTTAAGATTCTAAATATATTTCATATTTTAAAAACTTAGTGATGTGCCTAGTACAGCGACCTATGTGTTTTTTGTTCTTGTTTTGCTGTATCTGAATAACAAAATTGCTTTTGACCTGTTTTGAAAACGTAAAATGCATGACCTGAGCCAAATCATCTCCTTTTATGTGATTACTGAGTTTAGATCAACTAAGGCAGTCCATCTTGCAACTCGTAAAACAGAGTATTTTTCTCTGGTTTGTTTCACTGTTCAAAAACAAAAAACTGAAGCAACTGAACAATCCTCTTTTGCCAACTTTCTATCCAGAGAACACACCCTAAGTCGTATCAAGTGCCTTACTCACTGAAATAATTTTAATAAATGACATAATTTATTTTCCTTATTTCTCTCACATCTATAAACTGTTAAACTTTTTTTTACTCAATAGTTGTGAGGATTTTGGTTACAATTAGTTAAGTCTAAAGGCCTCCTCAGCTGAGGAAACAGTCTCTAGACACATTTTGGAGGACAGTCACTGTGTTATGGAGGAAGTAACTTCATGATTATGTAAAAGTAAATGAATAGAAGTTTGCTTCCATTCTGAGAAAAGTAATTTTTTTTATTTTATAAATACAGAAGTGTGTTAGTCAATCTTGTTGTCTACACAAGAGTGCTTGTGTCTTTGTCTCATGCACGTATTTTACACACGCACATACACACACATCTTTCAGCAGCCTTTCTTCAGTGTTGTGCATTTATAATTCATATCCCACATTGTTGGTGCCAGCAAAGCACTCTTTCCATATTATTTTCTCCCTGGCCAAGATAATGCAGTATTGCTGATGGACTAGGAGCCACTGGCAAGGAAATATATTAATGGAGACAGTGCATTAAAATGTCAAAGGGAAAGGGGTAAAAAAAAAAAACTTCAAAACATTTCAAGCCCTGGTTATAGCTAGTTTTTCCCATAATGGGTCCACATGCTCAGAGAATAGTGAGTGGTTGCATTGCTTAAAAGTTTAACCCTTTATCTCTTGGGCTGTTTGTTTCTAAAATGCTGATTAACTGAAAAAGATAATGAAAGTCACAAACAGAAAGTTAGAAAGACCATAATAGAATCTCCATTCATTTCTGTGGTTAAATGCATTCCTAAATTTCTGCTGTAATTTTGAGACCTTTAAATTTTGGAATCTAGAAAGATATACTCTGTAACATAATGGGGTTTAATGCAGGACCTCTGTATTAGCAGGTGTCAGTTTGTATAGAGTATCCTAGGAATAGTCATTCCTAGGCTTTGGGAAAATACCACAAAAACCTTTCATCAGTCAGCCAACTAGTTTATGAAATCCTATTGTGTGCCAGGCATTTTGCTCACCATGGTCCTGACTTAACTCTTAACCAAGGTACTAACACTGTGTACATAGTGCATACAAAATATCAACAGAGACATCGTGACCACCCACATACACATATACACTTGCATGATTGCTAGTGTGCATCGCCCCACAGGTGTACACAGTGTCTTGAGGAGAGACTTTTCAGATATAAGATGGAGCAGGGGACAAGAAAAGGAGAGACCAATCTCTGTGAGGGGTCAACAACTAAGCAGCCTTTGCATCCAAAGAGCACCAGTTTTCTCCTAGACTGGGATTATCATTAGACATTGATACTAATAGGTTTCTTTCTGGGAGGATTTTGGACTTGAGGGTGGGAGTTTTTCTCTCTCTAATGGTGAATAATAAAATATGTTGTGAATGAGGCTAGCATATTGTGAATAAATATAGAGTTGGAGCCAGCCATGAGAGCGTTTCCAGTCTAGAGATTTTCTAAGGTTTCTGCGTAGATTCAGGCTAATGAACAGAACAAAATCCCCAAAGATGCTCTAGACCCTTCCTGCTACTGGTACCCAGATACAAAAGCGTGTGTTATAAAATTCTGAACATAATCCAGTCTTTTAAAGTTGTTGGATACAAAGTTATAGAACTACTAAGTGACATCTATTTGTGAATCAACTCATCAAAAAATACTAAAGTATGAATTAGAATGTTATGGTATGAAAAAGTACTATATGAAATAAAGTAACTCAGCGTTCTGAAAGTCCTGTTAATAAGAAAAAAAAAAACCTCAGAATGCTCGAATGATAATAAAGGAAAAGCAGAGCTGGAGGCCGGGATAAATGGTGCATCGTCTTACTGCTCCCTTGTCCCCCCTCCTTCTTCCACACTAGTCTTCCTGTTGCTTTAACTTGTTCATTAACAACTGACAGCAGAGATTCTCAGTGGCTCGAAGCCTTTGCCAGAGCTGCAGCCAGAATTCCAAGTTTGTCCGCCTCACCGGTGATCCCACTTTCTTTGACCACGCCTTTTTTTTTCTGTACCTTCTGACTATGCAAAGCCTCTCTCCCAGTGAAAACCTACTCTCTCAACCAAAGAAGTTAACCTGGTCCTCCCTGCCCTAATCCAAACTCTCATTCCCTGAATGCCAGGAGGCATCATCTGCTTAAATAATTAAGGATAAAGGTGCAAAAGAGGCTAAAGAGGAATCTTACGCCATAGTTAGAATAATTACATGTGTACAATATGCACATTTGCTTTGAATAATATATGAGAAACTATTTTTGACCTATTCTCTACAAGGTTCCTAAGAGGGTCACACTTTTTTTTATACCCCCAGTCTATTCACCTCCACCTTCTCCCCTCC
>CM053770.1:438066995-438220126 GCA_028658325.1 Potorous gilbertii
ATATAATCTATTTTTAAATTACACATTTTTTTATTATTCCCAGTTCAACCCAGTTGAATTTCTAACTACTGAATTGTAACAGGGTCATATCTCATTAATATAAAAAGATAAATTCTTTTAAGTTAGATGAAATGCAGAGTTTCTAAGCTGTTTAGCAAAAACTCCACACAGTCTTGACACTTACGGTTCTAAAACCATTCCCTTCAGCTACCCCATGTTTACTGCCTATGGATGAAGAATATTTCTATTCTAGATATGAAAATGAACTGAATTTCAACTATTGTGATATTTTGTACTTCAGAAGATCACATTGTTGGATGAAATTAACTCTCCTTTTATGTGACACATTGTAACTTAGCATGTTGTTGTTAACCTCGCTGTGCTTTGTAATAGGTCAAAGAAAACCATGGTGGAATTAAAGGTTAAGATCTCTTGAAATCCACATTCTTTCATACCTTTACTTTCCAGGCTTTTACTGTTAGCCTCACAGTAAGGGAAAGAGAATGGATAGTGAGCTCCCACCATGATGTATCCCACCTAAAGTTCTGAGCTCTTGTTTTCAAGGGTCTAGATTATTTGTGGTATTAGAGAAGAGGTAAGAGAAATTTCTTCTTTAAACATTTTCTCTTAGTAGGGATGAAAGAATGAAACCTATTGGTCAAAACAAAAGTGTTAGGTTTTAGGTTGGTTTTTTTTTTTAAATAAATAGGCCTTTCTTAACATTAAACCGGAGGTCATTTGTTTGTCCCAGAAACATACTTTTACATTTGAGGTGGAAAGTGAAAAGTGATTGAGCAGTGGCCCATTAGGAAAAGGTTTACTTTTTCCTCTACTAGTGCTGTCCCAGGTAACCTTGTAGTTGGATTTTGTCGTTGTATATTTTGTCTGGCTTGCTGAAATAAAATTACTTCTGAGCATTGAAACTGCACTATAAATTTTGATGCGCTATTAACAGTAGTCATTTTCCCCCTTTTTTCTTGGGCCCCCAGAGCCGCAAAAATAACCCACAACAAACAGATGGCACAGTGCCCTGCCTAAGAAGATTTATATATTCCTAAGGAATAACCAGTTTAAAGGAAGATTCACCGAGAGGGTTGTTTTTTTCTCCTGTTCAGATAATTCAGCCATTCGTTATTTCATATGGAGGAAATCTGTTCAATGCAAGGCCATTTATCCTCCCAGTCTTTTGTATGGGATAGTCATACACTTTTTATTGCATTGTGCATCTTGAAATATTGGATTTTTAATAATTTAAACATTTGTCAAATATTTTTTGCCTTCCCATTGGTGTGATTTTCTTCCAGCTTTATTAATTCAAAGGCTACCTGATGGAGAGTAATTATGAGATGTACCAGGAGCATTGTGTGTTTCACATTTCCTGTGTATCTCTGTACACGCCCTTGGATGTCGATTGTGTTGACATTTCTGAGAACAGAAAAGACAAAAAGAAACTTGAAACATACACTGCCAACATTAGTTTTGATTAAGAAATGTACATAAATTCTCTTAATGGGGGGACAGAGATTAATTCTTCCAATCCCGGAATGGCAGAGATCAGTACATCAGTCTTTTTGCCAAAGGCGCAAGGAGACGGGCTGTTAGTGATGACAGAAAAGCAGTTTCCGTTTCAAAGGACACATTTAAAGAAAAGAAGACATAACCAAATGATGACTGGGCCCAGACGTAGGATTTTCCTGGATAGTGGCTTAGGGGACTGACACTCCAGCCGTCTCTTTGCTCAGTTAAAACAAATGTGCTTTAGATAGTGTACAGGGCAGAAAAAAAGCTTCTTGTGTAGTGACAAATTGTTCCAGGCTTCAGTGAGCAAGTAATTATTTAAATAGAGTCGGTGTGAGTACAAATGTGACAACTATTTCTTCACTTATAATGCCAAGGGGGGAAGGATGGTAAGCAGTAGGGAATTTTTCCCCCTATAAAGGAGGTATTTTTACCATTTTGGGGGGAAAAATGCAATTGTTGGTAGTCAAGACAAAATTGCAAGTCCCTTTCAACTTTGTTTAATACAACCTTGTGCAGTTCTAGCATAGATTAGTTTCTGTTTACTTGTGTTTGGTTTTACAGTGTTCATTAATTGGAGTCTTGTCTGAATATAAGCTGTCATCTTAAGTTCTATCTAAATTCTACAAATGTAGTTCCCATCTATGGGTTCAGCACTTGGCACTCCAAAAGTTACCTTATATCTCAAGTAGAGCATGCTTTCATCATGGTAACATACAGATCATAAATAAACAATACTATAACCATGTGCCTCGACAACCGAACCATCTTCTGGTGTGGAAGCACTTACTGAAACACTTTGCAAATCTAAACATGACTTAAAATATCAAATGACTTAAGTTACCCTCTGTAGAAAAATTCAAGCTCAATTCTATGGTCACATCTGTGGCATCTCCCTGAGGAGGCATCTGGATTCTTGCAGTCATGACTGCCAGCTTTGCGCATCCAGAGACTTTTCTCCTTTTCTGGTGCTTATCAGGTGCTTGAAATAAAGAGTCTGCCAGTAGCACCTGAATCTCTGAGAGATGCGTAGTGATTTTCATCTTAAGGCTGCCGAGTATCTCTTGTTAGGGTTGATGGTGGTCACCAGATTATTTCCAAGTAGTTTGATATCTCACCCCCCTCAAAAAAATAGAAAGAAAAGGTAAGTGATGAAAAATGAACTTCAGTACAAAGGTAAACCACTTCATTAAACATGGGGATGGAACCTCTTACCCCAAGGGGGAAATAAATGTGCTGATACATGGAATACATTAGTGAAGAAAAGAAGAGGGGCTTTTTCCAGTGCCTGCTGATCCAATGAGAGAAATTTTTCTCCAGGGCTATCCTGGCTTCTTTGTAAGCAGTACATTAGCTTTAGACTATGTTACTTTATATTTGCTACATAAAAATAGATGAGAGGTATATACATACAAAGACAGGCCCTTTCTGTGTTTTCACAGAGAAGGAATAAAATATTTTTGCAGAGTGTGGTATGTTGTACTATTGTCCATGAAAAGAAAAGAATGGTCTGTGTATTTCCAGGCCTGTTTCACCATCTTTAGGGAATGCTGTTGTAGCCTTGAGGGGGAATCATGGGAGCTGGGAAGGAATGAAGGTTTAGCTTCAGTTTTACTCATGTCTTATATTCTTTATGGTCTTTTTGAATATATTAAACCCAGTGTGGAATAGCTACTTTAGGACCCTTGACCCACACTTTCTTTATGAAATCATTCCAGCTCTTAAATTTCAGTGGTAAAGCCAGAGGCTAGTACTTGAAACCCAGTCACTGAGTGCATGTGGCCCTTTGTTGCAGTCACAAAATTTTTATTGTCTTTTTTTTATGTCTGCACTTTACATACTAGATTACTTGTGTCGATAGTGTAAGGGGGACAGTGCCTTGATTTAACACACCTTTATAATGGTAGTGGTCTTCCTCTTCTGGGAAAAAGGAAAAACAGTTCCCCTGGAGTACCATTGCCCCAGGAACCTTAAGGATGTTTGCAGTGATTCATTGAGAATTCTGGTAAGAAGTCATGAATAAGCATTTCAATAGAAAGCACTTACAGAATCCACAGTAAGGAAAGATCATGCTATCCATTTCACAAAAGTATAATTTATATTTCAAGACAGGTATACTAATTATTGTACAGTATTCAAAATTAAACTGCATTCTAGTTCATCCCTCTCAAAATAAGAAATTGAGGCAACTAGAATATTTCTCTGTTTGGAGACCTGTAAACTTATTGTTATAAGCATAGTGAAAGGAAGAGAAAACCTGGGAAAATGCAAACCAAAGTAGATGTCTTAATTTATCAATCCATGCTTATTTAAGTTGTTTTTAATGCCATTATGATTTAATATATAGACTTAATTTATGGCAAAAATGAAACGTTTCAAATTTTATAATTGATGTTGAAAGAATTAGGTTATAACCTGTGAAAAACTGAACTTGTAGAAGGAAGTGTTTCCATGACCTTATCCCTCGTAAAAGTCTAGTATTAAATTTACTGCCCTTTATGTTATTTCCATTCAGTGAATAAGTAGCAAGGCCATCTTTTACAGTACACTTGGACACAGCTAAGCCTCTCCTCCTTTACAGTCACCCTGCTTTTTTCTTCCTCCCACAAGAAAGGATATTTCTTTAATGTACAGACTTAACTAATTCATATCCTGCTAGACCCCCCAGAGATAGTTTCCGAAGGATAAAAATGCACAAAAGCGATCCACTGCTCAGAACAACTAGGCTTCTTGGTGTAATATCACTCAGCTGCTTTTTTGAGGTTTCACACACATTCACAAAAATAACAGCATTTTTAGCTGATCCCAATAGATTTTTCTCTGCAGCTGCATCACTTGAAAAAGCTTTTTGTTCCAGTTCTTAAAGTCTAAGTATTGAAAGTAATTTGGAGGGGGGAAAAAAGGAAAAATATCTCAATTATGATTTGTGAGTGTTGTGATGACTTTAAGGACTGACTGGATTGCAAATGGGCTTTGAAATAGAAGCCCACATAGCCATGGAAGATATAGGCCATTCAGAGCTGAATATTGAACATGCCACTGTAGACTCTCATGGCACGTGGCAGGGTAGGGTTTTTGGCAGACCTATGGTCTCAACCTGTGGTGATGCTAAAGATATTAGCAAATTAGCACCAGAAAGCTTGCCAACTTATTCACCAGAGTCCTGCTCACTCTCTCACTGCTGTAATTAAAAGTAATTATTTTCTAAAACATAGTAATACATGAATATGTGCAATAATCATTTTGTAGGGGGGAATCTGTGAAGTAGTTTAAGGTTTGTTGTTTTTTTTTGTTTTTTCGTTTCCTTTTTCTTTTTTTGGCACATTGTACTGTATCCGTGCTGCCTGGTTAGAGCCAACCTTGCCTTTTCAATAGAGTATGAAATAGGTCCTGTGCATTTGCTCTCAAATTTATTTCTTTTTTAAGAAGGATTTTTTTTTCTGATTTCAGTCATTTAGAAGTTCTATTCCTACATCTCCTTTCCTCTTTTTTGTTCTCCTGTCTTCCTCATTCTTCCTTTCCCCTTTCACACATCCGGTTGGGTGGTCTCCTGTGTAGTCCCAGTTTTGTGCAGCTAGTTTTCACAGTGGGGTCCAAAGGCATTCAGCTCTTATTCCCCAGACACTTATATGGCTTCACTGTTTGGTTCCACTTTTTCCTTTATAAAGAATATAACAAACCTACCTTTTACCCCAGAAATATCAGTTTGTATGTGCATCTTCTGTCAGCTAGGTAGTTCTAAGGGGAATAAGTTCTACCCATGAAGCATTGAAGTCTAAATGAGTGTTAGTGAGTTCTGTGACACTGTTACTGGTAGAGGTTGCCTGTAATGTGTATTTTGCATGTTAAGCTTTTTATTAGTCTAGTATGAGCCTATGTTATTGGTCTCTTGGGAAGTAGTTGGGGAGTGATAAGCCAAGGTACCAAAATGAACTATAAGCCATGGTGCAAAAAAAATCAAATTTTCTTTTTTCCTTTAAAAAAAAGCACTTGTGTTTGTTTCATAACTATAACAGAGATTATGCAGTGCAACAATATAGAAGTTCAATTATTATATAAATCACATTGATGGTGCAGTCGTTAATTTGTTACATTGTATTTTCTTTTTTTTTCAAACAGCAAATAACCACTTTTACTCCCTGCCTCAACTTCAACTTCAACCCCCCTCCCCCCAATTTATAACAAATGAAAAACAAAACCATTACACAGGTATATAGTAAAACAAAACAAATTTCCACCTTGGTCATATCTCAAAAAATATGTCTCTGACTTTACCCTGAGTTCTTTGCTTCTCTCTTAGGTGATGGGTGCCTATTTCATCATTAAGTCTTCTGGAATTGTGGTCAGTCATCATGCTGATCAGGGTTCATTGGTATTTTAGTCTTTCAAGGTTGTTGTCTTTATATGGTAGCTCATTTTTAAATCTTCCATTCTGCAAGTATGTATCCATATTCTCTTGAGAATTTTACTAGTTCTTTAATAGCTTTAAGAAGATCCTAGTTGAGTATTTTGTTTTGTGTGTAACTGTGGCCCATTCTCTGTTATTCTGTCTGTGAAAGAATAGGATGGATGAATGAATGAATAGGTAGAAAGATAAATACATGGGGCGGGGGAGAGATAATTTGATCTTTAGAATGCAAAGACAAAATCTTATACTTGTCTGGTGAAGGATTGCTAGAATATAGTGCTATTTTCATTTCAAGGATATGTATTTTCCAAGGTTACATATATTTTCCTTCTTCAAGAAAGACTGCGTGCCTCAGACTTCACTTCACAGCGTACGTTAGCAGGCAACACTGGCAAACCATCTATATAATTCTAAACTCTTTCTCCTGTTTTCTATTAGCATCTATGGGTCTTGCAGATATGATGTCACCCGGTGAGTCCAAATTGCCTGTGCCTGTGAAAACAGATGGTAAAGAAGAAGGTCCTCCTCAGGCTGAGAGCAAGTCAAAGGTATTTCCTTCCTCTTGTGCACGTGGTGTTGGTTTGACCGAGCAGGAGGCTGCCATGTTGTCCTTTCTTCTTTGGATCTGGCCTCTCCCTTTTTGTTTCTTTTTCGTTTCTTTCTCTCCCGCATGTCTTTTCCATTTGTGTGCAACCTATTTGTTTTCTACTTTTTTTTTTTCATGGTGTGGATCTGAAAGTTACTAGTTCTTATGGCATTTAACTCATGCGGGAGGAGGGAACAGGGAGCAAACCAGAGGAAGAAACGCTTGGGAGTTTGGGGGTGGGGGAAAGAAGGGATCTTGCCTGGTTTCCAACTTGCAAGCCATTTTTCTCTGCCTTTAGTTCATAGCTTCCTGTTTTGGCCGCCTCAGCAGCAGCAACATACTTAATATTTTGCTTTCCCACCTTATTTGACAAATAAGGTGAACAGCTTTTTTTTTCTTTCTTTCATAAGGGGAAACCCATGCTTAGCATTTCATGTTAGCTTGAAGTAAGCATGGTGGCTTAGTGAACCTTACCCAAGCATCCAGCAAACTTACCAAGTTATACTAATTAAGAATGTTGTTTTAATACCTTTATATATTTATTATGTGTATGTGTCTGTGTCTGTATATGTCTCTCTTTATATATATATATATATATATATATATATATATATATATATATATATACATATTATATATAAAAATTGGTCAGTCTGTTTTACTGGATGTACTTTTTTGTTATTTTAAATAAAGTTTGCCCTGCCTTTGTCATATTTTTTTTTTATTCCTCTACCACAGGATAGCTACAGCTCTCAGGGTATTTCTCAGCCCCCAACCCCAGGCAACCTGCCAGTCCCTTCCCCAATGTCCCCAAGCTCTGCTAGCATCTCCTCATTTCATGGAGATGAAAGCGATAGCATTAACAGCCCAGGCTGGCCAAAGACTCCATCAAGCCCTGTAAGTGGCTCTGGTTTTTGTTTTGGTTTTTTGGGGATTTTTGGTAATTAATTCTATTTTAATGCTTGCTTGTTTGTTTGTTTAATTTTTTAAAAAATTAAAGTATTATAGGATTATATTTACTTATAATATATTGTTAATAGACGAATAAGTTTATGTGCATCCTAGAAGTTTGAATTCTGATAGTTAAGTAGCTGTTATAAGTAGCAAGCATTCTTCTCATGATTCACCTCTGTACAAAGCATGCTGAATGTGTTTATAAGGAGAATCCTTTTTTGTTACCGGGTCCAAACTCCTTCACACAAGTGAGTTCATTAAATGTGTTCGGTTCATTGTGCACTTAGAGAAGGTTTTTAAAATGAGGTGTTTTCTTCCATTATAGGAGAACAAATAGTGTCCATGGTGTAAATTACAAGCTCGGCATCTGAACTAAAATCTTTTATGGGCAGGTTCAGCCTCTGAAACATCTTATTTCCAAATTGCCTATCTGAAAATGCAAATATTACAATCTTGGGGCACTGTGTAGCATAATATCAGTTGTGCATTGTTTCAATCCATTTGTCTGAAATGGAACAAAAAGGCTTGGGAAAAGTTAATGCATGTGTATTTTTAGAATGCTACTTTTTAGATGAATAATGTTTATGTACATTAGAATTGGGTTAGGTAGAAAAATTTGTATCCTTCACAGCAGTTCAAATACCCTTGAAATTAAGCAGTGGTGCCAGATGAAATACAAAGAACATAAATGATAATGTTAAGTTCAAGGGAATTTTTTTTTTTTAGTTTAAATATCATTTGGCCATAGGTAGGTTGGTAGGTCTAGGTCACTTTTTTTCTCAGTGGAAAAATTAATTTTGTGCCCTTTTTAAAAGAATAATAATTGTTACATTTTATTTTATATTCATATGAAGAAAAAAACTTTAACATGCAGTTACCTTATGAAGAAATCTTAATTAATACCCTAATTTTTGTATGAAGAGCACGACTCATAAAGAGCAACTTGGAGATGATGAAGAATCTGACTAGATTCTGGCAGTCTAGTCAAAACCCAGAATGGAGGCTGCTATTAATTATCCCATTAAGTGATTTAAACTGCGTTGAAGGTTAAAGGAGTTGATTGTTCCAGAAAGTGTTTCTAGAATTCACATGGAGTTTCAGCTTAACCAGCATTTCCCTTTTAGAGGAATGAGGAGATGGCCACACCCGTGGTCACCTTGTCCGCAGAGACATGTTTCATTTCCCAAACAATGGAGAAAAAAAATGGTCTTTAAACCTCCTAGGGAAAACCAATACGAAGGGAGAAGAGTGCACCTCCTTAATTTTGATGTCTTTATGTTATTTGCTTTGAGTCTCAGAAGGCAGTCAACATTGTGTTTTGTATTTTCATCTTCTACTCCGTCCTTTTTTAAAAAAAAAAATTAGAATCAACAAAACTGTAAGCTTTCAAGTGGAATTTAAACTTTTTTTAATTTTTAAAGAAATTGATCTAAGGTATGAAAATGAAAAAGTTCAAGATGATAGATAGCCTTATAGACCAAGTAGTTAATAGAATATACATAGAAACAATTTTGTGTTCAGTATTAACCAGCTCCCACTTAATAGTAAGCTTAACGTACTATTACTTAATAGTTATATTATCCCAGTACAGGAACACTGGGATGAAAATGAATTAAGAACCACAATTTTATCCTGCAATCTAAGAATATTGAACAGTTGCTTGATGTAATGTCTTGTATCTGTAAAGTGCTTTCTTTTTATTTTTTCAAAGCACATTTCCCTATATTATTCACACCAATGCCACACATTGTCACTGTTTATAAGGGTTTATGAGAGAATTTTTTAGTAGATAAAAAAAACCTGGGAAGCAATGCTCAGTAGTGAAATCAGGTGAGAGTGTTCTATGCTTGCAAAATGCCACTCTTTTGAATAAGATTGTAATTGAAAGAGAGTACAAAGTAGATTATAAATGAAGTGCATAGAATTATCTCTATTATCAAATAATTGCAAATGTATGCAATTCATTAGTTCTTCAACTGCAGACATTGACCAGCATCTCATGTTTCCAACACCCGTTAATCTAAATGCAGGACTGAAAATGTAGCAAGTGTCAAGATATTTAATGCATATTCTAAAAATACATATTTTATATTCATACACACAATTACATATACACACACTCAAAAAAAAAAAGATCACGTCTGGTGGAGAATTCAGAAATATAAGGTTACCTTTAAGAGATGTTTAAAGTGTTACAGATTAATGTTTATATTTCACCTCCCCCGACCAAACAAAAAAGATTCTAGTATTGTCTTCTTACTGTAATTTCTCAGTATCTTCTGGCTTTGCTTCTCCATTTCAGACAAGGTCTTGAAAATGTGACAGTTTTGTTTGTTTGTTTGAATCAGGTCCCTGCAAAGAGGCATTAACTATTTTCAAGTCATGTGGGTATAATTTAGGGCACTGAGAAAATAATTTGGTAAATGCTGCCTTAATGTCCTAAAAAGTTAAAACAGTCATCCCAGAAAGAATGTAGTTTGCTTTTCCTGCCTAATCGGGTACAATATATGTTATTTATGCCATGACTAGGATCCTAGCACCAAAAAGGTCTATGTTGAACCTGATTGGTTTTGACTTGGATTTTCTCTGCTTCCCAAAGTGCTGTTTTTGTAATGCTTTTTTGGTGTGCTGAATCCTTAATGAGTGTAATCACTAGTCAGTTAAATAAGCAGACTCAGAGGTGTCAACAGTCACATTATAGTTATTTAGAGAACATTATCTATTCGCAGGTTTCAGCCATTCCTTTTATCTGATCATCATAACTCTTTCATAAACACCCTGATAAATTAAGACTAAATATTTTTTAATTCTATTTTTACCTGCATTTCAGTAATGTGCATAACTTCACATTGATTTCCATACCAAATTAAAATCACTTTTTAAAGTACAAAGACATTTTTATAGTGGTGCTGTGGAAGCATTTTGCAAGAATTAAAATCTTTTTAAAAAACAAAAACAGCATTTTGCTAATGAAAATCACCATCTTTGTGGCATTTTGCTAATCACATAAGAAAAACATTTGATTTGTACAAATTTATATGGCAAGTTGATATAGGAAGTAAGGAACAGCCAAGATGAAAACTAAAAAATTCATAATTGCTTCTTTTGTATTCGATTACCTGACCCCCATGGGCCCTTTTGTTTCAGGATCATACTTTAGCCATAGAATGAGATATTAATCATTGCCTAAAAATATATATATGCTACTCCCTAGTTGGACATTAGAGCAGTCAAGTCCTAAACTAATAATATGCTGTTGAAGCACATGAGCAATGTATTTTTAAAGCTATTTGGGTGACCCATAGCATAACCCTTTATCAAGATTTTGAATGGACAGAGCCTCATTTGTAATGATCTAAAACAGAAGAATCAAAAACAAGTTTGTGCTGCCCTCAACATTTCCAATGCGGGCAGAACCAGACTGGGCATAATTAGGAAAAAAAATACAGTAGAACATAGATAATGCTAATATGTAGTTTTCTAAGTCAGTATGCTTCCTGCAGGTATCCCTCTATATAAGATCTAGTGGCCCTCATTTCTATTTCAGCTAGATATCACTGATCTAGAATTCTCGAAACCTGATTCTTTTCTGCAGTCATGTTGAATTAATATCAAGAACTTATTTTATTTTACCTTTGTAAATATACCTTTGGGTAAGCAGTACGGAAAGGTTTGTAGAAATTGGTGTTCTCTCATAATACTTAACACCCACGTAGAACTGAAACCTGAAAAACATTTAAGTATGAGAGTGTGGAAAGTAGGTGCCATTCTTCAAAGTAGAAAGGAAAAGGGAGTACAGGACATGCACAGTTTTTTCCAAGTAAAGTAGTTGAGCCTACCTGAGGTTTAAATCCAATCGCATTTTCACACCCTTGACAAAATTTATAAGAGCAAGACTATATTTTAGTTGACCTATAACATGACACCCATTTTTCTGTATTTCCAACAATTTAATGCCTTTTTATTAAATGACTTTTTATGCTTAAACATTTTTTTAAAAACCTTAATTGGGTAATAAGTTAATTGGAGAGGAAAATTACCCTCTTTTATTAAAAGTTCCACATCCTGCTTGGCAGTGTATTGGACTCCTTTGTTAGAGCCCACCTTTTACTGGAGTAACAAACAGGATATCACCTGGCATTAGACGTCTGTGGTTTTTTTGAAAGAGAAATGACAATATATTCTTAAACTCAAGAGATTCCAGTGAAATGTTTTAACAGTGTGAAAGATAATGGAACTGTGTTAGGAAGTATGTGTTTTAAAACAGTGGCTGTTCATAAATAAACCACATTTTAAATGTTGTATTGTGACATATAATCCTCTTCCAAGGTACCCTTCAAAAACAATTTAAAAGAACTTTTTGTATTAACTATCTGGAGTAGCAGGCCAAGTACCAAAGTATTTTCACCAACGTAAAGCCAATCTTTGCCTCACCTAGATCATGCACCCTATTTGTGCAGACACCAGATTGCCCCAAAATGCCCATTTGACTTTTTTGTATCGCAGTTGGCTGGCATGGAATACCAAGTACCAGTGGGGCATAAAATAGATATTTGAAGAAAGTTAAAATGTATCACTATAGTAATGATGGAAACGCTAAATCTTCATTCCAGCTTGTGCTACTATGTATACAAATGCTAAAACATGGTATTTTTAGGGGGAAAAAATTAATACTAAACAGAGAAAATGATGAGCAAAATAAAAATGATGACAATGCATATTTATAAAGATCTTGAGGCTTACAAAGCGTTACAAACTTAGAAGGTAGGTAATGTAAGCATTACTGTCCTTGAATAGAGGAGAAAAAAAGCTTAAGTGACATAGCTATTAAGAACTGAGACTCCATCTCAGGTCTTCTGGTTCTCAAAACCTTTCACTCTACCACATTACCCAAGTAAATTTCAAGCTTACATCTCCAGAGAATTCCTGCTATGAGACTGAGACCCCCAGTTATGTCTGTAGGTTGTTCCCTCCACTGTTTTTCACTGAAAATCATATATTAGCTTTATTCTGCACCCCCTCCTTCCCCCCAGCTGAGTTTAGCCACTCATCTTGACAATGGTCACCAATAAACATTTATTAAGAACCTACAGTGTTCCAGGCCCTGGGAATACAAAGAAAGGCAAAAGACAGTCCCTGCCTGCCATGAGGAGCTCACACTAAGGGGGAAAGACAGCATGAAAACAACTGTGTACAGACAAAATATATGCAGATAAATTGTACATAATCAGTGTGTTAGAGAAGTGGAGATAAAAAATAATTTTTAGACAGTCCTATCACATCAGGCCATTGAGTACAATGATGCTGTTTTGATTGAGGGGAATAAGGAGGGAGCTCAGAAATTTGTTTTATTTGGAGTAAACCACAATTTGAGATCATAAAATGGAAATGTTGGGAGTTTTTTCCCCATTTATTCAAAAAAATGACATGAGGCATTATCAAAAACTTGCCTTCTGGGATTCAACGCTTTTGTATCAGTGAGATAAAATGTTCATTTTGTAAAAAGGGGAGTTTGGGCCCTTTAAAGTCAAGTAAATTCTTAATTAAGAGAATGTATTGTTTGTGCCTGAACTAGTAGCCTTCATTCCTAACTGTTGTGTGATAGCAGTAGTTTGTTTGATATCTTCTTCTTCTTCTACATGTTGTGAGTGCCTTACTTTTGTCTTACTCTCCCCTTCCCCACCCCACCCCATCCTCACCCCACCTCCAAATGCACTCTCTGTGCTTTAGAAATCCAGCTCTTCTACAACCACTGGGGAGAAGATCACACGAGTGTATGAGCTGGGGAATGAGCCAGAGCGCAGACTGTGGGTGGACAGGTACCTGACCTTCATGGAGGAGCGAGGCTCGCCTGTGGCTAGTCTGCCCGCAGTGGGCAAAAAGCCCCTGGACCTGTTCAGACTCTATGTCTGCGTCAAAGAGATTGGAGGCTTGGCCCAGGTAAGGACAGACTAGGTGCTGATTTTGATGGTGTCTTGGGGGCATGGAGGTTTACGCTCTCCGGTTTTGTATACCCTGTAATTTTATCAAAAGGATGACTTGGCTGAAGCTTCAATGGCACACTGATCAACTCAGGTGGCAAGGCTGACCGGGATGGATGGCTAATATGTTGGATGACAGGATCCAAAAATTGCAGCAGGCTTGAAAGGTGGCTCCATCTTAATGAGTTAACATTTAACTATGTAGTATTTTACTTAAAACAATTCAACTTCACAAGTCTAAAGGTGGGCTAGAAAGTTTGTTTGAAAATAATCCAGGTTTCTTTGTAGATTACAATTTCACTATGAGTTCACAGTGCCAAAAAAGCTAATGGCATTTTGGGTTCTATTAAGAAGTATGTTATCAAAAGAAGGATGTCATTCCCTATGGAGCACTGTGGTCAGTTTTGGATGTACACCCAAAGGAGAGATACCATGCCACCTGAAAACCACTGGAAACAATTTGAAATAATTAGCCTAGGTTATGACATGTCAAATATTAATTAAGACTTTTTCTTCTTAGATCCAGGGAGCAAAACTAGCACCTTTGGGTAGAAGTTCTAGTAAGACAGATGCAGACTCATTACAAAACTTTCTCACAATTAAAGACACCTACACAACATTCCTAGCAAGAGTAGGTTTCTCCAAGTGAAGTCCAAACAACAACTTTTTTAACCTCATTATAGAGGGGTATCTTGTACAGAAATAGACTGAACTAGATGATCTTCTTGACCTCTTTCTAATTCTGAGATTGTGTGATTTTCTATCTGCTTTATTATCCACTTGTGTAAAAAAAAAAAAAGACATTCCCAAGAGTCTTAGTGGAAATGATGAATTTTAAACTACCCAGAAGAGTTGTGTGCCGTAGACATGGAAATGGGAATGAGCATGACACTTCTGTGAAACACTGAGGACAGTGGTCTGACTGAAGAGAAATGAACATGGTAATTTTATAGGACGGTATGGAGACTAGCCTGTCTGTTGAGGAATATTTAAAGAGTCCTTTGAGAAAAGGGGCCATGCCAGATCTTATGTAGTTACTTAAGGCAGGCAAAGGAGTTAAGACTTGATAAAATAATAAAACCACTGAAGATTTTTAATCGGTTGTTGTTCAGTTATTTCATTTGAGTCTGACTCTTTGTGATTCCATTTGGGGTTTTCTTGGCAAAAGATACTTAAGTGGTTTGCCATTTCCTACCCTGGCTCTTTTTACAAATGTGGAAACTGACTTGTCCGGGGTTACAGAGCTAGTAAGTATCTGCGATGAAATATGAACTCAGGAAGAACAATTTTCCTGACTCCTGGACTTTACTATGTTACTTATCTACCCTTTTTGATGAATAGATTGAAGGGAGCCTGAGGTCATACATGATGGTTCTCCCAGGATTACAGTAATCTAGGCAAATGAAGAGGGATAGATGTATGCAAAATGCATCTGGAAGGAGGAATTAATTGGTAAAGACTTGGTCACTTGGCTCGATCCGGAACATGAATAAGGGGCATCAATCAAAGCCAACACCATGGTTTCCAGCCTTAGGTCATGGGGAATATGATTTGTACTATTGATAGAAACAGAAAAATAGAAGAAATTATTTTTTTCAGAGAGAGAGAGAGAGCACTGAGGTACCATTATATAAAGTCTCTAGGTAAAGCCTATAATTATTGAGCCATCAGAAGCGAAAAAAAAAAGATTGTTCTTGAATAGCTTTCAGTAGAAGTCAAAGGGAGGAAAATAAACATGTGAAGGTTAGGATTCTGAGATTTTGTTTTTCAGATTTCTTATATCATTTATTTTTATGACTATTTTAAATACTTGTGATTGTTTTCAAAATAATTTCTGGAATTAATATTTGAATTGAGGAAATATGACATTTCAAGTTTTAAAAATCTTCAGGTCATTAGTATTTAGGGTTAAGTGAAATGAAGAGTTAAATTTTAGTCATGGAAGCTTAAAAAAAAATCAGGGCCCTCTAAGGTCAGGAACCTCCTTTCCCTTCTCCATTTTCCCACCCCAGTATTTCAGCTACATTCCTTTGGGACTTCTAAAGTATACCTGTAGACTAGAGAAACAGTAGGATCTGCCCATAAATAAATATAGAAATTGTTGGAACACCTCACCCTAGCTTTTTCAACAGTGTGTATAACCAACTGAAACCTACAAAGGGGAGTTCTTGCTGGCTTAGCTAATGAGGCTTATTTGAATGTAACTGGATGGCACAGTGGTGGAGAACTGGGCTGGCACTGCCCTCCTCCTGGCATGATCCCTACCTAGTGGGCCATCGGATATGGTTGGGAGCAGGTGCTGCTTATTTATCAGTTCACAGCTTTGCATTTCAGGGTGTCCCAAGCAGCGTTCTGTTTACCATTTCTGAGGCAATCCACAGGCCTGCTGTTTGTAGCCTTGTTTTAAATGCCAAAATACTGGGCATTTAGACATTGAGCGTTTCTGTGAGCATCATGCAGTTTGTTCATTATGCACCACTTAGAGCTAAGTAAATGGGTATAAAGAGCTTTGTGACAAGGTTTGGATCCTAAAATTTAATATTTTATGAAAAACTGTTTCCTTAACCCTTCAAATGCTATTGGGTATAACAGGTATATCAAAAGGCCAAATATTCTCCAAGTTATTTGCAAATCCTCATGTTTTATTTATTCATTTGAATAACTCTGCTCCCTAGAGGCATCTAAAAAGTTAAAATATTACCTAAACTTTTTTTTAATCATGCTTTTCTCAGCAATTATATTCTGCTTTGGCCTAAATTTAAAAGGAGAAGCACACCATTCCTTGGTTCCACTTAATGAGGGGTATTGCAGCAATTCCTTTCAAAAGCATAAATTGTGCCCATCAACCACATTTAAGCTGACAGTGTTAATAGGGCCCCACTCGGTGCATTAAATGGTATATCACCGTGTCTTAAAGTTAAAGTTATTTAGTAAAGGGGCCCAATTTCTGGTGTATTTGTCTTCAGTAAAGGCGTTGATCCATCCCCCAAGAAAGCCTCAAGTGGCTTTCATGAGCCAGGAATTACAGGCTCATCCTTCTGGCAGCTCATGACTATTTGGGAGGAAACGCTGGGTTTTGTTTTGTTTTTTGTTTTTTTCATATCAGTGCTCAAACACTTAAATTGCAGAGTAGGGCTAGTGTTATTGCTTTCTTAAATTAGTTTTTAGAACTTTTTTTTTTAATTAGAAAAGGGCGGGAGTGTGAGTGAGAGCATACATTTGTTCTGAGATAAATTGCTCGATAGGAGCAGCACAAGCCCTGGATGAGTGCAGAGCATTAGAAAGAAACACCAGGCAGAAGACTCACCAAGCAAAGCTTTTTATGTAGCTATCAGCAGGTTCCTTAATGGTTTTATAACTGTAAATGCTGTCTATGCACTACTGAGTGGGAGTAATGAGCATTAGTTAAAAGAGGCAAATAAAAAAAAAGTAAACCAAGACATTAAGTGCTATTTTTTTTTTGGTCTCCTGGCTCTAAACAGGCCACTTTGCTGCAAACCAATGAACTTGCCATTTATTTTGCCTAGGTTAATAAAAACAAAAAGTGGCGCGAGTTGGCCACCAACCTGAATGTGGGCACTTCTAGCAGTGCAGCCAGCTCCCTGAAAAAGCAGTATATTCAGTACCTGTTTGCCTTTGAGTGCAAGATTGAAAGAGGGGAGGAGCCCCCTCCTGAAGTCTTCAGCACTGGAGATACTAAAAAACAAGCTAAGATTCAGCCGCCATCTCCTGGTAAGTAGGAGAACTACAGTCATTTGTATCAAAATAAAGATTAAGGGAGGATGGTTAATTACCACTGAATCACAGTGGAGTGCCCAGAAGGTGTTAAATGCTGTACCCTGCAAAAGACAAAATCTCTCTCTGTGGCAAATGCAATAAACAATATGAAAAAGTGAAATGAAATTTCCCCACATTATGTTAGTTGTGATTTACTTAGAAGTTGTGTTCTTAGATTTTAGAATGACATTTTTTTTTTAGTAGTTGTAGTTTGTTTTATTTTCAGTTTAATCTAAATCCTGAGGAAATGACTTACAGCAGAGAAGTCAAACACACCCCTGGAGTTGCTACCCAATACTTACCACTCTCAGTGAGGCCCAACCAGATTAAAATGTAATCGAGAAATATTTAGCAAAATAAATAAAATACAATAGAATATGGATAATGTTAATAGATGGTTTTCTAAATCAGTATACTGTCCACAGGGATTTTTATATGATGATTTAGTGCTTATCTACTCCCCCACTGCCCTTTTTGATTTTGATACCTGTGTGGTGTGAAGAAAGTCTGAGAATTTATAATCTGGGAGTAGTTCACAGTTTAATGCCATAGGTTTTGGAGCAATAAACTCTGTACCTCTTACTTCTTCCCACCCTACCCACATTTTTTTTCCGAGTATTCCCTCAAAATTTCTCTATAAAATAAAGCAATTGTATCTTGGTTCTCATTTGCTCTATTCAAAGTCTCATTGACCTGCTTTAATACTTTTCTCTTTTGGAGCATCTGTCTGTCTTTGGAAAGACCTATAGAATTCCAGTATCTGGTGAATTAAGCCACAAGGTTGTGATGGATGAAAAAGTCTGCTGAGCTATGAAATAAGTCACTTTCATTGTCTTCCTTGACAGGAGACTACTGGCCAACTGAAAAAGTGGACCTGTCTTGATGGTTCCAAATCTGTCAGGGCAACATTTCAATTTTTAAAACATAGCAGAGAAGCAATTTTAAGGAATTTAGTACACTACCATGGTGAAATGCCATGAGGCTATTTTGTCTTCCTTGTAGTTTGGTTGGTTTTGTTTTTGAGTAGCACAGTCTTTGACTTGCTGGATGTCATTCCTAATCCTACCATAGAGCTGCCCTGATCATCTCACCTGACTTGAGTCTCAGTTTTCCCATTTGCAGAATAAGGATAATTATACCTGTCTCTTCCTTTAACTTAAAGAATTTCATCAGTTTATTACCTGTGATTAAAGTAGAGTCATTTGAGATCCTTAGAAGAGAGGCATTGCAATAATACAGGTTGACAGTCACACATTTGTAGCCAGTAGTAGTAGTGGTGGTAGTGGTGATGGTTGTAGTATCTCTTTTCTTTTGGATAGTTCCATCTTTTTCTTAGTGTTCTTTGTGTTCTGTTGTCTTTCATTATCTCAGGTTTTGACAAATGACATTGGTAAGGAAGCATCTTCTAGTTGGAACATATCCTTAGAGGATTTCCTGAAAACATGCTCCTTAAAAGAGGCAAATAAAAAAAAAAGTAAACCAAGGCAATTAAGTACTTTTTTTGGGGGGAGGGTATTGGTCAGGGGTGAGGTGTCCTCTTGGCTTTAAAAAAACCACTTTGCAGCAAACCAATGATCTGATCATTTATTTTGCCTAGGTTAATGAAAGCAAGAAGCTGGCAACCACTCTAACATGACTTCAATAGAAGTTTTTAGCCATCTCGGGCAAAATGTCTTAATACTTTTCATGACTTCTTTCTGACCATAAAGAATTACATTGGTGCCAGGTACAAAGCAGGTAGCCACTGCTAGATTTTGTCCTGTACCATCTCTTCCTGGCCAGTTCTAAACAATTCCTACTATCAAAGGGTTCTCTTTGGTTTTAGACTGTTACATTTTTTAAATCACAACCCACTGCTTGAAATATTTTTTCCAATATCCCTTCTCATGTCATGCAACTTTTAAACATTATTTTAAGTAGTAATTTTTTAAAAAATATTACAGTAATCACCTGGTGAATAGGCAATTATTTTTAAACAAACAGTTGTTCTGGCTGCCCTTTTGGCAACTAAAGTAGTAGCTTGGGTAGGAGCATCAGGCGATCTTGAGGGCCACTCTGGAGTTGGAGTAACAATCCCCTGACTTTTATGATGAGGCCCGGAGAGAAAGTAGATCTTCCTTCCACTCCCAGAATCTCTAAGTCTTTTTTCATCATCTAACACCTTAAAAACTACAAAATCTAATTTAAAATTTTCCACAACATTGCATTCAGTTCACAGAGTAAAACAAGCTTCCTATGAACAGCCCTGAAACTATTTTTTTCCCAAATAAAAACCCAGCAGGACATAGGGACCAAAGTGGGGATGTCTGCAAAGATCTAAAGGTTTGTTTTATTTGCCAGGAAAGAACTTGTGTCACTGAATGGTCTGTACTTGTGTATGGAGAATGGCTTTCCCAGTGTGCATCAGCTTTAGTACAAGAAATCCCGCTGAGGTATAGATGCTTCAGAAAGTATAGGGCCGGTTCCCTTAACAGTCAGCCCTTTCTCTTTTCCTTTTTTTTTTTTAAACTGCAGTTTATGGCAACATTATCGTTTTAACGCCACAAAAGAGCTAGGATTGCAGGTGTACTTCAGATAATCCATCCTTTTTAGTTGTCTAAATGGAGCTGAAGCCCTCTGGAACAGGAAGTAGACATAAAGGTTCCTGGTCTTAACCATTAAGTCAATACACATGAGGAAAAGCGCCTTACATAATGCACAAGCAGGCTAAATGGATTGAGCTGGGAATTGTGCTGCTTTCAAGACACTGCTTGATAGAAGAAAGAGGAATGTCAGCCCTAGATGATGGTGGTCTCATTAACAAATCCATTGGCTTCTTTCGTTTATATGATTTTTTTCCCCAGACAAGAAGCATGTTTTAGGTAATAGTGTTTAATATGCTCATGGCCATTTCTACATCATGAAATTTTAACCCAGAGTAAGAGACCTAGGCCCTCCTCTAATCCAGCCTTCTTATGCTAGGGAGGATGAAACCAAGGACTCCAGAGACGTAGAAAGTCCTTTACCCAAGGGGTCACACAGGGAGCTAATGGATGAACCTAGGATTAGAACCCAAGCCTCTCTTTGCTCAGGGTTTTATTGGTCAGTATACTAATGACCCAATTGCCATTCTGGGAATTGAGTTATGTTCTGAACACATTTACTTGTTTAGTATCTCATATGTTAGAAAGACTTAAAGTAAAATGTGTGCTGTCCAGCTACCTTTTGAACTTGTGTCAATCTAAATTCTAAGATTTTTTCCCCCAGTGCTAGAGCCATTGTATAGCTTGTTTCATCCTAATTCATTTCAAATAATAGCCATGGGTTTTTCCCATATACCTGTGCATAGTTATCACATGTACAAAGTTTATTGCAAATGAAACTAAAATAGCATTACATAAAAATTAATAAAAAATGAAAAACTCATTATTCCAGGTAAAGAATTAGTGGTCAATTCTGAACCATGTGTAAAAACCACCCAACTCTGCTCTAAGTACATTCTTACCTTCTTCTGTGGTTGTGTTATGCTGATATCAAACTGAATTCCGATAACCACTGGAAATCCATAAAGACCCACCCTTTTTGGACACCAGAAACCAAAGGCATCAGCACAGCCACTGCTGAATGTCTGGGTGGTTTTTTTTTCACACTGTGAGATTGAGATTACTGCTTTCAAATAAGTAGAATTAGTTGACAAGGAAAACAAAACCTAAGAAAGACTTTAGGGGCATATGGTGGTGTCTTTATGATGCCAATGGGGATCTCATTATAATAAACATATAAAAGTTTTTGCTAAAGTTGTAATAAACAGAGCCAAGGACTCGCTCCTAAGGTTGCCTTGGTAGCAGTGAAGCCAGGCTTGGGGAGAAGGAGCCAGGGATGGGGTAAAGAAGCCAGTCATTCAATTAGTAAGTCCGTAACCAAAAACCCATCCATCTTTGCTGGCAGGTGGCTGACTGAATTTCTATTATTAGCTGACAGGTGATGTCACAAAACCTGTCATGGATCCAACTAGGGAATCCTCAGTGGAAGATAAATGAGAAAAGGGTCTGGGTTATAAACAAAGATGGCCTCTGATTGACCTCCATTCACTGTAGACCTTGACATACCAGGCTCTCCTTCCCTTTCCCCATCCCCCTTTCCCCAACCCCAGTCAGAACTAGGGCACTGGGTTCATGCTGTGTAAATTATCTTCCCAGCGTGGAGTCTGGCTGTTCAGTCTGAAGTATGTGAATGTACTTAACCTTCAATAACCTTTCCATTGTTTACTTTAGAGTATACATTTGTAGCTTCTGGCAAAAGGTAGGGCTATCCTAGAGAGCCTGCCAGCCTTCTCTATTAATGGAGTTTCAAGAGGTTGTATTCATTTTTTTTTTCTTTCCTGAAAGGGGAAAAGACTGTAGAGGGAGAGGAAAAAAAAACTGGCCAAGGGGAAGAATTTACCCTTTTTTATTAGCTGTAAATTTGAACAATTGTAAATAAGGGTCATTCTGAAATCACACGGTTTTGTAAGCCATCTTTCCAAGGAGTTGGAGGTGCTGTTTGCTCCTAATGATTTCAAATGTAGATTTCTTCTCTGCCACATCTTCTAAGGGTGAAGGTAGATCTGCTCCTGTTCTTTCACATTTAGGAAGGGTTCCCCATCTTTCATTACCAATGGATTTCCCCCCTATTTTCATGTTTCTTTGTTTTTTCCCAACTTTGATTTTCTTCCTCCCCAGTAGTCATCGCTTAATAATAACCATAACGGAAAATTAGTCACTAAACTTTTTCTCTTCATTGTCGGGAATCTTCCCACTGTATCTTTCTTTTCCCAGTGGCATATAAGTTGCTATGGAGGGACAGTGTAAACTTTACTGGCCTCTTCTTCCTACACATGTGTGTGCTCTCTCTCTCCCTCCCTCCCTCCCTCTCTCCCTCTCTCCCTCTCTCCCTCTCCCCTAAGTCTAACTGAGATAAATGTGTGATGCTGCTGAAGATTTCCGAGTAAAAACAATGATTTCCATTTTAGCTCCTAACTCATTGACTTGTCAACAACATGGTCTTACTAAGTTCCTTACAGTCATTTCCCCCAAAAGTTAAATATGGATAAACAGAACCACATTGATATACAATGTTTAACTTTAGTGACCGGTCCTATTTCTACTTGTTGAAGTCTGGGCAGTGAGGAAGTAGACAAAAGTTCATTTATTTTTTTTCCAAGACTCCCTTTTTAGCTGTGAGAAAGCAAGCATGAAAGTCAGAGCCCTCATTCCAGTTATCATTTCATTATTTGGAGATTAAAATAGTATCCTTTACCTCTTCATATAGCATTCAAAGAGGAAATAACTAAGCTTTTAATGATGACAAATCCTAGCGATTGAAAAAACACAAATGCCATTAGGCTTGTTATGAACTCATTTCATTGCTTGTTTTTGTGGGTTTCTGTCACTTTGGATAATCTCTTGCCTTTCCTTTCCTTTCATCTTGGTGCCACCATCAGCTAATTCGGGATCCTTACAAGGTCCACAGACCCCCCAGTCAACTGGTAGTAACTCTATGGCAGAAGTTCCAGGTGATCTCAAACCACCCACCCCAGCCTCTACCCCTCATGGACAGATGACCCCAATGCCAGGTAGCAGGTATGTTAAGACGCACAAGACACCCTCTGTAATCTCCCTTATTTGACTGCTGTCTATAATGAAGCTGTTCGTAGCTCAGTACTTACTTTCCTAGAGCATTCTCCATAGAGAAAGAAACTCACAATTTGCATAACATTAACCAGGAGACTTTTAGAAGCTGCTAACTACAAAATTCATCTCTATCAGCTATTCTGAAGATATATTTTCTGAATCTAAAAATAAAGTTCATGGTGTATTAATTCATTGCAGTGGTAATTCCTGCCATATCATTGAATTTTCATTTCCTCCCTCTGTCTAGGAACAGTGCAGTCAGTGTGCATGACCCCTTCTCGGATGTGAGTGATTCCTCATTCCCCAAACGGAACTCCATGACACCAAATGCACCATACCAGCAGGGTGTGAACATCCCAGACATGATGGGAAGGATGCCCTATGAACCTAACAAGGACCCTTTTGGTGGAATGAGAAAAGGTATATACTTAATGTAACTTGGATTGTTGTGGTCACACCCTTTATCTTCCTGTCAAACACCATCAGGAGGTCTCTCAAAAGGAAATACAGTGGTGTTTTACACATACATACACACATTTTATATACACATCTATACTGTAATTATACTATAAAGATACATTGATACAGTAAATACATAAATATTACATGTATATGTAAGATGTTTTATACATATATATCTAGGTGTGTGTGAGAGAGAGAGAGATGTATATTTTTAATTGCATGGGACAGCCAGTGGATAGAATGCCACTGAACTTGAACTTGGAATGAGCAATACCTCCTGAGTACATATCTGGCTTAGGTACTTACTGGCTGTGTGACCCTAGGCAAGTCACTTAATGCTATTTGCCATAGTTTCCTCCTCTGTAAAATGTGCTGGAGAAGGGAATGGCAAAGCACTCTAGTATCTTTGCCAAGAAAACCCCAAAATGAGGTCATGGAGTCAGACATGACTGACAATGACTGAGCAACAACAACATATATAACCATTTCCATAATGCTTTTGGGTTTTTTCATATACATATGCGCACACATATTTATTCATCAATTTCCACCGTATAGTAAGCACTAGAGAAGGTGTGGCTGTCTAAGTCACTGTACCTTTCTAGCTTCCATCTAAGAAAGATGCTTCCAGAGGAAGCTCAGCTGTCATTTTCTGTGGCCCTCTGCTAGCTGTAGGTATTACCTGCTTTTAAAAAAGCAGAAAAATTAGAGAGAAGATAATTAGTTTTTCAGATGCACTTCTCCATGCTTCTTTAAATCAGATCTTCCCTAGTGTAGTTAAATACTCCTTTACAGATCATGAATCACTTCATATCGAGTCTGCAGAACGGAATGACATGGTACGGAAGTGTTAGGTATCACTACCCAACCAAACAGAAATGAAGTTCAAGCATCTCTGAAATAAAAATGTAAATCAGTAGGAGTGTTGGATTTGATTTTCCAAAATTACGATTGCATCTTTACAGGGATATATCTTCTGCTGCCTTGTATAAATTGAAAGTGCAGCTGTATTTCTCTTTATAAATTCCAGTAGCTCCCTATTACCCCGAGGGTTAAATACAGATTCCATCATTTGGTATTTAAGAAACCCTTTTGCGTTCTAACTCCAAACTGCCTTTCCAGCCTAATAACATATGCCACTTCATATGTTCTGTGGTCCAACCAAATTAACAGTCTTACTGTCCCTCACAAGCACCACCCTCTATCACCATCCCTTGGCACAAGCCATTCTCCCAACCTAAAACAGTTTCCCTGCTCACCTCTGCCTCTTAGAATCCCTACTTTCCTTCAGAACTGGGCTCAAGCACCACTGTCTACATAAGGCCTTTCCTGCTTCCTTCAGCCTTTTCTGCCCCCCAAGCCCCAGATTACCTTGTATTTGTACATGTTTTGGATACCACCCAAGTGTCTTGAAGGCCTCCCCCAATAGAATGTAAGCCCCTTGAGGCCATGGTCACTTTTCTTTATGTCTTCATGTTTGGCCCCGTACACCTAGCCAGTATTTAATAAATGCTTATTAATTGATGGATAGTGGGGTATAGGTTACACCAGATGCTTCAGGGGTCCCTTTCAACTCTTAAGTTCTGTAATTTGGTGACTTTGGAAAGAGAAGTAGCTAAGTAGTATAGACCAGCAACATTTTAGGAGTCTAGGTTTGGAGTTTATTGTAAACTAAACCAATTATCTACCTATTCTGGGCCAGCCAGGCTATTTTTATATTCCTTTTATTTCACAAAGCCCACACTTTTTATTATTTAGAGAGGAAAAATTCTTGCTAACAAGGTTTTAGGTTGGTGAAAATTTTCAGTCCTACCTGTCTAGAGAGAACTAGATAGAATTTAAGTACCCTTTAATGTACTGTGTTGCCATCATCCACTTACTGACACAGTGGCTTAAATGACCCTTTTCCTCAAATTTTTTCTGCTTTTTTTGGTCTCTCTGTAATAACAATATTTAAATAATTGGGACCAAATTAAAATAATATTTCCCCCATTCAAAGAAAATGGAAATTTAGATGCTACTTAAAGTACCTTTGGTGCCAATCAGATTGTGCCCATTTCCCTGCCCCAAAGCAATGAAAGCTGTCAACCCCCTGCATCCTATGTGAGTTTTATTACACCAGTGAATTTGCTGAGCTTTGGTGAGAATAGTTATCACCAGAAGTCTGAGAGTCTTTTGTATCACCTTAAATGAGTCAGTAGCTTGTCATAGAGAAAGCCTGAGCGTGAAGTCAGGAGCCCTGGGACCTTAGTGCCGATTTCTTCACTCTAGCTGAGTATCCTTAGACAAGCTTCTTTACCACTCTGCCTCAGTTTTCATCTATCTATTCTAGTGAGATAATAAATATGTAAATGTTTTCATAGGTTCACAGCTCTAGAAGCAGAAGGGATTTCAGGGACTAGCTACTCCAACTACCTCATTTAGAGATGAACAAATGATACCCAGGAAATAAACTGACTTGCTAAATGATAAAGCTATATAACAGTGTGTGTGGTTTCAGAGGCTGGTTCTCGGAGGCCTTTTCTCAGTCCACATCCTTCTTCATTTCTGTGTATCCTTTGATACTCTCAGTCCCTCTTTTCCCCTCGATATAGTATTTATTCTCTCAAGGTTTTTTCACCCTACTTTCCTTGATTCTCCTCCGCTCCATATCTGCCCCTGCCACTACCCTGGTCCTCATCCTCATCACTTCACACCTGGATTAATTCAGCCTACTTAGTGAGTTTTCCTGTCTCAAGTGTCCCCACTCAGCTGTCAAAGTGACCTTCCTAAAATGCAACTCTGATTAGATCACTCCACCCACTCTACCCCAACCCCAACCCCCTTCAATAAATTCCAACATTAACTCTAGGATCAATTATAAAATCTTTTATTTGGCTCTTCAAGCCTTTCATATTTCTTCCCTTTTCTCCAGTCTTTGAACACCTTACGTCTCTCCACATACTCTGTGATACAAGTGACATTAGGGCCTCCTTACTATTTCCTGCATGAGGTACTCCATCTCCTAACTCCAGGCATTTCCCCTGGCAGTGCCCTCCATGGCAAGAAGGCTCTTTGTTCAAATTCATACTTCTTGGCTTCCATCGGGTCCCACCTTCTGTATGAATCCCTTCTCTGTCCTCCTTATTGTTAGTGCCTTCCCTCTGAAACCACCCCCAATTTAAGCTGTATGTATCCTGTTCCTCCCCATCCCCATTAGACTGTGAGCTCCTTCAGAATAGGTATTTTTTTGTTTTACCTTTCTTTGTATCTCCAGTGCTTAACATAGGTTACCTGACACATAGTAGGCACTTAATAAATGCTAATTGGCTTACCTTGAAGCAGCATAATGCACCTGTGTAAAGTTAAACAAGCTAACATCAGTTTCTAGCTGTAAAATGGAGATACTAGCACTAGCCATTTAATAGGGTTGTTGTAGGAAAAGCACTTTATAAATCTTAAAATATTATAGAGATAGGATATTATAATGAAAGATACTATTATAATGTGCTTAATTCTGTCATATACATCATTCAAACTTACTAGGCTTCCAATTTTTTTTTTGACTAACTTAGAAAATTTTCATCCCACCTTCCCATACTTCTGACAGAATAACCATCAAAAGATTGAAAAAACTCAATGTTAATACCGTGGGTCAATTAAAATTTTTATTAAAATTCTTAATTGCCTACAGGCTAGTTTCTTCTGGGTCTGGCCTAATTTCCTTCAGGTCCTAGGCCTATGCTAATTTGCATATCTGACCTAATTGGAACTCTACTCTCTGTTATAAATAACAATTGTTTCCCCTTTCATTAATTGGAATTACTCTAATTCTGTAGCTATTTTCTTTACCCTGATTCCATAAAGGTCATCACCTGGATAAATTGAGTAGGTCAGAAAGAATTCTTTTTAAGGGTTTCTCTTTTTTTTTTTTTTTATAAATTACCCTCTTGGCAGAAATCATACCTACCTACATATCCCTCTGTTCTCTGTTTAAAAAATAACTTCTCAGCCTATAGTCTTCTTCCAGTGAAAACACTAGTTTAGAATATACTAAATTTTGAAATGGTATGTGCAACTTAATTCCCTCAAAACTGAATTTCAGAAGGGTGCCTTGACATCATTAAATAATGGCTATGGGTGCACTACTCATTTTCCATTATAGTTCATAGGCTAGTAAATTTGTATATGGTGTTCACAGAACTCCTCTCAAGGGTGTGGAGCTCTTGTTTTGAGTATGACTAGTAATCTCTGTACTGAGTGCTACCTGTGTTCCTGGAACCAGGCCTCAGAAGATGAGGTTCTCATGTAGCCTAGTACTCAGGTCTGGAGATCTGCATCTCTAAGCAGTACTCCTCACCACATTGTCAGGTGGGGAAGGGGGTAAGTGGATGGAGATGATCAATAAAGTGAGGAGCCAAGTGCTTCCTACAACTGACCTATCCCTACAACTCTTCTTCTGTCACATGTGCCATGTAGCAGGGTGGGGTGCAACATGTGCAAGCAACAAGGAACATTAGAAACCTAGCTAGCAAAGCCCTTATGATATCTGGGCTCAAGACTAGAGAGATTCTTTTAGATTGGTATCTAGCTACCTGGGTAGCACAGGAGCAGGAGTGATTCTGCTGACAAAACGAACTCTCCCCACTTTGAATACCCAAGTCCCCCAAACTCATTTTGAACGTGAAATTTAATTGCACCCAGATTCCCTATCCTGCTTTCTCAAGATTGTTGCTTTATTTTGGCATTAGATACCAGTTACCATTGTTAGGATAATTCAGCTGGGATTGTTAGGGTTCTGGACATTTTTTCCTATAAAATAATTGATAAAGATAGTAGAAGTTTACCTTGAAACTGTTGTATCAGTGCTTAGTTGTCCATCCTTCCTTTAGTGACTATGCCTTCTTAAAAATATTGCAGTGTCTGGAAGCAGTGAACCCTTCATGACACCAGGACAGATGCCTAATAGTGGGATGCAGGACTTATATAACCAAGCCCCAACAGGAGCAATGTCCAACATGGGAATGGGCCAGCGGCAGCAGTTTCCCTATGGAGCCAGTTATGACAGAAGGTGGGTTTTATTTTGATTTTTTTTTTTCCTGAGGTGAAGACAGAAAACATTTTCATAAGAATCCTCTTTTCTCCATAGACATCTAAGAGAGGACAGAACAGTTCATGTCCTGAAAATTTTGGTAACTGAGCCACTAATGATCACTATGTTTCTGGTTTCTATGGAGATTAATGAGGTAGGGAGTGGCCATTCATTCAGCCTACTGTTGATCCACACGTGGGTGTGTTAGACAACTGCCTTCATAGGTCTCACTCCTGATGTGTGTCTGGGCAGAGCAGAATCCTCAGTCTTTAAATTGCAAGTGTATTTATGTAGATGAAAATGCCAAACCACCCAAGTTATAAAAATATGCTTCACTTGGCTTCAATGTGTTACAAATCTTCTCTCCAAGTACTCATTCTTTACTATTTGAAATTTAAAAAGCACATTTCTCGAAACTATCATTTCATTTCAGAACTATCAAATGTTTTTATTTATTGTAATAACTATGAAGTTTATTACTATAGTGTGCAAAAATTCATGTTTACATGAACTGAAGCAAGAATTCTTCAACTTTCTCTCTCTCTCTCTCTCTCTCTCTCTCTCTCTCTCTCTCTCTCTCTCTCTCTCTCTTTCCCTCCCTCTCTTTATTATACTCCCACATCCCCAGTCTCTCATCTCCTTCTGAAATAGTTTTGGGACATGTGCATGCATTGAGAAAACTACAATGGCAATTAACCTGCAGGCTATGTTTGTAGATGTGCAGATGGCGTTTGAAAAGCTCTTGAGGTGGACTTACCATGGTTTTTTACTTGTTCTTCTTTAGAGACCAGTTTTAAATAAAAAAGTCCAACAGGAGCCAGAGAGCAGGCTTTACTTCCTTGGTACCCTTCAAAAATAGAAAATTGTAATATCTATCTAGGTTTAGCTTTATGTTTACAGAAGAAAAGTAATTCAAAGAAATATATCTGAAAGATAAAAAGATCAGCAAAACCATTTTTGCATAAAATAAATGTGAAGAGAGTTCATGGTTGAACTATTGAGAAAACTACATTGGGAATTAAAAGTCATTCCCTATGTAATTTAATTTCCAGCCTAAAATCAGTGCTTAGAAAAGTTACCTTTGTAAAGGCTCGTTGCTTAGGTATGGGTTACCGCTTTTTCTGAAAATTGCCTCTCCTAGTCAATAAACTCTGTACTTGCCCAACAGATTGAATTTATATGAAGAATTTTTTTCTATATTGGAGAGGGGGAAGTGTTAAGAGGGGGATATTAAGTCTTTCTAGTTAAGTAAAATCACACTTACAGTATGGCTTATCTCAGAAATGCTTAAAGGATATTTTTTCCTTGAAATAAAAAGTATTAGGTCCTGTCTCTCGTTAAATTTGTAGTCTGTCAATTTATTTTTAAGTACAAGCATTTTGTTTACAATGTTGGGCTTTGCTTTGGCTTGTTTGGGAGTTTTGGGATGGAACAGGCAAGTTTAGGGGACACTTTACCTTCCTTAGAAAGTGATCCATACTATTGCTTTTCTGAAGCAAGCTATTTTTTTCCTATTTCCTTACTGTGTTTTCAAGAACTTTACCTGACCTAGTTTTAAAATGTTCATCTACAGGCTTCTGCCACTTGGTTGGGAGGTGAGAAGAGCAGTTTACTTACCCCCATCATAATAGAACTCCTGTCCCTTACTCCTAGAAATACCCCTTAACTCTCCCCACTACTCACTATTCAGTATTGAACCAGCCTGATCATTTCTGACCCACTCTAGTTGAAAATATTAGCTCTTTGTTTTAATTTTTTTTGGTTACTGTGTCCCTGGTACCTGGGACATACTAGGTGTTTAATGTGTGCCAGATAAATGTGTCTTTGAGATCTGGAACAAGTCACTTTTAATCTGTATGTACTGTAGGCAATTCTCTAAGACCACCAGTTTCAGAGACTGTGCCACCCTACATTGGCAGTGAGCATTTCTTCATCTAGGACTTCCTATCCAGTCTCTGTTCCTGTCCTGTTCTTTTCTTTTTAGCCAATTTCTCCTGTGCCTTTGTCTTATTTCTTATTGAACATTAAGGTTATTAAATCAGGTTAGAGCCAAATAGCACAGGCTTCATTCATAATATTTTTAAGGAATGAAATGTTTCATCTTTACAATGTATTGAGAAGGAATACTACAGTCAGCAAATTCAGTAACATTTGAAGTAATTTTTAAATGTATTGTTAAGAAAATAGGAACTTATTAAAATAAGAGCTCCCTTGTCAGGGAGTAGCAGAAATTCTGGGTGTGTGTATGTATATGTGTGTGTGTGTGTGTGTGTACACATATACATATATGTGTGTATGTATTTCTTTAGTTTCCTGAATTCCTGCTTCTTACTTCTGCCTTCATTTAAGGATGTTGCAAGTTAAATTCTTGTGTAACAAGTCCTCCGTGTAACAAATCCATTCATGTAGTAGGCGGAGCTTCAGCTCAAAGGCCAAGGAATTTGACCGGCGTCATGCAAGGTGCTTGCTTGTTCAACCAGTATTCCTGTGATATTTTTTAACCAGCAGCCATGCCAAGAGTTTGGCATCATCACCTGAGATGGGTGTTCCCATCCCTTTTACTCAAAAATAAAGTGTTGCTGCTACTAAGTACTTTTGTATGGAAATTGAATGACTAGTTTGAAGGACTACAAGTCTGGGCTTCACAAAACTGAATTGGTCCTTTTTCCCTAGACCTGAATCTTCTCTAGTAGTTGATGGTCTTCTTTGAATTACACCACTGTAGGCATGAACCTTACGGACAGCAGTATCCTGGACAAGGACCTCCCTCAGGACAGCCACCATATGGAGGACACCAGCCTGGAATATATCCACAGCAACCGGTAAGGCATGAAGGAGGTGGAAGTCATTCTTCTCCCTCTCTCTTTAAAAAACTAGTTTTCCTCAGTCATGAAACTTGATTCATTTAATTAGTACTACTATTTCACTAGATTTAGGTTACAAAATTTAACAAAATATTTAAACATCTTTTTTAAATAAAGGATTAAGGGTATGTTTCATGTTCAGCACCATAAGACATAGCAGAGATAATGAAATCTTAAAAATAAATATTACTTATAGTACTATGAAGTGCATTAAAACATTTCTGACACATTGTATAATAATTTATTACAAAGGTATTTTGAATGCATGTTTTAAGTTTGTGTCTATCACATATAGTTAGGAATTTAAGGCAGAAACCATATCCTTTCTGTGTGCTTAACAGAATTTTTAGTGTCTAGTTTAAAATAATAAATGCTAATGTCTTTGGAATATGGTTAACTTATTTTAGTTTTTTAATTGATTCATTGAATTATCTAACTTACATTTGAATAGCTGTAGTAGCTCTTTCAAAGAATAAAGCTAAGCAGTTATTTCCAATTTATTTTAATTTTACAATATAGTATACTATAGAACAGTATTTATAGTATTTCTGCTTAGCTAGTTAAAAATCATGGTAAAGGTATGTGCACCCCGTGGTATGATTTTTTTCATACTCGTAAGATACCAATATCATTTTGGAAAGTTTTTAGCAAATTAGAGAGGGTGTTTGTTTTGTTTTGTTTTTCTTTTTTAACATTTATATTAATGAGTAAATATATCTGACAGAGTGATTTGTTACTGGACTAATTTAACTTAAGTAGATTTCCAAAGTAAAAGGACAACATAATGTCTAAGAACAATCATGAGCTCATTGGCAACCCAATGAAAAGTCACTGTAGGACAATATAAGCTCTCTTAGGTATTAGGATGACCCAGAGAGTGCTGTAGAGAGAAAAGGAGACCAGAGGCTTTATTCCTGATCATGCACCTTCAGAAACTAAAACCAATCAAGGATTTCATTGGAGCTTATGATGTGGACTTGGATGGGACCAAAGATGGTTCTGTTCAGGTGAAATAGTTATATAAAGGAATGTTCATGTTAGGTAATGTTAGCATAGCCTGAAAAGTTACCTAAAGCCACATGGAAGTAGAATCCTAGCCTAAGGATGGGCCAGGGAATTTATTTTATCATAAGACCGCTCAAGATTTGCCCACCCTTTAATGACATAATGTATATATATAGCACTTTTCAAATCTCAAATCAGTTATCACTGTTGTAATATTCTCCTACAAATAATGTCCCCAGATTTTGGTAGTGAGTTAATTACACTAGAAAATTCCAGTATGAAAGGGACACATTATGATTTTGTTTGTTTGATTTTTTTACGTGAAAGTTTTCAGTATCTAAAATCTCCAAGTGCTATAAAATATCTTCCTCAGGCATACTATTAGTATTGAAAAATAATCATTAAGTTGCCATTCCCCAATGTTTATACAACCTTTTATTTGATATGAATTTCCTACTAGATCATTTCTTTGTTTTCTTTTTGCATAATTTAAAAGTAGATGTGTGTGATTATTTCCCTAAAAGCATATTTATATAATTTATTTTAAATTAATTTCAGAACTACAAACGTCACATGGATGGCATGTATGGGCCCCCAGCAAAACGCCATGAGGGAGACATGTATAATGTTCAGTATGGTAGCCAGCAGCAAGAAATGTATAACCAGTATGGCAGTACTTACTCTGGACCAGACAGGAGGCCCATCCAGGGACAGTATCCATATCCTTACAACAGAGAACGAATGCAGGGCCCAGGTCAGATGCAGCAACATGGTATACCTCCTCAGATGATTGGTGGCCCCATGCAGTCATCCTCAAGTGAGGGTCCTCAGCAGAATATGTGGCCCACACGAAATGATATGCCTTATCCATACCAGAACAGGCAAGGCCCAGGAGGCCCTGCACAGGCTCCCCCGTATCCAGGAATGAACCGCACTGATGAAATGATGGTACCTGATCAGAGGATAAACCACGAGAGCCAGTGGCCTTCTCATGTCAACCAACGGCAGCCTTATATGTCATCGTCAGCCTCCATGCAGCCCCTCACTCGACCTCAGTCATCCTACCAGACAACACCATCGATGCCAAATCACATCTCCAGGGCTCCCAGCCCAGCGTCCTTCCAACGCTCCTTAGAGAACCGCATGTCTCCGAGCAAATCTCCCTTCTTGCCCTCCATGAAGATGCAAAAGGTTATACCCACAGTTCCAGCATCGCAGGTCACAGGACCACCACCCCAGCCACCCCCAATTCGACGAGAGATCACCTTCCCTCCAGGGTCTGTAGAAGCATCACAGCCTGTCTTGAAGCAAAGACGAAAGATTACCTCAAAAGATATTGGTAAGTATTACAAATGTCTTCTTCCATATTTAATTCCAGTGCATGTTAGACTTTCATATAAAGCCTTAAAGAGAAAACTTCATGTCACTTCTGAGTGTCAAGGCATTGTTTTACAGAGGGAATTGCTGGGGGGAAGAAACAACCTGAATTGAGGAAACACTGAAGGGGAACCTGAAAATAGCATTTTAATTGGTGAATGGCATGTGCTTCAGTGGCTAGAGCACCAGGCAGCAAGTCAGGAACTGAATTATTGACTCTGCATTTTTACTTAACTACTGGGTGACCTTAGGCAAGTTACTTAAAAAATATTATGATAACACCTACTTAACAACGGTATCAAATAGCTTATTAAGACTTGAAAATAACTCCAGATGTTAAGGAAAAACCACTCCATAACTTCATTTACAACGTAGAAACTGATCTAAAGACAAGAAGAATTTTCATTACTATAATATATATAATTGATATAATGCATTGCAGACCCACCACACGCACATGCGTGCACACACACGCCAGGCTGCTTTGTGCCTTTAATACTGACCTGTTCAGGCTGCTCTGAACTCTTATGATAAAGTTTTACATGACTAAAGTCATGAGTTTTATATGAGGCTCTGAAATACAGTAAACACAAAAATGGAGAACTCTGTTGTGTCCTCAAATGGCAAGCAGAAATATTTCTCAAATTTCTAAATAACTCAGCTTATTTGAAATGATCAACAACAAAAAACCTTTTCTTAGAAAGTGATAGAAGATGCAGAACATTTTATATCAAAGATTGATTTTCCTTGTTAAAGATCAGTGTCACCTTATTCCTGGTGAGGCTTTGCCTGCCCCAACCTCTGTAGATTTAATATCTCACATCCTCTCTTCTTGAGTTACAATGAACTTCACTTTATAACCATCAGAAGCATCTTCATATGCCTTATCATTGCTTTTGCTTAATCATTTTCATGGCAAAGATACTAGAGGGGTTTGCCATTTACTGCTCATTTTACAGATGAGGAAACTGAGGCAGACAGGGTGAAATGACTTGCCAAGCCACACAGCTACTAAGTGTCTATGGCTGGATTGAACTCAGAAAGAGAAGTCTTCCTTACTCCAGGCTCAGTACTCTATCCGCTGTGCCACCTAGCTGCCCCTTTTAAGCCATGTATAATTAGTCTGATTAGTTGCAACCTATTGTCTCTTGTTTTGTAGGCCATGTAAATTCAGGAGTCCCCTAAATGTGCTTGTATTCCTTACCTTCTCATTATAGAAAAGTGAATGGGGGGAGGCATGTCAGACCCTCCTTATATATTTGCTGAACCTGAATTATTTATTTAAGATATACTCTGCTTACATTCTCTATCACAAAATCCTCCAAAGATTTATAAAAGAAGAAAGCAGCAAGAAGAAAGCTACTCTTATTTGTTCACTATAAAATTATTAATAACTTATACAACAACAAAAAAGAGTAGAATAAGTGAAAGACATCATTTACTTACTACCAGGAAAAGTGTATTTAGTTTATGTCCAGCCTACAAAAAATATTGGGAGCACATTTGAGTTATAAACTGCTCTCTAGCTTAGCACCCAGTGTTGAACCTGAAAACTTTCAGACTTTGCTCTGGCCTTTAACATCAGTGTTGTTAGCGTTCTGACTTCAGTAGTCTACATCTTCATGTCACATTTCTTACCCCTCAGATCATTTAGTCTTCAGACTATCCTAATCGCTGGTTTTAATTTTCTACCTTTCTCAGTAACTCCTGAGGCATGGCGTGTGATGATGTCCCTGAAATCAGGCCTTTTGGCTGAAAGTACGTGGGCTTTGGACACTATTAATATCCTTCTCTATGATGATAGCACTGTGGCTACATTCAATCTCTCTCAGGTAAGAGAATAACCCTCACACTCCCAAAAATGGGGCCAAAGGAGAATCCTGCAGGATTTAACTCATGTGTAGTGTTGGAATTGATGACAGGGTCAATTATGGCTAGCATAGCTGGCTTCACTGTGCCACTGTTTCTGGTTCCCATAAAACACAGTAAGCCAGAAACTACTAACTTGACATAGGATAGAGACAAATTTCATACTTTTCAAATTATAGCTGTTTCTCATAATTCTTATCCTGACCTCTTTGTGTTGTGGTTAGTATTCATTAACAATCAGCAATTTAGTAAACTGTGTCTGTGTTGACATTTCTGTTTTCAACCTAATAGTTTCTTTATTTAACTATTAGTGCTTTCTTCATTAAAGGCTGTTAACACATTTTCTTGTGTTTGTTTGCCCTGCCAGAGTGATTAACTGTACTTGTACTTAGCCTTTTTTCACCAAAGCTAATTGTTGGGGGGGTTTGTAAAGAGACAATTAAGCAAAACTATTAGGCTGAGAACAAATGTGTCACCACAGACATAATCCACTAATTTGCTAATGTTGATGACACTAACAGTAGATGGGCATTGATCACAGTATAATAAAACTCATCATAAAGTTATTGCCAATGTCAGGGATTGAAATGGAAAATACAATTTTGGTAGACCATCACACAGGAAAGGACCAATCCACACCCCATCTCCTTCCCCGACAACCCCCACCTCCCTCCAAAAAAAAGAGAAAAAAATTCAGTATGGCAGCCAGAAAATTATGATCAGTGACCTGTACCTAAAAAAAAAAGAATTGAGTATATTCTACTATTGATTTTTTTAAAGTTCATTTTAGAAATAACTCCCTCTTCCCCCTACCGACAAAAAAACCCCCACAAACAAACAAAACTCAAGATGAATAGGTTTTGCTGCTTGCTGGGGACACCCCATATGAGATCATGCCAGATGATAGTTTGAAGGAAATGGGATAATAGTAAGCCCAGAAAAGGTCATCTTAATAGAAACATCGTTTTCTTCAAGTATTTGAAGGACTGTTAATACAAAAAAAAAAAAGTTCTGTTGTCCCAGAGTTCAGAAATAGAGTTAATGGAAACCTCTGTTAGAATTAATGAAGCCCCATAAAAGAAAAATTGTCTAAGCAAATTCAAATTCCAAATATGCCAAGAGCTGCCTTCATGGGTGACAGTTTGCCCCTCCTTGGGGGTTTCCAAGGATACTCGAACTGACCACCTGTTGGAAGTTAGTAGAATCTAGTAATGGGTTGCACCAAGTGACCCCTGAGGGTTCAGCCTACTTTGAGATCCTGTAATTCTTTTGACACCTGTAATAAGCCACTAACTCTGTGCTCCTGGATAAACCATTTTATTTCCTTAATTCTCTAGTTGAAGTAATAAATAAAGTATCTCCTTTCTTTTTCCTTAAATCACCCCAGGTATTGACTAATACTGAAGTGTAACTTTTTCTCTACTTGTAAAACAATGTAGAAATTACATAAATCTCTTCAGTAGATAAGTAGGAAAAAATTACTCTATCTTTACTAGAATAATTATATTTGATGTCTATAAGTGAACAAACTGCTGATTAATTATTTTCATAACCAAAATTGTTCTATCAGTAACCCCATTTCCCTCCCAAAATAAAGTTTGACTTTAAAAAACATATATTCACTGTTTCAAGAATGTCCTAAGCTGGCCGCTTAGAAACCTAAGCAGTGCAGTGTTTCTTCTTAATAGTTGTGCTTTTGACCTTAAAGAACTGAGACCTGGGGGTAAAGGCATAGGTGATTTATGTAACATTTTTTTGCCACAGGGAGCCTTTCATCACTTCACTAAAGATAATATGTTTCTTTGAAAGTAATATGGCAATGTTTATCAGTTAATAATTTTCATTTCTACCAGCTGAAGTTAGATGTAAGAATAACTTAAATGTGAAAACCAATTCTGCCTAACTTCCTGATTTGTTTATCAGGGTCTGAATTGATTTGTTTTCAGCTTTTACAAAAAGCAGTTTTGTCAAGATCATCTTACTCTTAAAAAAGAAAGATTTAAGGGGAAAGCTTGTGTTAGGATAACCTGTGGCACCTGAGGCAACATAATCATCATAAAATGAGAATAACAGCTATAAAAATAAAGGGAAAAACACTCCTTTAAGTAATGGAAAGGAAGAAACCACTCTAAACGAGTGAGTCTGTGAAATCCAAGCCTTCGTTTTCCAGTACTGTGTATAAGGGCTGTGCACAAATTTAAAAAGAAAAGAGCAATGTACAACATTCCCTTTGAGAATATGAAAGTGTAAAGGAAGCAAAGTTATCACGTAGGTAGTTTGTGAAGGTAAGCAACAATTAAAAAGCAAGATAAAGATACACTTAGGTAGTAATGGGAGGATGAGGAAGCTAGTTTTCCTTGATTGTGCACTTGACCGCTCCTGGCCAGACAATCCATAAACTGTAAGAGTTTATGGAGATATTCTCCTAAGTCTTAATTTATTGTCACAGAAAGTATTCTCCCTTTTGGTTGTAATTGGACATTATGACACCATTTCCTGTTTTTCTTCTTTCCTCAGTTATCTGGATTTCTTGAGCTTTTAGTAGAGTACTTTAGAAAATGCCTGATTGACATTTTTGGAATTCTAATGGAATATGAAGTGGGAGATCCCAGTCAAAAAGCACTTGATCACAACGCAAATAAGAAAGATGACAGTCAGTCTTTGGCAGAGGACTCTGGGAAGGAAGATGAGGAGGCTGAATGTATCGACTATTATGATGATGAAGACGAAGAGGAGGAGGAGGAAGATGAAGAAGATGAAAAGACAGGAGCTGAAGATAAGAGCATGGTTTTTGCCTCTCCTGATGCCAGTGTTGATCCAAACGAGAGGCCAAAACAAGCAAGCAAATTTGACAGACTGCCAATAAAGATAGTAAAGAAGAACAATCTGTTTGTTATTGACCGATCTGACAAACTCGGCCGCGTTCAGGAGTTCAACAGTGGGCTTCTCCACTGGCAGCTCGGGGGAGGCGACACAACCGAGCATATCCAGACTCACTTCGAGAGCAAGATGGAGATTCCTCCTCGCAGGCGGACACCTCCTGCCCTCGGCTCCTTGGGGAAAAAGAAAAATCTGGAAGGAATAAATGAACTTGAGGAGCATCCAGAGAAAAGCATAATAGCAACCATTGATGATGTCTTGTCAGCTCGGCCTGGAGCGTTGCCTGAAGACTCAAACCCTAGTCACCAGACCGAAAGCAGTAAATTTCCCTTTGGTATCCATGAAGCCAAAAGCCACCGGAATATTAAACTGCTTGAGGATGAGCCAAGGAGCCGAGATGAGACTCCACTATGCACCATTGCCCACTGGCAGGACTCTTTGGCCAAGCGCTGTATCTGTGTGTCAAATATTGTCCGTAGCTTGTCTTTTGTGCCTGGCAATGACGCCGAAATGTCCAAACATCCAGGCCTGGTGCTGATCCTGGGGAAGCTGATTCTTCTTCACCATGAACATCCAGAGAGAAAACGAGCACCTCAGACCTACGAAAAAGAGGAGGAGGAGGACAAAGGCGTGACCTGCAGCAAGGATGAATGGTGGTGGGACTGCCTCGAGGTCTTAAGGGATAATACATTGGTCACGTTAGCCAACATTTCTGGGCAGCTAGACTTGTCTGCTTACACAGAAAGTATCTGCTTGCCAATTTTGGATGGCTTGCTACACTGGATGGTGTGCCCATCCGCAGAGGCACAGGATCCCTTTCCCACTGTGGGACCCAACTCAGTGCTGTCGCCTCAGAGACTTGTGCTGGAAACCCTGTGTAAGCTCAGCATCCAGGACAATAATGTGGACCTTATCTTGGCCACCCCTCCATTCAGCCGTCAGGAGAAACTCTACGCTACTTTAGTTAGGTACGTTGGAGACCGCAAAAACCCGGTCTGCCGAGAAATGTCCATGGCGCTCTTATCGAACCTTGCCCAAGGGGATGCGTTAGCAGCAAGGGCAATAGCTGTGCAGAAGGGAAGCATTGGAAACCTGATAAGCTTCCTAGAGGATGGGGTCACTATGGCCCAGTACCAGCAAAGCCAGCATAACCTCATGCACATGCAACCTCCACCTCTGGAGCCGCCTAGCGTAGACATGATGTGCAGGGCGGCCAAGGCCTTGTTGGCCATGGCCAGAGTGGACGAAAACCGCTCAGAGTTCCTTTTGCACGAGGGCCGTTTGCTGGATATCTCGATATCAGCTGTCCTGAACTCTCTGGTTGCCTCTGTCATCTGTGATGTACTCTTTCAGATTGGGCAGTTATGACATACGTGAGAAGCCAAGCATGTGTGGGTGAAGATTAGAGGGTCCCCTATAACTGGCTGTTTTCTGTTCTTGTTTATCCAGCATAGAAAGAAGGAAAAGAAAATCTTTGCTCCTCTGCCCCATTCACTATTTACCAATTGGGAATTAAAAAAATTAATTTGAACAGTTATAAAATTAATATTTGCTGTCTATGTGTATAAGTACATCCTTTTATTTTATTTTTTTTAACCAAAGTTGCTGTCTAGTACATTCAAAGGTCACTTTTTGTTTTCATAGATTTCCTTTTCAGTGTTCTTTTCCATGTTTGTATTGCCTATTTTTTGGGAAGCAAATTAGTGACTTAAAAAGTTGTGGCAAAACATTATATGACCGGAAAACTTCACCACTTTCAAACAGAAAGGTGAAAAGCAACATACCAACTTCCTGTGTGTCTTTTTTTTTTCCAGAAAAGTAAAAATAACCCATATCCCATCACCCAGACCTCTGTGCAATAGACGCTTCTAGTGACGTAGGTATAGAGATCAAGCAATGTGTCAGTCAGTAGCCAGACTATGAAATGATATCGGTTTCTCCACAGGAGAATGGTTACATTAGGCTAGGGGCAAAAACAGTTCTTTTTTTTAAAGTTAAGATGGAAAACACATACCTGATGACGATCAACGTAAATTGCTTCCTCACCACTACTGTCATGTCTGCTATCTATTGTTTGACTTTCCACAATGACAGTTCTTCACAATTCCTTTAATCATTTTTTAAATATTTTTTTTTACTGCCTAAGGGCCGTGATGTATATAGAAGTTGTACATTGAACATACCCTCATTTTTTTCTTTTCGTTTTCCTTTTTTTTTTTTTTTTTGTTAGTATGGTTTTTAGTTTCTTTTTCATGATGTGGTAACTACAAAGTGATGGTAGATTTAAATAATTTTTTATTTTTATTTTATATATTTTTTTCATTAGGGCCATATCTCCAAAAAAACAAAAAATACAAAAATTAAAAAAAAAAAACAAAAAAAAACCGAGGGTAATGTACAAGTTTCTGTATGTATAAAGTCATGCTCTATTTCGGGAGAGCAGCCGATCACAATTGCTTCATGAATCAAGGTGTGGAAATGGTTGCGTATGGATTGATTTAGAAAATGGTTATCAGTACAGACAAAAATAAGAAATATACAGAAAAAAGGAAGAAACACAACTTCAAAGATTTTTCAGTGATGAGAATCCGCATTTGTATTTCAAGATAATGTAGTTAAAAAAGAAAAAAGAAAAAAAAACTTGATGTAAATTCCTCCTTTTCCTCTGGCTTAATGAATATCATTTATTCAGTATAAAATCTTTATATGTTCCACATGTTAAGAATAAATGTACATTAAATCTTGTTAAGCACTGTGATGGGTGTTCTTGAATACTGTTCTGGTTTCTTTAAGGATGTACATGGCAACAAAACCAGTTATAAAAAAAGGCTGAAAATTACAATAACATGCCCACTGACTTCCTCTTTGAGGAACCAGAGACTGGAAAGTACCTTTAAAGGGCACCTGCTTCTTAGTGGGGTGAATTAGTTAGATGTTCTCAAATCATTCAACCACTCCGTCATCCTCTGAATCAATAAACTCTTAGTAATGTGGAGCCGGGATCTGCTTTAGTTTAAAAGGGAGATAGATGGCCACTAACTTTGGAAATATTCAGTATATCCTTGGATGTGAAGAGGAAAGCCTTAGGAAGCTTGTTGGGTGGCCCAGAAATACATTCTTCCTTATTCTAAAACCTGCTCTACCTTAATGAAAGACCTGTTTTGTGTTTCCCTCACATGGCTGGAAATTCTTGGCATGTGTTCATTCCCGTTTAGCGCACCCACCCTACTACACTAAGTGCATACCTTGTTAAATGAATGTGTTCATATTCAACACAGCGAGAGATTAGCATTGACATTTCAGGGCATGACGAGGTTTCTAATGCATCCACATTCTCACCCTTTCCCTGGTGCACATTAGCTTTTTTGAATACTGTTTAAAAAAACAACAACTAATTTTAACTTCTTTCTTCCTGGGTCAGTCACTGTTACTGTGTAACAATGAATTTCTTTGAAATTGCTGCATGGTGATACTGTTGGTGGGCATTCTTCTTGTTCTGATTCTACCTTTTGCATACCACCCTTGCAATCACAATGTACTCCAGGATTACTGATCCCACAGGCATACTGATTATCTTTTTCCCCATAACTCATTGTAATATATGGAAGAGTTAGATAAGTACATACAGTTATAATCAGAGTGTGAAACATGATTCCCTAATGTCACGAGAGAAAAATATATTTTTTTCTACAAGAAGCCTCATCATCTGTTTACTCCCATATTACTTAATTATTACATAATAATGCAGTCAAATATATGTTGAATTAAAACCTTATTTATGATGCTGCTTCAGATGCGATTACTAAGAATAGGATTTGATGCTGAGCTTTAAGATCTGGCGGTTTGTCAGAGGAGTTCAACATTATTCTCACTTCTCTTACAGAACCCAGGAGTGGAAGGTGTTATCCAAACCCTTAAGTAATCTGACATGCCAGTTCTCATCAAACAAGAGTTTCAAAAACATAGTGATGACTTCATTTGACATGGTTTGATTTATGATCAAATAATGTCCTGAATCAGACTTTTATTAATGTGCCTCTAAGTACAGGGATATACAAATCAGTTTCTCAGAAAAAAAAGTTTAAAATTTCATCATCTTTACCATGTACTAAGAAGTTTACACCCCTAGAATCAAGACCTCCAGAAGTCCTTGCAGACTCTGCAGCCTTTATGAGAACCAACTAATAGCCTTGTTCTAGCAATTGGCTTTTTGTCTTTAGAGATTGGCAAGATACCCCAAACTCAAGGTACTTTACCTTCTCCCTCCCTCCCAAAAAAGGCAAAGATGCAAAGAAGGTTTAGTATTTTGGAAATCTGCTATTAGTTGAATCTGCAGGTATTTGAGTAGATAATTTCTTTAATGTCAGGTAAGAAAGACTGTGAGTGGCATCTGTTGAGAAAACAGCTTTTTTTTTTTTTTGAGGAGAATGATGTCAGACCAGTTTATACTGGTAGAGTTCTCTCCCCTTTGCTGGCTAACAGTTATAATGGTTTTGTTAACGGAGAATAATATAAATCCAGGAATCTAAGCTATTAACTACCTCTTGTGGAAAGCAGATGGCCTTTACACTGAAACCCATACATTTAAAAATTTTATTATATGTTGCACTTTTTTTCATTGTCTGCTTAGCTTTAGCATCTCTTGCAGGGAAGCAAAAAGCATATTCTACTTATACCAGAAATAATTAATTCAATAACATTTACTGAACAAATAACGTGTGCAAGGCATTCTTACGAGGTGCTGAAGAGGTCGTAAGAGGAATTAGACACGTCTTCCCTTCCCTTACCTAGGACTTCAGACTGGTGGTCCAGGCAGTCAATTTTCTTCTTAAGATTTTTGTTTTACATGCTTATCCTGGGAAGATTAAGCCCTCACCAGCCCCATAATTCTACTTTGTTCCCCTACTTACATACTCACATGTAGAAAGCCAAGAACGTCTCATGTGCCGCTTTTCACACCAGATAATGATTCCCTTCTGTCAACCCGTCCAAGCCTCCCCTCCCCGCAAAAAACACCTGGGTTAGATCTTTGCCTTGCAAACATAAGCCCACTAAGAGCATCACCTGTGTATTTTGATAATGCAGTCAGTTTTGGGAAACTTCCAGGCGAAGAATAAATATGGCAGTTCACTAGTATCAAAAAAAATTCCATTTTATCCATTTATGAATTTTAACATAGCTGCTTAAATATCATAATGGGGAATTGGGCCGTACCAGATTGGGAGCATGGGTACCTACACTCCAGTTTACTTATCTGTAAAGTGGGAATAACTGCCATACCTACCTCACAGGGTTGTTGTGAGGACCAAATGAGACAAATGTATGTGAAAGCATTTTGAAAATTGTAACATGCTACATAAATGTAAGGTATTATTCTTAATTCAGTACTTTGAGGATTCTGTATTTCCATCGGTGTGAGCAGTCCCTCCACCGATGCAGATTGCAACCCCTCTACGCCTTAGTGGTCTTCTTGAGTTGCTGCCACCAAAAAAATAAAAATAAGGTCACTATCTGATGACCTGTCATCTGGGGATGAACCTTTCTGAACTTAGCTAGTCTGGTCAACAGATGCACAATCCTGTCACCAGGCCCATATTCAAATCCTTTCCAGCTTAGTGGGACCTGCAAAAGTTTTTGCTGTACTGGAATAGCCTTCAAGGAGACATTGAAATAGACTTTCCTGTAAGGTGTTGTCATTATTCGAATGAGGTGGTTGAACTAGATAATGGCTAACAGGTCCCGTCCAGCTCTAAAATTCAATGTTCTAAATAATAAAATTGACTGTTCTGAATATTATCTCCTTTTCCTTCTCCCCTGCTCATATTCTGGTGGGTTAGGGGTGTGGGGTAGAGCTAATGGTCTATGAACAAGCAAAGAGCAGGGGAAAAAATGGAGAAGTGAGTGATCCTGGATGATTCTCCAAACTAGGTTCACAAAACCTTGAATAATCAAAGACTTGGCTATAACTATGCATGGAGAGATTCATGTGCATTCTTCGTTTGAAAATCCCTGGGGGAGATTCTGATATCTGTCCAAAATCCCTGGCTACTTAATGCTTCTAGCCTAGAAATTCTCAAACCTGATTGGGTTTTACGCCTGCGTCAGTATCCAGAGGCATCATATGATTATACTCAACATCGTTCTTAAAATCCATGCCTTACAGTACTTTGGTGGAGGAAGGCAGCAGAAGATGCCATGAAGTGAAACCAAAAACAGCAGGTGTGGGAGTAGCCCCAGAATGTAAAAGACCTTCCCCAATTTCTGTCATCTTTGCATAACCCTCTGTTATTTTTTCACCACGAGAACATTTTTATTTAAATTGAATCAACTTCCTTGGATGCTTCACCTCTTACCAGGTTTAGCAATTAAAGAAGGGAGACCCAAGGGGGAATTCTATTTAAAAGAAGTTGCCTTTAAAAATTCTTAGAAGTCTGTCTGATGACAATATATCAAATGGTAATATCTTTCCATCTTTTATAATGAATTGCCAACTTTTTGCTCTGCTATTTCTTGATTATGTTGAGGACCATATAGGTCTAGCCTTTTAACCCCACCCCACCCCCAGCATATATAGCTCCAAGAATATTTTTCCATAAAGATTATTTCTTAATTTCCTTTGTTAAATCCCAAGTTTGGGGTTCCTAGTAAAGGATTTCAACACTACCAGTAAGCTATCCAAAAGTCCCTTATTTATGCTACAGAGGTGAGTAAAATTTGTAAGGGTCAAATAAAATTGTTTGAACCGTCCCATGCCTTATTTAAAAAAATGTCTGTATCACACCATTGATTAATGAAACCTTCATTTCCTACTCCTAAGGAAAGTATGAAGTCAAACACCAAAAAGCTGAGCTGCCAGATGTGGAGTATGAAAACTTGAGGAGATTATGACATTGAATCTGATATTCTTTTCATCTGAAGTATAGGTCAGAGGAAATTTAATCCCCGGAGAAAACAAGCTAAGTCTTTTACACTTTCCTAGCAAGAGTTCTAACATTTTGGAAGTGGGCCATATTTTCAATTGGATATGGAAGTGGAATTTAAGTTATTTTTCCCTCAAGTGTAGTAAGCTTAAGGTCATGTAAATAGAGGAAGCTTGACAAAACAGTATTTCCTTAGATCCTCTGTAAACTGTGTTTAGCTGGCTCAGACACTGTAGACAACCACTAAAAACGAGCCCCGGAACTGGCTTCATTTCCTAAAAGATGAACCTGACCGAAAGGTCACTCAGGTTCTTTCTCAAAGTAGGGTTTGCCAAAAGCATGTTGAAAGAATCATGTGACTATTTAGCATTTACATCCTTTAATTTTTTTTTTTTCGATTGAATTCAAATTATCAGTTGCTCTTTTCAAATGGAGATAGAGGGAAAGACAGGCAATGACTGTCTGGACCCTTCTGATTGGCCCTTATTTCCAGGACTGCTTAAACCAAAGCCATCTTTTCAAGTAGTGGTTATGTCATGAATGTATCATAAACTGGGAGTAGTAACTTCTTTTATACAGGATTAAAGTATCAGGGCAGCCAGGTAGTGCAGTGGATAGAATACCAGGCCTGAAGATCTTCCTGAGTTCAAATACAGCCTCAGACACTAACTATTAGCCCCTGACAAGTCATTTTACCCAGTTTGCCTTAGGTCCTTCATCTGTAAAGTGAACAGGAGAAGGAAATAAACCACTCCAATATCTTTGCCATGAAAACCCCAAATGGAGTCATGAAGAGTCAGACATAACTGAAAGATGACTGAACTGGCCGTTTGTATCTGGGCAAGTCACCTAAACCTTCCTTGCCCCCACTTTCCTCATCCCTGAAATGCTTTTGGATGAACAACAGTAATAAAATATACATAGTGCTCTGAAGATTGCCTTTGTCGCAACCCATAGTCACTGCATTTTTATTCCACTTTTGCAGTTGAGCAAACAGTCTCATGTTAAGTGACTTGCCTTAGATCATATAACCAATAAATGTGTGGGCCACATAAAGTCAAACCCAGGTCTCACCTGCTAATCCAGTGCTTTCTAAGATAGACTCTGCTTTACTAAGTGAACTCTGAGATCCCTCCCAGTCCTGACATTCTGATTCTACAGGTTATTACGGTTATGTCATATATGAAGTCAAATGTTTTAAATAAAAATAAAAAGTTCTATACAAATGCTTGGTATGTAAATAGCAGTTTCTTCCAAAGATGTTATCACTTTGTAGAAATGGGAGAGGGAATGAACTAGATGTTCTGAAATTCTAGGAGGCATTCTCATGACTTCTTATGGCAACCCAGTATGCTAAGTGGACAGGGTATAAATGTAATTACTATCTGATATGGTCTCATATACCTCACATACCTATGCCTTCCTTTCATTCAAGATTTCTTAACCTTTTGTGTCATGGCCCCTTTGGCAATCTTGTGAAACCTGTATACCCCGTTTCAAAATGCTGTTTTTTAAAAAACATTAAATGAAACATGCAGGCTTCCCAACAAAACCAGTTATTCTGAAAAATATTTATCTAAAAAGCAAGTTTACAGACTCCAGGCTAATAACTCCTGCTTAACTTCCCTTCTTCATACTTATCAAAGGTAAGTGAAAGTTACTAATGTTATTGGCAAATCAGCAGAGATTAAATTAGTATTTACCCAATACATTGCGCTAGTCATGGTGGTCAGTGCAAAGAAATGGTTAAGACATGGTGCTTACATGATGTAAATTACAAGCATTCAGTTAAAATTTCTTCGTGTCACTTTATGTTGATTTGACAGAAATGAAGCATGCATATGTGCAAGGCATTGTATGGCCTACGGTAGTAGAAACTCATGCTTCCAGAGAGTCATGCCATAAGCATTCACCAGAAACTGTAATACTCAGTTTGTAGTTTTCCAGGGATTTGTCTTCCCTGGTAACAGCTAATATGAGTCAGAGCTGGATTCTCTCAGTTACAACTACTCCCTGGGAATAAATTAGCACATTTGATAGCAGCATTAATTGTTAAGGCCATTACATTATGCTATGCTAAATGACCATTTCATTATACCCATAGACTATCCATTCTCTAAGCTTGTAATGTTATTTCTGAATATGTTTTCTTCTCTTTCTCCTCACTCTTCAAGCATCTGCTGTCATGATGCAAAGTCCCCTAAAGAACAGGAAGAGAAAAAGTAAGGTTCAAGGAATATTCTTCAGAAATCATCATAACATGAAAAGTGCTAAATGACATCATTCCAATGTTTATTTAGGTTTTAGTAAGAGGAAGTGGCATGATATATTATTCACTGTTAAGATTAATACATATTTAGCTTGGTAAAATTTCCCCATAGGCTTGTTTTGTTGGTTCATTCAGTATTTCACCAAATGGTGTGAACATACTGACAGTACTTGTTTTGGCTTTAAGATTTTATTGGAAACGTCTCTTGATGGAAAAAAGCCATGGTGATTTGCCTAGTTGAATTATAAGTTCAAATGAAAACCTTAGAGGGAAAACTTTGTTTCTGCAAAATTTTTACATGTGATTGCCTCTCCCACTTTTGTAACATTTGATATATAGTAGAGAGAATTTTAAATGGTTTCATTCATTAGTAAAATTTAATTTTTATGTTTGAAAATAAAACTATATTAGTTTTTATTTATTAGCTGAGGGGACTGAGCAATCATCTTGATATTAAGTGACTTCTCTTGCTCTCTATTTTTTTTTACAAGACTTACAATTTCATTATGATGTAAAGAACTCACATAGAGGAAACTCACTGTACGAGCGAAGATCAGTACCTGCTCTAACTTCTAACAGATTTGGTGAGCTAGCAGGAGCTTAAATGACTTGCCTAGACAGTGATAGAGCCAGTAGGAGTCAGAGACTATACCACACCATGTTGCCCCTCTAACACATATGCCCACCCACAACCTGCCATCGTCAATGAGAGGATGTTGAAATCACCCATGTTTTTTGCAGTGTGATGCCAGTGCAGAATATTTGTCTGCAATTGTTTGACTGTTTTTTAAAAATTTTTTGTTATATTTTTCTTTTGGGTAATATTGGAGGAAAATGATGTTTTCCCTGTTTTCTTTAGATTGCTGATGAAATCCAGTTTTAGTTTGTCTTGGGAAATACTTTAGGAAGTAGTAAGACTACATGGGCTCCCATCTGCAAGCCACAATTTCTAAGAGCTTTCTTGGGATCTTCTCAGGAGCAGAGAATCAGGAATGATACCATGCATTCATGTAGCGGTTTGCCCTTTGCAAAGCACTGTCTCCAGCGTTCTTGAGATGTTTGGGTGTATTTTCTCTATTTCACAGATGAAGAAAATGGGCTCAGTAAGGTTTAAGGGAATTACTCAGCTATGAAATGTCAGCTGCAAACCAAGTCCAGGGCTTCCAATTCCAAGACAAGTATATTTTCCACTATGTACTGCGTTGTGTTTACAACTGTTTTGCACCCTTATGTCCAGCACATAATCCCCACCAAGTCCATAGCTAAGGATTAAGGTTAGCTATAGGGGAAAGAGTTGGTCTTTTCCCATAGCATTGACCCTCCACTCTTACAGGTATCATAAAAATAGAAAGAGCAGTCAGTGGACCAGTTCTGCCATTGAAGCTTGCTACACAGAAGTTTTGCATCAAGGCTCATTTATAAAAATGTTGATTAAGAAGCCTGCCTCTCTCCATGCCTTTATGCATGTCACAAGTTCATTTCCTTCACGACCTGGATTAAAGTTTACATTCCATGGGAGATCTTTCCTGAGTATTACTTCCTTTACCCACTTCCTTGGATATTCAAAAAATATGCTGTAACCTTTCCAGCACTATAACAAATATGAGTTGTTGTAGTTGCTCTATTATGTAGAGCTTGGTGTTACATTCCCTCTTTAATTGCTGTCATGTTGTTTCATGCATGCATCATTATCTGCCCAAGTAGACTGCAAGGTCTTTGAAAAACACAACTCACTCTCTTTGGTTTCTTTGGGATCACCCCCTGGCATTTGAGCAAGTGCAGTCAGTTCTTGATAAATACTTGTTGGTTGATGATCTTGACACCTTGAGAGTATGTACCCTGCACTGACTGTAATGTAGGTCACAGGTCACATGGTGTGTTGGGTTGGGGAAAGAAGACTGCTAGAGAGTGCTGTCTTGACATTACAAACTGATAGAAATTCTTTCTAGATCTACCCTGAAGAAAAAGAGAGTCAAGAGGAGAAAGGGATAGATAGATTGATCTATGAACATTTACATTCACATAATGCTGTATGAAATTACAATCTAGTAATTGTAATTCACTACTCCTACTCCCAAAATGATAATTTATACTTGGTAAAGAATACTCTCCTGTTTGAATCCACCCTTCTCCCTTTGCATTTCTTCTGCCTATTATGAATTTTTTAAAGATAAAAATAATTAAATCTGAAAAACCTCATTTACCTTCAAATGTTAAACAATATATTCAGAGACCTTATATAAAAATATCTATTCCACTTATTCCATTGTGTGTGTTGCAGTTGGGGGGCAGGGTGGGAGGAGGGAAGAAGGAAGAAAGGGTACCTGGGGGCATGGAGTACATCTTTGTATATTGCAAACAATGCATTTAGTTCAATTTTTCCTTTTGTAAAAAGGAATTGTTCGCACCATTATGCATGAGCCCTTTGCTTCCACATCTGAAAAAAAAAAGTTTCTTCCAACAAAGCTTCCCCTATTTTCTCCAAATCCCCTTTAAAGAGTACTTGTAAAGGTCTCCTTTCCCTTTCTTTTGAAGACTATCCTATAATTAGATCTTTTTCAACCTTGAAAATATTTTCCTAATACTAAGTTTAATGAACATATCAGAGAGAATGCCATACTTGAGTGAGCAAGTATTACAAGCCAACAGTTTAGTTAAAACACATGGATTTCTCTTTAAAGTATAGTCACACATACTGTTGCCTTGATTATCCCAACTTCACAGTAATATTTTAATACATTGTAATCCAAGCTCATCACACTGTTGGAAAACCCTACGGTGGCATCATTTGGCTGATTACTTATGACGCAAATCAGAGGATCTAACTATGGAATTTTATATAACTGGCTCACCTGAGCAAATTGTCACAAAACCAATTGATGCCATTGGGCAGAGTACACCTGTGTTTCAACTACATCTCAATGGTTTGATTTTGCCCTTTTCTGTGAGTTGTAGAAATGTTTTTAGTGATAAGTAACCCCAAAGAAAGCAGATGACACAGATTTTGTACTTCCATTGCTAAAAATCCTTTTCCCTCAAGAGAAATGGAGGTAACTTGTCTTATCTGATCCCCAGTGAATGTGCTAACATTTCTAAGGATCCTGGTCCTTGATGCCGCTTCTCCCCTCTCTCTGTTGTCTCCATGAGTGAGACCTTCTCCTTCTTTCCTTTTCGCCAACTTCTCCCAAGTAAGTGAACTACTTTTGAGCTACCCTCTGATACTACTTGCTGTCAGCCGTGCTTACTTCATCCTCATGCAGTCTGAATTCTATCTCTGTGACCATTGAAACCTCAGTGAAATGTCAGCCGTGATATCCTAAGTACAAATGGAGTGGCCTTCTCTTGTTTTTCAGGAACCTCCATTCCTCTTCTGCCACTATCGCTATTGACAACCCTTGAAATTCTCTCCTCCTTCACCCTTGTGATATCATTGGTCTTCTTTGACAATGAAGGACAAGAAACAACACTGCCTCGGTGTCTGTGCTGGTACATTCTCTTGCTTCTCTTACCTTTGACTTCCTGTGTTCTCCTTTCTTCCATTTCTCTTTTCCCTTGTCCCATACTTAAATATTGTTTTCCCTAATTCTGTTCGTGGGCCTTTTTAGGCCTTCTTTCTGTATCCTTTCTTCCTTGATAATCACATCCCTTTTTAGGGCATTCTCTTGGATGTCACATTGCGATTATAAACTCAAGATATGTTAAAAAAAAAATTCATGTTCTTCTTCCAGAATTCTCCATTTCTGTTAATGATATATCTTTCTTTCCATACTTATAATCTCAGTAGCACTTTTGGTTCTCATTCCCATGGCTCTCACATCCTAGTGGATCTGTGTGTATGAACTATTTTTTGCACACTTCCCTTCTATTCTCATTATGCTTTTCCTAGTTTTATCACTCAAACTGTTGCAAAACCTCTTAACTCTTCCTATAGTATCTTCTCCAGTGAAAGTACCGTGGCACAGTAGATATAGTACTGAGCATGGAGTCAGCAAGACTTATCTTCCTGAGTTAAAATTTGACCTCAGATACTTCCTAGCTGTGTGACCCTGGGCGAGTCACTTCACCCTATTTGCCACACAGTTTCCTCATCTTTCAAATGAGCTGGAAAAGGACATGACAAAGTACTCCTGTATCTTTTCCAAGAAAACCCCAAATAGGGTCATGAAGAGTCAATCAACTGAAATGACTGAACAGTAACAAAATACATCTCTGCTTTTTGATCAACACTTAACTCCTCAAAGATCTTTATTGGTGTCCTATTGCCTAGTGGATGAGATATAAGCTCAGTGCCCTTTTTGATTTAACCCCCATCTGTTTTTCCAGACTTACCTCACTAATTCCCTTTCATAGTCCAATCAAACTAGAATATTCTGCCTTCACTGAGCATACCTCTTTTACTGGAATTATCATATTTTAAGATCCAACTTAAATGTTATGTCATCTTTGAAGCCTTATGTTATCTCTATGTTACAATCAACACCCATTTCAGTGTCTAGCAATTATTTCTACTTCCTCACATCCAACCTCCAGTGATGTCCTTTGCTTATTGTATGGACCTTTACCTAGGATTGTTGTTATTGTAGAGTTGTTTCGATTCTGTCTGACTCTTCCTGACCCCATTTGGGGTTTCCTTGGCAAAGATACTGGAGTGACTTGCCATTTCCTTCTCCAACTCATTTGAAAGATGAAGAAACAGAGGTAAATAGGGGGAAATGACTTGCTCAGATTCACACAACTAGTAAGTGTCTTCATGACTCCAGGCCTGGCACTCTCTCCACTGTACCACTTAACTATAGGGATTTAAATAACTGCCTTCTATGATAGTCAACAGACCCACCTGAACTACTTTCTGTGATACTGAAAAAAATCCAACTGACCACTTGTAATTGCTGAGCTCCTGTCAGTGATCTTTGAAAGGTCATGAAGAGCAGGCAATATACCCCAGAACAAGAGAATAACGATGTCCCAATTTTCAAAAAAAAAAAAAAAAAAAGAATAGAATGAATTCCGCAAATATGAGACCAATGAACTTTGACATCAATCGCTGGAAAAATTCTGTAGCATTCTTAAAAGCACAGTTAGTGAGCATTTAATGAAAGGATCATAGGTTAAGAGGTTCTAGTGGACAAATCTTATTTCCTGTTTTTTACAGGATTAATAAACTAGTAAGTCAAAAAGATGCTGTAGCTATAGTTTACCTTAATTGTACCAAAACAATTAAGTCTCTCATGTTGTTCTGAGAAAGATGGGATGATATGGGCTATATGACAGCACATTTAGATGGATTTGAGTTTGGTTGAATAAAGAGATCCAAAGAGTATTCACTAATATTTCATGTCAGCTTACCAGGAGGTCTTTAGTAGATTCTCTCAGCAGTCTGTACTTAGCCTTCTGCTATTTAACATTTTTTCTCAAAGACATGGTTATAGGCATAGTCAGCATTGCTTAATAAGTTTGCAAATAGCTCATATCTGAATGAGATAACTAATACAATGAATGACAAGATTCAAAAACATAGTGATTGACTGTAACATGCAAAATTTATTCAGATGGCAAGTGGCACAGTGGATAGAGCACCAGTCCTGGAGTCACGAAGATCTGAGTTCAAATGTGGCTTCAGACACTTACTAGCTATGGTACCCTGGGCAAATCACTTAACCCTCTTTGCCTTACTTTGTTCATCTGTAAAATGAGCTGGAGAAAGAAATGGCAAGCAAACCCCAAATGGGGTTCCAAGGAGTCAGACTCCACCGAGAAATGACTGAACAGCAACAGCAAACAAAATTTGCTTCCAATAAGCAACCATCAGTGGTCTTTGAAAGATCATGGAGATATGCTCCCAGGACTGGAGAATAATGTTGTTGCAATTTTTTAAAAAGAGGACAAAATGAATTCTGAATTTCCATTGTGGTTCCAAAAAGCCATTTTCTAAATACCAAACTGAGATGTGGCCAGAGCACAGTTTGTCTGAAAAGCAGCTGGGAGGTTGAGTGGACCACAAGTTGAAATATGACTCAGTGGTGTGATATGGCAGCCAACAAAACTAATCTATATTAGTCTGCATTAAAAAGCAGAGCTTACAGAACTAAAGAAGTGATTACTCTGACTTTTTTATATCCCGGACCAACTACACAAGCACTTTGTTTAGTTTTGCATACCACATTTTAAAAGGGATGTTATTAAACTGGAGAATGCATGTATTTATTGTTCAATCATTTTCAGTTGGGTCCAACTCTTTATGACCCCATTTGGAGTTTTCTTGGCAAAAACACTGGAGTGTTTGGCCATTTCCTTCTTCAGCTCATCTTTACAGATGAGGAAACTGAGGCAAACAGAGTTAAGTAACTTGCTCAGAATCACCCAACTAGTAAGTATCTGAGGCTGGATTTGAACTCAGGAAGATGAGTCTTCTTGACTCCAGTCAGTGATGGATTCATTGTACCACCTAGCTGCCCTGAATGTGCATAGAAGGCAAACAAGATGGTATATATTGGACCCCTAGACATATAAGGGCTAATTAAGGAAACAGAAGAAGTTTAACCTAGAGAGGAGAAAACAAAGTATATGAGTGGATGGGAGTAGAGGGAGTAGGATGAGTAATGATAAGATTTTTTTTCAAACATATGAAAGACACCAACAAGGAAGGATGGATTAGACTTGTTTTGGTCCCATGAGTTAGAAATAGGGGTAAAGGATGGGACTTGCAAAAAGGGCAAATTTGCCCTTGGTTTCAGGGGGAAAAACTTTCTAACAAGAACTCTCCAGAGGTGGAGTGGCTTTCCTTGGGAAGTAGTGAGCACGGCTCACTGGGGGACTTCAAGAAAAGGCTGCAGGAGCACTTGTTGGGGAAGCTGGAGAAAACAGTCTCTTTCAGGTATAACATGGAACAGGTGAGCTTGAAGATCAACCTCTGAGATTCTACAACTCCTTGTGGTCCACGCACTGATGATAATGTTCTTACAATAGCAATAAGGGCTTTTGGCAAGAGAGAGAGGGCAAAAAAAAGTACAAGTAAAAACATATTTACCCAAAATCTTTCAAATAGGATTAAGAGGGTGAAAAATATGTGAAGGGAAAACTGTCTTTATAGATCTGATAAGCCTGGTAATACAGAGAGTGTTTCAAACAATATGCAAAAAGGGACCCAGCAATAAAGTCCATTTGCCTATATGCAAATGAACAAGGTAGGGGTAATGAAAATGTAGCAGAACACTGGAGGCTAAAATCTAACTGCTAGGAGACATAAATTCCCCAGTTTTGTTTACTTCAACCTCTAGTCATTAGTTAGGATCTGTCTGTTCAGTCATGTCTAGTTCTTTATATTCCCATTTGGGGCATTCTTGGGCTCATAGAACTTTGAATACAAAAAGGTGTTTTATAGTCCTCAAGATTCCTCCAGGAGAGCTAAAGGGCAGAGCCAACTGAAGCTGATGAAAAGTGAGAAAGCAAACAGGAAGCCCTATCAGTTTAGCTTTTTTTTCTTAGATTATACTTTTGATAAAAGAAAGCTCAAAGTGGGGATGGGCTTAGTGCTTCAGGTAGATGCTGTCCTGAAAACAGACATGGTTTGACGGCTGAACTACTCCAGTTTTATTTTTCTTCTCTTTTCTCTTCTAAAGAAGGACTTGATCAGCAGGCCATGAAAATCTAAGGTAAGCACGGTGTCGGGAAGCCCATGGCTGCCCTCAATGTATTTCAGTCACCATGCCTTGGCATACTACAGCTTAAAGTAATCTTTTTTAGAACTAGCATATGTAACTGCTGAGCTGATGTTGGTGATCTTTGAAAAATCTTGGAAAATACAAAATACCACAAAACTGGAAAAGAACAAATATGACAATTTTGGCAAAAGAAAAAAAGGAAAAGGTGGGGCTTACAAACTGCGAACCAAGGAGCTTGACTTCTATTTCTGGCAAAATCCAAAGCCTCGTTGTCATGGAGGTGGTTTGGGAGCTTTTCAAAAAGGAAAGAGGGATCACCAAATGCCATCAAAAGCAGGTCATGCCTCGGTTACCTCACTTCTCCCTCTTCCCCGTTTTTTCCGGGGAAACTAGATTTCAACATTTGTTTTAAAAAAGAAACCTGTTTCTCTTAGATAGAATGATTGCTTTTTTGGAGGAATGCTGTGAGCATAGTAGATTTAGATTTCAGCAGAACATTTGACAAATTCTCTCTTCTTGTGCTTGTAAATAAGACGGAGAGATGTAGGTTAGATGATGTACATTTAGATAGATTTGGAGCTGGTTGAATGACTGGACTCAAGAATAGTTGCTAATGACTGTCAATCTGGAGGGAGATCTCTGTTGGTATTCCCTCAGGGCTACCATTTTTATCAGTGACTGGGATGAAGACATAGATGGTATGCTTATCAAATGTTCCAGAGGAACCATGACAACAGTAGAGTACAGGGTCCAAACTCAAAAAGATCTGAGAAACCTAGAATGATAGGCTGAATCAAAAAGGATGAGATTTAAAGTTCTATAACTGGGTTTCAAAAATCAACTTCCAAATAAAGGATAAAGGGACGTGTGGCTAAGCACTAATTCAATGAAAAAGACTGAAGTGTTTCTAGTGAACTACAGTTGTGACTCCACAAAAAAAAAGGTGAATGTTGTTCTAAACTACAGGAAAAAGTGTGAGGTGTCCAGGCCTGGGGATACAATAGTTCCATTGTACTCTGCTCTGGGATTCTGGATTTAGGTCTTACCACTACATATTCAGATAAGGACAATGTTAGTGTATCCAAGAGAGTGGCTAGGATAGTGAACATTTGAGTTGAAGAACCCTGGAAAGGAAAGAACAAACTTAGAGGGGACTTGATAGATATCTACCAGTAATTAGAGACCTGGTAAGTGGAAGAGGGGCTGGTCTTATCTGGGTTGGCCCAATATGGCAAAAAGAGGTGTCATGAATGAACAAAAACTTCCTAACTCTCTATGAGTGGGTTCAGGTCGGGGAATCTTGTAGAAGAGATTCTTGCAAACATAAGTAAGTCCACATGACCTCTGAGGTCCCTTTCAGGTCTCAGATTCCATACCAACATAGAATAAAACTGTTCTCTCTTCTCACCATAGGGGGGGAAAAAGAAAAGAAAAGAAAAACACATCTCACAAGTGATTCTCACAAGAATAAATATCCCTCTATTTAGTTCCAATGACAAATTTTAATGTATTTCTTTCAACTTCTCTCCCTCCAACTCCCAGGGAAATGAATTTCATAGCATGAGAGTCCCCTGAATAACTGCACCCCCTTCCCTTTTTTTTCTTTTGCAGGGCACTGAAAAAACAAAATCCTTATTCATTTTCACTAGACACTTCAGCATTTCAGTTATTTTTGTTGAATTTTCTCCAACTCTTCTCTTGAACAGATCCAGGAATCCTACACATTGCCATATCTCATTGAAACACATGTCAGTTCTCTCAGCCAAACATATCACTTGTCTTCAGGACTTGTTGAGTCAGAGCTCAGCTACATAAGGAATGAGGCAGTCTCCATGGGGCCAGCAACGGTGCAGTAGGAAAGAGCCTGAATTGGGAATACAGAAAACCTGGGTTCAGATTTTGCTCTGAGTAACTTACGTAGCCTTGAATAGATCACTTAAACTCTCTGGGCTTCAGCTTATTGGTAAATAAAAGTAAAGGTGGACTTTTTGATTTTTTAGCTCTTTTCCAGCTCTAAAATTATATGTTTATAATACACTGACTCAGAGGTGAGGTACATACCTGTAAAAAAGACTTGGATGCTGACTGATCGTTACAACGTAATGGGCTGTTGTCTTGAGTACCACAATTTGATGGAAATTTCCCAGTTTATCCACTCCTCAAGTCTTTCTCTGCCCCAGAGCCAGGACTTTGAAAAATTTTAGATGATAAAACAAGAGGGAAGTACTTTGAAGACCATGAAGGAGAAGAGGAATCCAGTAATATTTCAGTGGTGTTAGGACAGGAAGAACAGGTGAATCAGGTGGGTAGGAGCAGAGCTAACAGAAAACAGCAAAATTTCAGTAACATGTCTAAAACCTAAATAATTTTTGAGGAGAGGGACAAATATACTCCATTTATTGTTCAGCAAAACATTTTTCCAATTGATTGAGGCGATCTCCAAAATAAAGATGTTTATTTTTATGCTAGAAGCAAAATGTACATACTGGCACAATATACAAAAAGATCCCCTGTATAGAAATCACTGACCACAAAAAGTAATGCTGCTTATAGAAGGTAGAAAAGAATATGGTATGATCTGAAAACTTTAGGGAAACATTGAAAATTTTAGTTATGAATACATTGGCTTCTTAGCACATCTTTAATATGCCAGTCTTTCCATAGCAAAGCAACGTTTGATGTGTTCTAATTTGTCATAAAACTTTGAAGATTTCACTTTTCTGAACTTTCCTTTCTCTGACCTTTCCTACAATGGGTACTAAGTAGTACTTTGGTGGTATCTACTTTCCTTACAACCCCCAAGGAAAAGAAGAGAAGAGGGTTCTCAGAGGCCAAACAAAGTAGTATAGCAGTAAGCCATGGGGGAAGATCCTTTATTCCCAGCCCATCAGTTAATCGGGGATTTAATAAATGCCCAATATGTGCCAAGCATTGTGGATACAAACCCCAAGGCATAACAATGCCTGTCCTCAAGGACCTTAGATTCCGCTAGGGGAAAACAACATATACACCCGTAAGTATAATCAAAATTAATACAAGCTAAATTGCTAGGGTAGGGGCAAGGTACTAGCAGGCAGGAAAATTTGGGGAGTGGGGATGGGGAAGTCATGTCAGGGGAAACACTAGATCTGAGCTATGAAGGAATTCTAAAGGACCTACATATGGAGCTCAAACTAGGAGGGAATTCTGAAGTATCCCTTGCAGGACTAAGGAATGGCTGAGTTTATTGAGTAAAGGAAGAGGAGCAAATTTACCTTGTCCTTCCCCCTAACTCTTTCAAAAAAAACTACAGGAAACCTGAATACTAGTTGAAAAGAACCCAGAAAGAAGCAAGATGCTGTGATCCAAGAGGTTCTCTTGCCTTGAGTTGCCATCTATTTCTGTAACATCTAATGATGATAGTTCACATTTATGTAGTGTTGTAACACATGCAAAGTGCTTTACATATATCACTTTGTGGGCTCCTCGCCTCAACCCTTTGGGGGCTGCTATTATTCTCCCCATTGTATAGACAAGGAAACTGAGAATGTCTGAGACAGGATTTAAACCCAGGTCTTCTTGATTCTGAGTCCGTTACTTTATCCACTACAATCATGGAACCTTCAGAGAAACAACATCTCCCTGATTCATTGAAGGTAGCCAAGAAAATTCAAATAACACATAGTATTTTTTAAAACTCCTATAGGCACCAAGACATTTAGAGTTTATCAGGGATTCTTAATCCAGTCATTTAATCAGTTGATAAGCATTTATTAAGTACCTACCATGTGTACCAGGTGCTATGCTGAGTGCTAAGAAAATTGTTTTTAAAAAAACAGTTTAAACAGCTCACAAAACATAAATGCAGATAATGTCTTGATAATGGGAAAACTGATTTCCCCAACAGTGCATTTGACACAAAGCCCAGTCCCAGCCCCCAGAAAGCTCATTCTCAATCATAAGCTTTAGAGTTAAAAGAGACTTTAGAACTCCTCTAGTTCAACACTTTCAGTGTAGCAATGAGGAAACTGAGGCACAAAAAGTCTTAATGACAACTTAAAGTCACACTAGTAATTAATAGGAGAACCACAGTTCAAATTGAGGTCCTCTGACTTTATATCTAATACTCTTTGCATTACATCATAGTAGGATAGCAAGTAGACAAAATCCAATCAATCCATCATCAGCAAATATTGACTGCTACGTATAAGGCGGGACATAAAGATGTAGAAGACATTTTCCTTATCCTTGATGAGTCCTTAATCCAGCCAGGGAGACAAGATGTAGTTCTCTGTAGCCCTCTATCCCAGTTCAGTCCATCTCCAGTGAAAGATCATTGGAAGAAAATTATAATAAATCTCATACATAGAGCACTTTGTGCTTTCCTCACAATGAACTGGTAGGTGGCAAGTATTATTGCTTTACAGGTGAGGAAATTGAGAATCAGAGAGGTAAAGTGGTTCATCCAAGGATTCACTGCTAGTAAGTAGCAGAGCTGGTATTTTAATTCATCCCTGTGTCCAAGGTAGGTTGGGGTTCAAAACAGTTGCTTTCTTCCCCATGAGTACAGACAGTTCGGCTGTAACACTTATTTTAAAGTGAAATCCAACAAGATGGATATGTTTGAGAATGTTTTGTGTATAATGAGAATTTTGAGTTTTCTTCTGTGTGATATCTTCCACAAAAAACATCAAGAATGCAGAAAGCCGCACCGATTCACGATAACTACAAACCGCCACCCTTCTGTCGCCCACTTACACAAGTATACTTCAGGTCTTTGTCAAGGGAGAGCGTCATATTTGCCATACATCGTCTGATGCGGTAGGAGTTGTGGACAGAGAAGGGTTGATCTTTATCGCCACTACACCTTCCACCATGGCCTCTCAATGCCCCACTCCAGGCCCCTGATTAGCGTCTGCCCAACTTCCAAGAGCCTCTCGAAAGGCTTTTGGGAAGGACTTTGGGAATCCATGCAGAGGCTGAGCTCAACCCAAGACCATTTAACATATATAAAACAGTGCTACTGTTCTTATTGAATTCCCTTTTCTTTAAACATATCTCTGACGAAGTTTTTGAGCCTCTCCCCATTTCGCCCATGTCTATAGTTTTTACCATGCAGTTGGATAGTGTGGCACTTGGAGAGAACACATATAGGGTGACATAGCAGAACTCTATGTGCATCATAGAGCCCTCACTTCATTAGCTAGTCTGAAAACATCCCTTTTATTTGGAGATGGAATTCTTTCATAGCATAAGAAGCAGTGATGAAAGCACCAACTCACTTTACATAGCTCTTTAATGTTTACAAAACAATTTCCTCAAATTAAAAATAAAACCTCTTAGTTGTGCAGGTTCTTGTGCCCATTTTTATACATCATGAGTTCCTAGATGTAGTGCTAGAAGGCTTCATAGGGGCCATTTAGACCAAGCCTCTTTTTTTATAGATGAGAAAACTAAAAATTAGTTAAGTGACTTGCCCTAGGTTATATTCACAGTGACAGAGAATTTGAAACCAGATCCTCTGAATCTAAGTTCAGAGTTCTTCCTGCCCGTCCCATCAATCAATCAATCCATAAAGCTCTAATGAAATACTTTTCCACCATGTCATGCTGCCCTTCATAAGGAAAACAAAACTCAAAGACATTAGGGTGACTTTCCCGGGTTCACCCCACCAGGAGGTAGGACTTGAATTCTAATTTTCTGTCTGTAAATGTTCCGGAAAGAAGATGGGTAGAGGAGGGTGGGCTTTAGAAATTAAAACTGGAAGCCATCTGGCACCTTTGCTAAGGAGGTGGGGAGGGTGGGAGATGGAGTCATTTCAGGAAGGTTTAGTGAGTCTCAGAGAACAGAAACATTTATGCCCTGGGTGACAGTGAGTGAAGACATTCATTCTGAAGGAAGGGTTGGAACAGACAGGTGTTTGAGTGTTGTGGAAAGATGATGATGTTATTTTTGACAAAATGAAGGGAAACATTCAGACAGTCATTAGGGAGCATGGTAATGTGCTTGTCATTTGTTCTCTGTGACAGCTTTACCATCTTATAATTTCTCCTGAACCTGAAATTACTTTCCTAGAGAAGGTCTGTCCCCATGGCAAAGGCCTCCTGGCTCACTGAGGCATGTGAAGAAATGGAATCCATATATATTCCATAATCATCTCTTTCAGTTGGACAGTAAATGTAGTGAAAGGTTTGGGAAATAGCCTAAAATAGTCTGGCTGGGAGGTGAGGATGACAAGGGAGGAAAGGGACAGGTCAATAACAAATCTAAGAAAGGAGGCTCTTGTGTGAGTGAACATAAGCAGCTGCTTTCTATTTCCTCAGAGAAAAGGACAAAAAAGGGCATAAATTCCAGTAGCATGAAATCCATTTAGATATGATGAAGAACTTTACTTCAAGCCTTTATTTTTATAAGACAAAAAGGTGTATTGCCAAGAAACTGTGTAATCACTTCTGGAGATTTTAAGGAAAGGGGGACGTGCATTTATCCTTTATATACCCAGCCTTACCAGAAGGCAAGAGGGATGGACCCGATAACTTATGGTAGTCTTTTCCTACCTTGTGAGTGCATGAAGTCAGCCACAAAGAGAGGTACCTGCACACAGCCTTATTATTGAAGAAAGGTGGGTGTCAAAAGTTCCAGCTGGTTGAGTCTAGGAAACCTACTTCTGGGCTTCTGTTGTCTTAATAATAGTCTTTGTTTGAGAGTTACAGCACCTTTAATCCTCAGAGCTCAAAGCACTCAATGAGCATGACTGCAAGAGTCCTTTGAGGTAGGCCAGTGTTTAGCCATATTATTCCCATTTTATGAGTGAGACAGAGGCAGTCAACTTGACAGTGAGTCAGTAGCAGAGCCAGCTGTAGAACTAAGTTCTGGGTCAATGGGATCATGATATTAAGGATAGTTAGATGTTGTGTTGGGAATATATACATATATTTAAATATATATGTATATAGTTTTGGGAATTGGGACAGGTAAGTATTAGGTGGTCAAGTTAGCTATAGGAACTTAGATGAGAATTATGGAAATCATGCCCATTCTTTGGACGTAGTGGAATTTTTCTCTTTAAAGAGTGTTGTTATTTGCCCTTTGTTCTCAAAGAGGACCATGACATCAGGAAAGTGATGCCGTGACTTGCACATGGATTTAAGTGAAAAGTCACTTGTGCAAAGTCACCAACCTCACCTTCTCCAGAGCCATCTGGGTCCAGTGGCCAGATACAGACCAGAACAACTAAAGATGGCTCCCTCTTTAAAGAAAAGCAGACTACAGAAAGAAGAACTTGTTTATGGCAGGGAAACTAAAGGAATGGGATAGTGGTGAGTACACAAGTCAATATAATGAACTTAAAGCATTTGTCAATCAACATTTGCCAAGTCTTTAAAACTCAACTCCATATGGGTAGTTTCACCACCTACATGTGGCCTTACCATGCCACATTGTCCCAGGACACTTTCTAAGAGGAACCTAGCCTTCTAGGGATCAGTTAAGGATTGACTTGCCACACATTTTTCTAAAGGATTCTTCTATTAGAAATATGGAAAGACTAGTTTTATGGTCACACGTTCTACAGTTCATGTCCCAAGGACTGGGGCAGAGTTGTTGCCCATTGCAGTGTCTCCCAGCATTAGTAAGACATTGATGCTGGTCTTAAACTAAATAAATTAATAGAAATGCCTTTACCATTTCTCTTATCAGTCTTTTTTAATACATATATGTGTGTGTGTGTGTGTGTGTGTGTGTGTCTATATATGTATATATATATATATATATATATATATATATATATATATACATAAAATATTGATATTTTTAACCTTAGTTGCATTTTAGGCAGCTAATCATGTTGGATATGGAGTTCAGAAGACCTGAGTTTGAATTCTGTGGGAGATACTTTTTAGCTGTGTGACCTTGGGCAGGTCCCTTCATTTCTTAGAGTCTCACTTTCCTCATCTGAAAAATGGGGAGAACAGAGGCACCCACCTCCCAGGGTTGTTGTGAGAATCAAATAAAATGATATTAATAGAGCACTTTGCCCACTTTAGAGTGCTGTGTAAATGCTGGCTATTATTACAGTAATAATTATTTACCTCCATCTCCCTCCTCCCAGGAAATCATCCCTGTAATGAAGAGTTATAGAGAAGGTTAACTAACCAACGTATTGGACAAGTTTCACATTCTATGCAGATTTGGACTTATAGAAGCAGGCAGGGTGTGGGGAGGTGCCTTCTTTCATGAAGCTGTGTTATAAAACCAAGACTGCCCTTTGGAGTGATTTTTTTTTTTTGTTCATAAACACATTTGCTTGCAAATTGTATCCCTTTATTCTTCACTAAACTGTATTCTTTGTGTTTCTGGTCAATAAGTCCTTGGGTTTCTTTTCCCAGATTTTCACTAATCACTTAAGTTTTAGTTTGCAGGTCTTTTTCTGAGTGAGAGGTTATTCTAGAGGATTAATATGTTGTCTCAATTTTGCTTTTAGCAGTGAATAAACTTTTCAAAGACCCTGGCAATCTGTGTTTTATCATTATATTCATTAGACAATCTCTCTTGATTTTAGGCCAGCTGGGCCATCTTTTTCTGATCTCTTTCACTTTGGTGTTTTTCCCACCTCCAACCATATCTAGAAACCTAATATTCTTGGAATCGTAACAAATGAGCAAAGCAAAACACTAGTCTTTCCCAAATGTGAGATAATGGAAAAGAAGAAAGAATGTTGGATTTGGAGTCAGGAAAAACCTGGATTCAAATCCTGGCTCTGAGATTTACTAGCTGTGTGACCTTGAGTAAATTACTTAACCCTAGTTTTCTCATTTCTAATGGGATTAGTGACGTTCTACCTGTGGTTCTTATCTTCTGGGGTTTCGAAATAATGTATGCAAAGCATTTTACAGGGTTTAAAAGGAATGACAGTTAATACTATTACTACATTTGATGTGACTACTTTTTTGTCATCAGAGTCCTCCAATAACCATGTACTGTATTGGAGCTGATGCTGATAATATAAAATACTAGCAGATCTTACCAAGTTGGAAAGATGTCTGGTTCAGACCTGGTGACAGACTGTGTGTCTTACATCCAAGGACTGATCTAAGTTCAGACAGGATTATCTCTCAGAAGATTGGTAACCAGGTGATCTATTTTTTCTGACACCTTCCCTTTCCCTCTTCCTCACACCCAGTGAAGACCATCTACTAAGAGATGGAGGGTGTTGGGTTTTGTTTGACATTTGTCAGTATAGGAAAAAATGATTGCTTAGAGGACAAGACAGGTATATCAGCCCTGTATCTGAATTACCTTATAGGTCACTCATCATCTATTTGATCAACACTTTTCAATTACTTCATCAGTAACGTGAGCCATAAGTCATTGGATCATTACCTTATGCCATTTTTTTCTTGTTTTATAGATTTTTTTTCCCTTTCATTGCCCTCATTGTTAGATCTTTCCCCAACATACAAATGTTCTATGAGTCTATCTTCAGTCTAACATTTTTATCCTCAGTCGTTGTCTTGATTGAAGTCCAGTTTAGACCAAATGCCCTTTTTTTTTTCTTGCAGAATGAATCTAAAGTGAAATCAAAAACTGGGAATTCATAGAGCTTTTGTTATTATTCCATAAGAATCTGAAGTCGGATCTGAACTCAGGAAGATGAGTCTTCCTGACTCCAGGTCCTGCACTCTATCGACTGTGCCACCAAGAGAGAACAAATCTCGGTAAAGGAAAAAGTCTTTTTATCAGCAATATGTAGAAACAGAGAAACTCTAAGCTATTTGTAAAAGCAGAAAGTGGCATTAACAAGATGCCAAGTCTTGGGGTACAAGTATGCACTTCTCAGAGAATGGGGAAAGACAGGACTGAGCTGAGTAGATTTAAATTTATTCATCCAGAAAAATGAAAGACTAGCAAGCCAAAGGATTTCTAGTTTTTTTGGAGGGAGGAGGGAGTTCCAGGGAGTCATAGTTTGATTTTTGTCTTTACAGTAAATCATTAATTGAGAATCCACAAAAGCCCAGCCCAAGAAAGGAACCAGCAAAAAACAAACAAAACAAAGTCAAAAACCAAATACCCCTGGCTTCAACTGTCTCTCCACGAATGTACCAAATTGGAACAATAATTAGATATCCTAATGCAAAAGGGCAAATCATAGGTATCACAGAGACTTGATGGACTGAGATCCATCGCCTTAATGTGAATCTGGAAAGGAGTATCTTATTCAAAATAGAAAATAGAGAAAAGAAATGGGGCCATGTTGAGCAGTTTTGTATATTAAAAACTTATACATATATGAGAAAATTTGAGAACGAAAGTAGGGAAATGTGGTGGAGAATATCTGAGTAAAGATCAGCAGGGGCGGAGAGAGAAGTAATATTATGATATAATCTATTACAGACGACCTGGACAAGGGAGGAGATGGATGAGGCATTCAGGAAATGGATCACACATCCGAGGAAGGCTTAGGATATGATAACCTTTATCAGCTCAAAGATATTCAGTTCTCAGAACATCTGCTGTAACTTTCTCTGCCCAAAGCAAAGTCACTAATGATATCTTGATTTGCCTTAATTATAGACTTAATCCTTCAACTAGTAGAAAACTCCATGAGGAGACATTCTCTTCTGTACTTTATTCTAACCTATAAGGAGGAACTAACCATGGGGGTAGCAATGATGACAATAACCTGGTGGGGGGCAGGGGAGAGAAGGGTAATGACCACCATGTCTTGTCTAATCTGTTGCTAAGTATTGCTAATTCTACCTTTACATCATCTCTCCCATGAATCCCCTTCTCTTCACTCCAATGTCCACTACTCTTGTTTAGGACCTCGTCTCCTCACCCTTGGACCATTGCAACAGGCTTCTACTTGGTACCCCTGCCTCGAGTTTCTCCCTTTCCTCTTCCATCCTTCCCATTGCTTATATTCCTAAACCAAAGTTCTGACTTCATCAGTTCCTTGCTCAGTAAATTCCAGCGGCTTCCAATTATCTCTAGGATTAAATCAAATTCTTTTTGGCCTTTAAAGTCCTTCGTAAGATGGCTGTAAATAATCTTTCTAGCCCAATTATACATTATTCTTCTTCTTATGCTCTCCAGTCTAGTCAACCTGGTCTTTTTGTATTCCTCATTTATGACACCCTAGCTCCCATCTCCATGCCTTTGCACAGGTTGTCCTCATGCCAAGAATTCAGGCCATTTTCACTTCCACCTCTTAGAATACTTAGGTTCCTTCAAATCTCAGCTTAGATGCCATCTCTTACATGCAAATTTTCTAATCCCATGACCCAGCAGTTAGTGGTTGCTACTGTTCTTGCATTTCAGTCATGTCTAACTCTTCCCAACCCCATCTGGGGTTTTCTTAGCAAAGAAACTGGAGTGATTTGTCCCTTCCTTCTCCAGCTCATTTCACAGATGAGAAAACTGAGGAAAACAGGGTGAAGTGACTTGCCCAGGGTCCCATAGCTAGTAAGTATCTGAGGCTGGATTTGAACTTAGGTCTTCCTGACTCCAGACCCAGTCCTTTATCCACTGCACCACCTAACTGTAGTTAGTACCTCCTCCCATATGTAGTGTGTGTGTGCGTGTGCGTGTGTGTGTGCGTGTGTGTGTGTGTATCCTCGTGTTTTCTCCCTTAAGAGAATGTAAGCTCCTTGAGGGCAGGACCTATTTAACAGTTATCTTTGAACCCAAGCACCTTGTTCATCCTTCCTCTTTGAGCCCCCAGCACCTAGCACAGGAATTGACATGGTAGGGGCTTACTTCTTTTGATCAATTGATTTTAGAATTTGTGTTGGAGAAGAAGAGGTGCACTCTACATTGAGGAGAGCAGATTTCAAAGGGTGCAGGAAAAGTTTAGTTGGGAGCCTATGTTCTAAAATTCTACTGAGGCAGTCAGCCCACATGTAATGGGAAAGATCTCAGGATGAAATTCTCAAGATGTACAGAGAATAAGTTGCCATTAGCAGGAAAGGAAAGAGCCCTTAAACTAAACGTAGCTGATATTTATCAAGCCTTACATACTTTTGCATTAATTTATCATATATTTAGAGTTAAGGGAATCTTCGATCTTCCAGTCTAATTCCCTGTTTTATACCTTAAAAAACTATGGAGAATTATTACCCTTCCCATTTTGTAGATGAGGAAACTGAGGCTCAAAAAATTTAAATGACTTTTCCAGGATCTCACAGCGAGTAAAATATTTTTGCTTCAATGTCAACGTTAGAAGGTTTTCAATGGTGTCCCCCAAGAATCTATGCTTGGCTCTACTACTTAACGGTTTGTATCAATGATTTGATAAAAGTCATGCTTATCAACTTCAGCCATGCCAGGAAGCTGGGAAGAATACCTAACACAATTAGGATCCTGAAATATTTTAACTAGCTAAGCACTAGGTTAAATCTAATTAGGTGAAATTCTCTAGGGAACAATGTCAAGTCTTCCACTTGGGTTCTTTTTTTCTCTCTATCAACTACATGAGTATAGGATGGACTAGACATGCTTACAGAGGAGACGTGAAAAATACCAAGAAGTCTGAATGGATTTCTATGATTTCTGCACTGGAAGGTGGCAGATCAGAATAGTAATGTTATCTTAGGAAGTGTTCAGTCTCTCCATCAATTGGCATTTACTAAATACTTACTATGTTTCAAGTACTGTGCTAAATATTAGACATACAAATACAAGTAAAAAAGAAAGAATCTCTGCCCTCAAAGTGTTTCCATTCTAAGGGGAACACAGCTCCTAAAAGGACTTCGCCAAGAGGAGGGGGAGCCTAATTAGGAGAATTGGTAAGGAAAACTCAGGGTCGCCTGGAAAGGAATGAGAAATGGCTGACTTGCACACCCTCCTTAAATAACTGGAGATGCCAGCCAACCCAAGTGAAAGACTGCAGGGGCAGTGTGTGAATTCCTGGGCTGGAGGAAGAACTGGCACTTGATGAGGCTTTAGGAGGGAAGGAGAAGCTTGGAGGGCAGCTTGAGAAGGAAGAAAACAAAAGGAATGACTATTGTGGTGCAGTGTCCAGAGGAATACAGATGCTCGTCCTGCTATGTTTGACCCTGGCACAGCTAGATCATGACCAGGTCTGAGTCCCACATTTTAGAAGGGACTGGAACACATCAAGAAGCAGACCAGCCCTACAAAGATTGGTTGGCATAATTGGGGATACTTAGCTGGGAAAAAAAGAAGACATGACTTATGAGAGCTCCCTTCAAATATTTGAAAAATTGTCTGGGGGAAGGAGAGACTACACTTGTTCTGCAGATATCAGAACTAGGAGCAATTAAGCAAAAACTGCAGGAAGAAAAATTTCATCTCCCAGATGCCCAAGAAGGAGGGTCTGTTTGGCATTCAAAGCCCCTCTCAGTCTGGCCCCCTTCTCTTTCCAGGTTTCTTACACCTTCCTGTCTCTCTCACACACACCCTGTGTTCCAATGACATCAGCCTCTTTGCTGTCAAGCAAGACACCCCATTTCCAGCCTCCAGGCCCTTTCACTGGCTGCTCCCCATACCTGGAATATTTTCCCTTCTTATCTCTGAGTCCTGGCTTCAAATCCCAGCTTAAAAATCCCATCTTCTACCAAAAGCTTTTCCTCACCTCCATTAATATCAGTACCGTCCCTCTGATGATCCTCTCCAATTTATCCTATCTGTATCTGGTTTGTACACAGTTGTTTTCACATTGACTTCCTTATTAGACTGTGCCCTCTTTGAGAGCAGACACTGGGCCAGCACAGTGCCTGGCATTTAGCAAATGCTTATTGACTCACTGACTATCCCTACTGGTCATTTAGTCTATTCCATGTTCTAAAATAGGGGTTCTTAATTATTTTGTGTGTTATGGACTCTTTTGTCAGTCCTATAAAGTCAATGAAACCCTTCTCAGAAAAACAATGTTTTAAAGTACATAAAATAAAATACATCGAATGACAAGGGAAACCAATTTTATTACAATTAAGAGGTGGTTTTTTTTCTCATCCAAGTTCACAGACACCTCTCCCCCCACCCCAACAGTCAATCAATACATGGATCCTTTAGGAGTACATTAACCCCAGGTTAAGAAGCCATGCCCTAAAGAATCCCTATCATATATAATATTTTTTAAAAAGAATCCCTATTATAACATACTTGATAAAAAGTCCATGCTTGGAGACCCCGGGAGGAATCCACCATCTCTCAAGGCCACCCATTCCACTCTTGGAGAGTTCTGATTGGCAGGTAGTTCTTCCTGACATCAAGTTTAGCTTTGCCCCATTGCATCTTCCACCTCTTATTCTTGGTTCTGAGCTCTGGGGCCAATGAGGGCAAATTGAAGCCTTCTTCCATATTTTAGATTGTTTTCCAAATTATTCACTACTTTTATGCTATAATATTGTTTTTTATTAACGTTTTTTTTTGGAGGGGAGAGTTGAGGCAATCCGGGGTAAATAACTTGCCCAAGGTAAGTGTCAAATGTCTTAGACCAAATTTGAACTCAGGTCCTCCTGACGCCAGAATCAGTGTTCTATTCACTGCACCACCTAGCTGCTCCTATGCTGTAACAGTTTGTCTGGTTTTTTTTTTGGTTTTTTTTTTTTAGGAAAACTTCCCCAAATCATTAGTGTCCTCCAGCTAGATGGCACCGTGGCTAGAGTACTGTTCCTGGAGTCAAGAAGTCTCATCTTCCTGAGTTCAAATCCAGCCTTAGACACTTACTAGTTGTGTCACCCTGGGCAAGTCACTTAATCCTGTTTTTCTCATCTGTAAAAAAAACCAAAAACCAAAAACCAAAAAAAAAAACAACTCAAGAAGGAAATGGCAAACCACTCCAGTAAACTTTCCAAAAACAACAACAACAAAAAGGGATGGAGTTCCCTGTCACTACATTCTTCAGATAAAGGCTGGACAAGCAGTTGGGGATATCTCTAAGTCAAGATTCCTCGCTTTGGGCAGGAGTTGGGCAGGATGACCTTTGACGTCCATTCCATCTCTTCCATTTTTAAAAATTTTATGATCCTGTGGTTTAAATCTATGATTTCTCAAGGGAAACAGTACGTGGATATGGGAAGAGTAATGAGCCAAAATGCAGAAGATCAGAGTTCCATCCCTAGCTCTGGCAGAAACAAGCTGTGTGATCTACCTCCTAGGGTGGGTTCATTTTTGTGACCTACAGTCTGTAGGGATTGGACGAACTCATCTCTGAGACTCCCTCTCAAACTCCAAAATTCTCTAAATTGTACCTGGGAGAGGAGTTACTACAGTTCTGCTTCATCTGTATCCTGCTCGTGTCCCAAACTCTATTAACATAGCTACTAAAAAACTTGAATTTCAAATGTCTGCCTGTATTGCGTTTCACACTTGACTAATCAAGTCAAACTTGGTCTGCTAATCAGGCTTACAGGTGTGAGTGTGAGTCAGTCCCCAGGGGACCTGAGAAAGGGGTCAAAGACCGAAGAACTCATTTTTTTTTTTAAACCTGGAACAAGAATGCCTAGGAATCTGGGTGTGGCATTCGATTCTTCTTAATGAAAGCAGATGTGTCAAAAAATGTATAGATAAGGGTCAACTTCTCTGCCTTTTCCTTTCTTCTCTTTTCTTTCTTCTTTTTTCCTTTCCAATCTATTTCCCTCCCTTTCCTCACCTTTTTCCCCATTTTCAAGACTTTGACTCCCTTTCTCCCCTTTCTCTCAATGTTCTCTCTCCTGTTCTTCCTCTACTTTCTCCTCCCTTCAAGAACCTCTCTACTCTTCCTTCCCCTTTCTCTCTTTTCTCCCTCCCTCTGTCCTTTCTCCTTTCTTCCCCCCTTTTCCTCCCCTGCCTTTCACTTACTCTGTCTTTCTCTCCCCTTCCTCAAATTCTCCCTCCCCTTTCTTGTCTCTCATCCTCCCTCCATTCTCTCTCCCCATTTTCCCCTCCTTTCCACTCTGCCCACTCCCTGTCACTCTTACGCCCCCTCCAAACGGATTGCTCTGAGGGCAGTTGCCCCACTGAAATCCTCTCTACCCCTCTTGCCAACATTGCTCATTAGTTTCAGATGACTCTGGGTGTAACCTCATTAAAATCTCTGCTAAATCATGTTGGGCTTTGTCAGCACTTGAAAGTTAGACCTAAAAGTCCAAGTTCAGTGATGTGAATTAGAATTTGTTAAAGAAGGAAAATTTTCCCTCAGCTGTATCTTTGTTGTGGAAATCCCTGCCCTTCAGAGGAAGAAGGTAATTCCCAAGACTGCATTAAAACAGCATGGAGCATCCTTATCCACCTCCCCAGGGACCCATCATAGGTGACTCCAGGTAATCATGTTTCTGTCCATAGCACACTTCAGTATTTCTTGTAGCTGGGCACATCTGATTCCTCTAGACCCAGAATTCATCCCATGTAAGGCTGTAGCACCTTTTTGGTGGGGAGGGGGTGAGAAAAACTAGGCTTTAAGCCCCATCTTTATAAAGTAACAGTAATGGCCTACCTTTCTTAAAGATTTACAAACTGTTTTCCTCTCAACAAACCTGAGAAGCAGATAGTGCTAGTTGTAATATTCCCATTTTTCAGACAAAAAAACTCAGACTTGGAAAGGTTAAGTCGCTTGCCCGAATCACAGTGTCTGGCACAATGTCAGATCCAGAATACAAACACGAGTCTTTCCTAATTTGTCCTGGATACATAGACATTTAAAGGTGAGCTGGTTAAAAGTCATAGAGTTATATAGCTTTAAGATGAAGAAATAGGGATCTGATCTACTTGGAAGTCACTCCTTTCATTAGCACACAAGTGCAAACTTGTTCAGAACTAGTCCCAGGGGAAGTGTGTAGCTCTGTTTGAAATATAATATGTTAGACTCATAACCACTTCAAGTCGGTTCATGGTTGCATTCACAATGAATACCTATCTGAGATAATCAAGCTGCATATAGCCACAGTGTCCAGAAAGTGGCCTAAATTTAAGACTCTAAATTTCCAGTACCTTCAGGGGAAGTCATACCACAGTGTTCTTGGGATTTGGAGAAAGATCGCTCAAGAACCCCCCAAAATCTCAGAGAATGAAAGAGATCTATGTGAAAAAGCCCACAAAGGAACTTTCTGTCTCAACTGTCTTTCTCTCTCTCAAATTTCTCTCTCATTTTCTTCCTCTACTTTCTTCTCCCTTCACGAATCTCTCTACTCTTCGTTCCCCTTTCTCTTTTCTCCCTCCCTCAGTAACCCAGTTACCAATGCAAACCAGTCACTTAGCTAAAATTGCTTTTTGATATCTGGACAAAAAGTCCAAACCATCTCATTCAGACCTTATTTTTATTTTTAATAAAAATAAAATTTTTATTATTTTTAATTATATTATATATATAATTAATTATAAAATATTATATATTTTATTATTTTTATATAATACGAGGGGTATTTTTAAAGGCTGACTTTAGAGAAAAAAGAGATTATTGTGAATCAGCAGAAAGTGTTTTAGGGGGATTATGCTACAATAATGGGAAACATACATTATTTAAAATAATAGTTCCTAATATGTGAGATTATTGTGACTTCTCTCAAACAAGTTAAATCGACACGTTTGAGCGAGTCACTGGACTAAACACGGTAGATAAAAAGAAAAATGAAAAGTAGCTGTCCTCAGAAAGCTCACCATCTGATGAAGAGGATAGCACGCAAAACAGTATCTACAATCCACGTAAGAGGGAATCTCAGGGTATGGCACTGATATTAAGGGGGGGGGGGCGTCCTTAAAGACTTCTTGTAGAAGATGGGATTTTAGCTGGGACTTAAAGGAATCCAAGAGGGATTGGGAAGAGGAGAGTGAGCATTGTAGATTGGGGGGGTGAGGGTCAGAGGTCAGAAATGAGGAGGGAGAGCATGGGACCAGGCCAGTTAATGGGTCAGAAGCAAGCAGTGAGAGTTCCATTGAAGAAATGGGAAATTGGAAACAAGGAGAAACAGACAGATAGAGATGGAATTGCCTTTGGTATGAGGAATGAGTCAGGGCCAATGGCAAGGAAACAAGAGAGATCCAGCATTCAGGTCCTCTTCCCTGGCTGCAGCTTATGAATGCATGTAAAGTCCTTTGTAAACCCCAAACAAGTATGTAATTGTGAATGATTAGTATCATCTTTGTTACGAATGGGATTTTTAGTTTTCAAAATAAACTGCATTTAATATGAAACAAATGTTGAAGATAGATAGCTGGCATGTTTTTCATTAAAAGTTTTGGGGGTTTTGACCATGAAAGAAACTCTAAAGCCAGGGTCACCTCCCAGTCCATCCCTATAGCAGAAAGTTTAATAAGAACATCTAGGGGTAGTTTTGGGACTGAGAACATGCTATTGCTTTTGGAACACCTGCGTCACTGCAGTGCTGGGTGGCACGAAGACCCCAATCACTTGTTCATTGTTGGTGAACAAGTCAGCCCTTCTACCTACCTCTCCACCCCCAACCAATATCTCTTCTAATTTGGAGCCAGAGTTTGAAATTCTATAACAAATATGAACTCTTCCGGCTTCTTCCTGCCAGGTCTTTTCTTAAAATCCTGGGAAATTAAATAAATTCATACTAATTGCTAGCAACTACATAGCCCTTTAAGATTTCCAAAGTGTTTTACATGTTATCTCATTTGTTTCTTCGTAATATCCCTGTGAGATAGGTGATGTTATTATGGCCTTTACTACTGAGGAAACAGAGGTCTAGAAGGTTAAGTGACTTTACCACAATCACAAACCTGAGGTAGGATTCAAACTCAGATCTTCCTGATCATAAATCACAGTAATCATAGAATATCAGTCATAGGTTTAACCATGTCATATTCCTAGTATCACAATATTGCTTCTACAAGAAAGAATAAACTCCAAAGACTGGCATTTAAACACCTTCACTATCTGACTTCGGTCCGATTTGATCCTACTCCCCTTAACACATTCTACGTTTCAACCAAAATGTCTTATAAGCTGTTCCTTGAAGTTAATATGCCATCTCCCATCTCGAGACATTTATCTAGGTTATACCCCACATTTGGAATACATTCCTTCCTCATTTCTGTCTCTTGAATCCTTAGTTTCCTTCAAGGGTTAATCCTGGCATAACCTACTATAACAGGGGTTCTTAACTGTCAGTCAATGGGCCTACATGAGATTCATGAGTCAAGGGGCATGTGAATTAAAAAAAATATATGTTGATAACTGTATTTTAATAGAATTCGTTTGCTCTGTAATCTTAGATGTTTTACTTTATGCTTTGAAAAACATTAAAGCTCCACAGGCTATACCAGATTAACAAGGGAAAGCCTTTCCTCATCCCTTCAGTTTTTAGTGCCCTCTTCCTCTGAAAATCACTTTGATGTATTAATGTAAAAAACAAAAAGTATGTGTTGTTTCATCTTTATACACACACACACACACACACACACACACACACACATACACACACGAAAACACACACATTCTTAGAATGTAAACTTCTTGAAGGCAGGGGCTGTTTTTATTTTTTTTCTGTGTATCCCCAGCCTAGCACAGTATCCTTCCATGGGTATTTGATACATTTTTGCAGAACTGAATTGAAATGACAGGTAGAAGAAGGTTTTGTTTCAATCTCCCACAACAGGTAATAATCTTCTTTATAAATGGAGAGACTCCATGCTTCACAAAGTATTCTCTCCGCTGGGAACATCTCTAAATACTAGAAATTCTTATTTGGAGCTGAACTAAACCTCTCTGGAACTTTCACACGTTGGTCCTAGTTTTGCACCCTAGAGCTCTGCAGAATAAATCCACCCCCTTTTTTCCACTTACAAAGCCCCCATCTACTTTCACCAAGTCTACTGCAATTGCCTCCCAATCCAGTCTCTCCCCTCTGAGCCATCCTCCAAAGTGATATTCTATCTTGTTTGTGAACATGTTGTAACTCCCCAGAACAATGTAAACTCTTTCAAATAAGAACTGCCCCACTTCTGTTGTAGTACAGCACTGGGTACAGAGTGGGTGCTTAATAAATGCATATTGGTTGGTTGGTTGACTTTCCTTTTGCCTCTCTTCTGTAGAGATCTTGTGAGCACAGCAGAACTTATGGAGCCATATGAACCCCATCTGGCTTCACTAATATTTAATAGTGCAAACACATTGCTGCAGAAAGATGCTTGCCCAGGCAAACAACTTCAAGTCTCTGTCTACTATCTTCTGTCTTACTGTTTCCTTACTTGAGCACAGAATCAGGAGGAAGGCAGAAGATTTCCTCCATATTAGGCTTCTTGAAAGAAAATGACTGCTGCCAAGATCATCCTGAGGCTGAAGAGCTATAGAAAACCAGTGCCCTAGCTAGCCAGTAGATCTAGATTCTGGGTATGCTTTGGACAGTGAAGGTCGCAGGGAAATGGGGAAATATTTGTTCTGAGGTCCCATTATTTCAGAGGAGAGTAATGAGTTAAACAGGGCATTTTATATGTTTTCTATATTTCTTCATGTATCCTTTACATCTTATGCAGATTATGTGGCCAAGGAAATAAATAGCTATCCTATGCCTGACATCTGTATTAAACATTTAGTACCTTTTCTAAAAAGACACACCAAATTTCCACATTTGGGGAGAAATCAAACCTTTGTTTTAGAAATATCCTTGACTTATGATGCAAAATGCCATCCACATCTAGAGAAAGAACTATGGAGTTGAAATGAAATAGACTGTTTTCTTTTTTGTTATGTTTTGTTTTGTTTTTCTCATGATTTCTACCATTTGTTTTAATTCTTCTATGCAACATGACTAATGTGAGAATGTGTTTAATAGTAATGTATGGGTAGAGCCCATATAGGATTGCAAGTCATCCCAGGGAAGGAGAGGGAGAAAATTTGGAACTTATGGAAGTGATTGTTGAAAACAGAAAACAAATAAATTAATAAATTTTTGGGAAAAAAGAAATGTCCTTGGAATTACTTTGGGGTGGGAAGAGAGCAGAAGAAAGAGTCCAACCCCTTCTTGGAGTCAGGCCCCCCTCAGAATTGAACCCAACTCTATAAGTCCCCTGAGTTCAGGGATACATGTACATGTTTACTCCAACAGACTGTAAGATCCTTAAAGGAAGGGATACAATTGTTTTTTGTCTTTATATTCCAGTGTCTACCATGGGGTCCTCCATTAGAATGTGAACTTAAACCTATTAGGATAGTGTTTTTGCCTTTCTTTGTATCCCTAACACTTGATGTAGTCTCTAGTATTCAATAAATGCTTGTCAATTGACTGATATATAATAGGAATTAATAAATGTTTAATGATTGATTGATTTTGGATTCAGTTCCTGAACAGATCCCCAAACCCCAGGCATAGTTCTGAAATAAGAGGTGAGTCCTTCCTAGCCAACAGTAGCCATATTCATGTTGAAATTTCTCCTTTGGAAAAAATGTATAAATTGAATGAATAAAAAGAAAAATAAAGAGGAAGAAGGATGCCTAGCCCTTTTTCAAACTGTTAGTGACTTATCAAATCCTTTGTTTTTAACATGAGGGACCTGGGCATCCGGAGAACTATGTCCTGGGAACCTGAGAGCCCTACACACAAGAAACAGTCTGAATGCCAACTTTCCTCTACTTGTCTGTTTCACTAAGGGCAGACTTGCTTCCAGGAACAAGGCTACTCAACTGAATTTGGTCTTTCTTTGGAATAACATCTGGCCACATCTCTAGGAGGCACTTTATTATTCCCAGTCTGACTGCTTTTTCAGTAAACCACATTTGGCAGAAATGGAAATGGTCTATGATCTCAGGCTACCTGATGCCTATGTTTTCGGAATGAGCTGCCCATGTCTAATGGAAAAGAATAACAATGTTCCCATGAGGAAAGATTCCATAAGCCAAGGGGTCTTGAGAATCCTGAAATTCTACTTGATGTTTATCGCCAACTTTTCTTAACAAAACCCATCTAAAAAAGTTAGAGTTGCATCCTGCTAAATAATTCTTCTCTGGCCTAAATATCTTATAGATATTTGAATGGCCATTCCTATGCCCTTAGTCTTCATTTAGAGAAGTTATATATATTTAATTTGCTGTATTCTTCCTTGTAAATCTATCCTTGCAGTCCCTTTAATCATACTTTTCTTAGGAGTTCTTCATCTTTGTCTATATCTTAGTGGTAAATGAGGTGTTTAGAAGGGAATGCCACCTATGCCTCTGAAGTCATGCTTTGGCCACCTCTTTTCTCCTGCTTTGTTACCTATTATCTCTCTATCATGCAGAATGGTATAAAGGGAAAAGTGTTTAGAATCAGGAAGAACTAGGTTTGAATCTGACTTTGAATACTGTCTCTAGGACCATGGGCAGCTCAGGCATAGTTTCCTCATCTGTAGAATGAGGATGCCAATAGTATCTCCCTCAGTAGATCGTTGCGAGACTCAAGTGAAATAATACATGAAAAGTGCCCTGTAAACCTCTACGTAAAATGCAAATGTTTGTTATATTATGTTAAACATTATTTTAATACAGAAAAACAGTGTGGTACAAAGGAAAGAACACTGACTTTAGAGTCCAAGTACCCAGGTTCAAACTTTCCTCTCTTACTACCAGTGCAACTCTGGGTGAGTCGCTTGCCTTCTCTTACCATGAGTTTTCTCATTTCTAATGAGGGGGGTAGGGCTCGATAATGTCATTTAACCTCATTTTTGGCTCTAAATATCCTATGATTATCCCCAAAATACTGATAAGCCTCCCCTCTCCCCATGTTGCCATAATGACCCCAAAGTCTTTAGCTTTGAACATTTTTTCAATATTCTTGTTCTCTAAATTTCTATTGAGTTTTTATCATTTCATTATCAGTCCCTGATTGAATTGCACTGAATTCTACTGTTCTTCTCAATATGGGTATGAGAAAGGTTAAAAATTAAGGCAGAGAAACAGAAAGGATAGGTGATATGTACATGATTTTATCTTTTGTTGAGTTCCTATCAATTTTCTAAGATCAAGTGATGGGAAAGTCTTCAAGTCACTTCACATGAAGACCCTTGGGAAATCAGCTAGAAGATGGGCAATCTCCCTCACTCCCCGCACTCCTTATCATGTGTCTGTGTATATTGCTTGAAGCCCATCAATGCAAGCAGAGTTGGGAGATTTAATATTAACTGCACATAAACTTTTGAGTGAAATTTAGTGCTAGGACATGTCTAATGTGCATTAACATTTTTGGACTAAACACACACTGAGTGTGTCACAGGATAATTGTAACTCACCTCTTTTACCATTTGGATTTTGTTAGAGACAGTTTTGTCTTCCTAAATTCAACTATCAAGTAGTAGTTTTTCAGATTTTTTAAAAGAAACTGAATCTGTGCTTTCATCAGTTTGGGTAACTCTAGATATGGACCTTCTCATATGGAACCAATATGGGTTGGCAACTGCTTTTCAAGTTGGTGCCTCCTCTTAGAGTTTTAGAGAATTACCTGTAGGGCTGAGAGGCCAAGATACTTTGCCAGGTCATACAACCAGTCACACTCACCAGAGGCAAGACTTGAATCCAGGTTTTCATGACTTCTCTTATCCGCCATGCCATGCTTCCTCTTTATTTATTGAATAGTAAACCTAAATGCTTGGATTAAAATGTTACACTGAGGTAAGGGCATGGCAGAATTCTTCTTTCAGTAGACACTCAGATTCAGAAGATAAGGCTAGCACTCACTTTAGAGAAGCTTTCTATCTGCTAACAGTAAGAAATAGTGAACACTGGTTCATCATTCTCTGTGTGTGCTTTTTTGTATTTGGGGATGTTGCATAAAAGGGTTAGAACTTCTTACACCTGGATCATTGTTTACTATTATTCTAAGGGGGTGCCCTAATCTTTTCTTTTCCACTGACGATGACTGCCCTATTGTTCCAGCCACCATCCCTGTGACATCTCAGATCAAAACCTACTTTCGTTGCCCACCAGTCCCCTATGTGAATTGTTTCCACTTCTTTGAATACAAGAGTACTGATGGAGGATAAAAAAGTATTCAATAAATTCTTACTATGAGCCACCTACTGTGCTAAGCTCTCAGACAGTCCTTATCTTCAAAGAGCTCACATTCTAGTAAGATATTAGGGTGTAACAGATATAGGTAGTAGAGGTCAGAGGAAGGGTACTTGGGTTTAGAAAGCTAAATCAAGAGTGAATGAAGTCATAGGGAATTAAACTGATGGACATTTTCAGTAGCATTGGCATTACTGATTTGATTATGAAAGGGAAAAGGCACAAATGTAATGGGGCAAGGTGGACTGGTGAGAAGATGGCCAGGAGGAAAGGTAAGAATTGCTTTATTTTTTTATCTGTGTACCCCCAGCACCAAGATGCCTGGCACATAGCAAATGCTAAAATGATGATTTTTAAAAATTCACTCAGTCATTGCATGTCAGAAATACATCCTTTTGGCTTTTGTTCCTGTTAACATATTTTCTTAAAAACAATCTTGGAGTAGGGACACTTATTAGTCGTGTAAGTGTTGGTGTGGTGTGTGTGTGTGTGTGTGTGTGTGTGTGTGTGTGTGAGAGAGAGAGAGAGAGAGATCTGAGATCAGATTTTGAAGGAGTATTGAGAAATGAGAGAAGACCTTGAGAACATTGATTCAGAGATACAATGAGCCTGGAAAAGAAGGAAGTGTTGAAAGCAATTAGAAATTTTCTGTTATTTCAATGTAGATAGATACAAGGTGCTGTCCAGCTCCTGAACGACACATATTTTGTAGAAGGGAGACAAAGCCCTGTTCATAACTGTGACTGATTAGCTAATCTACTGCCTCACTCCCTATAGAAGCACTGATCAGTCAGAAGTTTTTTTTAAAAAGCCAGCAAAACCCAACTCTGTTGTTTATCTGAACATAAAGCCTTCCTCCAGGTTCAATGGAGAAGCAAAGTATGGCAGTAGGAAAAGCCCGTTGATCTTGAAGTCACATAGAGGGGAAATGAATTCCCTCTTCCAATCCTGTCTAGCTGTATGATCATGGGCAAGGCATAATAGAGCATCATAGGTCTAGGGATGGAAGGGAGCTTAAAAATCAAGTGCAACCCCTTTATTTTACAAGTGAGGAAACTGAAGCCCAGGGAGGTTGTGACTTCCAAGGTCATATAGATAGTAAGTAGCAGAAATAAGATCCAACTCAGCTTCTGTGATTCCAAGTTCAATTCTCTTTCTGCTACATCAACCTGCCTCTTATAGACTTAAACATCTCACTGAGCCTCTGTTTCCTCATCTGTCAAGTGGCAATTATAATACCTAGCTCACAGGGTTGTTGTAGGGCTCCTATGAGATAAGGTATGCATGGAAATATGCAAACCCTAAAGCATTATACAAATGTCAGCTATCATCATTGTTATTAAAATAATTATCCTGAGAAGTGGCTCTGCATGCGTATGGAGTGGGAGTAAGCCTCTATTAGAGCCGGACTTCTTCTAAACCTTCAGCCTGCCCTTTTTAGTGGCCAACTCTACTTACTTCATAGGTGTGTGTGTGTGTGTGTGCATGCATCTAATTCTTTTGTAGATATCCTTATATTATCTGTGTGCCAAAAAAGGACATTTCTCAGAGAATTCCCTGTTGGGGGGTAATGGGAGGCAAGGAGGAGACAGGGAATGAAGAAGCAGGTTCTAGATCAGTCAAGGATCCAAATGAAGAGACAATGAAGCTACTCACATATACCTTAGCTTTGCTCAAGCATGACCTTCATGAGTTTGAAGTGCTAACTACATTCCCTCAAGAGGATACCACCCTGAGGAAGATACAACATGTCAAGATGTAATTGCCAGGGGGTACTATACCTCCCAATTTTTCCCAGAACCAGTTCTGATCCACAGCACACCCCAATCCATGGCTGAGTGAGGCAGTTTTTATAGTACTTGGTAAACAGTGGGGTGCTTTGTTTTTCAGCACCTTAAAACAAAATTTTAAATTTTAAATGAGCAGTGTGTCCACAGTGGCTATTTGTGGTTACAGCCTCTAATATAAATCTCTTTTAGTGACATGTAAGAGCAGTGTACATAATGAAATATCCACATGAAACTTGATTTAATGTGCCTTTTCATTAATATAACAAATGAAGTGTACCAAAATTTGCAAATATATTCCTTTGGGCCTAATTAAAATACCAAACAATATACATATATATGTATATTTTAAATGAAGACATTCAGTAGCTAGAATTAGCTACAAAATTAATTCAAATTGAAAAATACATTATGAGCGTATTGTTATTAACATATCAAATCCTCTTCATTGTAAATATATCAAATAATGCATTGTGATTTACTGTGAGCATAAGATGAAAGGTAGGTTTTGCATGTGAAATACTACATTGCTGAAGGGTAAGTAGTTTGGAGTGGTGCATGAATAGGCAGCATCAGATAAAGCAAGAATCCTTTCTGCTAGAGAGTGGTTTCCCTATACCCCATGGACAAGTAGTCTGGCTGCACTACAGGGATGCTTTCTTTTGGGTTAGGTCAACTTACAAAGTAGACATCCCTCTTCTGCCTCTCTGACCCCAAGGTAGCCCATTAGCTGAAATTCCACATCCAAAACTGCAGCATTGTATGATGGTACCAAGGAGAATTAAAAAGAATAAGTGGCCTAAGGGAAAATGACCCAGTCATTGAATGAGGAATAACTAAGGACTCCTAGCAATCCTTATCTCTTTAAGGCTGAAAAATGATGGTAATTCCCACTTTGGAATAGGACTTGAATTAAGAATTAAGAGGTGGTCTTCCAGTGCCAAGATGGCAGAGTGAGGAAGGAATCCTCTGAAGCCTTCCCAAGGTCCCCTCCAAACATCTAGAAAACTGCCACAGAATTGATCCAGTAGCATGGAAGCAGCTTACTGACTTAGAGAGGAGTGAGGGCCAAGAGCAACAGCAGCAGCCAATCTCACACAGGGGGCCTGCAGCAAGGCTCCCAGGCTGGGGCAGTCCACCAGTGAGGCCCCACCCTCCTACAAACTAACAGCACCCTAGGCAACTAAGCAGTCTGTGCAGCATAGCAAGGCCCCACCCCAGTGACCCTACCCCTACAGTGGGCCACCAAGGAGACCAGGACTCCATTGCTGACCAGTGGTGAGATCCTGCCGCCACCAGCACAAAAACCCTATTTCCAGAGCAACCCGGCATAGTTCCAAAGTGATCTCCAGAATGGTTGAATCAGTTCATAACTCTACCAACAATGCATTATTCCTATTTAATGTGTTTTACTCTATCCCCTCCAATATCCAACATTTTCCTTTTTTTGTCATATTAGCCACTCTGATAGGTGTGAGGTGGTACCTCAGAGTTGTTTTAGTGTGTGTTTCTCTGAATGATAGTGATTTAGAGAATTTTTTCACATGATTATAGATAGCTTTGATTAATACTTTTCCAATTGTTTAGATATGACTTTGAATGAAAAGTGTTTTATAGTTATGTTCATATAGTTCCTAGGTTTGTCTTTGGGGTAGACCCCCCAAGCATTTTATATTGTCTGTTTTAGATGGAATTTCTCTATCTCTTGCTACTGAACTTTGTTGGTAATATATAGAGATGCTGATGATTTATGTGGGTTTATTTTGTATCCTGAAGCTTCGTTGAAGGTGTTAATAATTTTAATTAGTTTTTTAGTTGATTCTCTAGGATTTTCTAAGTAAAACATTATCTCATCTACAAAGAATGATTGCTTTGTTTCCTCGTTGCCTAGTCTAATTCCTCTCGTTTCCTTTTCTTCTCATTGCTATAGCTAACATTTCTTGTGTGATGTTAAATGATAGAGATGATAATGGGCATCATTGCTTCACCCCAATTGTATTGGGAGGGCTTCTATCTTATTCCCTTATAGATAATGCTTGCTAAGGGTTTTAGATAAATATGACTTATTTTAAGGTAAGCTCAATTTTTCCATTTGGTCTCTAGTGTTTCAAATAGGAATAAGTGCTATGTTTTGTCAAAGGCTTTTTCTGCATCTATTGAAATAATCATATGATTTCTGTTATTTTTGTTATTGATACAGTTAATTATGCTGCTGCTTTTCCCAATATTGAACCAGTCCCATATTTCTGGTCTAAATCCCACCTGGTCACAGTGTAAGACCTTTGTGATAAAGGGCTATAATCTCCTTGCTAGTATTTTATTTAAAATTTTTGCTTCAATATTCATTAGGGAAATTGTTCTAGTTTTCTTTTTCTGTTTTGGCTCTTCCTGGTTTGGGTAAAAGCACCATATTAGTGTTGAAAAAGGAACCTGGTAGGACTCCTTCTTTACCCATTTTCCCAAATAATTTATATTGTGTTGGGGTAGAATTAGCCTGTTAATCCATATGGTCCTGGGTATTTTTTCTTAAGAATTTCATTGATCGCTTGTTCAAAGGGCTATAAAACTGTCTATCTTCTTTGATCTAGCAATACCACTAGTAGGTATATCTCCCAAAGACATATAAGAAAAGGGGGACAGGATCTATTTGTACAAAAATATTTATAGCAGTTCTTTCTGTGGTGACTACAACTTGAAAATCAAAGGGATGCTCATCAGTTGGGGAATGGCTGAACACACTGTGGTATATGATTTTTACAGAATGATATTGTACTATAAGAAATGATAAGCAGTTCAATTTCAGAAAAACTGGAAGGATTTACATGAACTGATTCATGGTGAAGTAAACAAAATCAGGAGAATATTGTACACTGTGATAGCAATATTGTTCAATGAAAAACAGTGAATAGCAGCTATTCTCAGCAGTACATTCTCAGGATCAATAATCTCAAAGGACTAACGATGAAGTGTACCATCTGCCTCTAGAGAAAGAACAGATATTGATTGAGCACAGATTGAAGCATACTATTTTTCACTTTCCTTCTTTCATTTTTTTCTTTTATTTGAGTCTTCTTATGCAAAATTACTAATATGGAAATGTTTTACATAATTGCACATCTATAATCTATATCTGATTGCTTAACATCTCAGGGAGGGGGAAGAGGAAATAGGGGGGAAGGACATGAATTTGGAACCCAAAACTTTAAATAAAAATGTTCTTAAAATTGGGAATAAAAGAATTAAGAGGCGCTTTTTGGCAGCAAGAAAATGGAGACAAAGATGATGCTTATTGATTGGAAAATATCTGAGTTCAAAGTGATAACTGAAGGAATAGATTTGAAGAATTCAGAGAAACACAAGAAGACTCAGTGAGATAAGCAGAACCAGAAAGATAAGATGCCCTCTCACTGCAATGATGTCAATGAAAAACACACCAAAAACAGATGACCTTTGTGGAATGACCAGTCTTGACCCCAGATGGCAAAAGCTCTCCATCCTTGCTTGGAGAGGTGGTGGACTGTGGGTACAGAATACTACACAGCATTGATTATGCTTAACTGTTTTCCTTTGTTACAAAGGAAGGTTTACTGGAAATGACTGATGTGAAAACATAAGACATCACTAAAACTTTCATCTAAAAGATTAATGACGATAATATAACAGCATATACCTGCTTTCTCAGTTCCATAAATCATCTGATCAACTCTGTGAACAGAGACCACCAGTGGCACCAAAAAAATAGAAGCCAGTTGCAGCAATGATTTTGCATTTATCTCAAGGGGCAGATTTTATGACCATAAGGAGCCCATTCTCCATTGGTTATTTCTTTGTATCGGACCACTTTCTTTTCATGTCTTGCTGGAGTTAAGGGCTCTAATCATTGGTTCAGGGAAAGGTTATTTTATCATATATATTGACTCAAAGTATGGTCATATTCAAGTACCCTACCTCCCTATATGCTATCAGGGCCTGTCATTCTTGTAGAAGATGGTGGCAGAAAGGGGAGAAGTGCTCGTTATGTTAGTGAAGCTACGGGTGAGACTATAAGTTTTGTCTCCCAGGTTAGTGCTAGACAAGGCAATCTGAGACATTACCTTTACTTATGAATAGGAAAGAATCGACTAGGGAAACCAGCCAACTGTGATGTAGCCCAGATAAAGTGGTCAGAAAGCTTCACAAGGAGAGCAACTGAATAGGAGATTAGGTGAATGCTGGTACTTTGTAAATTGTAGTGATCGGTTATCCTGATCTCTTCAATGGCAGTAAAATAAATTAGAGTACAATAAAAAACTCTGCATGCTGTCCAGATAGAACCTAGGAAAGGAATTATGAAGGAGTAAAGCTAGGCATGGATATCCAAAGGTGCACTATAAAAAGAACTCCTTTGGTAGAGATATTTGAATGTTAAGAGTAAAAAATCCCTGGACCCCGATATCCAGAGCCAACATGAAAAAGCAGTGAAAAAAAAAAACACTAGCACTGGAGATAGATCAAATCCCACATCTTATGCTTATTAATGTAGCTTTGGGCAATGGTGGCATCTCTAAGCATGAGGATGGTGCTGAATTCTTCAGGGTGGTGATAGAGCTACTATATATGTATTATATATCACATTTATAAAGTGATGCTTTGAAACCTTACAAACAGATGAAATTCCTTAGGGATTGAGTCTTGAGGAGGGGAAATGAGTTTTGTGGGATGGAAAGAACAGTGCAGGGCAGGGCCGGTAAGCTATTACACAGCCTCCACTCTCCCTCTCACTGCCCCCATCTGCAGTTTTGATCCTGTCAGGAATGTTGGTGATCTCACTGTGTTGTTGCCGTGCCACAGGCAACCTAAAGACACAGCACATCTTGAAAGTCTGACTCTAGCCGCGTGAGTGGAATGATTTTTTTTAAAAAAATACTTACCTTGAATTTGCTTTATTAGCTTACTAATGGCTCCAGGTAGACCCCAGGGCTAAAGAGATGGCCTGTGATCTATGGCATTGTGTCTGAGGACCAGAGCTGTTCCGTTTTAGCCCCAGCTCATTGCCAGTAGCAAAGCAACCAAAACCCCACAGCTCTCTGCTGTGGATGATAGAAGCTGAGAAACTGTTATCCATTCCTCACAGGCTGCCCTGATCTAGACCACCAGGTGGCACAGTTATGGTTTTGAACTCAGAGTTAGAAAGGTCTCAGTTCAAATCCTGTTTCAAATACTTATTACTTGGATGATCCTGGGCAAATCACTTAATCTGTTTTAGGCCCAATTTTCTCATCTCTAAAATGAATATCCATGTGCTCCTTCTGAATCCTTCATTTCTCTATCAAGAAGTGAGTAGCATATTTCATGATTAGTCCTCTGGAATTGTGGTTGATCACTGAGTTGATATGAGTTCCTAAGTTTGAAAAGTCGTTTGCCTTTTCCAATATTATTGCCATTTTAAAAATTGTTCTTCTGGTTCTGTTCATTTCACTCTGCATCAGATCATATAAGTCTTCATAAGTTTCTCTAAAACCAGCCCCTTTATCCTTTCTTGCAACATAACATTATTCCATCACATTTATATACCATAATTTATTCATATACTCCCCCAAATTTAAGGGCATCCTCTCAGATTTCCACTCTTTGCCATCTCAAAAGAGCTATAAATAGTTTTGTACCTCCTCAGAGTTTATTTTGCTCAAAACTAACCTCTTTCTTACTTTGCCTTTCCTCTAATTCTCCCTTCTATCTTATTCCCTTTCCCTCATATTTTTGTTGAGTGAAATGTATTTCTATACCAACTGCGTATAAGTGTGTATGCTTTCTTATTTTAAAATATCAGTTCGGACTGAGATTCAAATGTCAGTCTCTCCCCACCTCTCCCTCCACCCCCATTCTTTGTTTGAATAGATATCTACATGCCCATCCTGATTATGGGAATTAATTTTCCTTGACCTTCATCTCCCTTCCCCCAATCCAGTGAATTCCTCTTATCTTTCTCTCCATTACACAGAAGCACTCCTTGGTCTTATATAATTAGACTCCATTGTGAGCAATGATAATGATAGGACTCAAAGGGGGCACATTATCATCTTATAGCTGGAAGCATCCTTCTTTTTCTCCTCCATCATCGTTCATCCATGTTTACCTTTTAATTTTTTCTCTTTGCTCTTGTGTTTGAACTTCAGAGTTTCTCCGTAGCTCTGGTCTTTTCATCAAGGGTTCTTAGATATCTTCTATTTCCTTTACTTTTTTCCCTCTAGCATTATACTCAGTTTTGCTGGATAAGTAATTCTTGACTTTATTCCCACTATCCTTTGGCTGATTACATTCTACGTTCTCCAGTCCTTCATTGTGGTGGCTGCTAAATTGTGTGTGATATTGACTGCGGCTCCCCAATTCCTGAATTCTTTGTATCTGACTGTTGGCAGTCATTTTTTTCACGTGGAAAGTCTGGATTTTATCTACAGTGTTCTTGGGAGTTTCCATTTTGGAATTTCTTTTAGGAAATAACCAGCAGATCCTTTCTATTTTCACATTGAAGAGATCTAGGAAGATTTCTTTTAAGATTTCTTGAAGTGTAATATCTAAGTCCTGTTTTTGGGTCATATCATTCAGATAGTCCAGTCAGTCTTAATTTTTCCCTCTTTGATCTATTTTCCAGGTCAGTTTTTTTGCTATGAGATATTTTACATTTTTTCTATTTTTTTTTCAGCATTTGACTTTATATTTCCTGTCATCTTATACAATCATTGTCTTCTTTTTGATCCATTCTAATATTTAGAAGGGGCAGCTGGGTGTCACAGTGAACAGAGTGTCAGCCCTGGAGTCAGGAAGACTCATCTTCCTGAGTTCAAATCTAGCCTAAGACACTAAGTAGCTGTGTGACCCTGAATAAGTCACTTAACTTGTACGTCTTAATCCTTTGGAGAAGGAAATGGCAAACCACTGCAGTATCTTTGCTAAGTAAACCCCATGGACAGAATAGTCGATGGGGATCATGAAAAGTTGGACATAATTGAACAATACTCCTGTCATTTTGGTTCTGCTCTCTACAATATAACTTTTTAAAAATAGTATTTTATTTTTCCCAGTTACATGTAAAAACAATTTTCAATATTCATTTTTATAAGATTTTGAGTTTCAAATTTGTGTCCTTTCCTCCTTCCTGTACTCCCTTCCCAAGATGGCAGGCAATCTGATACAGATTATACATGTTTAATCATGTAATATACCAATATAACTTAAAAAAAATTTTTTCCTGTTATCATTGGCTTCTTCAGCTCCTTCTGAATCTTAGTACACCAGAGAGTATTCCTATAGGACTGCATAATCCTTTGATATTTTATAATGTTCCACTATTACATACATTTTCTTCTGTCTTCTGTACTTGTCTTTTTTTTTTCTAAGTGTGACTTTGTTGTTGAGCTCCCTTTGTATCCATACTAGCCTCATTGGACAACTTCCCCTTTTCCTTGACTTCAAAGTTATTTTCTTTGTGCCTTCATTATGAAGAACACCCTAGCTGACTTCCCTTTCCTGGGATCCTACCTATCCTTTTCTTGAATCTTTTCCTGAAATTTTAAGTTTTCCCCCATCAAATCTCAGGGTCAGACTACACTTTTCTTTTCATTCTCTAGTATACATTCTAAGATGGCATACTAATTTTCCTGTGGGCTTCCATTTTCACCCCCTAGTTCTCTGTCTTCGTGAGAATCCCCTCTAGAATAGAACTTCTTGTTGATCTGTACTTTTTGAAGGATGTTAAGGCTAAGGAAGAAAGTATTCTTTTTTGGGCTGAGAGAGAGAAGAAAGTATTCTTTTTTGGGCTGAGAGAGAGGACCAGGTAATTCCCCATTGCTATACCATATCATACCTCTAGTCCAGCCTTGTGATCTGTTTTCCTAAGACTTCATCCTTTTCCTCTTTCTATCCAGGAGGTCTGCAGTAATCTCTGATACCAACATTGTTTTAGTTTCTGTCTCCATTGATATTCACCCAAATTTCTTCTACCAGACTTTCTCACTTTGGTTCTTAGATATTTTTATATGAACATATGTTACTATATAATATTACTTGCCCCCTTCCTTTTGTCTACCTGTTTTTTAAAAAATAAGATAAAAAAAATCATAAACAGAGTGGAGACACTAGAGCTTTGTCCTGGAGCACTGAACTTAGAAGGCACTAGAAGCAGTTCCAAGAAACACAGTGGGACCACATGGTATCAGCCCTAGATGGGGAACTGGAAAGCCCAAGGAAGTCTTGGACAGTGGTGATGTTGGTGTATGTTAGTACTTTTAGGGACCTGAGAATGGCAAGTATGGTGGGAAGAAGGGGAGAGGGGAGATCTGACAGTTTTCCTGATGTACAAACCTGATTCTTCTGTTCACCTCCCCAGTGTCCATACTTACCAATGAGACCAGGCATTCCATCTCTCCTCTCTCTCCTTCTCTCTCTCTCTCTCTCTCTCTCCCTCTCTTTGCTGAACTCATTCAAACCTTTGTAATAACCAGAAAAACTATATTTCCAAATGTAAAGCTATCTCTCTGTATGCAGAATGTAGGTGAAGTCTGGCCTCTGGAAAGAAGTGACAAAGGGTGAGAACCCTCTGCCAAAATATTAAAGTATTAGGTGCTGATATTTGCACCAATACCTCCATCCTGAGCTAAGCAAGTGATTTCCCCCACTGCTGATGATGGTACATATACTTCCACACAGACCATCTCCACAGAAGAGGGAAGGAACAACCAAGAATCCACATGGTGTCACTCCCACTGTGTGCGGGTAGAGGACAGTAGGGTGAGTCTTCCCCATACACACTGATATGAAGTCAATCTGTGGGTGAGATTAGTGTCACTCACCTTAAGTGTGATTTGCATTGTCTCAGAAGTACACTTTCCTTATTTGTTACAACTCTGATTAGGTAGCTGTGTGACTTATTAACTATATAATCCTGAGTAACTCAGCCTCTTTCAGCCTCAATTTCCTCATCTGTAAAGTAGAAATAATACTAACAGCACCTATGGCACAGGATTATTTTTGAGGACCAAATGAAGATAATATATATCAAGTGTTTTTCAAACTTCAGTATATAAATATTACTTTCCAGAGTCATAGACTTATCAAGGGTCTCCCTTGGGAAGGGAGGGGAGAGGAGAGTACCCTCTCTTATAGATCAGTTTTGACTGGAGTGTCCAATTAATTAAGGAGCAGAAAACTTCCAATTCAAGACAATCACACGATCTATGTTGTTCTGGTGGGAGCTGAATTAGGCAAGAGGTACATCAGTATTTGGTTCAGTCACTTTTCAGTAATATCAGACTGGTTGTATCTTGGCAAAGATACTGAAGTTCTTTGCCATTTCCTTCTCCAGCTCATTTCACAGATGAGGAAACTCAGGGCAAAGAAGACCAGAGTCACATAACTAGTAAGTGTCTGAGACTGGATTAGAACTCAGGAAGATAAATCTTCCTGACTTTAGGGCTGGCACTCTATTCACTGTGCTACCTAGCCTCTGCTTCAAACAGAAAACATGGTTTAATGCATAGAATTTCACTCTTTTATTCAACAAAACTTGAGTTCAAATCCCTCCTTAGACATTTACTAGGCAAGCCATTGAACTTCTCCCAGTCTCAGTTTCTTCATATGTAGAATGGGGATAGCAATGACACATTCCTCACATGTGGGTTGTAGTAAGATTCAAATATATGTAAGTGCTTGGCAAGCCCACAGCAAACCCCATTATTGTTATCTAGAAGGTATTGAGGTATTGACCGACAAGTAATTACCGTATTAGGTACCATCTACAAATGGTGTTGAAGTATTCAGTGTCATGGCCCAGGGCTGGGGTTGGTGTGCACCTATAGAGATGATATGTATCTTTCTAAAGAATGCTGACAGCCAGAAAAGGGGTGTATCTTCCTGAGCAAAGACATTGAGAAAATCATAAATCTCAGGGTGTGGCTGCAAGGCACTAAATTAATATGTCAATTTAATTGTGGGAAGAAAAATCTAAGCAAATCATTTATTTAGTGTCATATTGGCCAAGAAATGTGAGGCCATGTGGTATTACGGATAGAAAGCCTGCCTGAAACCAACAAGATCTGGATTCAAATTTTGCCTTTTATACATACCTATGACCCCGAGCTGGTAATTTAATTTTTTGCATTTATTTATTTGTTTATCATTACATTTATTTATTTATTTCTAATTTACAACATTCAGTTCCACAAGCTTTTGAGTTCCAAATTTTCTCCCCCTCCAACCTAAGACAGCATGCAATCCAATTATAGGTGATATACATTCACATTAAATATATTTTTATATTAGTCGTGCTGCAAAGAAGAATTATAACCAATAAAATGAACCACGAGAAAGAAGAAACAAAAGAAAAAAGAGAGAGAACAAACAGTACATATCGATCTGCATTCAGATTTCATATTACTTTCTCTGGATGTGGATAGTATTTTCTATCACGAGTCTCTTGGAGTTGTCTTAGAACCTTGCGTTGCTGAAAAGAGTCGTCTATCAAAGTCAGTCATCGCAAAATGTGGCTGTAACTGTGTACAATGTTCGCCTGGTTCTGCTCCCCTCACTCAGTATCAGTTCATACAAGTCTTTCCAGGTTTTTTTGAAGTCTGCTTCCTGGGTAATTTAAGCCCTGAGGGGAGTAAACAACAAAAAGTTACAAAGTTAAGACTAAGTTACAAAGAAGTTGTCAACCTGTCAATCAACTAAGATTTTTCTTTGCCAACAAAATTATGATCCAGTCCCTGTCTCCATGGAACGGGGAAGAGGGTGATTTGTTTAAAAAAATTTTTTTCAATCAGTTTTATAACCACAGCCTTTTTGGAGGCATGGTCTCTATTGGCTTCTAACCTATGATCAAAGGGATACTCTTTGGGTAGGATGCAACTCTAATAACACATGTTTATGTAGTATTTCAAGGTTTCCCAAATGCTTTCCTCCAATCATTCTGTGAAGGAGGCAGTGGAAATTTTGTTCTCATTTAACAGGTGGGGAAATGGATTCTAAGAAGTTAGGTAGGGCCATTTTCTCACAGCTACTTAATTGACTAGGGTGGGATTCAAGTCCAGGACTTCTGATTCTATATTCTAAGATACCTACGGTGTCTCAGTGTGTCAGTAGATAGATAAAGCATTTACTTTGTGCTGGGAATTGTGCTAAACACTGGAAAGGCAGATGTAAGCAAACAGAAAAATAGGCCCTGGGCTGAAGGGTCCTATATTTTAATGGCTGAAGATGATAGATAAAGGCAGCTCAAAAGTAGGGGTGGGGAAGAGGGAGTACCCATTTGGAGCAAAGTGGAAAAGTCCAAAGGGGCAGGAGACAAGGAGGGAGAGAAATATGCATGGCTGTTCAGGGGACTGGCTCACCCAACTAGAGGGCCCAGCAGAAACTCACCACTTGGAGGAGGGCACTGAAGGGCAGAAGCACCTCCAGGGTAAAAAGACAGCAGCAGCAGAGATGGAAAAGTCTGGAGAATCAACAGTGGAGGCTGGAGGGAAATGACTTCTGGAAAATCTCTTCAGCTTTGGCCCCCTCCTGCCACAGAAATAGCAAATTGTCCCCCACAACCGCAGGGTCCTCTCCAAATCCAAAGGACAATAAGAGATGTGCTAGCTGTTTGTTGTGCGGTGGGAATGTTGAGTGGTGAGGCAGCACAGTCTCCCAGCTCACCCTCTTCGATAGTCATTGAAGTCCCAACGATGAGACAAAAGTGAAGGATGACTGGTGATGGCCAGGGATGCAGTGGATGACCTTGGCATCTTCAATGTCTGACCAAACTCTAAGTGCTCCACAGTACCTGCTTCAATTGCCTTCATGGCCATGGACCCAATTATTCTCATTTGTCCATTACCAATGGGAGACTTCACGTGCTCTAACTCCCTGACAGGTATGAGACCTATCGGTTCATTTAGCCCTGCGAAATGAGTCTGCTGAGACAGTTCTGTCTGAAGAAGCCATTGTCCATGCTGCAGCTTCTTGGAGCCACAGTTGAGAGTTGGGTGACAGGTGGACCCCAAAGGTGGATGAGTAACCCTGAAAAGAGTTCGGCAGGGCCTCGCAGCAGAAGTGCCAGTCTTCCCTGAACACTCCATACACCCAGCTCCTTTTTTTTGTACCCAATTATTTGCTTATCTCTCCCATTAGAGTAAGAGCAATGACTGGCTGTGGCCCCTTTTCTTCATCCCTTGCATTTAGCAAAATGCCTGGCATATACTGGCACATAATAAATGTTTATCGACTGACTTATCTGTAAGATGAAGATAACAATGCCCTGCTTCCCAGAATTGCTGTCAAGATCCAGTGAAATAATATTTGTATTTTGCAAAACTTAAAGCACCATATAAAGACAATTATTGTAGCTGCTACTATTATTATTGAAAGAAAGAACCTCAAAGATTATCTCGTCCGGCCCATACATGTATCTCGAATCCCCTCCACACCATCTCCAGCCAGTGACCATTTTCAGGGGTTAGGAACCTGCACCCTTGAGGGCACATGTGGTCCTCAAGTGACCATATTCAAACTTCACTGAACAAATCTCCAGAGTCTCTTCTTAAAGACCTCCAGTGACAGGAAATTTGCTGCTATAGGAAGCAGAATATTCTATTTTTGATGGTCCAGTTGTAGGAGAGTTTTTCCTTATATAGAGTCGAAATCTATGTTAGGAGTGAAAGAAATTGGCCAGAGCCCCCAAATGAAGCTCCTTCTAGCTACACCTTTTTAAAAAAAATTCCTATTTTGTTTATTTTTCTCCTACTTAAGCTGCAAGTTCGGTCACTCCGAAAAGAGACAAAAGATCATCTGTAATGTTAATGAGATTGAAGCTCTTATCACCCCTTAATGTGCCCGCCTATTAATGGGGAGTTTGATTAGGGGAGATTTGTAGGAAGGCCCACAACTTTTGTTAATGAGGCACTGGTTCTAAAGGGTTGTGATACCCTCTAACTGAAAACTGTATATATACTCTGGGGTGAGGTTTTGTTTTGGGGCTTACTCTTTGGAAGTGTTGGTTTGGCCAGAGGAGACTCTGGATAGCCACTAAGGGTCCCCTCCTCCCTTTGAAAACCCAGATGTTGGTGCTTCTGTCTCTGGTAACTATGTACATATGTATGGACAGACAGTTATCTGTCAATCTGGGATGTATGTATTGTATTGTATCAGACAGTTGGAAGCCCTGTCCGTTTATTGTGATTTCTCTGTATTTTCTTTGAAGTTCAGGGTGCTGACTTTCCCCCTGAACTTAGTGCTCTATGTGTTTGATTAAAGTTTTTGTTGACCATCAAAAGTTGCTTTGTTCTGGGGGAACAATAGCTTTAAGGGAGAAACTGAGGGTTCAGATAGAAGCTTTGAATTTGAATTTGATGGGGGGAAGGGAGGGGATGCCCCAAAAGGTTATCTTTAATTTACTTGATTCTTGAATCTATCTTCTATGGTTCTAGCTTTGGTCAAGTTTATATAATGTGGCTCCAGCACTTATACAGCTTGTATGACCTTAGTTGGGCAGCTAGGTGACATTGTAGTGGATAGAGCTCAGGGCATGGTATCAACAAGACTCATTTTCCTGAGTTCAAATCCAGTCTCAGACACTTACAAGCTGTGTGACCCTGGACAAGTCATTTAACACTATTTACCTCAGTTTCTTCATCTGTAAAATGAGCTGGAGAAGAAATGACAAATCACTGCAGTCACTTTGCCAAGAAAGTTCCAAGTGGAATCACTGGAGCAACATCCACAACAATGACCTTAGTTAAACCACTCAACTTTTCCTAGCCTTAGTTTTCTCTTCTGTAAATTAGGTGTATGACCTTCTACAGGGTGAGTGGTTGTGAAGATCTGATGAGATAAGCATAGGAAAGAACTTGTTCTTACAAATTACTCAATTGCTATATACAACGTAGATAACAATTGTCGATTGCTCTGTAAGTATAAACTATTAGATTTCAAAAATACCCTCCCCAAAACTGAAAATGTGATGATTTATTTTATTTTCTTTCCTAATAATTCAAACCAAGTTAAAAATCTACTTAAAAAGATTTAATTGGCTGACAATCTTAAACTTGTCAAGATTTTCTAATGAGGAGGAAGCTGACAAAGCACTGGTCTTGGAGTCAGGAAGACTTAGTTTTGAATCCTCACTTGGCACTTACTAGCTGTGGGACCCTGGGCAAATCATTTAACCTCTCTCTAGGTCTCAATTTCCTACCTATAAAATGAGGAGTTTGGATGTTAAGGTTTCTAAAGTTGCTTCCAGCACTATATCAGCTATCCTAGAAGCCCATGACGTTTCTGAACCTGTAAAATGGGGCAGTTAGCCTATGATCTCAAGTTCTTGCTCTAACATTCTGAGTGTTACTTATTAGCTGTGTGAGAACTCAAGGTTGGACAAATCTGTCAGAGAATCTTGTGCTTTAGAGATGATATTTGAATCCATAGGAGCTGATGAGATCACCAAGTTAGGACTGCAGTGGCCTCAACAGGCTTAGGAACATTGGGAAAGATTGGTAGAAAAGCTCACGAGTTTAGTTTGAGACATGATGAGTTTAAAATTTTGTCTTGCTTCCTTAAGAGATCAGAAAGCAGGAGTCACATCTTATGTCTTGTATTCTACCAATGCTCAGCCCAATGACTCGTATGTAGTACGGCAGGCTGTGTGGTTTAAAGAACTGAAGACATGCAGTGAGTTCTAGCTTCAATCCCCTTCAAGCTTGGGTAAGCCACTTAACCTCAATTTCCTTGTCTATAAAACGGGCATGATCATTTGTCTCTAGTTTCTATCCTAGGAAAACTGTTTCCCTTCCAGCATTCAGTACAGTGCTTTGCACAACTCTTTGGTACTGCCATCAATCTGTGATATTAATATGACTGTTTCCTCTACTGATAGAGATGGCAAACCCTCCAACAGCTTTTATCTCAGCAGGTGCTTAATGAATGATTGTTGAATTGAAATGGGGAAAGCATTTTATAAAAACTATAAAGTGTTATTTAAATGTAACCTGAAATAAAGGAATTCTTTGAAAAAAAAATAAATGTAACCTGGTAGAAATTTTAACAGGTTCTTAGAGATAGTTGGAACTTGAAGGGACTTTAAAGAATATCTCATTTAATAGTCACATTTTACAGATGAGGAAACTGAGACTAAGTGATTTGTGTCAGTTTTGTAAGCTAGAGTCAGGAGTAGAGTTGAAGCCCTTCTAGCTTACCACCAAAGATTACTTCCTAGTTTATTTGATTGACTAAACCCCATCAAGAAAATCCATCTTTAGCTCAATTGACTAAGTTAGTGGCAGCCAAATGGCACAGTGGATAGAGTACTGAGTGTGGAGTCAGAAAGACTCAAATTCTTGAATTTAAATCCAGCATCAGACACTTACTAGCTCTGTGACCCAGAGTAAGTCACTTAACCTTGTTTGCCTCAGTTTCCTCATCTGTAAAATGAGCTGGAGAAGAAAATAGCAAACCACTCCAGTATCTTTGCCAAGAAAACGCCAAATGGGGTAACAAAGAGTAGGACAAGACTGGAAAAATGATTAAACAATTGACTTACTTGCTATAACTTGGAGCTAACAGTAGAAAGCGCCTAGCATTAATGATATTAGAAGCAGCATGATGCAGTAAACTAATCCTGCATTTGGACTGGAAACCTGGGTTCAAATCTTGACTCTGCCACCTTCTAGCTGTGTGACCATGGGCTAAAAATCTCACCTCTCTATCCCTCAGTAACCTTATCTATAAAATGGAACTGTGTGATAATACTTGCATTATTTTCTTCACAAGATTGTTAGGAGCAAAGCAACCAGTGTGTTAAATCCCTACTTTAATAGGAGAGATTATTGTTACCTGGCTAAAGAGAAGGAGAGATATGAGGATGTACTGTAATTCTGTTGTCCTTTTTGGCAGTGAATGTGAAGTATGGAAAAATTCATTTTTTGCAAAGCAAAATGTCATGGATTTAGTGTGAAACCCACCCTGAGCCCTTTGGTATTTCACTGTCTTTATCCTTGGCCGTCTGTGATTCCCATGTTTCAAAGAGAGAATTTTAAAGGTTCTCAAAGCTCCAAAGATTTCAAACGGCTCTTCTGAAAGCACTTTGATGGTTTAAATGAAAGCACATGAATTAAATTTCTCTTAAATTACACTGTTTTAAGCCTAAGAGAAAATGTCTTTGGAAAGATGCATTTGGGGTTTGTTGTGTGTGTGTTTAAAAAAAAGTTAATCCTAACATATTTAGGTCATGAGTGGGAGGGAGGGATAGAATTTAAAACTCAGCTAACAAACTGGCTATGTAACTGCTTTCCACTGTCCCCCACCCCATTCCCTTCCCTCCCTGTAAAAGGGCAGATTCTCCTCCAATCAATTCTTGGCCAACAGTCACAACCGCCTCCTACCTTGAGCAAAGCCTTCTGCTAAATTCATGATGAAACCACCACCACCATCATTGCTATTTCCATTTCTATGGAAGCTTTAAGGTCTACAGTGCATCTTTCTCAAAACAACCTTTTAAGTCAGGTAATGGGTGTATCATTCTTTTTATTATAGATGAAAAAACTGAGGCTCAGAGATTTGCCCACACTCACAAAGCCATTTAAGTGTTAGCTGAGACACAAACTCAGATCCCCTTTCTCTAAGCCTGTGATTCCTTCCATGAGCTGCATTTCAACATAATTGCTCATTATCTTTTGTTTGAATCCCATAGAAAAGCAGAAAATTCTTAGGAATAAAATTTATTTGTATTAGCTCCTACTATTGTTGTTCAGTCATTTCAGTTATTTTTAATTTTTCAAGATTCCATTTTGAGTTTTAGTGGCAAAGTACTGGAGCAGTTTGCCGTTTCCTTCTCCAGCTCATTTTTACAGATGGGAAACTGAGGCAAACAATGTTAGATGACTTGCCCAGAGTTGCACAGTTAATAAATGTCTGAGGCCAGATTTGAATTCCAGGCCCAGTGCTCTATCCATCACACCACCAAGTGATCCATGTGAGAGGTACATATGTGCTAACCACTAGGGAAACAAAAAGGGGCAAAAGATAATTCTTGCCTTCAAGAAACTCCCAGTCTATGGGAGAGATAAGCAAACAAATGTGTACAAAATGAGCTAAATACAGGAAAACCAAATAAAAGGGGGAAGACACCAGAATTAAATGGTGTTGGGAAAGGTTTCCTTTAGAAGATGAAATTTTAATTGGGACTTGAAGGAAGTCAGTAGGTGGAGATGAGGAGGGAGAACGCAAGCATGGGAGATAGCCAGAGAACATTCCTGGAGCTGAGAGACAGAGCATCTTTTTCAGGGAACAGCCAGGAGGCCAGTGTCACTAGATAGAAGAGTACGAGGCAATGTCATTTCAGACTTAGGGCAAGCTGAAGGTGCTGAAGGAAAAGCCTAGTGCAGCGCTTTCTGGGACCTGGTCCCATGGGGTCAAGAGGAAACTAGTCTCCCATAGTTCTGTGTGCTAAGAGAAAACTCTGGGACCTGTCCCTGACCTCAATGGGAATTAATTCAATTCAGTTCAGCAAACATTTGTTTATCTACTCTAACCAACGAACTGTGCTAAAAGTGAAGGGGCTGGAAAGACTAGCTGAGCATCCGCTCCCGCCCTCAAATCTAGTAGGGGGAGATAAGAAGCCTGTACAAAGTAGCTATAGTACAAAACGATTTATCAACGATAATTGATTAAGCATTGTCCCGGCAGAAAAAACGAAAGCGTTCCTGCCCTCCGAGTGCGGATATTCTAAATGGGGCAGACGAAATATACATAAGTCAAGTACCTACAAGATAAATACAGAATGTTTAGAAGGTCATCCCTTTGAGGAAAGGGGAAAGAACAAGTATTCCTTAATCACTGAGCTAAACGCTCTACAAATATTATCTCCCTGGGCAAGGCACTAACTGGCTGGGGAGGACCTGGGAAAGGCTCCTCCAGCGGATGGAACCTGGGCTTGGTATTATAGGAAGATGCATTAGCTTCCACTCTCTCTCCCTAGGAAGCTGAAATTTCAGCAATCAATAGTACTTTTTGCCTAACATCTAGGCCAGCCAGTTTTCATCCTAGACTCTGAGGTGCTTCCAGAGTCTAGCTCCATGACACACAAACTCTAAAAGTGCAAACTCTTGATTTAACTGCAGCCAGAGATTAGATGCGTGATGCCTGATAGCGTTTGGGACACGGCCTGGGGGGGGGGGGGCGAGGGGGGGCAAAAGGGAGGGGTGGGAGAGGGATTGAACTGAAAACAAAACGAAATAAAGCCCCTCGGTTGCCCTAATCTCTCACTATTACTGAAATGGAGAGCAAGGCAGGGATTACAGCAGCTATAAATCAGCTTTGTGTTTGGGATAATCTACTGCATTTTTCAAGGGTTGTTCTCTCCATTTGGCATTCTCGTAACTGCTGGGTTGGCATAAAGTTGGCTATCCATCTCTCCCATCCGCCTTCGCTCCCTTCCCTTTCCTTCCTAATATTTTATACATCCAACAGTTTGAATTCCGAGGGCATTCCGGCTTGTAAATGCTCGGAAGATTCATCTTTATGGACGAAAAGCCAGCACTGGAGAGCTCCGGCTTCTGAGAAAATGCTGGGTTAGGAGGCCGGGGGGAGTGCTTCCGCCGCAGGGTGTTAGCTCACAGGGGAGAACCACATCCCCAGGGAAGAGAGGAGGGCGAGCCAAAGCGAGACTGGGAACAGTGGTCGTCCCTTCACCTCATTTCCTGAGAAGATGCTCCCAACTGCGCTTCCTGGATCTTGCCAGCATCCTGCGGAACCCATTAGAATCCCCATGACAGGCTTTGAGCAATCAGCCTGGGGGGGCAGGGGAGGAGGGGAAGCTTTGATTCTGCCCTGCTGCCCATTTCTGTCCCACACTGGTGGGGTGGAAGGGGAGTTGAGTCGAATGACTTAAAGACCACTCTTGGCTGGGGATGGGCCACGCCCATGTGAACGGGAAATAAAAAGCAGCCTCGCAGTTTCATTTGCTTTAAAGCAGAGTCCTGGGTAATAAATGTCCGTAGCAAATGTGCTGAGCAAACACCTCAGCATTCATCAATATGCGGGAGCTGTTTATTGCCTCATAAACTTGGAAGCAAGTGATATTGTCTCTTAAATCAATGGCTGTATGGACATCCTTGGCACCGCCAGAGAACAGTACATCCAAGAAGGCACGTTGGACCTGAAATTAATGGCTGAAGCAGTGACAGAAAGGTGCTTAGTCACTGCTGGAAGGATTTGGAGCCGCTCCAAAGGACGGACTAAGTAACCTTAGTATGGATCTGGGTCAAGAGGATAGGGACAATGGTGCGGGTCAGGGGCCTCCACCTCAGGCCAGAGCTTGGGGGATAACAAATTCTTAAACTACCTGGGTTTTCTTTTTTCTCTAGTGTAGTGCTTAAGAAGAGATGCATAGGAATGCCCATCTAAACAGGGAAAGGCCCTCAGAGACCATCTAGGCCCATTATTTGACAAGTGAGGAAACTGAGGCCCAGGGAGATCATGTGACTTGCTAGGGTGGCACAAGCAGCAGTGGTCGGAGGTAGGATGCAAACTCGAATCCATGGACTCACCAACCAGCATTTTGTCCACTGTACCAACCACGCTGCTGTAACTTGATTACTTGATGAATGTCAGAGTATGAAGTTATCTAACCATTATGGCACCTGATGTGTACAGGAGAGGAAGAAACAAGGATTTGGAAGGCCAATCTTGGTTCTGTCAGTTATTGATGACATGACCTTGGGCAAGTCATTTAAGACTTCAGTTTCCTCATCTGTAAAATGGGAGGATTAGACTGGACTATGTCTAAGAGCCTTCCCTGCTCTGATATTCTATGACTATGGAGAAAGGGGAAAGAGGTCACTTATTCAAGGAGTTGACTCAGCTTACCAGTATAGCATGAGAAAAATGAGCAGAATGGGTTTGTGGTATGACTGTGAAACTCCACAGAAATGGCTTCATCAAGATACAGGATTCAACAAGTCTTCTACCAATGCCTTCTGAAACAACAGTAGAATCCACTGTTCACTCATCTTCACTCCTGTCTGACTCTTTGTGACTCCATTTGGCATTTTCCTGGCAAAGATACTGGAGTGGTTTGCCATTTCCTTCTCCAGCTCCTTTTTACAGATGAGGAAACTGAGGCAAATAGGGCAGAAATGGTTTGCTCAGGGTCACACAGTCAGGAAGTGTCTGAGGCTGGATTTGAACTCGTCTCCAGACCCAGCACCCTATCCACTGCACCACCTAGCAGCCCAGAATTGGCCACCTCTACCCAATATGAGAGACTCCCACCTGGAAGCTAGGCCAGGGTAGAGTGGGAAAATGCAACCCAGTGAGGCCACTCTCAACCTTCTCTGCCCCCAAGGAAAGTGTAGGCAAATATCTAAATGTCCTTGGGGGGACTATCAGACCCTGATAAAAGCAGCTGGTTGATAGTGGATATAATACTGGCCTTAAGAGTCTGAAAGACCTGAGTTCAAACCCTTCCTCAAACACTGACTGAGCGAGTCACTTCACCTCTATTTACCTCAGTTTCCTCATCTATAAAAGGAAGGGTAATAACGAATGGCTCCTAGCTCACAGGATTGTGCTGAGGCTCTCATGAGATAATATATGTAAAGCACTTTGCAAAATATAAATGAAAGCTATCATCATTATTTTTACCTGGGTAATGACTCTGGCCAGGCATAACAAGTCCCAGCACATAGAATGCAGGCAGTTCAGATACATACCCAGAATCAGTGAACCTTCTCCCTCTCTCCAGCTCTCCAACAGATGATCAAAGTTTGGGTTGTTTTGTAGATGCACTTTTTTTTTGGTGGATAGATGTTGCTTAAGCCCCTCAAAAGCACAAGGGTGCATACTCAAGCAGTGGTTACTAATAGGATTTTACTGAGGGTCGAATCTAGATGTGAAGCTTGGTTTAGATAGCCTCTGACATATTTGCATATAGTTAGCATACACTGCCATAAACTATTCCATCCAGACCATAACAATTTTCAAGTCCAAATTTTATCACTGCTATCTTTAAGTCATACCTTAGGCTTTCTCCTCTCAAGTCCTTCTTACCCACCCAGCATCGCTGACCCAGATGCCTTGTACCTGAAATATCAGAGGATGGTGAATAGAAATACATAACAGAAAGCCTGGTAAAGGGATAAAAGGAATTCTGGGCCAGAAAATTCTATGAAATGTACTATTAACTTTTATTGTTTAATCATTTTCAGTCATGTCCGACTCTTCCTGACCCCATTTGGAGTTTTCTTGGCAAAGATCCTGGCATAGTTTGCCATTTCCTTCTCCAGTTCATTTTACAGATGAGGAAACTGAGACTAACAGGGTTAAGTAACTTACCCAGGGTCACATAGCTACTAAATGTCTGAGGTCAGATTTGAACTCAGAAAGATGAGTTTTCCTGACTCCAGGTCCTTTGCTATGGGCACTATGGCGCCACCTAGCTGCCCAGTACTATCAGTCACAATTATCCTATTCCAGAGGCTTTGCTTAACTGTTTTTTAGGGAAAGTATTTTGAAGAGGTGTTTGGTTGGGTGTTTGTGAGAATGTGTTGTGTTGAAACAAAATACTCTAAAGGTATTTCTCTCTGACAAAATATATCATTAATTTTTTTTTTAAAAAAGAAGGCATTTCCATTAAGTGTCACCCTGTTTTATAGATAGAGACCTAGAAAGAAAAGTAGCTTGTTGATAAGCAAAGCAGTCCTTGGATTCTATCTCATATGGTAACTAGTAGTCTCAGCTGACTTTCTATGTCCTGTATTTCATAAACATATTTTTCTTACTTCATAAAGGGAATTTTAAAAAATGTATTTCCTACAGTGGCCTAATTCAAAGTTTTACATTCAAATTATTCAATTTCTTTGAGAACACACTAAGTGTCTGAACTATGAGTAGAAAATGCCCCTTTTATATGCTTCAGTAAGTCCAAAACAGCTTAAAGGATTTTCTTCGAGTTTTCCAAAAAATAATTCATTTTTGAACCAAGGAAAAAAATATGACAAATTCCCCTACACCAGCAATGCTTTAAGAGAGTAATAGCTTATTTGCCTGTAGAAATGAGAGGCTTTATAGGAATGACAACCTAAACCGTAAAAGTGGCTTACTCAGGACCAGATGTAGATGTCAAGGGTGTTTTCCTTATGCATAATGTCTAGAGTTGTAGAGCACTAGTCAGAGGTAATATGGTACAGGTGAAAGAATACTGGCTCAATGTTCAAATCCCACCTATGATGCTTGTATCCTGGGTGACCTTGGCACTTAACTCTCTAGGTTTTACATTCCTCATCTGCAAAATGAGAGAGTTTTGACAGAGTAGTCCCTGAACTCCTTTCTAGATCTATGATGTCCAAATTCTAGAGTTTCTCTTTGACAGTATGGATGTGCTTTGTGGAAGAACAAGAACCACCTCCCATGATACAAAATTCCTCTTTTCAGTCCAATCTTAAAGTATTTTAAAGTTATTATTATTTATTTTTATCTCATTGAATATAAAATGAAAACCGTTCCCTTTCGGACTAGTTGTTGTGACAGTTTGAAAGTAGATAATAGAAACCTCCCTATGTTTTAAACATGACCCCAGGGACTTCTTTCTCTTTTCTCCTTGGCTGTGATAGAGGAGAGACATGCTGGAAGCCTCTGGATGGGAAGAAGCTTCTTTTAAATGCTTCAGGAGTGGGAATTGGAGTCCATGGTGGAGTTTGTGACAAGTTAAATCCAATCCACCAAAACCAATAGGACCTAGCTCAGAAGTGGATTGACACACTGACATCTTCCTCACCCCCAGTCTCAAGGAGGGAGGGACTGTGTCCATTTTGTTCTGAAGTGAATAGGGTGGGGTCAATAACTTAGAACAACTACTCTATGTTTGAACTCCCTGTCTCCAGGGAGGTGGTATATAGGAGAGAGTGGCTCCCTTGATTTGGGGGGACTGAGTTGTACTTTATGCTGTCTTAGTAAATATCTCTCTGGAAAAGCTGAAAACAAGCAAATAAATAAATCATCCAGGGACTTTTTCCTTCTCTCTCTGACACTGTACTCTGCTGTCAAATTAGTTTCCCAAAATCCAAGATGTACCCAGTTAAATGATGGCTATTCACTCATTAACCTCAAATCTTAATGAGTACACTTCAAAACTTTCAATCTATGCTTGTAAAAGTACTTAAAATCTGGGGACTGCTTCCTGTTCTCCTGAAGGCTGACTCTCCCTGAAACACACAAAACTTGATTTTGGTTCAATTATTTGCAGCTAGGTGGCACAGTGGATAGAGTGCCAGCCCTAGAGTCTGAAGGAACTGAGTTAAAATTTGACTTCAGATTAACTGTGTGATCCTGGACAAGTCATTTAACTCTGTTTGCCTCAGTTTCCTCATCTGTAAACTAAAGAAGAAAATGGCAAACCACTCCACTATCTTTGCCAAGAGAACCCCAAATGGGGTCATGAAGAGTTGAACACAACTGAAATGACTGAACAATTGACTGTGACTTTTGTTATGGCCACTTCATGTATAGTGAGAGAAGTTATAGTTTTGGGGGAAGGGAGGAATGCATGGTTGTTGGGGCATAAACAATCTGTGATAGCTGGCATTTGGTTCTGGGTAAATCACTTCCCATAACTCTTCTGCATCATATAGGGGAAAGCCCTCATTGTTGGAGAGTCCCTTAAGCTTCTGTACTAGTAATCCGAATATGTGATCTAGTCCTAGCTCAGCAACTGACTCTCTAGGTGACCTTAAGCCAGTCACAACTTCTCTGGCCTTTATAAAAGAGAGGAGTTCAAATTCTTTCCAGTTCTAAGATATGATTGGAGGTGGGTCTTTTAAAATGAAACCAAACTAATGTATGTTGTAGCTCTCAATTTTTTTTTTTTTTTTTGCCCCAGAGAATATTTTTCAGGAGATCAAAACCCCACAAATGGAAGCAAAGTAGATGCTTATCAATGGGGGAATGGTCCATCAAAGTGTGGTACATGAATGTAATGGAAAATTACTGTACTATAAGAAACAATGGAAAGGAAGAATTCAAAGAAACCTGAGAAAACTTCTACAAACTGATGCAGAGTAAAGTAAGTGGAATTAGGAAAACAATATAAATAAAGACTATAACAATGTAGATGGAAAGACCAGCAGCAACTGAAAAAATGAAAACTGGATGCTGCAAGGATATAATGACCAAGTTTGTCTCTAAAAATAGAGGAGAAAAAGAACCTTCCTCCCTTCTTTGCAGGGGTGGGGAGGGGAAAGGGGAAGACAAGATTTTTGATATGGAAAATGTCATAGACTTTCAGACTTGGTTGATATGTTGATTAGTTTTGCTAAACTACTTTTTAGCCCTTTTCTTTTCATTTCTTTCTTTTTTATAAGGAGCTGCTGCTATCTTAGTTGGAGTAGAGAAGAGTGCTTTTGGAAATGAAACTGATGCAAAACCAAAAGATATCAATAAAAAATTTAAAAAAAAAAGACCCTGCAGACCCAACCACTCCTGCTCAGCACCCCTCCCCCCACTCAGTCCTCTTCAGAGTTCATGGGAGCAGGCAAACCGCTTTTGAAAAGATACCAGTAAGGTAAAATCTGTTTTTTATTAAATAGCATGTCAGTTCAGTCCAGAAATGAAAGTATAGATATTGTCATCTTATAAATATGAATATGACCTTAGATCTGGATGGATACCACCTGGGAGACCATCAGAGACACAGCTCCCTCTCTACTCCCTAAGCGCTCTTAAACTACTGTCTGAGAGTCTTTTCTTTTACGTCTCTCAAAGATTTTAAGCAGCTATTAAATTCCTTCTGGCCTGGTAATTGGAAAATCTCTAGCATATCATTTGTCCAGAGAAGCACCAAAGGGAAGTACTTAAAGAAATGGACTTGGAATCAGGAAGACCTGAATTCTAATCCTGTATTGGATACTTACTAGCTACATGACCATGGGAAAGTAATCCACCTTTCCCAGCCTCAAAGGTCCCTTCTAGCTCTAAATCTCTGATCCTGTGATCCGTTTTCATCTAACCTAGTGTTCTAACCTTTTTTCCCAAAGTGGCTCATTCTCAAGCCTAAATCAGTTTTTCCTCAAAGCATCTAAAAGGGCAGACCTTCAGAACAGGATGGAACCTAGTGACTGAGCAGCAGCAGATGACTTGCTCCAGGAGCTTGGGCCAAAGCTGGCAAATGGCATATCCAAGAATATGTTTTTCACTCTGCAGGAGTGATCTTCCATGACTTCAGTCAGAGCACACAGTTACTCCCTGTGTACAAAGCTGGCAAAAGCCTAACCCTAGTACCTGAAGCCTGCTGGGGGCCTAGTACTGTTCCAGCAGTGCTAGGGAGGCAGCTTGGGCTATATATAGATCCATCCATCTTGGGAGCCTCTCTCCCATGCCCTCCTCCTCGGGCATCCAGCCATTCTTCAGGGAAATCTGGATAGCTGCTCACAACCCACCTTTACTTGGCTTTTCCTACATCTGGCTCTTCAAACAAATGAGGGAGGGAAAAAGCCCATCTGCAGAGTTTCCTCTCAAAAAGGGGGGTCGGTGGGTCTGACATCATTTGGCGTGTAGGGAGCTGCAAGACTGGAGATGGATCAGGACATCTGCAGCCCAATCACAAGTCTGATGATTTTTGTCATAGCCACAAGGCCCATCCAGTTAAACATAATCACCACTGTGTGCCAAGCTCTGATTCTTGCCAACCTTGACTGCCTGGTGTTGCTCACATGGAGCAGTGTCATTTGCTAGGAGGGCTCTACTTTTCACCATTGATCAGAGTGGCATAGTGAGGCACATACCAACGCTGGAAGGCTTTCAAGGGTCCTTGTGATCGTATTATGGTAAACTGCAGAGCTGAAGGAGGAACAAGACGTTTCTCTGATCCAAACTGGGGACTGCCTTAAGCTGAGAGCCTAGCATAGTCTTTAGTGCTTTTGGGGGGAGTTTGAGGATTCTGGAGATGCAGAAATCTCTGGCTTTGAGGGTTTATGAGTGGGCCTCCCAGAAATAATGAATGGGCAGAAAAGATTGTAAATACCTGGGTAGAGTTATGTATCTGGTGGGTTCAGTCTCGTTGACTGCTAAGTATGGTAATTATTTCTTGGGCAGGGGTTTCTTATCTGGGGGCCTTATCCACAGATCCCATGGATAGATTTCAAAGGATCTATGAACATAGATGGAGGGGGAGGAAATGCATCTTTCTTTTCACTCATCTCTAACTCAAATTTAGCATTTCTGTCTATTATGAATTTGAGCAACATTAAATATTAGGGTCCTTGAGGCTTCACCAGACTGACAGATGGGTGGATGACACAAAAAACATGAAGAAACCCAGCTCTGGGGAAAGAGACTGGACCTATGACTTTATTATCACAATGACTGCTGACATTCATAAAAATGTTTTAAATGTACAAATTACTTTATGTATATTTTTACATATATACGGTTCAAATTTTACAGATATGCATACAATTCAAATCTGATCTCAGACACTTACTATGTGACCTTGAGCAAGTCATTTAACCTCTGTCTTCCTCAGTTTCCTTATCTGCAAAATGGGGATCATAAAACACTTATCTCCCAAAGTTATTATGTGGACCAAATGAGGTAATATTTATAAAATGCTTGGCAAACCTTAAAACCTTATGTATAGATGCTACCTATTACTGCAATGGTCATCATTGCCTTTAAGTAAAACTTTGCAATCAAACTCTTAATCTGTTGTCTGCTAAACCATGGAAACCTGTATGCTAATTTTACCCCCATCTCCTCTCAGGCTCCAGGGAGCACTGCAGGGACCAAGATGGTAGTGACACCATTTTCAGGGTCCATGACCAGAGCTTTACGTAGGGTGGGACAATCTGGAAATGAAGATACTAATTAAATTAAATGAGAGACTAAATAACATAACTAAATAACTTAGCTGTTCTCAAGGTGCCCAAAGTAGCCTGTCACTCAAACAACCGACAAGCATATAGTAAGCACTTACTGCATATCAGGCACTAGACTAGGTGTTGGGTCTACAAACACAATATGAAGTGTTTCCTGCCCCTGAGAAACTTACATGAGTGAAGATGGCACAAATATAAAGAAGTAACAAAACCTAAACAATATGTATATAGGTAGTTAGGTGGTCCAGTAAATAGAGTGATGGATTTAGAGTCAGGAAGACCTGAATTCAAATTTGACCTCAAAAACTTACTGACTGGGTGACCTTGGGCAAGTCACTTAAACCCTGTTTGCCTCAATTTCCTCATCTGTAAAATGAACCAGAGAAGGAAATGGCAAATTCCTCCAGTATCTTTGCCAAGAAAACCCCAAATAGGATCACAAAGAGTCTCCCATGACGAAAATGACAACAACATAGATCAAAAACAGAGGAGTTGACAGGGCATCAAAAGAAAGAGTATATGTTGGGCTCCACGCCAACTTAGGAATTGTGATATGTTATATAAAACAGCAAAGGATACTGAGGAGGTTAGTCTGTATCTCAAGTCAGTCTACATCTGGGTGGGGGGGTTGCAGTTTACCCCCTCACCACCACAAGAGCCATCCAGTCATTATCTTCATGCTTCATGGTCCCCCATGAGTCTCATGTCACATGTCATGGCCACAGTTCCTTTTTCTTGCCCAGCCTCCTCCCTGGAATCAATGAGTTGAGATAGTACCCCATTTTCCCTGAGCCCCAGAATTACAAAATCCCTGGTTCCCATTCCATCCAAGGCAGACCAGAGCTACCACTATCCTGCCTCTAAAATCTACTTGCCCAACACATTGAAAGATCTATGTGAACCCAGCCTGAGCCAAGGCTTGTCTAGAAGGACCTGGGCAAAGGTCCTATAACAACAACACTAACATCTAATACTTACACGGTACCTATTCTATTCTAGACACTGTGCTAAGTTCACATGATTAAATATCCAAGGCCAGATGTGAGCTGGCCCTATCCCCTTCTTCTCTTGTGCTCCAACAAGCACTGCAGGGACCAAGACTGTAGTGATGCCATTTTCAGAGTTCAACCAGAGCTTTAGCTGGGGTGGGACAACCTGGAAACTAAGGTGCTAATTAAACTAAATGAGAGACTAGTTCATTGTGTTCTTGATTCCAGGTCCAGCACTCTACCAACTGAGTCATAAGCCCATCATTATGGCCCTCTGTTTCTGAGGATTCAGCTTCTCCCTATCACGGTGCCCCCATCTACTCCTTCCCTTAGTATTTGTCTCCTCTCTAGAATCAATGAGTTGAAACAGTCCCCACATTTTCCCTGAGCCCCAGAATTACAAAATCCCTGCTTCCAATTCTGTCCAAGGCAGACCAGAGCTACCACTCTCCTGCCTCTAAATTCTACTTGCCCAACACATTGAAAGGTATATGTGGAGCCTGCCTGACTTGCAGGAATGCCAGGTGAGGCCCTTTTACCAGCACTAAATTCTCTATGGAACTGAGAATGGAAAAAGAACCACCTCAGTCCCCATATACCACCCCCCAACACACACACACACACACACACACACATCTCCAGCTCAAAAAACCCAGCAGGGCTCTCAAAGTACTGCCAAGTTGGAGTAACACATTAGAAGGACTTTTTCCCCTTCCCTCAACTCCTATAAGGCTGGAAAACTACCAAGAGAAAAGATTGATTAACAGAAGATACCATATGCCCTGTGGAAACAATGAAAGTTAAAGCAGGCTGACTGACTTGGCTGGCTACTCTTTCTCCCAGCTGTCTTGGGAAGGCTTCAGAAACTAGTGGGGAAAGACGTCAGAGGTAGCCTTTGCTTACTTTTCCTTTCCAGCCATTCGGAAAGACTGAAGCCCTATCCAGCACTGAATTTGGCAAGGCAACTGGACACAATAGAAGAGTTAATGAAATGATTAAGTGTCTAGGCACCACAGTTTCATTTTATTTATTTAACTTTTATTAACCTCCACTGAAAGTCTGCCAAAATCCTCACATGGTACAGGAAAGCCAAGAGAGATGCTATCTTTCAACCAGGCAAGATTCTCACTGACCTTGTATTTCCTACCTTTCCTGAGACTGAGGACCGAGTTCTCTCATTTACTCTCTTTGAGTCATATCCCCTAAAGATAGTAGAAGGAATTTTGAGTTGGAGACAGGGGAAAAGAAAATCCATATCTGACTTGTGACGAAATTTTATCTTCTTCAAAGTTGCTGTATTTCAAAAGGCCAGACAGCACAGGAACTCCAATCCCATATCTCTAGCAAGGATGAGGCAGTCAACTTAAAGCAGTCAGTGTTTGGAAGCTAGCAAACCAAGTATTTTTGATCAAGGAGTTCACAGTAAATATAAATCTCCATGTTCCCATCCTGGGATCTCTAAGAATGTTTTTTGCCCATTGGTACTTTCACCATTGGGTGAAACTATGGTACCAATTTTCTTTTCTAAGAAGCAGGTTCTTTCTCTGGGCCCAAGCTTTCAAATAATTTGAGGAGATAGATGTATACACACACACACAAATAGATGTATATATATGTATAGATGTATGTATAGATAGTTGTATATGATATGTATAGATATATACGTATAGATAGATGTATACATACACACAAATACATGTATGTATATTTATGTATATATGTATGTGTGTATGTATATGTATGTATCCTGTGTGCATGTGTATATATGTATGTGTGTATATATAATTATACACACATACATGCATATACATATAGGGATATGAAAAGAGAGATATCCCATGCTTTCCATTTTATTGCTTTCTTATGGAAAAGCTTTTGATTGTGTCCTGTTTACTTTGCCTAAAGAACTCACTGAATATTGACTAATCCAAATGTCACATATACTATTTGATGGGCTTTTAGCAGCTGCTATCTGAAGGAAAGAAGAATTACTGGTAAGTGCGTGAAATCCAAGTTCTAATTAGGTGATGTAATGACTAGAGCACTGGGCCCGCAGTCAAAGAGACCAGAGTTGAGGTTCCATCTCAGATATTTACTAGCTATGTAAGCCTGAACAAGTTACTGCATTTACTGCCTCAGTTTCTTCAGCTGTAAAATGGAGACTAAAATAGCACCTGCCTTCTAGGGCTCTGGTGAGGATAAAATGAGACAATATTTATAAAGTGCTCAGCACAGTGCCTGAAATGTAGTAGGTGTTTAATAAATGCTTGTTTCCTTCCTTCCTTCCTTCTTGTGAATTGTATGCTCCTTAATTGGCCATATCATTATGTTAAAAGTCTTGACTGAACTTGAATCACTGTTATGAAAAGCGAGATGTTCAAAAATACTTCTGGGAATTAAAACACATTTTCATAACTCTGGACCATAATGGCTTAGATGAAATATCACCTCCAGTCCTGGTTCATCAGTCTTGTGTGATCCAGGCAAGTTTAAAAAGCAAATGATTCCCAGCAGTCCTTGAACAAGCAAAACATGGCTCTCATTCTTTCATACTCTGTGTTATCCTCCTTCCAGTTGGATTTTTTGTGTTTTCCTGGACTACTTCGCTAATTGGAAGGACTGATTCTACTTTCCTCCTTTTTTCCTGGAACTCTGCACCCGTGCACTTCCCTCCTGTGCTGTATGAACCAGCTCCCAGGCTCTTCTCTACTTTATACTTAATAGGTACCAGTAATAATATCTAGCCTTTACATAGCATTGTAAGGTTTGCAAAATGCTTACAGATATCATTCTATCTTAACAACAGTCCTGGGAGGTAGGTGCTATGTTTTATTCCCGTTTTACAGATAGTGAAACTAAGGCAGACATTGCTAAGGTGTTTGCCCAAGATCACATGCAGCTAATAAGTATCTGGGGCAGGATTTTCATGCAGGTCCATCTAATGTCAGGGGAACTAGGTGGTGTAGTGGAGACAGTGCTGGGCCTGGAGTCAGGAGCACTCATCCTCCTGAGTTCAGAGGTGGTCTCAGACTTCCTAGTTGTGTGACTTTATCCTGCTTGCCTCAGTTTTCTCAAGTGTCAAATGATCTGGCGAAGGAAATGGCAAGCCACTCCAGTAGCTTTGCCAAGAAAACCTCACATGGGGTCATGAAGAGTTGGAAATGACTGAAAAGACTGAACAGCAGCCACAAAATACATTGAAAGCCAGGTGCAGGTTCTTTCCGCTCTGCCACCTAGAGATGCCCAGTTGTTTCCAATGGATTACCTTATCAAATTGTGATTCAGACCTTCAAGGCCCTTCCTGCCTTCTATCCAGCAGTAGCACTTGACAAGCACAAATTATTAAATGTTGCTTTCATGTTATTTAAAACAATAAGACATTCATGAGAGAAATATAATGCTAATATCTATACCAGAGCAAGATAAACAAAGAAAAGCAACTACAGATGCCTATCACTAATAAAAATCAATTCAAACATTTAAAATAAAATTCTAGTAAAATAAGCAATTAGCCTTAATCATAGAAATGGAAACTGTGTCTTTAGTAATGAATTGTTCATTGTACATTAGCAGGCCACCAAGGAATCTATCTTGTTCTAATTAATTTCATCAATAGCCACTGGTTAGGTAAAACATAACAGGTTGTCTCTTGGATGGTGATAGAGTTCCCCTGCCTTTTGTGATGAGTGACCACCTTACTTTCATCTGAAACTTTATGGTTGACATGTTCACTAAGCCAGGGGAGAGGCATTTGGAGTTTACAGAAAAGGGTCTACCCCAAATATCACTTTTATAAAGAAATCCACTGTATTCTCTTTTCCCAAAAGGTTGCTTTATTATTTTTATTGGAGTGACATTTGTGGGGAAAGGGTCACTACTAAATTCAAATAACATGAGTGTGTATGCATTCACACACAGCAAAATCTAGCACAATTTCCTGTATTAGCATATTTTAAAAATTGCCTTGACAGAACAGAATGATTCTAATTTTCTCTCTGTCTCCTTTTTTTCCTTTTTCTTTCAAGGCTCAACTCATGGGCTGTCTTTCACAGGAATCCTTTCCTATTACACACACACACACACACACACACACACACACACACACATTATTAGCCTTCTCTCCTGGCTCTGCAAATCATTCTTTATAGTCTTATGTTTACATGTTGTATCTAGAGAGAAGGTAACTTGTTGAGGGTAAGGGTCTGTTTCTCATGTTTTTCTTTGTATGCTATCCCGGCAGCTAGATGGTACGATGGATAGATCACTGGATCTGGCCTCAGGAAGACTTGACACTTAGCTATGTGATGCTTCCTCAGACACTTAGCTATGTGAAACTTATTTGCCTTAGTTTCCTCAACTGTAAAATAAGGATAGTAACAGCATTTTCCTCAAGGAATTGATATGAGACTCAAATGGAATAGTATTTGTAAAATAATAGTAGGTACTGTATAAATGCTAAATATATTATTTTCCAAAGAGCCTAGCATGGTCCTTGAAACAGCAGGCGTTCAAAGATTGGCCGGATTGGATGCATTGAGTCTTTCTGATTTCGGACCAGGACCTCTTCTTTAAGAGGGTTTTTAGCCCCCATGGAGAGCTAGGCCTCCGTGCCAGTGGAGGCCGTCTTCGCTACCTTGGCTAGAGCATTGTAGCCACAAGTGCTGAATTAGATTCTGGGCGGCTACGAGAATTCTCTCGCTGTGAAATAAGCTATCCAACCCGCCAGGAAACAGATTGAAACCACAGAGTCAGCAGATAAAGCTTCGGTTCCTGTTCCCTAATTTCCATCGCTCTCACACAATGCGCTGGCTTGTCACATGGAGCGTGTGCATTCACTCTCCTTCTTTCTGCCTTGTTATTCTGTCAATTTCTTAATCTATTTACACTGACTTTATTTTTAGTGCGTCTATTGTGACAGCGAATCCTGGAATTGCCTTAGCTGTTTTCTGAAAATGGCCATTACCAAATCATAATGCCTATCCCAGATAAAAGAGTGCAAGGGCCCCAGGCAATTTCTGGGAGTCCTTAGCAGCTGTCTGCGGTTAGAACTGCATATCAATTCCCACCTTAGAAGGGCTTATTATGCTATGATAAGGGAAGGGTGACAGAGAAGAGAGCAGCTAAGGTTTACTATTTGGACAAAACTCTCCCCCCAAATGCTAAGTTGCTTCCTCTTTCAGAGTTTCTTCACATTAATAGCTCCTCTCCCTCCTCCCAATCTTTTGCTGGCACACTACAGAAAAATGCAAATGATCCAGGATCCAATTAATTGCTGGAAGGTTGCAGCTGGCTTGGACGCCCTCACAAAGGCCTGGTGAAGTTGGGGGGGTGGGGTGGGGGGAATGCACACACAGGCACATGTGGAAGGCATCTGATTGCCAAGAGAAATCAGAGCTTGTTACTGAGGCAATGACTCTCTTCAACCAAGCCATTGTTTAGACAGAGTGTCCATGCAAACTGACCATTTTTAGATTGTAGCCCATGGCAAAAGAGTTGGCAGAAACCCCTTCCCCTCCTCAACCACACGCTTCAGTAAGGAGTACATAAAGAGAAACAGCACGAGACAATCGTGGTCAAGTCATACTGCTGTGAGTCTCGGTTTCTCCATCTATAAAATGAGAGCTGGACTATATGATCTCTAAGGTCCATTCCAGGAACAGACAAGAATTCTTCTCAACTGAATCAACAGATGTTTAATTCTGCAAACATTCAATGAATACTTACCATGTTCCCTGTGCCAGGTATTACGAGGGTTATGAGAACTGATGACAGTGGAATTCTGAAAAGATCTGAATCTTCCTAGAATTTCAAAATCCACTTGCAATAGAACAGATTTCAGGAAAGAGATTTGTAAATAGCGCTCAAGCCAAGGCACTTGGGGAAGTCCCTGGGAAGGGCACCCACTGGTTTTAGCTTGCAACAGTAATACAACCCAGTTCAGCCATCAGTTTAGAAATTCAACAGTTCAATTCAGGTCAACAAATATTTATTAGGTGACTTTTACATGTTGGATACTACAAGTGCTAGGTGTGAGGGATACATAAATCAAAATGAAATAATCCATACCCTCAAGGAGTTCACATTTCCCAGGGGATCCAACACATATGAAAATTAGTAAAACAAGGTAATTCAATGGCAAAATGTGTGGAAGTGCTAGGGGCACCAGAAAAGGCTTCTTGTGAGAGGTAACACCTGTATGTACTAAGATCTGAAGGAACCTAGGGATTTTGAGGGGCAGTGGAGATGAGGGAGGAGCCTATTCTAAACATGGGAAATACTGAGGCCCAGAGGTACAAAAGGTGGGCCTAGGTAGAGTTCAAGGAATAGTAAGTAGGCCTGTTTGATAACATAGAGCCGACAAAGAAGAGTCATATGAAATAAATCTGGAAAGATAGGTGGGACCCAAATTGCAACTGACTGGCACTTTGACCTAAGGAGATTGTATTTTAGTTTAGAGGTAATAAAGAGTCCGTGAATATTTTTGAGCAGGACCTGTGTTTGAGGAATATTCATTTGGCAGCTGTGAAGAGTGTGGTTTAGAGAGGCCAGAAGCTAAAAAATGATTAATCAAAAAGCATTTTTCAACAGCTATTGTGTGTCAAATACTATGTTAGGTACTAGGAATACAAAGGTAAAATTAAAACAATCTTTTCCCTTTAAAAGTTTACCTATTATTGAGGGTGTAAATATATTCAGACATAAGTAAACTCAGAACACACATAAATTAGATATGCAGTGAACAAGGGAAGGGGTCATAAGCTAGAGGTCAATTAGGAGTATATTATAATGGTTCAGGAAAGAGATGAAGGCTTAAACCAGTGCAGTGACCATGTGTGGAGAGAAGGGGACAGTTGTGAAAGATGTCAAGACAGCATGGATAAGACTTGGCAACTGATAGGAAATGGAGGTTGAGGGAAAGGGGAAAATTCAAAAGTTGATTCTAATGTTTCAAACCTGGTTGGGAAAAGTGCTCTTGATACAGAAACAGAAGTTCTGAGGAAGGCTGGATTTAAAAGGGAAGATACTGAGCTCCATTTTGGACATGTTGAGTTGACAACAAGATACAGATGTTCAGCAGGCTGTTGGTCATATGCAACTGGAATTCAAGAGAGAGATTAGGGCTGGCTATGTCAATTTGGGACTCTTGTCTATACAAGGTAATTGAATTGATAATTGAATCTACAGGTGTTTATAAGATCATAGAGAGTACAGAGAGAGAAGAGGACCCAAGACAAAGCTTTGGAGTATACTCATGCTTACTCAGATGGAGATAAATACAGATCCATCAAGGTAGTCGCAAATAATATAAGAAGAGGACCAGCAAAGAATAATGTCCACAAAAGCCAAGCGAAGAAAGTATCCAGGAAAGAGTTAACAGTATCAAAAGTTTCTGAAAAGTTAAGTGGAATTAAGATAGAGTGAAAAGGACATCTGAGAAAAATTCCTATAGACTTGAAAATTGCACAGGGAAATGAGGGACATGGAAATGGTAGGAATAGAAAAGTCTAGGAGCTTGACTGTAGAAAGGGAAAGAGATGGAGGACTATAAGCTGAGAATTTGGAAGGGACAAGTAAAGGTTTTTTGAGGGTCATGGAGATTTAGGCATGTTTATAAACACCAGAGAAGAAGCCAGCAGGTAAGGAGAAGTTGAAGATCATTGGTGAGTGGAGCATAACATATTGAGAAAACTGAAGAAAATAGATCAAAGATATGAGTAGAGCGATCCCCTTTGGCAAGGAGAAGGGCTATCTTTTCCAAGATTAGAATGAAGAAGAGGAGAATTGAGAGGGAGTTGATGTTCAGTAGTGTTGGGATGTGGGGTAAGGAATAAGAGGGAACTCATGGGAGATGACCTTTTCTTTCTCATTAAAGTACAAGGCAAAATCTTCTGCTGAAAGTGAGAAGGGAATGTCTCATTGGTTTTGAGTAAAGAAGAGGTTTAGTATAGCTGCTGCAGCAAATATAACAAAGTCAATCAAGGAAAAGTAAAAGGATTACTATGCAGTAGCGAGGATCCAGTTCCGCTTAGACAACAAATTTGTAGTGACCTCGGTGGTGACTATTTGACTTTGTCCAGTGGTGTTTAGCACTACAGAAATTGAACTGGAAAAGTTATGTGGTGGGAATAGCCCATGACTGGGATTCAACCACACTTGAGTTACAATAGCAGAAGGGCACAAAGAATGCAAGGGCAAAGCAGAGTGCAGAATTAAACTGGCCAACTGTAAAGTGAACGCAACAAAAGGAGGAAACTTAAATCTAAAGCAGAGACGATGGAATGGAAGATGAGGGAGTGAGAGTTGTATTGAAAACAAAGACGAAGTTTAAGAGAGATGAGGCAGAATGAGATATGGAAGAAAAGCATAGGATAAGGGATGTGAATTTCTAAATTCAGGATCATGGAAGTGACCCAGTGAGAGTGAGAATTAAGGTGTGATCTTCTCTATTAGTGGCCAAAGTGAAATGAAGATATAGGTCATGGCAGTTGGGGAGGGTGATGATCTGGTAAACCAGGCAGCTTAGAGGATCAAGTAGATAGAGTGTTAAACTTGGAATCAGGAAGACCCCAGTTGAAATCCTGCCTCAGAGACTTACTAGTTATATGACTCTCGGCAAGTCACTTTGCCTCAGTTTCCTCATCTGTAAAGTGGATTATAACACTCAAAGAGTTGTTGTGAGGATCAAATGAGATATCATATTTAAAATACTTTACAAACCTCGAAATATTATGTAAATGCTAGGTTTTATTATTTGAAGTGATATCAGCATACATATATTGACATCCCTGTTTTTGAGGTCAAGGACTGAATCCAGTACTGAACTCCTTGAGAAAAGAAGAATAAACTAGAGGTCAAGGGATAAATGCAATAATAAAAAATAAAAAAAAATACAAGTTCTGGACAGAGAGATACAGATAGACTGAATTAACCTCCAAAGAAGGGAAGTTGCCGAATAGCAGTGAAGGGGTTGGGGAGGAAGAGAATGGAAAAAGGAATACGAAATACAATAGAAAGTGTCGTCCTAAGAAATCCAAGTTCCCATCAACACAGTTCCCATCAACACCAGGACAATAGAAAGTGGGAGATAAAAAGATATAGGAGGAAAGGCAGTCTATTAATAATAGAGTGTGAGCTCCAGAGAGCAAGAACTCAACTGACATCTAAACCAACCTAATCCCACATGCCCATCTACTAACTGTGAGGTGCTGGGGGATCTAAAACCTGCCCTCAAGCTGCTGTAGAGCAAACCAAGGGATTTGGGACTAGATTTGAGATTAAGTGAAATAGGTGACTGCCTATTATAGTAATTACAACTACCCACATTCATAACAGTCCTTTAAGGTTTCCAAGTATAATAGTTCAATTCAACAAACATTCTTTAAAATTTAATTGATTCCTTTTGTTTTTATATCTTACTAATTTCCAAATATACCCTTTGTCTGGTCCCCTACCCTGTGAGTCTTTCTTTGTAATAGGGAAAAGTAAAAACAAATGAAAACAAATCAGTTCAACAAAATCTATCTCCAAACACTACTGAAAGGATAATGCATTTTCTTATCTCTTCTCAAGAGTTGACCCTGATCATTAAAATTATACCATGTTCCTTACCTTTCCTTCATTGTTCTGTCCCTTTCCCCTGTTGCGATCATTGACAATTGGTTTTCCACTTACTTTACTCTGCATCAGTTCATTTGTCTTTCTGTATTTCACTGAATTCTTTGTCATTTCTTGAGACCTTGTAGTATTCCATTATGTTGATGGGTCACAGTTTGTTCAGCCACTCCCCAGCTGAGGGAACCAAACATCCTCTTTGTTTGCTATTCTCGGTTGCAGTAGCCCTTAATCCTAACAAAACATCAACCTCTAGATCAATCTAGGTTCTTTCTTTCTGGGCTAGGCACATCTCAGTTGCATCGATGCTGGCAGGTTGCAGTGGTTTCTCAAAATAACACAGTTAAAACTCACGCTCAGGATCCTTGGGGTAACCCTATTGTGAGGGAAGACATAGGTCTGCTGTTCCTAGCTATATCTCCTGCCCTATAATAGCAATGTACTTCCCCTTTAAGCCAATCATTAACTCTTAATCTTGAAACCTATGTTAATAGGAAGCAAAATTGTAACAATGACAACATGACAATCCGCCTATAAACCTGAAACATACTCTCCTGCCAGTGCATACAGTCTAGGGGAGCATGGACAAAAACTTACAGAGCTCTTCTGTGACTCTTTGCTTTCCTTCTGGACAATGCCCCTTCTTTGCTACCTGAAGTTATGGAAGCAGTATTAAGGTCTTGTACCAAACAGTAGTCCTAAGCCTGAGGTCTGCAGAGCTTCCTAAATCTGCTACATTGACTGGTCAATGAGGTCACATTACATTCTTTCAGGGAAAAACCAGTTCTCTGAAGACGATCTAAAAAGCTATTCAGGTCTGCTTTCAGGGCTTTGTTGAATTTCCCCCTTTAAAAAGAGTAGTAAAGAGAAAAGCAGGCAAGCTTCTGGGGAAATTCCCCTCAGATAGTACTAAAGCGCAGAGCAGCCTTTTCCTAGTCAACTCTCTAAATACTGGAGGAATCATCTTTCTCCAATCAACTCCCATTTGAGCTGCCTTCAAATCACACCAGCTCCCATCAACTTTGAAACCTTCCTGTCTCTGGTCAGTTGGTTTCAGCCTGGCTTTATCAACTCAAGCAGTTGCTTTTCTCTTCTGTCTCCATTTTGTTTCTACTTACTTTTCAGCACTGTTGGTTTGTCTGTTCCATTGGCTTCTGGTTTCACTCTCCTGGATTTTGGTTACCATATGGAGCTTCTAAAATGAATTTCTATCTTCTAACTCCCCAGTTTTTCTCTCTCCTCTCTCAAATTAGCTCCTCCTTATGGGAAATAAATTACCTTTCTCTACTTGGTTAAAAAAAAAAACCCAAATCCACATTTCTGTCAGATATGACACAAATAGTGAATATACAATTTGACCTTGTAGTGACAGGTTATTTCTTTAATGCAGTTTCCTAGCATAAACTTTAAAGTCCTAAAAACAGTCATAGGTGAATTAGCTACTTGGAAACATTACAATTCAGTCATCTTTACCATCAGTCAATATTTTTACCTCTGAGTGTGAAGCTATTTTACTTTCACTCTGGCCTCTCAGAACTTTCTGTATTTCCCCTGAAGCTGCTTTTCCCTTTGTTTCTCACACAAATATTATTTTTCTAATACTTTCAGTAAATAAAATAAAAACATCACAAAAAATGCTGCTAGGGTCATTTTGATACATATGGACCTATTTGTTCTGTCTTTGACCTCTTTGGACTATAAGTTGAGCAAGGAAATCTCTGGATCAGTCAAAGGGAATAGATATTTTAGTCCTTTTTTAAATTCATAATTCCAAATTGCTTTCCAGAATGTCTGGGCCAATTTACAGTCCTTGACAAATATTTATTAAATACCTGCTATGTAAAGAGGCAGCTAGATGTCAAGGACATATTCTTATATTAATATGGCAGCTGTGAGGAATGTGGTTTGGAGAAGCCAGAAGCTAAAAACAATCAAACAATCTATCAACAAACATTCATTAAGCGGATATTATGTGTCAAGAACGGTGCTCGATGCCAGGGACACAAACATAAAATTCAAACAGCCCTTTCCCTCTATATATCATGTCTGTCTCTCCTTCTTTCCACCCTTGTCTCTGTCTCTGTTTCCATCTCTGTATCTCTTTTTCTCTCTCTCTCTTTCCATGAAGGTAGATAGAACTAGAATGCTGGACCTTGACTCAAGAAGACCTGAGGTCAAGTTCAGTCTCAGATATTTACAGCTGTGTGACTCTGAACCAGTCACTTTAATCTCTGTCTGCCTCAGTTTCTTCAGCTGTAACAAATAGTATTGTAAGAGCACCTGCCTCCTACGGTCATTGTGAGGACCAAATGTGTGATAATATTTGTAAAGCACTTAGCATGGTACCTAGTATTCAGGAGGTGCTTACTAAATGCTTATTTTCTTCCTACTGTGCCAAACACTGGAAGAAATGGAAAGCTTAGATAAGAATTAGTTCCTGACCTTATGACACTTGCAGTCTACAAAAAAAACAAACAGGAAAAAAACCCATAAAAATGAATCAAGATAGGATTGGACTGATGATTTTATTGGTGTAGGGAAGTCCCAGATGAGGAAATTCCTTCCATCGGTTCAAGTTAGCAGCTCCTTCTATGCAATTTGTGGCTCAGAGCCTTGCCTAGAACACTGAGAGTTTAAGCACATTTCTTGCCCAGGATCACACGGCCAGTATATGTCATGAACCCAGGTATTTCTGGCTCCAAGGCCACCTCTGTATCTGCAATACCACATGGCCTCTCATAATGATAGATCTGACCCCCTAAATGCATTAAGTAGGTCCAAACAAAATATTCTGCATGGCAGGTCCTAGGGAAAATTCACTGCTGACACAGAAGATAAGAGAAACTTTCCTATGGGAGTTGGGCTGAATATCAGGCTTCCTAATACCAAATGAGAGGCGAAGTGATGTGATAGATCTGAAAGCCAGTCTGGGAGTTAGGAAAACAGACAGACACAGAGACAGACAGACACTAAAGACAAACAGTCAGAGAGACAGGTAGGCGGACAGAGAGACAGACAGTCAGAGAGATAGGAATACAAACAGGAAGAAAGAAAGATAAACATTCAGACATACTATAGATATATACTACATATAGATATACTATAAGTAGATATGTAGACAGACTGACAGATATATAGATAAATGGACAGAAAGATTGCTATATAGATAGATAAACAAGCATTCAGATAGATATAAAGGTAGAGACAGAAATATAAAGACAGATAAACAAACATTCAGAAAGATATAAAGATAAGTATACAGACATATAGATGAACAAACTGATAGATATATAGATAAACATTCAGATAGATATATAGATGGACAGACATAGACAGTCAGATAAACAGTCAGACAGATCATAGACTTAAAACAGGAAGAGGCCTTAAGAGGTCCCTGAAATCAACTCCTTCATTTTACCAACGAGGAATCTGAAGCCCAGAGGTGTTAACTGGCCTGTGGTCATGGAGCTAGTAAGTTTCTGGGGTGGAATTTGAACCCAGGTCTTCTTGACTCTAGGTCCATCTACTATGTGGGTCATGTTATCATTTCTCTGATGTCATGGTCTTCTTCGAAAATGAAGGATGAACACAGACAGACAAAGTATGCTACCATGCTGGAGAGGATGGTATAGAATGGGACCAGTAGCAAATCATACTATCTCAACATTTTCAATATTTAAATGCAGATGAAATCAAAGAAAAATGAACCTCAAGGACAACAGTGGATGAAAGAAGTCAGAGATAGAGCCCCTAGACTCTGAAGAGTGTGGCAAGGAGGATATGCTTTTTTTGATGGTTGGAGTGATTATTTTGTGTGTATAGTTCATGTTTTAGTTGCCTCTGGATTCACAAAAATTACTGTTTAATATAGAATTTTTAAAAAATGTTTGCATCAGTTGGCTCCATCTCCTCTCCTTGCTTGCCTTTAGTTGTATGCGAAAGAAGGGTAAGGTTAGATTATGCAATGATTAGTAAATGTTGGTACCTAATTATGCCCAATGCTATATTTTCTTTACTGCTTGCTCTAGATGCATTTCATGCTGTAGGTGTATATATTTTAATAAATATAGAAATTATGCATTTATATATTAATGAAAACTTTTAGAAAACTTTCCCCCGCTTAGGATAAAACCAGAATTGATTGCAATAGGGTGGTACCCATATCTATGTCTATTCACATCACAAGACTATAAACCAAGCATATATTCCACTTTCTGTCAAGGGTGGCCTCTTGCCTGAATTGCAGGCCTAACACCTAGGAGAAATCAAACAGTTCCCTACATGATAATTAACCTTGCAAACCCAAAGCTATAAAAACCTGCAAAATCACATCAATTAAAATGCAAACGCCACTGAGAACAGGGTACACTGGGAGCAGCTCTGAGAGCTGCTTGTTAAATTTTCAGTGTTAGCATTTATACCTCAGAAACTGGCAGTGATACAAATCAGAACTTGATTCATTTTCCTATTGATTGTATAGATTTAAGGTGTCAACAATGCAGATTAAACTTAAAAGTATGCGTATACATCTACTTTTTTCAGCCTGAAAGTCTGGTTGTTAAACATTTACCAGCACATCACTGACTCAGAGGACCCTAAACCAATATTTCAGTTATCACTTAACACTTTGGCATGATTAATAAGAAAGACAAACAGCCCTGGTAGTTGGGAGAGGAGATGCCAGGAGAGAAGCAAAACGACTTTGTAGGGGAGATGGGAACATGTTAAAGACAAGCTTTGCCTACTTCACTTTTTTCTTTTCTCTGAGGCCTGGCCTGACTTCAGGAGGCCAGTGAGCCAGGTTTTCTGTCTTGTATTTCAAAGTCCTGCTACCCTTTGAAATACAAGACCAGAGGCCCAGAAAGAATATGCACAGGCTGACCCTGTTCATAAACATAATTTAACAGCACAGATGTTTGAATTAGTGCTCCAGCTTGAGGCCCTGAGATTTTCACAGACCTTCCTTGTTAAACATTTGTGACAGAAAGACAAGTTGACTGTATTCTGCCTGACACTGGAAAAACAGAGAATGCGCTGTCCAGCGGTCCATCCACCTTGGAGGCCTCTTGCTTTTTGGAAAGATGAGACTTGTTCATAAGGTTCTCGGCCAAAAGGATTGGAAGATGTTTCTTGATCCCTGTGGTGATCTCTGAACTTCAACACCGTGATAATTACCTTTGTCTTAAAAGGTATAACTGTGTTATTACTGGCGATAAAATTATCCAGGCCCTTTAAAAAATGCAGCTGTGAAATTTGATCCCTTTGCCCTCCCGAAACAATGGATTCTACAAGTTACTGAGAAGAGTTTTCCTGTATTTGCTTTAAATTTACCAGCCCTTAACCTTGAGTGATGCTTTGTCCTGGCAGTTCTGCTTCATCTTCATTATTTCCTGCCTCATTTCAAGACTCTCTCTTTTCTGGGCTAAGTAGCTTCTGCTTTTTTTTTTTTTTTTTTATCTTTTTCCTCCTCATTCTTTTCATGCATTTGTCTCTGTGGCCCAGGCTCTTCACCATCATCAGTCCAAGCTCTCTATGCTCCCTGAAGATTGTGACTTACAGTAAAACCTCCTTAACCTGGATTTCACTCATTCAGAAGGTGTTATAATTGGGCTGACATCTGTCTCTCCTCTTGCGCTTCAATATTTGGAAGGCCTGTGAATTTCTGAGTGTGAAGAATCCCACTCCTGATACAGTTCACAACCCTAGAACCTCCGGGGGAGGTAGCCACTCTTTTATCTTCTACCTTTATAACATTAGCACTCAGCACAGTGTCTTCTACAGCTTTCATAATAACTAATAAATGCTATTGAATGGGAAAAAGGACAAGTGAATTCATTAATTAGTTAATTGATATGACTTAATAGACTTCTTCTTTTATTAGTGGGACAAAAAATCCCACACATAATGCTGTAGTCAGCCTCATGAAGACCGTCTCCAAACTTAGACTTAGGGTTATGGAGAGGATGAAATGAGAAATATATATATATATATATATATATATATATATATATATATATATATGTATGTATGTATATGTATGTATATATGTATGTATATATGTATGTAAAGTACTTGGCAAACCTTAAGGTGCCATACAAATTCTAGCTATTTATTATAAGGCTGACATCCTCAGATGAAAATCCTACAGTCTGTATTCATATCCACACTTGGAACCTTTCTAGTGGAGCAGAGGGAAAAGTAGCCTAGAACGCTTTCCCAAAATGAAGATTCTGGGAAGAACTCGTTAATGGCAGGAGAGGTCCTCCTGCTTGCCAAAAATGTTCCCTCTTCTTGTGGAAGATGTTTCATATTGAACAGAACCCAAATGGAAGACTCCCAAGGGATGACAAGGCCTCTAGATACTTCTAGATGTGAATGACATTCCACTTAATTCAACAGACATTTAGGGAATACCTGCTATGTCCCAGGTATGGGAGATTCAAAAACAAAGAGACAAAACAGTCCTTGCCTTCAAGGAATTTATATTCTACTGGGAGAAAATAATACACACACAGGCAAATATACAGAGAGAGTAAATAGGAAGTAATTTCAATAGAGAAAAAGAATTAATTTCTCTATAGGGAATAAGTGTGGGGGGAGGGCGCAGTAAAGGCCCACCCTAGGAAAGAGCCCTGAGATGTGCGGGAGAAGGAAGCTAGAGATTCTATTGGACAGGTGAGGATGGCAGAGACAGGAGAGCAGGGGCACAAGACGGGCTTGTCATGTGCAGAACGAGTAGTTTAGAGAGAGTAAAAAATTTCCCCTTGCTGAACCTGGATGTGGAATCCCTATAGTTCTTCAGGTGATAGGCCTAGAGTCAGGAAGCTAGGAGTTCAAATCCAGTCTCAGACAGTTACTAGTTGTGTGACCCTGAACAAGTCACTTAACCTCTCTCTGCCATCACTTTCTCAACTGTAAAATGAGGGGGTAATAGTAATCTCCCTCTCTGAGTTGTTGTAAGGGTCAAATGACATAATATTTGTAAAGCACTTAATACAGTGCATGGCACATAGTAGGAGTTTAATAAATGCTTACTGATGGCTTCTTTTCTTCCTTCTCTCAGGGTCAGGGTTAAACAGGGTCAACTGGCAACGTTAAAGAATGAGTATCTCCCAGGGTAATGTTCCATACATCCTTAGGATGATGCCTGATGAACTGAGGGGACAAACGTATGAGCTGGATCATGGAACTATAGATTGAAAGTCAGATGGGACCTTAGAGATAATTTGCCCAAACCTTTTGCTAGTGAGGAAACCATAGCCCAATAATAAAAATGTAAAAACAATTTTAAAAAAGAGCTGAGAGTTGAACCTGTGTCTTCTGATTCCAAACTCAGCATTCTTTCCACTTTACTGTTAGTTAGGAGCCAATTAATGAATAAACATTTATTTATTTTAATTGACCAAGCATATTTCCAATGTCTTCTATATGCAAAGCATTCTTGTAGGTTCTGATACTGTCTGGACCATTGACCTCTCCTCTCCCAGTCTTTTGTTTACCCATATTCAAGGCTCTAGTTTCTCAGGGCTCTTAACTCTTTGTATCATGGACTCCTTTGGGATTCTAAAGCCTACGGACAACTTTCTCCTGAGAAATGTTTTTTTGAATGCATAAAGTAAAATAGACAGGATTAAGAAGGTTATCAATTATATTGAAATGCATTAACCAAAGACTTAAACAAGCTGGCAGACCCCAGGTTAAGAACATCTGAGTTAGAGGAATTGTGTATGGCTCTTTGGGGTATGACCTGTAGACTTAGCCCACCCTGGGAAATGGGCCTAACTCAGAGGAAAGATCAACCATACTGGAACTCAGATAACTTGGGTTCTAGTCTCTGTGGACCTTAAACAATGCAGCCTTGGGCAAGTCAACAGACCTCTCTGGGTTTATATCAGTTTACCTTATCTGTAAAATGAAGTGAGTTTTGCCAGAAGACTCTCCAATTTCACATTTACTCTGTCATGTGACTATACTCAGCAGCTTAGCCTGCATAGGTAGGGCCAGACCTGGAATCCGGCCTCCATTATGCAGAGCTGACTTTCTGACACAAGGCTTTCCTCTGCTAGTATGGGTTCACTGTAATAGCCTAAGCCAGGTCAAAAAAAAAAACCAAAGAGGGTGGCCTCTTTCTCTCCCCTTATTACCACCTCATTAAATTGTCAGGTCTCTGCCTCCTGCCAGGAATGGCTTAATGAGGTGGAAATGGCCTATCACTATATCATCTCCTAATAATTCATATTTCTCTTAAACTTCTTAATTGATGATTATTTATTTTCTATAATAATCTTGTTAAAAAAATGTTTTTCAAGAGCCATCTTCTGCCTTTATCAGCGGAAATGCCAGCAGCAGGTAAATACCATTAGTGAGATACACTCAGGCCTGGGCCAGCTGCTGTATAATTAGGCTGAGATTAACGAAGTTGCTATTTATGGGTTTTGCAAGCCTGGAGGTATTTTATACAGTAGCACACTCTCCCCAAACAGGACATGCCTTCAGCTGCTGAGTGCACTGAGGGCTTCAGCCATGGGATGGTAGCCAACTGAGTACCAGTGGGGGAACGGAGGGGATGTCCAAGGCACCAAGGTCAAAAATCTTCTTTTAAAGTCAGGGTTATTGGGAAGTGGAGTCCTGTTATCAGAATCTCAGAAACATACCGGGTCATCTTGAGCTTGTAGGAAGGAGAAGGGTAAAACATTTTTGACTCTAGGACAGGCTAGGCCCATAAGTTCATGAGTGAAGGGAAATTCTGGGGAGAAAACATTGTCCATTAATACAGATCAGCACTGTCTCTGCAACTTAGAGAGAGTTTCCTGGGTGTTACTGAAAAGGGATCTCTGTGTTTGTGGTTGAGTAATGAGGAAAGAGATAATTTCAATCACAAACTTGGGAAAGATGCAATTTCAGCTCACATAATTGAGGTGGGTATAAAGCCTTCCATATAGGAAGCAATAGAATCTAAAAGCATCTAGTTGGTACAGTGGATAAAGCACTAGGCTTGGAATCGGGAAGATTCATCATGAGTTCAAATCTGGCTTCAGACACTTAGGAGCTATGTGACCCTGGGAAAGTCACTTAACTCTGTTTGCCTCACTTTCCTCATCTGTAAAATGATGTGGAGAAGGAAATGGCAAACTGTCAGAGTCAGTAAAGTAGGATTTTTTGCTGTTTCTGTTTGTACTAGGAAATATACTGCCTCTGAATAATGTGATTAAGGAGGACCTCCCTTCCTTCCCGTTGTTGGACCTGGGAAAAGATATGTAGGAAGGTCTACACTTTTTGTTAAGGAGGCACTGATTCTCAAGGGTTGCCGTGCCCTCTGTCTCTGAAAAGTGTATAAAGACCATGAGGTAAGTTTTACTTTGGGGCTTAGTTTTTGGAAGAAGCATTGTGTGCCAGATGAGACTCTGGGAAACCACTAAGCAGCCCCCCGGCTTTGAAAACTCAGCTGCTGGTGTTTCCCTCTCTGGTAAAGATGTATGTATGTTAAGAGTTAGACATTTGGAAGCATGTCTGTTGACTTTTGATTTCTCCGTATTTTCTCTGAAGTTTGGGGCACTGACTTTTTCCCTGAATTAACTGAATGATACATGTGCTTGATTAAAGTGATTGTTAACCCCTCAAAAGTTGCCTTTCCTTTTAGAGAAGTAGATCAAAGAACCTGTAATAGCAGGCCCCTCTGTGTATGTCAGAGTGCTTACTGTTACACAAACCATTCCAGGATCTTTGCCAAGAAAACTCCCAAAATGGGGCCACAGAGAATCGGACATGACTAAACAACAACATAGAAACAAACACTGAAGTAGGCATTAAGAGACGTGAGTTCTAGTTCTAATAATGAGTTGTAGCCTTTCTGGGTGTTAGTTTCCTCCTCTGTAAAAATAGGGAATTAGACCAGATGATCTGTCATGTTGTTTCCAACTTTAATATCTTATTAATCTATGATCTTCATGGTGGGGTTAAGGAGAGGCAAGGTGGGCAGAAGGAAAGAACTCAAAGTTGGAAATAGGGACTTTCATCAAAATTTATAAGTTTGAATTCAACAAACATTTAATTACCTGCTGTGTCCAAGGTACTGATCTACATCTGGCTTTGTGGTTGTTGTTGAGGGGTTTTCAGTCCTGCCTGACTTTTTGTTGCCCCATTTGGAGTTTTCTTGGCAAAGGAACTGAAGTGGTTTGCCATTTCCTTCTCCTGCTCATTTTATAGATGAAGAAACTGAGGCAAACAGGGTTAAGTGACTGGCCTGGAATCACACAGCTAGTAGGTATCCAAGGTCAGATTTGAACACAGTTCTTCTGGACTCCAGGTCTGACCCTCTCTCCACCCACTATGCCTCCTAGCTGCCATGTTTTCCCTCTATAAAGATAGAAACAAAAGTGTTACTGTCTCCAAGGTACTTACATTCTGGTGAGAGGGACAGAAACCCCATATTTAAGATCTTAAGATTTAGAGCTGAAAGAGATTTAGAGATCATCTAAGAGAGCTAAGTCTATCATTTTGTAGATAAGGAAGGAAGATCTAGAGTGGAAATGACTTGCCCAAGGTCACATGGGCAAGTATAACAGAAAGGATTCAATCTCTAGTCTCTTCTGACTCCAAAGTCAATATTCTTTCTACCATCCCTCACTGTTCCTAAAGCAACAGCAGTTCACCAAGCACTAGAATATTAGATGTACCCTTTTGAAGTTTCAAAGAAGTAGCTTTAGGACAAATAAAAGAAAATATTACTTTACACAGCAGGGAGTTAATTGAAGCAATCCTCCCATCACATGGTACAGGCCTCCACAAGGACTTAAGTAAATCCATGGGTCTACAGGGAAATGATAGATTCTCAAAGGAAACTAGAAATATTTTGTTGAGAGTCCTAACCTTCTGTGAGCAGCATGGGGGAAGGAGAGAGTCCACTAATACTCATACTTGACACATAAGCAACCCCTCTTCTTTTTTGATCATACATTTTTTCAGGTAACATCTTTTATTTATATTCTTCTACACTGGTTATATATGGCAGTTTGTTCATACCCACCATCTATGTGCTTCTTCGTTGGGATACTTATTTTTACTTCTCTGGAGATTGTTGTATTCCATGTCATAACAACACTGGTAGAATAAACTATTAAAAAGATGGGCCTTTGCTAAAGTTTGGGGTCATTGAAAAAGCTTAGCAATTTCCTGGAGGCAATCCAGCTTAATTCTGGACCTCCTGTTTAATTCTGGAGCTGACATGGTGTCTATTTGAAATGTCTGCTTCAGTTATGCACACTGAATGGGTAAGTTCTATGGGTTATCCATCCAACTTTATGTCATTTTCTGGCCAATAGTCATTTACCTTCCATTTGGTCTTTCTTATATGGATGGCCAGATCAAACTCTTTTGAATGGGAGACTCTGCAATGTTAGGGGGCATGTTGTAATCAGCAAAATATCAGCCATAAACTAAAGAGTGTAGAGTAACTCACAATCCAAAGTGACTCTTTGTTCAGATTGGACTCTGTCCTAGACCTCCTCTACCACAATAGCATATTTTTACATTTTTGACCTTATCTGATATTTATGCTCAGTGTTTCACTGAAAGAGGTTATTTTTATTTTTATATCTTTCAAGGAATCATGAATGATTTTGATGCATGGATAGAAGATACTTTTTTGTTGGAAGGTAGCCTTTGAGATAGTACTTGCTATACCCAAACAAATGATTTTTCAAAATTAACAAGTAATAATCGAATGGAATCTTGTATTTTCTACCTATTTTAGTCAGGGAGAAAAGCCCTGACTATTATATCCCCAGGTGCCTGTTGGAGATAGAACACTGGACAAGATGAACCATGATGGGGTCCAGGAAGGCGATTCTAAGGATGAGTAGGACAGAATTTTTCTAAAGTCACCAGTAACCCTATTTATAAATTGAACCAAGAGGTTAAAGGTATAAAATAAAGCATTTGGGCTAGAACTTTTGGAACTTTAATACAGACCCTCAAGGCACCAGACTGCTTTCCAAAATGAAGAGTAGTTAGGTGGCACGACGGATCGAGCCCTGGAGTCCGGAGAACCTGAGTTCAAATTTGGTCTCAGACATTTGACATTCACTAGCTGTGTGACCCTGAGAAAGCCACTTAACCCCCATTGCCTCACATACAAAGAAACCCCAAAAAATTAATTTTAAAAATGAAGGGAGAAACTGGAAGATGGAATTTTTCTTTTGTTGTATCACTATGAAAAGCTTTTCAGACAAATCATCTATACAATAACCCAACAGAATGTTAAAACCTCACAGTTATAAAGGACATCAGAGACCAGATAGTCATTTTCTTGAATAGGAATCCCCTCTTACTACCTACATCCTTGAGAAATGTTCGTCCTTTGGACACTTGAAGACCTCTACTAATGGATAACCAATTGTAACCAAATCAGTCAATTGTACAATGAAGACATTCTAATGATTATTTAATACCAAGGCCCCCAGAAAATCTACTTCAGGTACAAGGTAATCTCTGGGTCTGAATATCCTCAAAACCATAGCTCATAAGCCTGAGGAAACTCCAAACTTTTTTTAAAAAAGGATAAAAGAGCAGCCATAAAACATTTGCCCTGTAAACCTATGGTATGTTCTCCCACAATTAAAATTGTGTGTTTGTGTTCGTCCTTCATTGCCGAAGAAGACCATGCCATCAGAGAAATGATGACATGACTTGCACTTGACTTTGTTTTGAGTGAGGGAGGGCTGTGCAGGTCACCAGCCTCACTTCTCCTCCAGAGCTATCTCCATAATTAAAATACCATCATAGGAAAGGATACACATATTTAGGCATCATTCAGAAGGACATGCCATGGGAGCCTAGGTCATGTCTAGTGTATGAAGGGATGCATAGGTACAGAGAACATGAAAAAGCAATGAGTAGCAACACAGCCCTCTGGTACCGAGAGGTCATTAGTTGTGGTGAAGTCCTTGTGCTGCTTCCTCTGGACCTGTTCCCTGCTGGACGCTACCCTTTGCTAGGTTTACACCTGGGCATCACGCCACATCTCTACTGTTCCTTAATAGGTGCTGCATCTTTGCTACTCTCTGCCTTTGTCTCTCTGCAATGGGCTTCTTTGCTCTTTGCTGGTTGCACCACTCCACTGATTTCATGGCTGGTGCTAGGAACTGTTTCGTGTTACCAACTTCTGGGTTTCATCTCTTCAGGGCTACTCCTTTACCTTGTAGGATGTAATAACCACCAAGCCTCTCCCTGATCAGGGAAGGTTGTCAGCTGTTTAGTCATAAAAGTCACCATTCACAGAAAACAGAAGCCAGGCAGAGTGCCCCCAGGATAACAATTACACTCAGTCTTATTCCTAATTCTCCCCTTTCAGATGAAGAAATAACAGCACATAATCCCTATTCTACAGGGTAGCCTATCAAATTCCTCTCCCCTTTCCCCTACCTACTTCATTTTCTCCAATAGATTCTCCTATGTTATGTCAAATAAAGGAATGAATTATTAAACACTTACTGGGTGCGTCGCATTATGCTAAGTACTGGGCACATAACAGAAAAATAAGAGTCCCTGTTCACAAAGAACTTTTATTTTAATAGGACACAAGACACATGGAAGATTTCAGCTGCCAAGTCAGATGGAAAAGTCCTATGGTCCTTAGAGTGCTACAGCAAAGCAGAAGTTAATGACTCTTCAGGGTAGCTAGTTGATGCAGTAGACAGAGTGTATAGCCTGAAGTGAGGAGGACTCATCTTCCTGAGTTCAAAGCTGGCCTCAGACATTTACTAGCTCTGTGACCCTGGGCAAATCACATAACCCTCTTTGCCTAGGTTCCCTCATCTGTAAAATGACAGGAGAAGGAAATGGCAAATCATTCGAGTATCTTTGCCAAAAAATAGGATCACAGAGTCAAACACAACTGAAAAACAACTGAATGACAACAAAAAATGATAAAATCATAGCTATGTATGATGTTGAACTATTTGAAAGTGCCAAGAATACTGGTGATAGGAACATTTTGGAGGGGAAGGTTTTCAATAGGCAAGGCTATAGCACCCCAAAAGACAGTTACCAGGTCACATCCTCACCTGGGTTGCGTACAAGAGTATGCTGAAGTCAGTTCAATTAGCTCAAGAGAGCCAATTGTTAAATTTTCACCTTAAAATTATTAATTGTTAAATTAACACCTTAAGTTGTTAAATTTATACCTTAAAAATAGGCAAACACTACAAATCCAGGCTTGATTTATTGTTTGCTGATTGTCTAGACTTCTAGACTTAACAAAGTGATGGATGTTAAATATTTCAGATTAATCTTAAAAGTGTCTGTGTGTATAAACATGCACCAGCACACCACTGGTTGCTTCCCAGGCTATGGGTGCTGAGCTAGAAACAAAGCTAGTAGTCTGAGCATCTCGGCTATGCCCAAGGCTCTTGGGTTCAGCGTCCTCCTACAAATTCCCTAGATCCTCACCACCCTAGTCACCCTCCCCTGGATTTTCTATGTGTGGCAACCAGAACTAGAGCGATAGAAGATGTATGTGGTAAAATCTGTTCATGTTCTAACTAGAGGCTAGATTAGAAGCTTCAGGAAGACAGGAACTCAGATGTAAACTTTGTATCTTCCCCAGTGCGCAGGGAAGCATAGCACAGTAGCGGTTAAATGTTTGTTGAATGAATGGTTAGGATAGTGTGATGGCTCTGGTTGGGCAGGACATGCATAGAAAGCTTCTGCTTTGGTTCCGAATTTGAAATTATGAAAGCTAGACAGGGAGACTGACAGCAGTTTCATAGGAATCAAAATTTCCACCTTACAAATGACTGACAAAGTCTTCCACTCACATATTTTTTGCACTGGGATGCTTAAGACAGCATTTAAAATACATACAACACCTCTACTTCTTTCACACTCTCTGTGGTTTCATGTCAGCACTTTAAAAATAAGTTTCCTTAGGTTGACTTTGATTCCTTTTTACATAAAACTGAAAGTTTATAGGAACCCTTCCCCTTTCCTCTTTCCACATTTCTCTGCCCTCTACCTCCCTACTTTGGATTTTAAAGGCAAATTGAGGTTTTTCTCAGATTCTCTGCATTTTCTCTATTTTCAGTTTTGGCCACATAGGTCACCGTGGGCTATGGCTCACTCTATTATCAGGACAGCTAAAACAGAATTACCAGGGCCCCATGGGAAGGAGAGGTCCACCTTTTTGTTGTCAGGTATAAGACAAATCCCAGAGAAGAAGAAATGGATATTGAAGCTCTGTGGTGTCCTTGAGCCACCTTCTTGGGACCTGCATATATTATATATATTTCATCTTGTGAGAAATGCTTGAGATCCTCCAAGTATCCAAAATTATTGCTGATGACAGAATTACTAAAGGGTTATAATCATATAAATCACAAGGCAGTGTGATGTCATGGAAAACCCACTAGACTAGGAGTCAGTAGAGACTTGAGTTCTAGTCGTTGTATCTCCCACTAATTGATTATAACCTTGGATGAGTCAGTTCACCTGTACAGGTCCTAATTTACTCACCTCATGAAGAGGTTGGTCTAGATGAGAAGTATCAAACATAGCTCACAACACTCCCACTAACCAAATCAGACTAAAATGCAATTGGGAATACCTGACAAAATGAATAAAAATACATAAATGATGTTAAAATGTGCTGAGTCAATATGTGAATCCATAGGGATTTTTATGTGCAATTTAGTAGCCCTTGTTTCTATTTGGGCTTGATACTATTGATCTAGATGATGTCCAAGTGCAAAATGGCTGCTAGGAATTTCTGTGTTTGGAGAAAGGAAGAAGAGACATGATGGAGGTTGAAGAGATGGAGCTTATCTAGGGTGGTGTTGTTTGTCCTTCATTTTTAAAGAGGACCAGTGACATCATGGGGTGACATCTTGACTTGTGCTTGAATTGGATTTAAGTGAGGAAGAGTTGCTCAAAGTCATCAACTTCACTTTCTCTTCCTGAGTCATTGAAGTAGTATCACTACAGGACAACTGATGATGGCCTGGGATGCTGTGGATGACCTTGTCTTCAACGTTTGACCAAGTTCTAAGAACCCTACAGTGTCTGCTTAAGTCATTCACTTTCATGGTCCTTGCAGCAAATTGTTCCCATTGGTCTATTCTGCTGGAGGAAGTGTTCACATGCTTGGAGTAGATATCTCCCCAACTCACCAACAGGTTTGAGGTCAGTCAGTTAGTCTCAGTCAGGTTTAGCTCGTCTGCAAAGACAGTTTACTGGGGTGTGGTCACTGCATATGTTTTAGCTTCTTGGAGTCACAGGTGAGAGTTGGGTGACAGGTGGACACCAAAGGTGGATGAACAGTTCTGAAAAGGGCTCAGCAAGATCTCACACCAGAGATGCTAGCCCTCCCTACCAGGAAATGAAAGATATTCTGGGATACTGTTAGGTTGTTGTAATATTAAAGGAGTGACTCAGGTTTAGGTCCAAGATATTGTAGAAGGACAATGACTAGGACAAGGCTATTGTTCCAGAAGTTGGAGCTCATGGAGGAATTCAGCTGGAATGTGGCCATTGAGAATAAGAAGGAAGGAAGCATCCCAGAAATATATTGTCAGTATGCTCTAAATTTCAGGTGCCCTGTGGCAACACCCAAATCACTCTGCCCTAGTTATTTCTCTGCTTTAAGGTTCATTCCAATGGTTGAGTCTAACTTCCATTTGCAGTGTAGCCTTCTCAAATTACTTGGGTCATCTGAAAATTGAATTGAAAAAAAATTATAGTGTGGTTAGCCTCCAACTACAGAGATTTTTCACAAAATCATAGTATTTAGAGTTAGAAGGGACTTAGTTAAATATCATCTATTCCATCCTGTACCAGAAAGGAGTACCCCTCCTATAATAAATTTAGGACAAATGCTAGTGGTCATTCGGCTCTTCTCAAAGACCTCTGAGGATGGCAACCTACCATATCTGGAGTCAACTTATTCCACATTTGTACCTGTGGTGGAGCCATATTTCAAGGTCCTACCCTACAAAAGCCAGGCTCATTTTTCCTTAAGATATTGAAACTGTCCCTTGGCTTACATAAACTGATGCAAAGCGAAATGAGCAGGATCAGGAGAACATTGTACACAGTAACAGCCACACTGTATGATGATCAACTTGAATGATTTAGCTCTTCTCAGCAATAGAATAATCGGAAACAGTTACAAAGGACATTATAGAAAGAACTGATATTGTCTGAGTGCAGATCAAAGCATGTTATTTTAACTCTCTTTGTATTTTTAATGTTTTTTTTCTTTTGGTCTATTTCTTCTTTAAGAAAATGACTAATATGGAAATATATTTTACATGATTTTACATGACCTATCTAAAGTTCTTACCTTTTTAAGGGGGGGAGGTGGGTGATGGCAAGCAAAGTAGGATCTTTTGCTGTTTTTGTTTTAGTATAAAATGCCTCTGATTGAATAATGTGATTAAAAAAGATCTTCCCCATCCATTATGGGCCTGGGAAGATTTGTAGGAAGGCCCATACCTTCTGTTAATGAGGCACTGGTTCCCAAGGGTTGTGATGCCTTCTGGCTCCAGAAAGTGTATAAATACTCTGAGGGTGAGGTTTTACTTTGGGACTTACTGACTAAAAGTGTTTTGTTTGGCCAGACCAGACTCTGCGAGGCCCCTAACCAGCCCCCCACCCCTACCCCAGCTTTAAAAACCCTGTTGGTGCTTCCCTCTCTGGTAACTATGTATGTATATAATGGTCAGACAATTGGAAACCTTTCTGTTGGTCTTTATTTCTCTTGTATTTTTCTCTGTTGATGAATGATACATGTGCTTGATTAAATAAGATTGTTGACCCCTCAAAAGTTGCCTTTCCTTTTAGAAAAGCAGATCAAAGAACCTGTGATAGCTGGCTCCCCGGTGTATGTTGGGGTGCTTACTATTTGTTACAAGGTGAAAGGAAGAAAATTTGGAACTCAAAATTTTTTAAAAAGTAAATACTAAACAGGTCTTTTTGTGGTGGCCAAGAATTGGAAGTTGAGGGAACGTCCATCAGCTGGGAAATGAGCAAGATGTGGTATATGAATGCAATGGAATACTATTGTGTTATAAGAAATGATGAGCAGGCAGACTTCAGAAAAACCTGCAAAGACTTATATGAACTGATGCTGAGTGAGGGGAGCAGAACCAGGAGAACATTGTACACAGTGACAGCCACAGTATTCAAGGTCTGTTCATGACCATGCAAGGACCTAAAACGTTTCCTAAGGACTCATGGTACATCATGCCATCCATATTCAAAGAAAAAAACCTATGGAATCAGAACACAGAATAAAGCAGACTATTTCCTCTTTTGTTATGTTTGGTTTTCTTTAGTTTTACTCATATTTCCTCTCATTTCTTTTAATTCTTCTATGCAACATGACTAATGTGAAAATGTGTTTAATAAGAATGTATGTGTAGAGCCCATATCAGATTACATGCTGCCTTGGGGAGGGAGGAGAAAGGGAGGGGAATAAAAATTAAAACTTATAGAAGTGATGTTGGGAATTGAAAACAAATAAATAAATTTGGAGGAAAAAAACTGATACCATGAAGTTTTGTATGTGTGTGTGTATATAGATACATACACACACACACACACACACACACACACACACACACACACACACACACATATATATATATATATATAACTAGTCTACTAAAAATAAATGTTAAAAATTGTCTTTCCATATAATTAGAAAAAATAAAATGCTATTAAAAAAGAAGAAAGAAATTGTACTTGAGACTTAATTGGTTCAGGGGAACTAAGCTTTAGGTTTAGGGCACGAGTTGTTTCCAGGTCTTCCTATGGGCCTCTGGTCAGTAGATGAGCATGGCCACATTAGAAGCAGAGAGACTTAGCCAAGGAACTGAATCCAAGTTTCATCTTTCCTAAAAAGTTTCCTCTGCTAAGGCTAATTAAACTTTTGTTATTGTTGTTAACTATCAGATTTATGGATGTTTCCTTGCATTCTAATCTTGAACCTGAACTACTAGACCAGCCTTAGTCAGGCCTGGCCTCTTAATGATAAGACATCTCTAGCTATTGGAAAATTTTTCCTGACATTATTCCTAAATCTTCCTCTTTGCAACTTCCACTCAGGGCTTCCACTTCTACCTTCTGGGCCTAAACAAAACAAGTCAAATCCCTCTTCCAAATACTTAAAACCAGTTCATCAAGTCTCTCTTGAATTTCCTTTTCTCCATAGTAAACAACAGTTCCTTTAACTGATCCTTTTGTGTCATGAAACTGAGGTCCTTCATCAACCTGTGTGTCCTTCTGTGGATGCTCTCCAGCTTAACAATGTCCTTGTCCAAAGGCAGTGTCCAGAATTAAGTGCAGGTCTCCATATGTGGTCTTGCCAGGGTCATGGTATAGTTCCTTTTTTGTAAAATCTATGCCTCATTAATGTAGTCCAAGATCCCGTTTGCTTTTTCAATCTGCCAATCATACTGCAGACTTATATTTGAACTTGGGATCCATTTAAAACCCCAGGTCTTTCCCAGACAAACTTCTGTCTTATAATGTTGCTCTCAGGCTACATTTGTCCTCATCCAGTTTCATCTTGTTAGAGTCATTCCAGTGTTCGACATATCTGCATGCTTCTTTAGGGTAGGGACTATTGTTTGCCTTTCCCTTGTATCCCTAGTCCTTATCATGGTGCCTGGAACATCATAAGTATTTAGTTAATATTTGTTGACTGATGCAACTAATTAATGTTTGTTGACTGATGTCAAAGATTCTGTCTTTCAGTATCTTAGGGATCCCTTACTTTGGTGTCATTTATAGGACTATTCAATCATAGTCTGATGCCTCATTGTGGCATGAAGAGAATCTTGGATTCTGGAAAGCTCCTGATATCCTGGAAGATACAAAGCCTTTCCTGGTTCTTCTTGCTGTTAATTTCCTCTGACTGCTCCCCCAAAGTTACCTGGTATATGCATTATATGTGTTTCTTATGTATCTATTTATGTGTATATGTTCTCTCCCATTAGAATGTAAGTTCTATAAGCTAAGTAAGGGCAGGGACTGCTTTGCTTTTGTTTCTGCATCCCCAGTGCCTGTCACATGATAGATGGTTTAATAAATGGTCATTGACTGATTAAAAAGTAGTAAAAACCTGCAGTAGGCCCAAAAAACTGGAATAATTCTTTTTTGTTTAGTTAAAACAACGTAGCTAAGCACTAGAAGGCTCACCACCAGAGGGTTAGCCATTGTGCGATGTTTAAAAATTTTGTTTTATTTCGTGGCAATAACACTTCACAATAACAACTGTGGTCAAGCCACACATACCTGCTTGTAGTTCCTCAAACAGGATACTCCATCTTCCATCCTATGCCTTTCACAGACTGAGCTCCATCCCTGCACTGGTCTCCCTCTACCTCTTCCTTGGCTCCCTTGAAGGTTTAATTGAAATCCCATTTTCTCGAGGAGGCTAGTTTCCAGGTCCTCCCAGCAGCTAGGGCCTTACCTTCTCAGACTGCTTGCTTGCATCTACTCTGTATTTATTGTGTATGTACCCAGTTATTTACATAAGGACTCCCCCATTTCAATATATGCTCCATGAAGGCAGGGATTTGTTTTTGTCTTTCCTTTGCATGTCTAGTCCTTAAGCACAGTACCTAGAACATCATAAGCACTTAATGTTTGTTGGCTGATGTACTATCTGCTGAGAGAGATGGTTATTAACAAGGGATTCAAGTTTTTTTGTTTTTTCGACTTTCTATTTCCCCATTCAAATACCAGCCTTTAAAGGATATTTCATACCTTGCTCAAAGAATTCCTCCCACCCAGACCATCTTATCTAGGTGGAATTCTTATCATAATTCCACCACTTTTTTACTGAGGTAAGGCCAGGTAGAGAACAAATCCCTTTGTCTAGAATGCCTGGGAGGAGTGGTCTGAGTAGAGATGAGTCTTTGTCCAAAAGTGACAGGATCAGCGTCACAACCTCAGTCCCTCGTTAGAATAGGCCCACCTCTCATTATAATATTCATTCTCCCATTAATTGTTAACCACATGACCTGTTCAGCTGCCTCCATGGCCATTAGAACAAATTATTCTCATCTGCCCATTCCACCAGAGGAAATCTTCACATGCTTGGAGTAGACACTCCCTCACTCACCAATGGGTTTGAGACTCCTTGGTTATCCTCAACCTGGTCTGGCCAGTCTGCTGAAACAGTTTACCAGGGTGTGGCCCCTGCTCATGCTGCAGCTTCTTGGAGCCACCGGTGAGAGTTGGGTGGAACAGGTGAACACCAAAAGTGGAAAGGACCCTGAAAAGGACTTGGCAGCCATCACACAAAGGTACTGATCCTCCCTGAACACACCCTACACAATGCTCTCATGCCTTCCCAGTCAGCAATGGAGCTAAACAGGGTTGTGTGCTTGCCCCTGTGCTTTTTAGCATGATCTTTTCAGCCATGATGAAAAATACTTTCAATGAGGATGAAGACAGCATCAAGGTCAACTACCGTATTGATGGTAAGTTCTTCAATTTGAAAAGGCTACAAGCCAAGACCAAAGTGGAGGCACAACAACCAATTGTTAACCCATCAAAGTTAATTTTCACCTGACAGGAACACCCACTCTTGTAAGGGTATTTAAATGTTGGGGGAGGGGTGGCCCAAGGTTCATCTTTGGCTTTTGAGAGGACGATTTGAACTCATTTTATTATTTGCTAGCCATAATTAATTAATTGGTTATTAATTACCCAGAAATTATGTCACTCAGATTTTTCATTTGTCACACCACTATGGTATAGTGATGTTATCATCTCTATATCTTTATAAGAAACACCTCCTTGGAAGGAGGTGTTAAGGTTCAAGTTCGAAGTCAGAAATGTTTAATTGCTCCTCTTTCCCCCTTCACCAGCAATCTTTTTGTTACAGAAATATCTATGAACATATTTACATGGGCTCTTGGGGGCGGAGACTTTTTTTTTTTGATGAGGCAATAGTGGTTAAGTGACTTGCCCAAGACCACACAACTAATAAGTCTCTAAGGTTGGATTTGAACTCAGGTCCTCCTGACTCCAGAGTTGGTACTCTATCCATTGTACCACCTGGGCTACCCACATGGGCTACCACATCCTTGGTGAGGACCATCATCACATCTGCAAAAAAATTTTTCTAAAATAAATGGAGGAATAGGACATGGATATTCAAACAAGGAAATCTCAAGAAGATAGTAAGAATCAAATTGTAAGTTTCCTCCAACAATGCCAATAACCCACACATACCTGTGGTTTTTGAAAACCATCCTCAAATCTTTTGAGGCATCCAGAGTTCCCAAGGAGAGCAATATACTATGTTGTAATCTCATCCAAATTCAGTTTGGGGTTCTGAAGTTCTTTCCTGATTCTTCAGGGCCCCCTGCCCCTTTTGAACTCTGCTCCCAGCCCTCAAGAGTGCTAGTTATCAATGAGGATGTAAGGTTCTCACAGTCTTACTTCATAGCCAATGGCATAGAAGATGATTAGGTTTGCAAACATAGAGTTTAGAAGAGACTTTAAAAATTCTTTATTTCCTACATTTTCTACTTATAGAAAGAGGCAATAAAAATTTTGTTCCTTAAATCATTCTTGGAGCATTCAGAGAAAATGCTTAGGAAGGGTGGGTGGGGGTAGCAGGGCAGTCCTTCAGAGAGGGACATCTGGCTTCTCTGTCCTCTCCCTGTAGCAATTTTTTCCCAGTATGGAGGAAAACAGAAAGCTGGGCCAATGGCAACTGGAGGGACTTGAAACATGCTGAGATTTTTTTTCCCTTGGGGAGAGAATGCAAAATACTTTCCTTTCTGAAGGAATTAAAAGTAGCTCATCAGTTTGTCTTTTAGGATTAATAAATCACTCTATCCCTTTGGGAGGAGGGAAGGAGGGATGGAGGAACAGAACTCCATTCACTTGGTCCCATTTTAGCCTTATACATAAGTAGCATGGTAGAGCAGTCAGGGAGCCAGGCTTGGAGCCATGAAAACTGGAATTAAATGTTACTTTTGATACATGCTGGCTGTGGGATCCTGGACAAATCCCTTAATTGCCCAATGCTCTAGAAAGCTATCTTAAGATTAGAAGTTGCAGAAAAAGTACCGATTAGCATTGACCAGAAAAGTTTTCTCATCTGAGAGTTGTCTTTCTTGATGAGTTCTTTATCATTTATATACTGACCTTCAGATTCAACTGACTCCTTCCAGTATGAAGCCTTGGAGATCATCTATCCCAGTTATTTGTTCAGTCATTTGTGTCAGTTGTGTCCAACTCTCCATGACCCCCTTTGGAATTTCCTTGGCAAAGATGCTGGAGTGGTATGCCATTTCCTTCTCCAGCTCATTTGATGGATGAGAAAACAGACAAACAGAATGAAGAGTCTTACACAGGATCACGTAGCTAGTAAGTGTCTGAGGCTGGATTTGAACTTGAGTCTTTCTGATTCCAGCCCTAGCACTCCATGCACCACAACATCTATCTCCCTTCATCTAGGCCAGAAGTAATTAAGTCTTCTTTTATGTCACAGATCCCTTTGGCAGGCTGATAAAGTCTATATGCCCTTTTTTAGAATAATGTTCTTCAATACATAACTAAAAAACATACAATTGCACAGGACACTGGTTATATTGAAACACAATTATCAAAATACTTTAAAAAAACAAGTTCACCTACCCCAGGCTAAGAACCTTTAATCTAGGCCAGCTCTCTCATTTCACAAAGGAGGAAACTGGGACCCATAGAAATTATATAAATTGCCCAAGGACACATGGTTTAGCAAACAGAAGAGCTGGCAGCTGAACCCTGACTCTAACTCCAAAATGACCACCCTTTCTACCCTATCAGGCTGCTCACGTAGATAAAACAAGGTCTGCCATACCAGATCAAAATCTGTCTGGCCTGTAGAAAGAAGTTGAACCTTAGCATTTGGGGTACAGTCACTCATTCCAGTTATACATGAACCACCCATCATTCAACTAATCATGCCCTGGAACTGTTTTAATGGTAATAACATTATTCATTCACCAGCAATTAATTGAATGTTATTTTTTGCTTTGACCCAGACAAATCTCCCAGCCAGATAAACTGGTATTTTATGTTTAAAGCAATTATAGTGGGTAATTATAGAGCTGGTTGTCATTAGAAAGGTGATATTCTAGGAATAGTCTCAGGGGATTCTGGGCACATTGTCCCAGAATGCCTAATTGGGAGTGAAACGGGTGCTTTTTATAACTGCCCCGTTCATGAAGCCACTTAGCTTTTGTAAAACAAACCACGTGTGCTCCAGATGTCATCAGTGATTTCTGGAGACGTTTAGAGGAGACAACTTCTACTATTTGAGACTACTTAATTGTCATGGATTGCTCTGGTTCTTTATCATAATCTGACCTACAATATATAAGTAAATGGAGACTTGTCTTTGATTTGGGACAGTAGATCAGTCCAATCTGGGTGTAATGAGGGCAAAAGTTTCAAGGCAGCATGCTGGAGTGAAACGAGCCCTGGGCTAGGAGGCAGAGGCCTGGGTTCTCATTTTGTCTCTCTCTTGTGACTTAGGCACTTATCCTATCTCTGGGCTTTAGACTACTCATCCATAAAGTGAGAGGGTTTGGAGTAGTTGATTTCACAACTTTGAGATTCTATTATTCTACATGGTGAAATGAACAGAGCCAGGAGAACGTTGCATGCAGTAACAGCAATATTGTTCAATAAAGAATTGTGACTGATTCTCAGCAGTACAGTGCTCTAAGACAATCCCAAAGGATTAATGATGGACTGTGCTATCTACCTCCAAAAAAGAACTGACACTGTTTGAATACAGACTGAAGCATGCTATTTTTTCACTTTCTTTCCTTTATTTTTTCTTTTATTCTAGTCATCTTATACAAAATGACTAATATGGAAATGTTTTACATAATTGCACATAAGTAGCCTATATCTGATTGCTCACTGTATCAGGGAGAGGAAAGGAAAGGGAGGAATGGATGGAATTTGGAACTCAAAACTTTAAATAAAAATGTTTTTAAAATTCTATGACCCTATGAAATTCAAACTACAGGTGTCAACTACTACAAGATGGCATTATTATTTTAAAATGATCAATAACAACATACACATGCATATATGTACTCACAAATATATTTAGTAATAATAATATGTAATGCCATATTATATACATTTTTATAGATATCTGTGTATGTGTATTTGTACATTTTATATAGATATGTGTGTATATATGTGTGTATGTGTATATATATGTATGAATATGTGTGTGGGTGTATACACACACAGACACACATACATATATGTGTATAGAGAGAAAAAGAGAGGGAGAGAGAGAGATGGAGGGAGACAGAAAGAGAGAGAGAACTAAGGCTTATAAAGTTTTCCTCACAAAAACACCACGAGCTAGATAGTGCTAGCATTGTCTCAATTGGTTGCAATCTCCCTGAGGGCAGGAATTGTCTTTTGACATTTTTACATCCCCAGTGCTTAGCACATAGGGCTTAATAACTGTCTATTGATTAATTTTAAATGGTTTTTTAAAATTTATTTTTGATCTGGATTTAAGATTTTAATCAATATAAGAAACTCCTGGTATGAATGTATTTGTAGAGCCAATTTCAGATTGCTGCCATCTTGGGGAGGAGGGAGGAGGAGAAAACTTGGAACTCAAAAGCTTGTGGAATTGAATGTTGTAAACTAAAAATAAATAAATTAGGGGGGGGGAGAAAATTTAAGACTAATGGAAGGGATTGTTGAAAATGAAAACAAATAAATTACTTTATTAAAAAAATATGAAGAAAGATGGCCTAGCCATAACAGACTTCAAACTGTATAGTAAAGTTGTAATCATCAAAAATATCTAGTACTAAGAAAGAGTGACAGATCAGTGGAATAGACTAGGTGCACAATAAACAGTAGCAGATGACTATGATAATCTAGTGTTTGATAACGGCAAAAATCCTACCGTTGGGGACAAGAACTCACTATTTAACAAAGACTGCTGGGAAATCAGGAAAGCAGGTTGAGAGAAACCAGGTATAGACCAACATCTCATGCCATAAGCCAAATAATTTCATAATGAGTACATAATTTATATATAAAGAATGATATCATAAGCAAATTAGGAAGCATGGATCTGGCAGGTAAATGATAAAACAAGAGGTAGAGAGCCTTATGGGAAGTGAAAATACCTAATTTGATTACATTAAATTAAAAAGGGTTTGCATAAACAAAAATCAATGCAGCCTATGCCTGGTTTACAACTTTACTGTACAGTTGGAATTCCACAAACTTTTGAGCAATACAACGATCCAAGACAATTCTGAAAGACTTGTGATGAAAATGCTCTCCATCACTAGAGAAATCACTAATGGTGTCTGAATGAAGATTGAAGCATACTTTTCTACTTTATTTTTCTTGGGTTTTTTTGTCTGTATGTGTTTTCATAGCACAACTAATGTGGAAATGTTTTGCATGATTGCATATATGTATATGTATGTATATATGATATAAATACATAAAACCTATATTAAATTGCTTACTTTCTCAATGAGGAGAGAAAAGAAAAAGGGAAGGAGAGAATTTGGAACTAACAATTTTTTAAAACATAAAAAATTATACATATATACATATAATACATGTATGTGTATATATGTGTACATGTACACACATGTGTGTATATATGTTGGATAGTGCCATAAAATGTTTCATGACCTGCCCAGGGTCATATAGCCAGTATGCTTCTAAGGTAGGAGTTAAACATGAGCCTTTGCAAATTAAAGGATTTGGACAAGATCATCCTTTCCAGATCTCAAATTTGTGAGATCTGGACACATGGTATCTGGAGATCTGTGAGATGTGGTATAGTATAGAAAACCCTGAATTTAGCAATGGAGGACCTGATTTTAATCCCATCTCTGCTCTTTTGCTTCCTGTATGACCCTGGGCAAGTCACTTAACTTGGATGGGCCTCAGTTTCCTGATAAAATTGGACAAGATGACCTCTAAGGTCTCTTCCACCTCTAAATCTATTCTCCTCAAAACTCCAAGGCAAAGCCTCTAACTACAAGCCCACTCTGCCAATCTATCTTTGTTTTATGTATGCGGATATTGATTTAAAGGAACCCCCCCACCCTCCCAAAATAAACCCAAACACATTCAATTAACCACTGATGAGATTATAAGAAGTGAAGAAATTTCTTCTTCTACTTCTCTCACCTCCTCTTTTTTGGCTTGTAGAAAGGATTAAAAAAATCATATTAATACTATTTGTTTTTACATCACCATATATGCTTCTTCCCCTCCTCTTTCTCACACAGAACCATTCCTATAATAATAATGGCTAGCATGTAAACAGCTTTAAAGTTTGCAAAGTGTCATATCATGTTACTTCATCTGATCCCTGGATGCATAGTCAGTCCTTCGCACCTCACTGCTCTAAGCCTTCCAGATATGGAAAATATCAGAAAGACTTTGTTGTTACACCGTTTACCTCTAACTCAGTCCTGTGTCCCAGACCTCGAGGACAGTATTTCAGCAAGGCTTCAAGCATGATTATTAACAGCCGAGTAATAAAAAAATTAGCATAATGTTTTCACTCACATCAGTTTCTAACTGTAGTGTGACCAAGTCTCCATTATCTTTTTCTAATGAGAGATTAAAATAACAGCTAGCAAAAATAACTGACACTCACAGATAATCCCAAAAACTCCCATTAAATTTGTCGATAACTTCTATCCCTTCCCTAGCAAACCTTGTGGGATGGATTGGCAGATTTTCACTTCATTTCCTCTCAATGCCCTTAGCCATCCTTGGAGGTGCTAATGAGGTCAAAAATGCCCCAAAGGCAGGCAACGGGTAATAGATGTCAAAGAGGGGGAAGGGAGAGGGAAAGGGAAGGGAAAATTAATAGTTGCATAGATGAAAGTGATATCTAAAATAAAGAGGGTAGGTTAAATAATCTCTCAAGTCCTGTCTAGTATTGAGACTATGATCTAGTAGTAATTCTCTGGGGCAGCGATCGGGAGTCAGGAAGACCTGAGTTCAAATCCAGCCTCAGACATATACTAGCTGTGTGATCCTGGGCAAGTCACTTAATCCTGTTTGCCTCAGTTTTCTCTGAGTCATGTGAAATGAGTACCTTTGCCAAGAAAACCCCAAAATGGGGCCACTAAGAGTTGGACGGGAATGAGAAATTACTTAACAACAATGATTCTATTATCTATGATATTTTTCACAGGAAGGTATGAGATATGGAGGGAGAACAAAAGGATGCTAACCCATTCCAAGAACAATTACACCTAGGCTTGAGCTTTTGATTTCCTTGGATGGACCATTCCTTCTTTAGAGGAAACTAGAGATTTCTAATGGCCAATGATGGGTGAACCAAACTGTGATACCTGAATGTAATGGAATAAAACTGCAGGTGTAGGAAAACATGAATATGAAGAATACAGAAAAGCATAAAAAGAATTTTGTTATAGTTGAGTTGCTTTGCGACCCCTATTTGGGGTTTTCTTGGCAAAAGATACTAGAGTGATTTGCCATTTCTTTCTCTAGCTCATCTTACAGATGAGGAACTGAGGCAAACAGGATTAAATGACTTGCCCAGTGTCACATGGTTTAGCAAGTGTCTGAGGAAGGATTTGAACTCAGGTCTTCCTGACTCCAGGCCTGGCACTCTATCCACTGCCCTACCTAGCTGCCCTAATTAGAAGAATTCTGTAATCTTTTACAGCATGAAATAAGAAACACTGCATATAATGTTGGAACTGGTGGCTGTGTTGGTTAATTTGCCAAACTGCTTTGTTTTCTCTCTTTTTTAATTCTCTGCTATAAGGAGCTAGGTGGCCCAGTGGGCAGGAGCATTTGATTTTGAGTCAGAAAGACCTGATTTAAAATGATACTTAACGAGCTGTGTGACTGGACAAATCACTTAAACTCTCTCAGTCTCAATTTCCTCATCTGTAAAATAAGGACAACAGCCTATTGTAACCTACTGAGATAGCATAGTGTAGTGCCTTGCAAACCTTCAAATACTATATATATGTATACATACATACATATGTGTGTATGTATATGTATATATATACATATGCTAACAATTTTTACAAGAAAGCTTCTATATGAGGAGGAGGGGAAGATGGATATATAGAGTGATTTATATTAATTATTTTATAATGTTATATTAATAATATAATAAGAATATTAATAAAATATAGGTAATTTTAAAACAAAAATTATTAATGTGGTTTTAAAAAATCTATTCTACCAGCTAAAAAAAGAAAAGCAAGGAGGAGGAAGTGGAGGTTTCCTTTCAAGTTAAAAATCACCAAATCTCAGAGTTGGAAGAGCTTCTAGAGGTCAGTTGTTGCAAAGCCTACCTGAAGAGGTATTTTCTCTACAACACATAAGACAGACGGTCACCCTGCCTTGCCTCAAATACCTTCACAGGCTAGGAGCTGGACATCTTAGTGGGTCACCCCTTCCATCACTGGTGAGCTCTAAGAGTCAGGGATTTCTCCCTTATTCTGAGCTTTTCAAGCTGCCTGTAGAGATTTTGATAACCAGGGATGCCACACCAGGGACCACAGGATATCTGGTCATTTAAAAAAGGATCTGTCTGCTGATAGGAACGGTATATTCGGATGCCAATGGAAGAAGGGCAGACAGACTTGTCCCCAGGCTTTCATTTCAATAAACTTTATTTCCATGACAAGGCACGCACGAGGGTTGCCAATGTCAACATGTAAGGCTCTGGTGTTTACCACTGTGACAGCCTGCTGCTCAGACGCAGCCTGGTTCTGTTTTGCACATATTAGTTTTGGACAGAGGTTGCTGTGAAAATTTTTCTTCAGATTTCTTGTGGGGGAGATTTAGCATCTGGCAACATGGTGTCTGGCTGTGAGGAGTTTTCTAACAAGCAAGGGCTAGCGGTTGTCATTACTCACTCGGCAGAGATACCCTTCAGAGAAAAGAGCTAAAAGGACATCTGCTGGGTGAGCTAAAGGGAACCTCTCTCTGGGCAAGGCAAGCTACAAGGAGGCTCCAGCATGCCCCAGCTCTTAGCCTGGGAGAGGCCACTGAGGAAGTTACAAGGAGGCTAGCAAAAAGGCAAACAGAAGTAATGCCTTGCGTTTTAATTTGGGCAGGGAGGGAAAGGGGGAGGTCATGTGAAGGGGATGAAAAAATAGCACGAGTGTTCCTTTGGTGGTATCCATGCTAGCTGCTCATTGGCTGCAGCTAATCTGGTATTCTGAATATTCAGTGAACTGATCTAATGCTTTAATAAAATTAGGAACTGAGGTGAAAGGACGATGCACAGAGGAGGATTTTCCTCCCCAGTCATTTTCTGTTGAAGGCAGTGACCTCTACTTTTAATGAGCTGAAAGATACTTTGCCATCATCTGGGTGACTAGAGAGGGAATCCCAGGGTGAGGCCAGAGTCTGAAAAGACTCTGAATGTGCTGGGGTGAGTGCTTGGGTGAATCTTGCCTTGCCTCCTTGCTGACCCCTGATTTTTCCATTTCACCAATGCCCAAATCAGTCACATTGGAGAAGATGGGAGGGGAAAGAGAGAGGGAGGAGGTCACAGTTTCTGGATAGGGTGGCATAGAAAGAGTGGCTTAGTCCCTTGTGAAGCACCGTTGGCACAAAGGATAAATTCTAGGGTCAAGGTCAGCATTCAGGTTGTCTCCAGGGAAAGGAGACAGAGAATGGCCTTTAGATTTTAGAAGCAAAATAGAAACCCTATATCAAACTTAGGATGGGCTTTGCCTTTCCCAAGCTTCCCAACAAATGTTGGTGTCCAAACCAACGTGACCCCAAGGACACCAACTTGGACCAACCATAGACCCATTCAGTACAGGAAAGACAAAGCCAATGCCTATGATGTATGAATCTTGCAAAAGTCCAGCACTTATGCTCAGGTGCTCGACATTCAGGTATTTTCCAAATACTATAGAGACCTCTCCAGGAACAAAAATGTTCTAATTCAGTGGTGTTCCCAAAGAGTATCTATAAACAAGTTGCCTGGCTATCAGAGGTCCACAGGAAATGTCCTCTTTCTAGATGAAACATTAACAATGAACTTTCTTCAAGTTTACTTCTAGGCTATGGTCTTCCTCAATGGGTAGATCTCCTCGGCTCCTCTCTTCTCCCATCATCTTTACATCACTACCTAAGGAGTCTTTCTGAAGCACTTTGAGGATTCTGTTGACTTCTGAGTGGCCCATGAAACCCATTACAATCTGCTTCTAACCTACCTGTCCAACTTTATCTCATACTCCCCTTTGCATAGTATTTAGTAGAGCAAAACTGGACTACTCCTTTTCTCCATTTTGCCCTGCCTTCTCCCATCTCTTAATGTTTGCTTCTATTATTTTCCATTCTTGGAATGAATTCTCCCTCTCCATATAGATATCCATCTGTTGAAGATGCTTCCAAGCCCAGCTCAATCAATCAACGAACAATCATTTATTAAATGCCTACTATGTGTCAGACATTACTGGTGCTATAGATAGAAGTACAAAGAATGAAGCAATTACTAATCACAAGGAGTTTACATTCAGACTTCCCTGACCCCTACCATCTTTTCTATAATAGTGATCCCTCCCTTTTCAAGCTTCTCCTAGAATTCACTCTGGATCTCTCTTTTCATTTCACCCTTTCTTACACCATATTGTGTTCATCTCATTGGATTGTAAGCTCCTTGAGAGCAGGTTTAGTTCTGTATCTACCTTCATTTTCCCAATACATTTCCATGTCTTGGGCATAGCAGGTACTTCATAAATATTTGGTAAATTATTTGTTGTGGGATTGAGAGAAGTGGCCAAAGAAGTCCAGCTCATACCTTGTCTGCCCATTTATTTTGAGGGGGTATATGAAGCATTCGGGGAGGACTAGCACCTCTGGTATGAGGGTTTGCTGAGCCCTTTTCAAGGCTGCTTGGGGATGAATATGCATTGATAATGTGTATAGATTTCTTTGTTACTATGATGGATTTGGTCTTCTAGAGTTTGAATAAATGTCTTGATTTCATATTTGAGGAAGAGAGTTCATATTTTGTGAATTTACCTTGGAAACATGAATGCATATCCATAGTGGCTGCTATGGGCATTGCATTGCTACAAATGGTGATAAAGATGAGATAGCAAAATATTAAACCTCTACTTCAAGATAGGAAGGCTTTAGGGAAGGAAATTGGCATCCCAGGATGGGAGGATTTACCTTATTCCTCCCAGTCAAGAGAATGGGCTAGAAGCCCAGAACTTTGTGAAAACTGGGAACCAAGGCTACAGAAGGAGAATCCAGAGATTTAGAAAGATGTTTGCAAGGAATACCAATAGAATCAAGTAAAGAAATGATAAGAGTATGTAGAAGAGGATGAGCATTATTAACAAGCTGTCATATTATATGTAAAAGTAGAGACAAATTGCTGGAGGAAAACGTTCAGCTGAAAAAGGAGTTAGCTGATTTGCATAAAAAGCTTTTGATGCTATAGCACCTGAACTTTCCTTTAGAAGAGCAAGCTAAAAAAGTATCAGGTGGTAACAGAAAAGACAATTGTGAAAGTGGTTCAAAAAAAGAGAAAGTTAACAACAGGAAAGTGAATGCAACCCTTACATCTGTGGAATGTGTATAGATGTCTTTGTTACTGTGATGGATGTGGCTTTCTGGTGTTTAAACAAATATCTTGGTTGTGTCTTTGAAGAATAGAGGTTATACTTTGTGAATTTACCCTGGAAATATGCATGCATATCTATAGTGTCTGCTGGGGGAATCACATTGATGTTACAATGATCCACCCATGGAATACAGAAACCAAAAATTCTGGAGTAGATGAAAATAAGTCTTTGGCTCAGTAGGGATTAAGCCTGACACAAAATAATTTCATTTGCCTTTCTCTGGACTCATATGTTCTGATAGGTTTGTCCTGAAATATGGTAGCCACAACTGAACATATTAGTCTATATTCAGATGAGATATGGTTGATAAAAGAATTATCTGATGGAGCTCCCAATAAAGGGAATCTTATCACCAATGTAAATCAAATGTTCTGTAACTTGGTATCTTAGACACTTACTTGGGGCACAGAGGTGATAAGTGACTTCCCCAGGGTCACATAGCCAGCATGTGTCAAAAGTGGGACTTGAAGTCAAGTGTTAGCCCATTCTTCCATCATGTTTCCTTTATGGTTAAAAAAAAAAGAATATAAGGGAGTGGAGCCAAAATGGTGGAGTAGAAGGAAGGGCCTGTAAAAGCTTTGCCCCATAGCCCATAAAATGCCTGTAAAAAATGACTCTAAACAAATTCTAGAGCAGCAGACGTCACAAAATGACAGAGTGAAAGAGATTTCCAGCCCAAGACAGCCTAGAAGGCCTACAGGAAAGGTCTATCACAGTGGGCTCAGAGTGGAGCGCAGCTCAGTCTTGGCCATGTGGCATGGCACAGACAGGACCGGAGCAGGCCTCGGTGAGGTGGGGGGGGTGGGTGGGGAATCCCTGGCAGCAGCTGCATTTCCCAGATTGCTCAACTCACAAATACCAAAGTCAGCTTCAAAGTTCAGTGAGAAAGTTCTATCACCTGGGTAAGAAGGAAACCAATCTGGCCCCACCAGCAGCAGCCACTGCAGTGGCAGGGTCCATTTTTGGAGCCCTCAGACTAAAGACCCTGGGGAAATTGAGTGGCCAGTCTGAATCTCAGCCCTGAGTGGCCATCCTGGGGTGAAGAGAAGCACTGGCATGGTGGAGCTGGAGGCAGTTGTGGAGAGGGAATTCTACTTGCAGATCCTGGGTAGAAAAGTTTTTGGTTGCTCCCGGATTAGTGTACAGGCCAGGAGAGGAGTAAATGCCTCTCCCTTGATTGTGCCACCTTGGAGGAACTGAGAACTTACAGGTTCCCTAGAATATACCCTCCTCTTGACAAAGGACTCAAAAGTCCTCTGTCTTCAAGTAACTGGCTGGGAAAATGCCCAAAAAAGGGAAAAAAATAAGACTATGGAAGGTTACTTTGGTGAACAGGTATTTTCTTCCATCCTTTTGAATGAAGAAGAATAATGAATACCATTGAAGGAAGACATAAAAGTCCAGGCTTCTGCATCCAAAACCTCCAAAATAAATATACAATGGTCTCAGACCATGGAAGAGCTCAAAAAGGATTTTGAAAATCAAATAAGAGAGGAGGAGGAAAAATTGGGAAGAGAAAGAGGGTGATGCAAGAAAATCAGGAAAAGCGAGTCAAGAGCTTTTTAAAGGAGATCCAAAAATTGCTGAATAAAATAACACCCTTAAAAATAGACTAACTCAAATGGCAAAAGAGGCCCAAAAAGCCAATGAGGAGACGAATGCTTTAAAAAGCAGAATTAGCCAAATGGAAAAAGAGATTCAAAAATTCACTAAAGAAAATAGTTCTTTAAAAATTAGAATGGAGCAGATGGAAGCTAATGACTTTATGAGAAACCAAGAAATTACAAAACAAAACCAAAAGAATGAAAAAATAGAAGACTGTGAAATATCTCATTGGAAAAACAACTGACCTGGAAAATAGATCCAGGAGAGATAATTTAAAAATTATGAGACTACTTGAAAGTCATGATCAAAAAAAGAGCCTAGAAATCATCTTTCATGAATTATCAAGGAAAACTGCCATTACATTCTAGAACCAGAGGACAAAATAAATGTTGAAAGAATCCACTGATCACCTGTTGAAAGAGA
>CM053770.1:438220626-438238131 GCA_028658325.1 Potorous gilbertii
AAATTATGAGACTACTTGAAAGTCATGATCAAAAAAAGAGCCTAGAAATCATCTTTCATGAATTATCAAGGAAAACTGCCATTACATTCTAGAACCAGAGGACAAAATAAATGTTGAAAGAATCCACTGATCACCTGTTGAAAGAGATCCAAAAAGAGAAACTCCTAGGAACATTGTGGCCAAATTCCAGAGTTCCCAGGTCAAGGAGAAAATATTGCAAGCAGCTAGAAAGAAACAATTTGAGTATTGTGGAAATATGATAAGGATAACACAAGATCTAGCAGCTTTTATATTAAGAGATCAAAGGGCTTGGAATATGATATTCCAGAAGTCAAAGGAGTTAGGATTAAAACCAAGACTCACCTACCCAGAAAAACTGGGGGAAAATGGTCATTCAGTGAAATAGAGGACTTTCAAGCATTCTTGATGAAAAGACCAGAGCTGAATACAAAATCTGAATTTCAAATACAAGAATCAAGAGAAGCATGAAAAGATAAACAGGAAAGAGAAATCCTAAGGGATTTACTAAAGTTGAATTGTTTACATTCCTACAAGGAAAGATCATATTTGTAATTCTTGAAACTTTTCTCAGTCTTTGGGTAGTTGGAGGGATTATACATACAACTATAGACAGAGGGCACAGGGTGAGTTGAATAGGAAGGGATGATGTCTAAAAAAATAAAATTAAGGGGTGAGAGAGTAATACATTGGGAGGTGAAGGGGAGAAAAGGAATGGGCAAACTATCTCTCATAAAAGAGGCAGGAAAAAGCTTTTTCAATGGAGGGGAAAGTGGGGCACGTGAGAGGGAAAAAGTGAAGCTTATTCTCATCACATTTGGCTTAAGGAGGGAATAACATGCACACTCAATTTGGGTAAAATTGGTAAAAAAAAATGGTAAAATCTATCTTACACTACAGGAAAGTAGGAGAAAAAGGGATAAGTGCAGTGAGAGGTATGATTGAAGGGAGGGCGGGCAAATGGGAGTGGTGTGAGAAAAGAGAGGGCAGATTGGGGGAAGGGGTTATCAAAATGCATGGTGTTTTGGGGTGGGGGAGGGGAGAGATGAGGAGAAAATTTGGAACTCAAATGGAAATGAATGTTGAAAACTAAAAATAAATAAATGAATATTTAAAAAAAAGAATACAATAAATCAGTTTCTGATTCTAATGCCCTGTAGCCTTTATGGTTAAAAAAATGAATAAAATGCTGTCTAAATCCAGAAAAAGAAGTGTGGAGTCTGAATGCAGATTGAAGCATATTATTTCCTCTCACTTTTTTCTCTTTTTATTTGTTTCTTCTATATCATGGTTTCTTCTGTTGGTTTTAATTCTCCTTCACAACATGACTAATGTGACAAAAGGTTCAATATGAATACATACATATATGTATATATATAAAGCTTATATCAAATTATGCACCATCCTGCGGGGGGAAGGGTGGAGAGAAAATTTAGAACTCAAAATCTTATGGAAGTGAATGTTGAAAACTAAAAATAAATAAATAAAATTTAAAAAAGAATATAATAAATCACTTCAACAATCATTTATTAAATACCTATTATATGAAAGGTAATAAGAAAACAAAGCAAAAAGGAAGAACAATCCCTCTCCTCAAGGAGTTTACATTCCACTTCCAGAACTGCTTCTCCTTAGAAAAATGAGGCTTAATTTAGGTCTTTCTCTGACAACTGACTTTCATTAGGTCACTCAGTCATAGCCTGCATTTTGGATACAGCAGTATGGGAGGCAGCGGTGGGGGAAGACCTTCACTTTCAAAGCAGTTAGCATTAGAGAGAGAATTGGCTTCTCATTCAGAGTTAAGAGACTATTATGACCTCCCATGTTATTCCTGGTTCATATATAATCAGCTTTTTCATTACCTTGCTGTGAAGCCAGTCCAGATTCACATTAATTGCCTATAACTACAGTCGGGTGGTTCATTTATTCTATTAATTTGGAGTATCCAAAACGGTTTAACCTCTATTTTTGTTTAAAATGCTTTTTTTTGGCTTTGTAACCTCTGGTGTAGCTGGAGCTAAATAGACACACACACACGCACACAAACACACACACGCACACAAACACATGTACACATGCACGCATGTATGCATGCACATACACACACATGCACACACACCAGCTGGATGGAATAGTCAATGTAATTTGAAAGATGCCTGCAAGGATCTTCCTTTTCAGTTGTACTCTCCACCAATAAGGTGTCCAAAATTCTAACCAGACTTTCTTCTTATAGAGTAAGCATTACTTTGCTCCAGGCATCTTTGTTGGACAGGTGACTCTGTTCCTGCACCCTAATTCAGGAAACCAAGGTTCTAGATTTGGCTCAGCCATTAAATAACAGTAGACACTGGGCAAATCATTTAACTTCTCTGACCTTTGGATTCTTCATTGATGAGAAGGGGACAGTATACCTTTCTTACCTTTCCCATATGACCCTTTGAAGTTGAAATGAGTGTATGTGAAAGTCCTTTGAAAATTATAAAATATTATAGAGATGTAAGGTATTAATGATGATGATGATGATGATAAGGAGACTTTTTTCTTCCTTGAAAAGAGAGATCATGGGAATTCAAAGGGGGTGTTATTGCAGAGGAAAAGAATACTTAAAAGATGTTGGGAGGAAAATCAGAGATTCCCTCCACCAGAACATATATATATATATGTATATATATACATATATATGTATATCTATATGTATGTATGTATGTATACATAAAAAAATAATTAAATGAAAATGTATAAGCCCCTCCCCATGTGTATGAGGCAGTGTGGTACTGTGGCTAGAGAGCTAGCTAGTATTGGAGTCAGAAAGATATGGGTTCAAGTCCCAACTCTGACCCTTACTGGCTGTGTGACCTTGGGCAAGTCTGTAACCTCTCACTACTCCTAGACAACTGTCTAAAGCTGTAAGATACTGTAAGATACTGAACAGTTACAGGAAATTTTCTTACCACGAGTTACCTATCAGCAATAAAATCACAAGTACAGACCCCAAAAAAGCATAAGGTGAAAGGCAGTGTGGCCTAGTGGATAGATTCAGGAAGACCTAATTTCATGGGCAAGTCATATGACTATTGAGTGTTCCTCAGGCAACACTCTACTGCATTGGTGAAAGGAATTTCCACACTGGGAATTCCCTATGCCAACAAAATCACAAACTGAGAGATTTTTTCTAAGTTATAAAGTATTGCACTTGATCCTGAGGATACAAAGAGATATAATACAGACTTGGTTTATAAAAGGTGGGGGGGATGAAGAATTTAACACATACACAGGGAGTACAATAGAAGGTAGAATAAGGATGGGAGCAAAAGAAACTTTTGACAAATTTGAACAGGGAAACGATGCTTTCAGCTTGGTAGATCAGGGAAAGCTTCCCAGAGGATATGGCATCTGACCTGAGCTTTGGAGTAAGAGAAGGATTTTAACAAAACATATATCTCCTGTTAATGCTTTTCTGAGCTTGGGAATCTCCATAACCCATAGAATAAACATGTTTCCTTGGTCTCCTCTGTGCCTCTAATGAAAAAATCTTCCCATGCATGGGAATTTCAAGCCAAGCAAATTAATTACAGCCCAAGGCCAAGGGCCTTTGCTTTGCTTGCAATGGGAGGCTGTGATATTGGCCTAGAGGAGGCTGCATGCATTTTGGCAACAAGTGCCAAAAAAGAACCCCAGTGGTACCTCGGAGGCTAAGGAAGGGTGGAGTGAGTGAGTAGAGGAGAAACAAGCTTCCACTTGATGACTTAGGTCAAGCTCCCACTTCATGAGCACAGGGAGGATTATGGGTCTGAATAAATAAATCGTTTGTCCAGGTTTTAGGAAATAAAGTAGTTTCTAATTTCATCTACAAAAAGGAAAACAATGCATTTCAGTTGCCTTGGCTGATCGCCAAAGCCACATGGTGTTTCTTTGTTAAAATCACCATGTGTCTTTTTGTTCTTTTCATGTCATTTATTGCAGCATGGAAGAAGAAAGTTCAAACATCCCACCAAGTCTTTGCAATTGGATGGGGATAGGTAGAGGTTTGGCGGGGGAAGGCTAACATTTGTGTGTTTCATTTTTAATAATGAGACTTAGGACTGGAAGAAACATTTTACATTTCCCCATCCCTTGAAAGGGAGCTAATCAGCAAAACTATCTCTAGAGCAAATAAGTAAAGAAGGGGAGAGAAATGAAATAGAATAAGAAGAGACTATGCCAAACCTTCTAGAAGAGAAATCTTAAGTATACTTTGGAGAATATGAGAAGGAGAAAGTAAATTGGAAAGTAAGAAACATTAAGGTCATCAGATCTTATGGGGGAAAAAAAGTCACATAGTAATGGCTTGGTCAGAAAGGGAAGGTATTAGAAATTCACAGGGAAATAGGATCACAGATTTAGAGCTAAAGGGGATTTTTGAGACCATGGAGTCTAACTGGCTTTATAGATAAAAAAAAAACTAGGCTGAGAAAGTTTAAATGACTTGTTCAAGAGGGAGGAGAAAAGCATTTATATAGTGCCTACTACGTGCCAGGCAGTATGCTAAGCACTTCTTTTTTAACCAATATAATGTCCTTACTACAACCTTCAAGATAGGTTCTATGATTATCCCCATTTCACATACAAGGAAACTGAGACAGACAAAGGTTAGTGACTTGTCCAGAGTTACACAGCTAGTAAGTGTCTGATAAGGATTTGAATGAGAGACTGCCTGAATCCAAACCTAGTGCTCTTACCCACTGCACTGCCTAACTGCTCTTTTCTGAAAGAAAAGAAACATAACCTGGCCCTGAGTCTCAAATGTGGACAAGGTACAATAATGAGTTCCATATAAGGACTCTGGGGGGTTCTTATCATAACTCTTACTTGTACCAAATTTCTACCCCAGGGTTCTAAGCTTGCCTCTAAGGGTTTGGGGTATTTCTAAAGCTACTAGCTCAAATCTCTGCTCTAGTGTGTTTCCCCTACTATCAACTGCCAGTTGTTTCCTCAATATCATCTAACCAGTGCCAGTAAATAACTCCTCAATTTCATATTGATTAGTGCCTAGAATAATTTAATCAATTAACTTCGATTAACTTTTACAAAAGGAATATCGGTAGAGAAAATATAGCACGAGTAGGAAGACAAAAACATAGGGCCACCTTCCTCCCTCTATCATTTCAGCCCCTCTTGATTTTCCCATCAGGCTTCATTCCTCCAGACTCCACCATGCCCATGTGCTGGGCATGCCTCCCTCATTTTTAGTTTCTTTTTATGTGTTGTCTTTTCGCATTAGAGACAGGGACCATCTTCTTTTCCATTTATTTATCTCCCCAGTACTTACACAGTGCCTACCACATAGTAGGCACTTAATAAATGTTTGTTGATTGCCTGATTGACTAGGGAGAGAAGACTCCCACCCCAACAAGTTCTCTTTTGAATGTAGCATACTTGACAAAGTCACTCCTTTACTTGCTTACAAGCATCTCCTGTGCCAAGGTGAGTCCCTGCTGCATAGGGTCAAGAAAGTCTCTCCCAAGAGCTATGCTGGTGTCTCACTGAGCTTGGCAACTGAGAAATACTGGTATAGATCCAATTCATAGACCTTTCTAGATCTCACAAGGTCTTCCATGACCTAGTCTGTTCCATAGCCAGTTCTCACTCATTAAGAGCACTCAAGAGCTCCCAACCCAAGAGAAACCACAAAGAAACAAAAAAGGTGTCACATTCCCAGTCACCCATGAGGAGATCAGCAGCCAGGAGCAGATGGTCCCTGCTGCCACTTCTACTGCCTCCCTCCCCACCCAGAAGCCTACCACAGTCCTTGTCTCCATCATCGCTAAGAAAGGGAGAGAGATTAAATTATTAGTATGGATACTCAGTTCTGACTTAGCAACCAGCCAAAAAATACCCCTCCTTTGATATGTGGTAAGAAGACAGAAAAAAAGTCATGGAATACTTGTACATGTTCTGAAGTCCACATGGGGGAATTGCCTCAGGCAGAACATGCCAAGAATGCTCCTAGGTTTTCATTGGCTAGTCCTATGTTACAAGGAATACCTGCTACTTGGAAGTCAGATGGGAAAAAGAACTCTGGAGCAGTTAGTAGTAAACAAATATATACTAGCAATTAGATATTTTGTGTACAAAAGGAGGCTTCTTCACTCTTGGTGTATTAAAAAATATAGAAATGGAAAGAACTTCTTGTATGCTATGTTAGTAGTAATCTGGGAGCAGCAATAGACCAAAGCTCAAGAGATTTATCAAAGAAACCCAAGCAGAGTAGAAGTTCAGTAATGAGAATAGAGTGACTTTTTTATCCTTTAAAAAAAATATTTTAATTGATAACTTTTATTTCAATATCACCTTCACTTCCAAGTATGTCTCTCCTCTCTCCTCCCCAGAAAGCCATCCCTTGTACTAAAAATTTTAAAAGAGAAAGAGAAAAAAGTTAAACAAAATCAGCCAACCTGTATTGATAATGTTGTTCAGTCATATCCGATTCCTCATGACCCCATTTAAGGTTTTCTTGGCCAAGATACCAGAGTGGTTTGCCATTTCCTTGTCCAGCTTTTTCACAGATAAGGAAATGGAGACAACAGGATTAAGTGACTTGCCCAGGGTCGTACAGCTAGCAGGTATCTGAGGCTGGATTTGAGCTCAGGAAAATGAGTCTTCCTGACTCCAGGACTGGCACTCTATCCACTGCACAACCTAGCTGCTCCTATTGGTCAGTATTGGCAATACAAAATTTTTACAAGAGGAGTAAAGAAATATGAAACTTTCAAGAATGAAATTCTGATGGTATAGTCAGGTTTGATTAAATTAGGAGGAAATAAGAAAGGTGTCTAAAGAGTTTGGTCCTGAATTCCAGACCACATCACCAATTACCTATTAGACATCTCCAATTTAATATCCAATGGGTATGTCAAATTCAAACATTCCAGAACGGGACACTTTATTTTCACCCTTTGCAACCCATCTATCCTTCAAACTTTTCTTTTTCTGATGATGGTATAACCCTACTTTCAAGTCACTGTGTCCTCAGAGTCAGCCTTTACTCCTCCCTTTTCCCATTGGCCAATCAGTTGACAAGACTTGCTGATTCCACCTCCATCACCTGACTCTCATCCTTCTCTTTATTCATACAGCCACCACCCTAGTTCAGGTCGTCATCCCCTCTTGCCTGGATTACTACAACATCCCTTTCATTGAACTCCTGGCTTCTAGTTTCTTCCCTCTCCATTCACATAGCTGCCAAAACATTCTTTCTTAAGCACAATTTGCACCATATTATTTATTGCTAAAGAACCTTCAGTGACTTCATGTTGCTTCTAAGATAAAATACAAACCCCTCAGTTTGGCATCTATAGGTTTTTACAGTAAGGCTCCAATCCACTTTTCCAGGTTTGTTTCACATTACTCCTTTTCAAATACTCTTGTTCAAATACTCAAAAACTTCCTCTCAATTAAATGCCCCAAAGTTGAATGTACTGCATCATAGAGTAAGTAGTGTATCTCCTGTGACTGTTGTGATCCATAAGATGAGGCTAGATGTCTCATTGTTAGGTAATGTGGTAGATGGGATGTATGGATGATCTCTGAGGTTCCTTCTAATTCTGTCAATGATTTTATGAGGGTCTATAAAATTTAAAGGCATAAATAGTAGTCTATCTTTCATGTTTAGAGCCTAGCCCAGTGCCTAGTACACAGTGGGTGTTTAATAAAAAATAAGCTGATTGGGGCAGCTAAGTGGTACAGTGGATAGAGCACTGGCCTTAAAGTAAGAACTGAGTTCATATCTGGCCTCAGGCACTCACTACCTGTGTCACCCTGGACAAGTCACTGAATTCCAATTGCCTCTAAAAATATGCTGATTGATTGACACTTAAACCACCTTCTCCTTTTTAAGTTTCACTGATGAGTTTTGTTTTCATATTACAAACATTTACAGATCATCCCCACTGGGTGAGAGGGCTTTTGTAGCAAAAGTGGAACAGTTAAGTAAAGCTGATGACAGTGACTTCATCTGGAAGTGCATATATTTCATATATGTAGCATCCCCTCCCACCTCTCTATTTTTTTAATTAACAGAAATTTATTTTGTATCCCTCCTACTCATCACCTCATTGGAAAAGAAAGACAAAGAAAAACAAATTTCTTGTAAAAATATCTGTAACTTAGCAAAATAAATTCCCTTGATGACTATAGGATATGAATATATATATATATAGATAGATAGATAGATACACATGCACACATATATGTATAGTTGGAAAAAGAAAAATGTTGTTTGGTGGTATGGAAATTTAAGTCTAGAATTCTATTCAGGGCTGGTCTCACAAGTATACACAGTAGACAGCCATCTGCATAGTATATTTGAAAAGTACCAGTGGCCCTGCCCCAAAATATTTCCAAAATATAACTTCATAATTTGTTCTTAGAGGTTCATTCTTTTGTACCTTTGTCTTCCAGAATACCCTGTCAAAAATTCATCAGAGTGAGTGCAAATAGTAATTGTTTCTGTTTTGGCCAGAAGTTCTGAGAGTCTTCTCCTCCAAGGTTGATTTCTTTGTAAAAGCAAATGAGACCATCTTTTACCTCAGTTCTTACATAGCCTTAAACTACTGAATGGGTGTTGCCTCAGACAAACTGGGACCCGGAAAGACCTCAGCTTAAAAAAGCCAAGGTCTCCCACTGCGCCTGGGGGCCATCTCTAGTCATCCTGAGCTATATCTTGACATTGGACTCAGATGATGCTGGAGGAGAGTAAGGCTGATGACCTTGCACAGCTCTGCCTCATTTAAATCCAATTCACTTGCAAGGCAAGCCATCATTCTCCTGATGTTATTGGTCCTCTTCAAGAGTGAAAGATGAACAACAACAGTAAAAATTCATTCCCTCCTTTATGCAGGAATAGCTTTTGTCTTTTTCAGTTATCATCATGGGGGATAAGTTGTCAGTCAGCTGAGAACACATCATCAAAGGAATGGCATATAGGATGAGTGTGAGAAGACTCCAAGCAGGGGCAGAGAAAATAGAAAGGACCTAAAGACAAATATCACCTCCCTCTCAATTCTGCTCAGGGTTGTTTCTGACTACATTTAATGTATTTATTTAAATGATTTTTAAGTCATTACGGCAATAATACATTCTGCGTGTGTTTTCAACGTATTTTTGTTGTTACTCTCAATACAACGCTTACCATAAGAAGCCATTAGCCTACATTAATGTCAAACATCAGATGTCCACCAAAACACCAAACTTCAAAACACGTACATCTTTTATTTTTTCTTGTTTCCCTGTTGTCTATGGAATTGCATTATTTATTCACTTATTTTTAATATTCTTTTTTTAACGTTTGAGTTCTGAATTCTGTCTCCCTTTAACCCCTCTGCCACTCATTGAGAAAAGAAGCATCATGATACTCATTATACATGTGAAGTCATGCAAAACATATTTCCACATGAGCCAGAAACATGTACATCTTAATCAGAAAGAAAAAAATAATAAAGTAGAACTGGGATGTCTTTTGAGCTCACTTTACTTCTTTTCCCCTATTTCCTTGTTTGTTTCATATTTGTCATTTTCATGATATCATGCTGCTCCATCACATGAAGAGAATACAGTTTTTTTCAGCCCTTTTCCAACCATTGGGCATGTAAGGGATTTCCTGTTTGTATTTACTATTGCAAATAAAGTAGCTACAAGTACTTTGATACACATAGGCCTTTTGGTCTTTTTCATGATACATTTAGAATACACCCAGAATCAAAGGGAGTCTATTCTGTGATTCCTGTGCCAAATTATCCTCCAAAAAAGCCTGTCCTGGTGGCACTAAGTACTATATTACAGATACTATATTATATTACTATTACACTGTATCAGCACAAAAATAGTATAACATAGTATCCATAATATCATGTCTGATGTGACTAAATTGCTTAGTGAATTGCATCAACACTTAGAATTAGTGAAAGCCTGAATTCAAATCCTATCTCTACTAACTGGGTGATTTGGGAAACATTAAATTCTTCCCCCCATCCTCCTTCTGAAACTTTAGGAATCATAAATACCCCCAGGTGCAAACAGACATTCAGTTTCCAAAGACAAAAATTGCAGAATTTCTTTGCCTTTGTTTGCCACCTTGAAGATTCATGAATGGAAGTTTATCACTCTCTTCTCTGCATTTTGGGGCTGGTAATGACAGGAAAAGAATCCCTAGGGGCCAGCCTTAGAATTACTGGGAGGACATGGGTCCTTCTTTCTTGTGTCAAAGAAGGAAGACTAAGGATGAAGCACAAGAGATAAAGGGTTCATAAATTTAAAGCAGTTAGAGACCCAAGAAGTCACTGAAGTCAACTCCCTTAATTTATGGGAGAGGTTCAGGGACACGTATGTGCAAAGTCATACAGGTAATACATGGTGCTGGGACACATTGGTGCTGTCAGAAAATCAGACTGAAGACTTTCTCTATTTTCTTCCCTGATGCAGCAAAGAATATCTATGTTCCTTTATGTGTCAATATAGATTTATTTTTATGTCTTCTATTTAAATTTATGGAGGAAGGAAAAAACCACTATGCAAATTACAAAATGATGATAACAGACTGAGAAGCACATGACCGACTAGAAAGAAAGGGATGGTTTCCCAAAAGTAATGGGATTTTCTACTTCAAAGTGCTTTTTAAATGACGCACTAAAATTTCTTTGAGAATGAGAGGGGAAGAAACCTCAAGGCCAGGTGACTGAGAAACTCAGGATCTATAAGTCTGAGTGATGGGTTGCTGGGCTCACTGTGGGAACAGCTCTGTGTGGGAGCCAGACGGAGTTCAGAGGATTCTGGGTCTCCCTTCTGTCCTCACCTGTCATTTTCCCCTCCAAAATGTTCTTTCTTTCCAGAACCCAAGGTTAATTACAACTAAGACTTCTACCACAGAAACAAACATTGAGTACTGAGTGAATGTGTGCGTGTGTGTGCATGCGTGTGTGTGTGTGTGTGATGTGTGCCCTCTCATTGCAACAAATGAAAATGCTTAATCACAGAGAGGTAATATGGTGATACAAGGATGAATATATAAAAATAGTTAATGGTTATATAGCACCTTAAGGTCTGCAAAGCGCATTATGAATATTATCTTACTCCATTCTCATAACAATCCTGTGAGGGAGGTGGTATTATTCCCCTTTTACAAGTGAGAAACTTGAGAATGACAGAATGTCACTGGCTTAGGGGTATCAGCAAATCTGGGATTTACCTGGCTAATCCAGAATGTGTCAGTGTTCTTTCCAATTGTGTAGTGACCTTAGCTCCAACAGAAGCGAAAGGAATGCATGACAATCCTTATAGAATTTATTTTGAAGAGGTATGTTGTCTGCAGCATGCTTCATTTATTGGAAATAGTACCAGATCTGAAGTCATAGATTGTTGTTCAGTTGTATCCAACTCTTCATGGCTCCCTTTGGAGTTTTCTTGGCAAAGATAATGGAGTGGTTTTCCATTTCCTTGTCATTTTACAGATGAGGAAACTGAGGCAAACAGGATTAAGTGAGTTGGTCACATAGCTAGTGTCTCAGGAAGGTCTTCCCGATTCTAAGTCCAGCATTCTATCCACCATGCCTTGAAGTCACGGGATCAAGGATCAAATCCAAGTCTTTGAGCCTCAGTTTTTCTATATAGCAAATGAGGTGATTGGACTGGACCAGGGGTGAGGAAACTGTGGCCTTGAGGCCATATGTGGCCTTCTACATCCTCAGGTATAGCCTTCTAAGCCCAAAATTTTACAGAACAAATCCTTCTATTAAGGGGATTTGTTCTGTGAAGTTTGGATTCAGCCAAAGGGCCCTACTTTAGGGCCACATGAGGCCTCAAGACTGCAGGTTCCCCACCCCTGAACTAGATGGACCTTTAAGGTCCCCTCCAGTTTCTGTGATTCTCTGCCCTTCTTCACAAGTTTTCTACACCTAAAATGCCTTCACCCCATGTTAGCCAAGTAAAATCTTTTCCATCATTCAAGACCCAATTTAGATGTTATCCTTTCCATGAAGACTTCTCTAACCACCCCCCCACACGTACAATTAGAAATTATTTTTCTTTCTTCATGCCTAGCATAGCCTTTTGTGTGTGCTTCTTTTGTACTGATAATATTCCATCCCCTACTAGTTATTTGTTATTTATCTTAAAATTAATTTTGAATCATGGAGGCTTCATTGGATCTTTCCACATTTCCAATATCCTATCCAATCCAATCAAATAAACATTTATTAAGCAGCTACTATGTGCCAGGAACTGTGCTGAGTATTAGGAATATAACTAAATTTTCAAAAAAGGGTCTCTGCTTTCAAGGAGTTTATAATCTAATGGTGGGAGAGGAGACAAAAACCAAATGAAGTCAAGGAAGTGAAGGTCTTGTTCTGTGGAGTTAAAATCAGGAAGAACAGAATAATGGGACGAGCCCCCTAGTCAGTTTCTGCCCTCTGTGAAGGCAGACATTGGGATCAGTTTGGTTCTGCACCAACCTTCCCATCAGAGAGAAGATTCTGAGAGAAGTGGGATCAGTCAAAGCTCCAGTTAGCGGCATGGTGATGAAATTAGAGGTGATAAGCTTAACCTGGGAGGGGCATCATGTGGAGTTGAAACCAGGCAGGGCAGCAGATGCAGAGTGGAGAATCTGAATAACTCTTTGCTTTGCTCCAGTTGAAAGCCATTCCTTGCTGAGATGGTGCGTACCAGATGTTCTGAGCTGGGGCTAGGTTATCTGTAGCTCAAACTGGCAAAGCTGCAGCAACCTTTCATGTGTTGTGAACTCCATGAGAATGGGAACTGTGTCTTATTTATCTTTGACATCCCTTTCTCCTCTCCCCAAAGCCTAGCACAGAGCTCTGCATTAATAAATATTAAATAATACTCAATTCAGTTCTCTCTTTCCCACCTGCACCCAGTAGTGCAGGGCAAATCTAAACCAAACATTGCTTCCCACCATCTGTGAAAGTGAAAACCCTTGTTTGGGAACTGCTTTCAGGCAGCAGAGACTAAAGAAAAGAATTCTGACTTTGGAATAAGGAGGCTGTGGTGCAAATCTTACCTTTATCACTGTATACCCTTGAATAAGTGATCTGACCTTTTGGAGCCTCATTTATCAGATGGATATTTTAAAAATAGTTTATTATTTTTTGCGTATAAAGTCTTTTCAAATGAATTTGCCTCCACACGTTGAGCAAATTAAAACAATAACAAACCTCACTACATGGCTGCATAGTGTTGCCTCTTTGTCAAGAGCGAGTTCCATCTGCATCCTTTTGGACTCCTGCTTTCTGCTTGCTTGGATCGGAGTTCTAAAGTCTTCCAAAGCTGCTTTTTTTCCATATTGTTGCCACCTCTGCCTCACTGTTCTGCTTGCTTCACTACACATCAGTTCATAAAAGTTTTCCAAATTTCCTCTGAAATTAACCATTTCACCATGTCCTATGACATAATAATATTCCATAAAATTCATATGCCACAGTTTCTTTAGTCAGTCCCCAAAAGGAGGTTATCTCAGTTTCCAATTTTTGGCTAAAGTAACTACTATAACAGTAAAATAACTACTATAAATATTTCTGTAATACAGACTTCTTTTGATCTGCCCACGAATTTTAAAAAAATGATCTTTCAATAGAATTGTTTTCCTTGGTAATCCTGTATATTTTATTTTATGCATCTTAAAATATAATTCTAAGGAGTCAATAGATTTCATCAGATTGTCAAGGGGGTCAAGGATACAAAAAAAGGATAAGAACTCCGCCCCCCCCAAAAAAAAAAACTAGAGGGTCCCTAAGGACCTTTTCACTCTAAATCTATGATCATTCCCAGAATCGCATCTGGATCATTTGAGTGAAACCACACTGACCAAAGTATTCACAACAGTTTCTTGCCTCTGCAACGCCACGTGCACAATGTTTCCCACAACTCTTTGCAAAGAGTACCCCAAGTTAGGTTTCGGTAGCACAATTCCCAACTGTTGACTGACAAAGTCTTCAGGAAATTCGAAAGGGAATTCTATAGCCAGAGCTCTACTCAAGCCTGAGAGGCCCAAATTATGAATATTTATAAGAAAAGAGGAAAGGAGAGGAGAGGAGAGGTGAGGAGAAGAGAGGACAGGAGAAGAGAGGGGAGGAGCAAAGGAAAGAAAAGAAAAAAAAGGAAAGGAAAGCAAAGTAGAGCAATCAGCCCCACCATCTTCTGCAAGGTATACCAGGAAATAGTTGGAGATCTGCTAGCATGCTTTTTGCTGTCCCCTGTTCCTTGTACTTAGGTTGACCTCTGCTGGGTAAACGTTGAATCACAGTGGATTTTATTGAAGTTTATGTGGGGTTTTTTTTTTTCAATTTCTAACTATTAGGAGTGTTAATATATGGTTTGTTGAATTTTGCGTGTTTTCTCAGGAGAAATGAAAGACCCTACTGTGATGAGGGCATCATGATGGCTTTCTTAGTTATCTTACTCAGGAGGGTAATCTTTTGGGCACATTTGGTAGGGCTGATTTTGCACCCGTACTGCCTGTATGATCCCAGCAAATCAAAACCTCTCTGGGCCTCAGTTCCTTCATGTTTAACATGAGGGGCTTGGAAAACAACTTTGAAAGACTTCAGAACTCTGATCAATGCAATGAAAAGTCATGAGGACAGAGCACTGAAGATGAAACATATCACACTGCCGAAGGGGTCCATGACAGGAAAATATCAAGAACCCTGAGACTAAAGGTATCTAAAGTCCTTCTCAGTTCTAAACCTCTGATGGACTGAAAATGGTGATGGCCTTAAAATGAAGAAATAAACATAACATTTTTAGACATGGCCAACATGAGGCTATGTTTTGCCAGGTTATGTACATTTATTATGAGAGCTTTTTCTTTTTAAAGGGCAAAATAATAAATGCTTATAGAGATTAATTACTTAATTGAAAATGAGTGACTTGGGCTGGATGATCTCAAAGGTCCCTTCCAATTCTGAGTCTATAAACTTAAAACCATGAGAAAATTAGGGCATTGGAAATAATCTGGGGTGAATCTGGAATGAGAAGATGTGAGCTCAAACCCCAGTTCTGCTATCTGCTACCTTGTGGTCTGGAACAAGCCACTAGAACTTTCTGTGAATTAGTTCTTCACCAGCAAAATGAGGAGATTGAACTGGATGACTCTGAAGGTCCTTTGCACACCTATGATCAGTTCAATAAGCACTACTGTATGCTAGGTGCTAGGTATACAAAGAGAAACACCAAAGTCTGTGCCTTCAAGGAACTTACGTTCAACTAGGAAAAAAAATACAAAATACCCCAAAAGTAAAAACAACCAATTTTGAGGGAGGCAGGGAAAAGCACCCTGAGAAGGTCAGGGAGGTGAAGGAGAAGAGGGGGAGAATTTTAGGCTCATGATCCTTTAATTTATATTATCTCTGCATAAACAGTGTTAAAATAACTAAATAGGAAAGCAAGAATAACTTGAAATTCAGTGTGTTCTGGAATTGGATAACCTTCAAAAGCCAGAAGGGACAGATTCAGCACAGTATTGAATCCTGATTCATTGGGGTAGAATCTAGGCTGACCTGTACATAGGTTGTCCTTTTCCCTCCAAATATAGAATGACTGTACTTTTATGTGCCTGTTATATTAAATGCCTGTACATGACCTGAGACAACCTAAACATAGGTTATATTCAAGCTCGAGTCTGAGATTTCACAGTAGACTACACCCAGTTTGGTTTTTTACCACATCTCAGTAAATTCATTATTGGGAAATCCCATCATCTTGTAAGAGCTAATCAGCCTTGTTACTCATACCTCATCAGTGCCCCCTGCCCCTGTGATTACAGAATGAAGCTATAAACTCCTCCCTTTAGGGAGATCAGAACTGACATTTCCTCATTTCCCACCCAGCAGCACTAATTTTGGATTTTTCTTTGAAGTTTCTGGAAGCACTTATTTTCAATGTTTTTGAGTTCTCCCTCCATGCTCTTGTGCTTGCTGACTTCCTTCTCCTTCCCCCCTTTTCTTTTGTGTGTTGTCTTCCTCCCTCACCCCACCCCCCTCTTTTCAAGGCAGCTAGGTGGTGCATTTGATAGAGTACCAGGCTTGGAATCTGGAAGTTCTGAATTCAAACTGGGCCTCACACTTACTGACTGTGTGACCCTGGGCAAGTCACTTAGCTCTATTTGCCTCAGTTTCCTCATCTGTAAAATGTGCTAGAAAAGGAAATGGCAAACCACTCCAGGATCTTTGTCAAGAAAACTCCATGTACCAAAAGTCCATGGGGTCATGTAGAGATGGGCCCAACTGAACAACAATTTCCCCCCTTGATTACAAGAACATTGAGGAAAGGAAATGTCTTTTTAATTTGTATTTTCAATTCTTAAAAGGCATATAGGAGGCGCTTAATAAATGTTTATTGACTGACTAATTAGACAGGGACATAATAAACCAAACAGAGTCATGAATTATAGCATAGGCCCTGAACCTCATCCAGGTAAGCAAAGTATAGACCACAGTTTACAGAGGAAATAATGTGATGCAATCAAGTACTCATTAAAGTGCTGAATTATTCATCTTAGCCAAACAAATGTTTTTGCAAAGAACTACCAAAGGCAGCCAATTTTCTTCAGTTAGATTGGGCCAAGAGACCTTTAGCGCTCAAGTGAGAGTAATATATTTGATTAGATCTTACTCAACCCAATATATATATACACATACACCCTAAAGGAAAGGCTAGTGAGAGTGAATTGAGATGAAGTTCAGTGTATGTATGTATAGTCTTTTGAACACTTGAGATTTTCAGATGGAAAATTCAGGATTATATTTCAGTCCATCAAAGCTAGCATTGGAAGACTCCCTGGGCTGAGATTAAGAGAAACTTCCAATGTCAATTAAAATGTTTTGAAACATTGTATAAAATACTAATGTTATATGGAACCTGGGAAACTAGCCCAGTCCCTTATTTATTTAATTTTTGGTTTAGTGACTGTTTTCTCCCCAAATGGCATTTGTCTATCTCATTCCTTCCACAGAGACTGTGAGGTGTGCATGGACAAAGCCCCATTGCTAATACTGATCTACCATTAAGGAAAGAAAAGAATTCTTTGAATTGTCCTTTGGGCTTTTGTCAGTCAGCAATACCTGATTCATATTTACATGGAAATAAGTGATTTCTTCTAGCTCTTCCCTTATTGCCTTTACAGGAAAAGGTTGAGTGGTACAACTCTGACCTTACATCTTGGATCTCTGCCATGAATGATGCAAAAAACACCTGGATATACATCAATATTTGCATGAGATATACAGTATGTGTATAGCATATGTATTATATGTGTGTATAACATGTATATACACATGTAGACATAAATGTCCAAGAATAAATGAGGCTTTGACCATTTATGTATACATGTGTATATCTACATATTTATACATATGTGCTGTGTGTATATGCATCTATATACACATATACATGCATATATATTTAATGAGGGGGAGATATAAATATCCAGGAATAGATGAG
>CM053770.1:438238631-438250754 GCA_028658325.1 Potorous gilbertii
AAGTTGAAAACCTTGGTGTCATCAGTTTGAGAGCAGTAAATGTTCAATTTTTGCATTTTTATATTCAACTATTAGCAAAGTACCTGGCACATAGCAAGCACTGAATAAATGTGGAATTAATTGAGGCTTGTGGTTAGGGCTTCCTCTTCTAATCTGAGCACATAAACACTGATTTGCATGGCCTTGGACACACAGAATATCCAACAGTCTCTTTCATGGTAGAAAGGTTGAAACCAAACAGGATCAAAGCTGTGGTGTTTCTTCCTTGGACTCTGGATTATCATACTACCTATCCCCTGCAAAGTTGTTTTCACAAGTCTTCTGCTCTGACAACCAGATGCAATTATTGGAACCAATGAGGAATTAATGGTATCATTCTTCTGTAAATCAGATTCTTCTCCCTCCTACTCACTCCAATCTCCCACCCTATATCCACCTACTATATCAGCAGGCATTTAACAGACACCAAATTTTAGTTATTGTGTCTGTGGAAATCCAGAGTAGAAATGCTATTTGGCAAGGCATGGAGAACAGGGAGAAATAAGATTTAATGGAGGACAAACATACTCGGTGCCACTCTTTACCCCAACTTGTGGGTGAGCTTTACTAAAAGTCACTTAACCACATTACAATGCCACTCTTCCTCTTGACAACTGGTTGTTTTCTCCACTGTCACAAGATCCTGTATAAGAACGAACAAAATTTACTGCCGTAGCTGAGTATCCCCCATCAGCAAATATCTATGCATAAGAAAAAGCAAACCTCTCTCTTAAGCAAGAAGTTGGTGGGTCGATAATGCATTCTGATACCTTGTAACAAGCTTTAATAAAAAATTTATGGAAATCAGATCATCATTGGGTAGATTAAGAGCCAGAGGCTTGTTCAATCATTCTTATCATTTGGTGATAGCTTTTATTCTAGCTCTGCATGAAATTTATTACAATGGAGTATGCTGGGTTGTTTTTTTTTTTTAATTTTGTGACCCATTCCCTCTAAGGGAGAGAAACAATATGATGATGAATGGTAACTAGTTTAGGGCCCAGTTACCTAGTAAGATTTCCACATGGAGATGTATGAAAGTCTGCATCTTGCTCAGCTTCGAAAACAGCTGGGGGATTCAGATGGGATACAGTCACTACAGCATAAAATTGGAGGACTCTACTGACAAATTGCTGAAGATATTCAAGGCTCAAAAATCTGGTACCCATTTTGGCAAGATAAGCAACAGAAAGGGAAATATGGGTTTACCTAAGCAAAGTTCCCATCACTTAGGATTGGATTATGCCCTTAAGGGCCCCCTGAAGTAAAATTAAGGGCAGAATTTAATGGAAGTTTTAATATTAATATGAATCAACTAAGTTGTGCATGAAAGATAGCAAAAATAAAATATTATCATGTATTCAGCAGGGCAAAAAAAAAAAAGTAGCAGGGCTTTGGAGAGTCACCAATGACTAAATAAAAATCAAGATTTCTTTCCCCAAAGCACTTTTATACTCAAAACCATGCTGACTAAATCAATCACTGGACCTTTGGAATATTTGTACTGTATTAATCAGAGTTAGCATCTAGAGATAAGAATACTGCAATGGCACATGGGCCCTGGGAGCACTCCTCTTTGATATTCATTTGTTTTATTCATTCACTTGATATTCATTTATTTTAGATGCTGGTTCTGCTGCACTATGAAACTAGAACAATACTCTTGAGCTGGAAATATCTAGAGTACTCTGAGTATTTTCAGAAGTGCAGGTTATAAAGTAATGTGTCAGGTTTTGCAGTTTACCTGACAACTTATCACTCAAGTCAATAAAGAATAGAGACTTTGCCGTTGTTTTAATGTATATTTTTAGTCCTTTTTTCACCACAATTTTACTTTTCTCATGTTTAGGAAGAAAAATGTGTTGCTGTTGAAACTGAAGGCCCCCATGAAGTTTATATTCCAATGCTCCAGTGCTTGAGATAAGATAAATGCAACTGACAATTGTTTTTTTCTTAAGACTTTCTTTTCTCAAAATCTGTGTTTTAGAGGACAGGTGAGACAAAATGGCAGAGAAAAGGCAGGAATTTGCCTGAAGTCTCCCAAATTCCCCTCCAAATAACTTCTAAATAATGCCTCAGGGCAAATTCTAGAGTGGCAAAACTCACAAAAGGACAGTATGAAACAATTTTCCAGCCCAAGACAACTTATAAGGAGTGCAGGAAATGTCTATCTCAGCAGGGTAAAGGGAGAGCACAGTCCAGTGCAGGTGGTATCTGGGTAAGCCAGAGGGAGGTCCCTAGCTCCAGTACAGGTCAGCAATTGAGGCTCAATGGTTCCAGCACAGCAGGCCACCTGTGAAGGCTCCAGTCCCTAGCATAGCAGGTGAGTGAGGAACTAGGCCTGGCAGGCCCAGTGCAGCAAGCAAATAAGAGAAGTAGAAAGAAAGAATTATGCCAAGAAAATAATGAAAAAGGAATCAACAGCTTGGTAAAGGAAGAAAAAAATGAAAATAAAAGATGCACAAAAATTCACTGAAGAAAAACAACTTTACTAAAATGTAGAATTAGCCAAAAGTAAAAGAAGTCACAAAAGCTAACTGAAGAAAGTAATTCCTTAGAAATTAGAAGTGGGCAAGTGGAAGCCAACAAGTCCATGAGATATGAAAGAGTCAATCAAACAAAATTAAAAGAAAGAAAAAAATGGAAGAAATTGTGAAATAGCTCATTGGTAAAATAGCCGACCTGAAAAACAGATCCAGGAGAGATAATTTAAGAATTACTGGATTACCTGAAAGTCAGAGCTCTCAGGTCAAAGAGAAAATACTGCAGGTAGCCAGAAAGAAACAATTTAAATATCAAGGAGCCACAGGTAGGATTACACAGATTTGGCAGCTCCTACATTAAAGGATTGGAGGGTTTAGAATACTATATTCCAAAGGGCAAAGGAGCTTGGATTACAACCATGAATCACCTACTCAGCAAATCTTTGCATAATCCTTCTGGGGGGAGAATGGACATTTAATGAAATAGAAAACTTTCAAATATTCCTGAGGAAAAGACCAGAGCTAAACAGAAAATTTGATTTTCAAATACAAGACTCAAGAGGAGCATAAAAAGGTAAGAAAAATGGGAAAATGGAAGTGATTCAATAAAGGTTAAACTATTTAAATCCCTACACAGGAAGGTGATACTTATGTAACTCTTAAAAACTGTATCACTATTAGGGAAGTGATAAGGCATATAAATAGACAGTGTGAGTATAAGCTGATTTTGATGAGATTATATAAAAAAATAAGAGGTGAGAAAGAGAATTGTACTGGGAGAAGAGTGAAGGGAGAGGCAGAATGAGGTAAATTAGCTCATATGAAAAGGCACAAAAGATCTATTATAGCAGAAGGAAAGAAGGGAGGGCAGGGTAAGCATAGCTGAATCTTACTCTCATCAGATCTGGCTCAAAGAGGGAATAATACACATACTCAGTTGGGTATAGAAATCTATCTTACCCTACAGGGAAGTAAGAGAGGAAAGAGACAAATAAAGATGGGAGGCAGATTGAGGAGGGTGGTTAGAAACAAAACAATGGTGAGGGGGGACGGTGAAAGAAGAGAAAGAGGTATACAAAGGGATAAAATAGGATGGAAAGAAACACACAGTTGGTAATCATAACTGTGAATGTGAATGAGATAGCATTCTGCACCCAGATAGCAGAGTGGATTAAAAACATTAATCCCATAATATGTTGTTTACAAGAAACTACAGAGACACCCACAGAGTAAAGGTAAGGGGCTAAAGAAGAATCTGTCATGCCTCAGCTGAAGTTAAAAAAAAAAAAAAAAGCAGGGATAGCAATCATGATCTCAGACAAAGCAAAAGCAAAGTTAGATCTCATTAAAAGAGATATGGAAGGAAACTATATCTTCCTAAAAGTTATCACAAATAATGGAGTCATACCAATACCAAACATATATGCACCAAATGGTACAGAATCTAAACTTTTATGGAAGTTAAATGAGTAACAGGAGGAAATAGAAAAATTATACTAATGAGGGATCTCAACTTTCTCCCCTCAGAACTAGATAAATCTAACCACAAAAATAACAAGGGAGCAAATAGAATTTTACAAAAATTAGATAGAATAAACCTCTGGAGAAAAATGAATGGGAACAGAAAGGAATATATCTTTTTTTGCAGGGGTACATGGCATCCACACAGAAACTGACCATGTACTAAGGCATAAAAACCTTCCAATGAAATAAAGAAAGGCAGAAATATTAAAAACATCCTTTTCAGCTCATCTGCAATAAAATTACATTTAATAAAAGGCCATGGAAAGATAGATTAAAAACTAATTGGGAACTAAGTAATCTAATCTTAAAGAATGTCAAAGAAGAAATCATAAAAACAATAAAACATTTCATTAAAGAGAATTAAAACAATGGGACAACACATCAAAATTTGTGGGATATAACAAAAGCAGTACTGGGGGGGGTTATATTTTAAATTCTTACATCGATAAAGCAGAGAAAGAGCAGATCAATAAATTAGTCATGCAACTAAAAAGACAAATTTTAAATCTTCAATTAAACACCAAATTGGACATCTTGAAAAATCAAAGGAGAGGATAATTAAACTGAAAGTAAGAAAACCACTGAACTAATAAATAAAACTAAGAGCTGATTTTATGAAAAAAAAAAAACAACAAAAACGATAAACCTTTATTGGTTAATTTGATTAAAGAAAAACCAAATTACCAGTATCAAAAGTGAAAAGGGTGAATTTGCCACTAATGAAGAGGAAATTAAAACAATAATTAGGAACTGTTGCCAATTTATATGCCATTAAATCTGATGATCTAAATGAAATGGATGAATATTTACAAAAATATAAATTTCCCAGATGCACAGAAGAGGAAATAGAATACTTAAAAGATCCCATATTAGAAAAATAAATTGAATAAACCATCAATGAATTCCCTAAGAAAAAGTCTCCAGGGCAAGATGGATTCACAAGTGAATTCTACCAAACAGTTAAAGAACAATTAGTTCCAATATTATATAAACTATTAGGGAAAACAGGTGAAGAAAGTGTCCCACCAAGTTCCTTCTACACCACAAATATGATGCTGATACCTAAACCAGGAAGAGCCAAAACAGAGGAAAAAAAACTATAAAAGTTTCCCTAATGAATATTGATGCAAAAATTTTAAATAAAATACTAGCAATGAGATTACAGCATTATATCACAAGGATCATACACTATGGCCAGGTGGGATTTATACCTATATAGGGTTGGTTCAACATTAGGAAAACTATCAGTATAATTGACCATATAAGTAACAAAACCGATAGAAATCATGATTATCTTAAAAGATGCCAAAAAAAGCTTTTGACAAAATACAATAACCATTCCTAATAAAAAAATTAAAGAACACAGGAATAAACTAAGCTTTCTTTAAATGATAAGCAGTATCTATCTAAAACCATCTAAGCAAGCATTATCTGTAATGGCGATAGGGATAAAGCAAAGCTATCTATTATCACCATTATTATTCAATATTTACTAGAAATGGTAGCTATAGCAGTAAGAGAAGAAAAAGAAACTGAAGGAATTAGAATGAGCAATGAGGAAAACAAAACTACTAATCTTTACAGATGGGATGATGAAATACTTACAGAATCCTGAAGAATCAAGTAAATAACTAGATGAAATATCTTTGGTAAAGTTGCAGGATGTAAAATAAGCTCCCATAAATCATCAGCATTTCCATATATTATCAATAAAGTCCAGCAGCAAGAGGTAGAAAGAGGAAGTATTGGCTACTGTCAAACCTGTTTTTTTAAGACCCACCTTTGACAATGGCCTCTGTGAACTTGGACAAGTCTCCTAAAATAAGACATGACCTATGTTAGATATTCTTAATCGTCTTGTGTTATGAACTAATTTGTTAGTCTGATGAAACCTATAAATCCCTTCTCAGTATGTCTTTTTTAAAAATCGTAAGTGAAGGAAAAACTGAATTTCACAGCTCACAACTTTAGAGACATCTTGGGTTCCCTCCCCCACCCCCAATTTCTTGCCAGGGCCTGTCAATTTTACCTTTACAACATCTCTCCATAATGCCTCCTTCTCTGACACTGCCACCACTATAGTGCAGACCCTCCTCACCTCACACCTTGACTATTGTGATAGTCTGATGGTGAATCTACCTGCCTCAAGTCTCTCCCCACTCCAACTCATCCTCCATCAGCCACTAAAGTGATATTCCTGGAGTACAGGTCAGACCATGTTACCCCTACCCCCATTTGCTATCTAGTGATTCCCTCTAGGGATCAAATATGAAATGCTCTCTGGCATTCAAAGCCCCTCATAGTTACCTCCTACCTTTCCAGTCTTTACACCTTATTTCAAGACATAAACTCTGATTCAGTGACACTGGCCTCTTAGTTGTTCCCTGCATAAGTCATTCCATCTCAGCATTTTTTTTCTGGCTATCTCCCATGCCTGAAATTCTCCTTGTTCTGCTCTGACAACTGACCTCCAAGGCTTCTTTACATTCCAAATAAAATCCTACCTTCCCCAAATCATCCTAATTCCAGTACCTTCCTGCTAACTAATTCCTATTTATCCTCTGCATAGCTGGTTGACACACTGATGTTCAGTTTTCAAATAATGAGGCTCCCTACACTTACCTTGTCTGGACCTTGTCACTGGAGTTCTACTTGAAATCTATTTTGGTAGAATTTGCCAAACCTTGCCACTCCACTGACAAATCTTAGAGCTCTTGTAGACACCTCTATGCCACAATGAAGCATCAGAGGCTGTAAACTCAACGTCAACCATTTTGTTATCAGTCATTTTGGTTACATCTGACTCTTCATGATCCCATTTGAGATTTTCTTGGCAAAGATATTGGAGTGGTTTACCATTTTCTTCTCCAGCTCTTTATGACAGATGAGGAACTGAGGCAAACAGGGTTAAGTGACTTGCTCAAGGTCACAAAGCTAGTAAGTGGGGTGGGATTTGAACTCAGGAAGGTGAGTCTTCCTGACTCTAGGCTTAGCACTCTATCCACCATACCACCTAGTTTGCCCAACCATCAGAGAAAAACTTAAATTGTTTTCCCAAGGGAAGTTAAACTCAATAGATTTTAATTTCCTTTGACCATATAGTTTTAGGTTTGTTTACTTTTCTTCAAAAATTAGGTTGGTAATTGAGGGGCTTTACGAGCTCAGCCTAGTACCTGAGTCATGATCTTATCCAAAGTAATAGAAATGATTGTGTTACTTGGGATAAGGCTCATAATTCACTTGAGGCTAATAAATGTTTTCAATTCAATTTCAACTCTATTGACTTGTGGCAAGGTGGCTATTTCTTATAATCACACCATAGTTCTGCTACTATTTAGCAACAGCTTCTACACTCTGTATCCTTATTAAAATCCATTTTGTCTTAGTGATGGACTACTACTTATAATTTATGTATATGTATTATAACATGCATATTCTATATATAGTTTATGTATATATGTATACATATATGTATAGTTTAAGTATATGTTACATATACTATATCAGAGGCATATTAATATGTACATAATTTGAGTGAGGAAGTTCTGAATTCAAATCCTGACTCAGAAACTTAATGGCTGTATCCCTGAACAAGTCAATTCTCTCACCCTGTTTCTTTATTGTGGAAATTGGGGATAATGGCATTTATTTTGCAGAGTGGTGAGGATCAAATAAGGTAAACTTGTAAAGCACTTTGCAAACCTTAAAAGTGCTACATAAAATGCTATTATTATATATTGTATAAGGTTGTTTCCAATTCCCAAGTTTTTTAAAGATCTTTCTCTCTTTACCCTGAAAATAACTGTAAGTGCATGGACAAATTTTTGCTCTGCAGCATTAAATAACAAGAGTAAGTATTCTCCCTGAATGAATGCAGAGTTCTTGTAAACATTTTCTCATATTCTCTCTGTTGCTTTGTATGCCAGCCCTTGTGGGCAATGAAATTCTAAATTTAGAATTTAACCCCTAACCTAAACAATGTCCTTAGTAAAAAAGTCTCCTTAATGTTGGTTTAGATCTGCAAGGGAAAAAACTTGTGTTATCCATCCTTTTTAAAAATTTCTAGTGCTCAGCCTCCATGAAATGGATTGCTTATGGAGAGATAATGTCTGCTCTGTTCCTTTTTAAGTCTGTGAAAAATGTCATCCTGGTTAATAGGGTGATTAAAACTCTTTATGCTCCAGGAGATAAATGTGATTATGTTTGTCATATACTACCCAAGATAAAGACAGCAAGGAAGGCAAACTTGAAATTCCATAACATTTCCCCTCTTCCATATCCAGGAACATTCAGAGCTCAATACACAGATGGTAATCCACATAAAAGAATGAGATTATCTGTTGAACATTTTTCCCTTCCATTAACCAATTTAACAATATGCTTTTGATATAAAAGGCACAGACAAATGACAAAATCTTCTGACATCTAAATTCTGACTGTAGAAAAACACTATTTTATTAGACTGTAAGGTTTTCATCTGTATTTTTTTTAGCCTTTTTAAAAAAAACCCTCACAGTCAGCATAGGGAAATAATTCTAGTTGTACACACATACCTTCCCGACCTCGGTCTCATCTCATCAGGCCTCTGATTCATGACTATTCTTAGAATGTTCATAATCTCGAATTTCGTTTTTTAGCATCTTTCACATTTCTGCTCCCTCTTCTTGAAGGTTTTATTTGGTAATATCAATTAGGTCATATGGTTGGTATTTGTGGAAAAAACTGGAATTCTGATAAAAATCTCCCAAGTTCCTAAGAAGCCAAGAATCATTTTTAATAAGAAAAAAAGATTGTTCTGCTGTGTGCTCTCATCTCACCCCCTCTAAAAGAGTAGAGTAAAAATCACAAACACAAAAACGTTATACTTAGTCCAAAAAAAGCTATAAAACTGCTGCATGGGCATGAATTCAGAGGAAGCATGTGATAGTGGATAAAAAGCTGGCCAACAAAGCGAGAAGACCTGATTCCAAGTCTCACCGGTAACATATACTGGCAATGTCAATCTAGGGAAATCATTAAGGCCAGCTCACTCGGCTGTCCATCTGCAGCTCTTCTGGGGTTTCAATTCCCTAGAATGGGATGCTGGGTGCCTTCTGGTGTCTCCTCTCCCATTTCCCTTTCCGGCTTCTTTTTGGGTGTTGGCTTAGATTAGATTGTAAACTCCTTGCAGGCAGAAACCGTCTTTTTCTTACTTATTTAATAAAGGTTCAATATTCAAAATGTTTATTCAATTCAATAAATATTTATTATACACCTATTACTTACTGGGCACTGTGCAAAAAGAGACAAAAGACAATCCCAGCTCTCAAGGAGCTTACAATCTGATGAGTGAAACAACATGCAAACAAATACAGATAAAACAAGCTACATACAGAATAAATAGGAAATAATCCAGGAAAGCACTGAAATTAAGGGGGTGTGGGATGGGGAAAGCTTCTTTTAGGAGGTGGGATTTTATCTGAGACTTAAAGCAAGCCAGTGAGGTCAGTAGTTGGAGGTAAGGAGGGAGAGTATTCCAGGCATGGGGTACATCCAGAGAGAATGCCCCAAGTTGTCTTGTTCATGGAATGGTTATAAGGACAATATCACTGGCTTCAAATGTACTGTGTCATGGAATAAGGGGTAAGAAAACTGGAAAAGTGGAAGGGAGCTACATTATGAAGGGCTATGAATGCCAAAGAGAGCCTTTTGTATGTGATCCTGGAGGCAATAGGGAGCCATTAAAATTTATTGAATAGGGGTAAGAGTAGCATAATCTGACCTGTGCTTTAGAGAAATCACATTAGTGACTTACAGAGGATGGACCAGAGTAGAAAAAGACTTGAGGGCTGAAGATCCCCCCATCAAACCACTGAAATAACCTAGGTGTGAGATAAGGAGGGCCTACACTACAGTGGCGACTGTGGCAGAGGAGAGAAGGAGGTGTAATGGAGAAATGTTGCAAAGGTAAAACTGGCAGGTCTTGACAGGAGATTGGGGAGGTGAGAACTAGTGCGGAGTCCTAGATTGTGAGCCTGGGACATAGGGAGGATGATGATGTCCTTTTGCAATAATGAGGGGTGAGAGAGTGTGTGTGTGTATGTGTGTGCGTGTGATGTCTACTGGACATCCAACTTGAGATGTCTGAAAAGCAATTAGGGATTGGAGATTAGCTCAGGAAGGGTGGTATAAACTTCTCAGTGCCTCCAGGCAACTCTAGAACTACTGTAAGAAGCACTGTAAGAAGATCTAGTGATCTTCATCGGCAAAGGAAGTACCCATCTGGCCAGTTTCCTGTACCAGTTATGTCAAAGGCCACATATGGCTCACAACAGAACCAAGTGCACCCAAAGCTGATTAAAATATAATTGGGAAATATGTAAAAAAATTAAACTATAACAAAACATAGATAATGTTAAGATGTGGTTTTCTAGGTCAACATGTGTCCCCTCCAGGGATCCTTATATTTGGTTCAGTAACTCCAGTTTGTATTTGAGTTTGACATCACTGCCTTACACCAATGAAATCACACTACCAATTTCTTTTTTAAAATGCCATAGATTGGTTTAACCTTGAAAGCATATTATTTGAGACAAATTTTTTTTCTTTTTTTCCCTAGGAGTATTGTGCTAACAAGTTCCTTATCACACTTATTTTATACATGGCCATCACCTTGATCTACCTTACACTCATTTTAAATGTCTTTAATAAAAGCATTAATAAAGTTCGTTATTCAGAAGCTTTCACAATATATGCTGCTTCTATGCTGCCATTTATTTTGCCAATTAACACAAAAAGCATTCCAAGGTTTTCTGGGCTGCTTGTCATTAACATTAACAGGTAACACATATTACACAACTTGCATATCATTAAAAAAGGTGCTACAATGGGATTTATAAAGAATAAAAGATACTCCCTGCACTCAAGGCTTAACTCTAAAAGTCTGTTTCAAACCATGGGCAGTAAATAATTAATCAATTATTAATTAATTCCAGCTTTATTCTTTAGAAAACCCTGACTTCTTTCCCTCCCCAACACCATTATGTGGAAGAATTCTGCATGCAAAGAAAAATAAGAATCTTCAATTCTAACTATAGGTGGGTACAGGTATTTTCTGCAGTGCACACTCCATTTTTCATACAGACCTAAATGCACAGTAATCCATGCACAAGGGTACGGAGCCCTGATGTAAGGTTAGAAAAAAATCACTGAATTACTCTCTGACCTTTGTATCTGTCTTCTTCAATCAAGGTTAAACCATTTCTCAACCATGTTATTTAGTTTAAAATGAAAGATGAGTGAGACTGTACATATGTAGTTTTATAAATTTCATTATAATTTCTTTTTAGATTTTTGTAATAAGCTATATAAGAAACTCAGAAACTGATTACACCTGTTTAATCACAATTCAGTCATTTGAGTATGGCATCATGGTTTAGAGAAAAATGCTAAATTATGCACTTGACATTTAATTTTTTATTTTTTATTAGAACTAAAAGGTTTCATAATAACAAATAACTTTCAAATGTACTTTATTAGACCTGATAGCTGACTAATTAGAGCTCAAGCAATCATAAAGAAACTTCAAAATTGCTTTTTCACCCAGATGTTGTTTCTCTTGAAAATTTACATATTACAAATATTTTTCTTGTTCTTTTTAGAACTTTTAAGTCTCTGATAAATACAGTGATTGCAATTAGGCACTGTTCTCCATCAGCTTCTATAAAAGACCACAGAGGCACAGAGAGTGTTTTCTTAATGATGAATTTCTTAGAAATTTACTTAGAGAAAATTCATCAGAATTGTTAGACTAAATGTTGAATTAGACTCAATACCATGTGAGTTTTTGGTTAAACATATTTGTTAGATGAGTGGGTTCAACATTATGCTATTTTCACTTTGATGACTGAGGTGAAATTATATAATAGGTACTGTGGTAGCGTTTGGGAATCTAGCATCAAATTATCTCACACATGTACACTTCATATCAATGACAGCATGACAACGATAACAAATTACTCTCAAATTATATTAATTTGTTGCTAGTTTTTTATTTACCTCAAAGCATAAGGACATGTAGATATATGACAAATGGTCT
>CM053770.1:438250854-438266951 GCA_028658325.1 Potorous gilbertii
CTGAATGAGTGAACAAAGGTCACAAAGCAAATGAAAACTCATTTTCAAACAGATGACTGAATATTACAATGTGCACCAAGAGGTGAATGTTTGCACAGCTCAGTTGGTTCTTAATGTGCCAGGCATACTCAGATAATCACACAACAACATGGGAGATTCCTGGAATGAACTCATTTAATTTAAAAGTATGAGTTACTATTTCTTTATTAGCTAGGGCCATGAGAGTCAACTAGGATTTATTAAGCACCTACTACATGCCAGGGACTATATACTAAGCTCTGGGGATACAAAGAAAGACAAAAAACAGTTCTCAAAGTTGCTTATGGTCTAAATTTTTTTTTAATTATTTTTAAAATTTTGAAAATGAACCACCTTTAATTTTTAGCTTGGTTTTCCAACCTCGTGGTAGGAAATAACAAAAGTTTATAAAGATTCCTGTTTGAACATTTATCATAAAATTTGGCTTTTCAAATAAGAGGCTTATTTTTAAAGTTTATAGAAATACATCTAACTTTCTATACTAACATATCCTCTACAAAGGGAAGCTATTTACTTACTTGAAACTAATGTTCTTTAAAACAACCCCCCAAACCTTGGAAAACATGTACCTCTCCCATGTGTGATTCCAAAATAAAGCAAATGCAGAACGACTTTGAATTTTCATAGACTACAGTGACAGCCACAGAGTCCATGTTCCATCAATGATTTGTTCATTTCCTGAGCAGAAATCAATTTGATCCTTTTCCTTTAAAAAGGAGGGTTATTTTGGCATTTCCAAGATACTTTTCCTGTAACAATCACTTTGGAATTCTTTCATTCTCATCTCATTTGGATTTCAGTGCTTCCTCCCACTCAACAGATGACCCAGGGTTCTTGGGAATCACTGGAAATATTGATTGCATTTCACTCCGAAAGTCTTTCATCTAAAAAAAGAAAAATCAGTCATTAAATGTTAAAAGAAGGGGTAAATATCCAAAGGTATTATAGACTGACACCTTTGCTGACTGGATAAAAGTGCATTGCTCATGGGTAAAGACCAAAGTGTAACACTGGAATACAAATAAAACGTAGGATCAAATTCTGGTTCTTTTGAAAGAACAGAATTCCTATTTTCCACATTCCAAATAAGTATCAATCTATGGACCTTAAAAACACATAAATATCCTATATATAACTAGTAAGATATCTCTAAATACTACAGAAATGGTATTTATTACTGACTTTCAATTTAAAAGATAATGCTGGGAAGGGTGTTGTTATGTATCTGAAAAATAGGTATCTAAATCCTATGGAGTTATGTATAAAAATATACTTTATTTAAGTACTGGAATTATAAAATAATGAAGCTTTTTTTAAATTCAGAAACAAACATAACACAATTTACACCTCTAAACAATGGTTTTCCCTTTCAATGAAGCCACTTTGGTAAGTTATACACTTATTTCAGTTATGTTTCTTTGGCTCAAAACATTCTGGTAACTCTTCCTTTGATAGTGTCTTTAAAGCCTCTGGGGTATATTTTCTAGAATATCAAGGCTGGATCTGATTTTTGTAAAAAAAGCAAAAGTCATTCAGAGTCAAGTCTGATGAGTAAAAGTAAATGAACAACTGATTAATAATATTTTTTGTTAAAACAACACACCCTAAAGTGTTTTTTGGAAAGAAACAAATCTTTTTTGTGTGGTTTAAAAACTTGTTTCAAAGGTAATTCTCTAAGAAGAGGTTCCAGAAACTTTTTCAGCAATGGGAGAATCAGTAGGAGAAATTTATAGTCTTCTAAGGTAATTATCTTGAATGACAAGAATGATGGGAGCTCTCAGAATCCTTGATATGCTCTCCAGACCTGGAGTCCGCCCTCTTCTGAAAGTCCTTATTTCTGCGGAGAGCATCTTCATCTTTCTAGTCAAACAGGTTTACAAATTGCCCTGGCATTATCCTTATTGTTCACTCTCTCTAACCCACACATCCACTCAGTTGCCAATACTTGTAGCTTTTAATTCCACAACACCCTGCATCTGACTCCTCTTTAGTTACAGGATAACCAGCCTAGTTCTGTCCCTAACCATCTCTCATTTACACTACTGCAACAGCTTAGTAACTGAACTCCCTGGCTTAGGTTTCTCTTCTCCAGCGCATCACTGAGTTACCAAAGTGATTGTCCTAAAGTACAGGTCTCAATATAATCACTCCCTTGTTCAACAAGCTAAAAACAGTTCCATATTGCCTCTGGGATAAAATTCCTGCTTGGCATTTAAAGCATTTCACAATCTGGTCCCAAGAGACCTTTCCAGTTACTATATATTATAGCTCTTCCCACACTCTATGGTTCATCCAAACTGGCCTTTTAGTTGTCCCTCATACATGATGACAGTGTCCCTGGGCACTCTCTCCCCTGGAACTTAAAATGTACTCCTTCCTCATTCACTGCTTAGAATTCCTTGGTGTTTTTTAAAGACTAAATTCAAGCCCTATCTTCAAAATGAAGTCTTTCTTGATCTCCCTCTTAAACCTTACCTTGTATTTATTTTGAATATACTTACATACATACATATAAGAACATTGAACATAAGCTCCTTGAGGGCAGTGAGTATTCCATGTTTGCCTTTGTATCTCCAGAGTCTAGTTCCTAGTACACAGCAGGTGTTTAATAAATGTTTGTTGGCTGAAAACTTTCATTTGAATGTATAAATGATGTTGTAAACCAGTCCTGTGCTTTTTTTTTGGTCTTGCTTCCTAACCTTCTCAGTTTACTAAGGGATATGAAAGTGAATACAAAAGGAACTTATAAGTATTTAACTCAGATTAGTTTCAGAAACTAGAAGATCTAGTAGAAACAAATAAAGCCAAAGAAAGGGAATATTTAAAAGTAACAAGATCTTAATGAATTCTTTCTTTGAAAAAAGAATGAGAAGGCAGAGGACATGGCAAACAATGAATAACAATGAAATGTATTATATTCTTCACATATAGGAAAGAAATCATTTATCATGTGGGAAATCATTCCAGAATTTGATGTCTATGTACAGCCAGCCCCTTGGCTTGTTAAAACAAAAATATCAATTAATATAAAGCTAGAAGAATCAAAATGATTTTTTAAAAGGCATAAAATTAAAATAATTCCAGTAACTTATACAAGTTATTGACACTGGAAGCTGGGAAATAACTGGAGAAAAGGACATCAACACTGACTACAATTGTTTTTTATAGAAATTTAACTGATTTAAATCAAATGCAATAACTAGAAAAGACCTAAAGGGCCTAAAAATCTCCTTGGGCAGAAAAGACTTAACAAATGAGTAAAGTAGCAACCAAGTACAACATGGATTTATTGGATTTTATTAAATCCAAAACACTGGATTTTATTAGAAGAAAAAAATATTTGTAAAACCTTATGGGGAAGGATAGTGGAAGATTATGAATAGTGTCACCTTGTAAACATTAAGAAATCAATGAAGGAAAAAACCAATATAAAGAAAGCTTGGTGAGAGACCCAACTAAGCAAAATCATCTCAGGATAAAACTGGAAGGACAAAAGATAAAAAGATTTTTATAACAAAACCTTTTCACCATCAAAGACAGTCCAACATCACCATCAAAAAACAATTCCAGATGTGCATATAAATGAGGTAGAAATGTTACTTAAGAGTACAAATATGGGAAGAACAGCTAGAAAAAGTCAAATGTACAAAGCAGAGATCTAGCCTGGAGAAGGAATTAATTTTGAAGGAGGTGAGAAATTAATTCTCAGGGTATCTGAAGGAGGGAAAGCTATCCAAGGCATGGGGGAAATCTTGGACCTTATTATTATCAAAAAGGTGATCAAGATCACATCAATAACTACTAACTTATATGACTGCTATACAAAATTATGAAAATAACAGACATATGTACTGAGGGAATTCTCAATAAAAATATTAATAGGCAAGCTTCTGAAAGTAATATTCCACAGCCAATTACATTTTTTACCAACTGACTGATAGCTATACAGAATAAAAGATTCCTCCACTCTCCTTGCTTATTGTCTTACAACTATATTTAAAACTGATTCAAGAAGGTAAACGCTTCTTTAAAGGCTATTTACCAATAAAATGCATATGTTAAAATTATATAAGTTTCTTTAAAAGATTTAATAACAAGAAATAACATAGTCCAACAAACCTGAGATCTCTAACATCAGGGGAGGCATTAAACAGGGAGATAGGCTTGTCAAAGGTATTCATTACTGTCATGGAAGAAATCTGATGTATTAGTATAAGTTGAAAAGAGATTCTGTATAGATGGTGAGGTCCTCCAGATATTCCAATCATGAGTAACAATGTGCTGATCACATCAAGCTCCAGAATATCACAAGCCTCCTGGATGAAATTAATGACTCAAAAGTTTGGCCTATCTGCACAAAAGAAAAAGAAATACAATGCCTACTATCCAGTCTATGTTAAGAAGTGGAATTAGAGTATTTTAAAAAGTGGACAGCATGATGGATTGCCTTTGGGAAACTCCCAAAAGAAATTTTAATAATCCCCGATTTTTCACTGAAAGACAGGTCCAGCTTCTTAAGATCAATATTTTGTAAGAATACTAGTCATTCCAAATTGATAAATGGTCAAAGCATATGAAGAGGCAATTTTCAGAAGAAATCAAAGCTAACTATAGTTACATGAAAAAAATGCTCTAAAAATCACTATTGATTAGAGAAATGCAAATTAAAACAACTCTGAGGTACCACTTCATACTTATCAGATTGACTAAAATGACAGAAAAGGAAAATGACAAATGGTGGAGGGGACATAAAAAAATTGGGACATTAATACACTGCTGGTGAAGTTGTAAACTGATTCAACCATTTTGGAGAGCAATATAGAAATATAATACTATGCATAGCCTTTGATCCAACAATACCACTACTAGTTCGGCATCCCAAGGAGATTTCCCTCCATGCCACCTCCCAAAAGATGGAAAGGACCCATATGTATAAAAATATTTATAGTAGCTCTTTTTGTGGTGGCAAAAATTGGAGATTGAGCCCATCAATGGAGGAATGACCGAATAAGTTGTGGTATATGATTGTGATAGAAGACTATTGTGCTTTAAGAAATGACAAGCAGGATGCTTTCAGAAAAACCTGGAAAGACTTACACGAACTGATGTAAAGTAAAGTGAGAAGAACCAGAAGAACACTGTACACAGTAATAGCAATATTATTTGGTGATCAACTGGTAATGACTTTGCTATCTCAGCAATACAATGATCTAAGACAATTCTGAAGGACTAATGATGAAAAACGCTATCTATTTCCACAGAAAGAACTGATGGAGTATGAATACAGATTGAAGCATATTTCTTTAAACTTTATTTTTCTTTTTGGTCTCTTTTCTTTTGCAACATGGCTAATATGAAAATGTTTACATGACTGCACATGTACAATTTATATCAAATTGTTTGCCTTTTCATGGAAGGAGGAGGGTAAAAAGAGAGAATTTGGAACTCAAGTTTTTTTTTTAAAAATAATGTTAAAACTGCTATTAATGTAATTGCAAAAATGTTAAAAATTTGTTTGTCAAAAAAAATCAATACTCTACAAAAAAAGAATTAAATTTTTAAAAGGGCAATGGAGAGCATGAACATACTGTAAAACACCACAAACAAGGAATGGAATAGGAGAAATGGAATAAATAATTTCATCAAAGTATAACTGAAAAGTAAACTGGTTATGTGGCAAGAGTGTGAGATAAATGTAGGACAGTCCATATACTCTACTAGTATAATTGCAGTATCAAGATAAAATAGAGAAGGCCTTTATCAAATTTATTGGAAGTTATGGACAAGAGTTGCAAGATATGTAGGCATGGATTTATTGCAAATAGCATGACTAGACAGAATAACCACAATGATTAGATCATAAAATTATCTGACTATCTGAGAAAGATCTCAATTTCCAATTTAAAAAAAATTACTTCTTAAGATTCTGGAATCATAAAGTTTTAACTACAGCAACACACTGTTCTCTTTCATGCTACAAGCCTATAAAACTTACTCATGTGACAAGCCTAATATGAAACCAACAATTCTTTCTGTATTTCATATAAGTAGTCTATAACTTCAAACTTTGCTATATTCAGCAATCTCCATCTATAAGCTAGCAAAAATAATATATAGTCTTGGCTTTACAGAACAAATTTAATCCTTCAAAGTTGATTATAAAGCAAACCCTATTCACTTAGACAAAATGAATACTCACATTATGAAAACGATGCCTTCCTATGAGAAAAAAGATCACTTACAAATCTAAATAAAATGAAATAACACACATAAGGCATTTTGCAAACCTTAAAGAATGACATAAATGTTAGCTGTTATTACTATTAAGTTGAAATCCTTTCGTAAGGAAGTGTTTAAGAGAGCTGTCAGTCCTACAGTATGTGAGCAATACTGTTCTACCACCAGTTAACTTTTTCAACTGAGATATCCTCTCCATTTTTAGCTATCCCACTATTTTCTCGGATCCACAAGAATTTTCTTACATGGCTATGAATCCCAATTCTACATATGTGTCCCATTCAATTTCCTTTTCTCCAAGAATTTACAGCACAGAGTAATGCTAGGAAGCATTAATACTAGTGGGCTTAATAAATGATATGTCTACAAAATTGTCTATGAAAGTTCCTTTAGAGATGTAATTATTAACTTTAATTTAAATTTCTGGTAAACAGTAATAATATCTTCATGTCACAAATAAAATCCAATTAAAATGCTGTTGCCAGTGGACAAGAATAAATAACATTTGTGAAAATTAACAAGGATTCATAAAGATTATCTGATTATAATATTTATCATAAATGAATCTTTTATGGGAGAACTGACCTGTATATTCATTGATGTAGGGAAATACCAGTGATAAAATTCTTCCTACAAATACGAAATGGCAACAGCTCTGCAGCTTGAAGTCTTAGAAAGCTGCCTGGGGCACAAAGAAATTATTCAAGGTCATGTGGCCAATGTATTTTCAAGGAGGGACTTGAGTCTGGGCTTTCCTTATTTCAAGGTCAGCTCTCTATCTACTATGCTACCTTGTCTCTCCAACATTTTTGTTTACAGGGCACTATTTGACCAGGAGTATACTACTGGTTATTTGAATTCTGTAGGTAACACTCAATATAATCACATATTCTATGCATCAACTTTCAGTGTTGTTCAGTCATTTCAGTCATGTCTTGCCTCTTCTTGAGGCCATTTGAGGTTTTCTTAGCAAGGACACCAAAGTGGTTTTGCCATTTCCTTCTCCAGTTCTCAAGGAGACAGAGTTAAGTGACTTGCCTGGAGTTATGTAAGAATTAAGAGCCTGAGGCCAGATATGAATTCACGAAGATGAGTCTTTCTAGTCCAGCACTCTATCCACTGAACCAAATAGCTGCCATAGAAAATACACTTATTTGAAAACTCTGAATGGATGCCATTTTGTTTCAAGATGCTGAATAACAGAACCAAAACTTAAATGTAAACTGTATCCTAACTTTCCTATTTTCAAAGACATCCTCCTGATTACACAGGTTTGCACTTGAATTTTATGTTCAATTCCTCATTTGGACTCGTTCCACATTCTGACCCACAACTTGATCTTGCTGTTCCCCACCTTACCTCTATCTTCAAAACTCTGTTCAAATGCCATCTCATACACAAGACCTCTACCTCTCTAGTGTCCTTCTGTTACCTTCCATTTATTTTGTATATATATGTAGGTGTGTGTGCTGTTTCCCCTAGTAAAAGGCACAGAAAATTTCGGATTTGCTTTTGCATCCCTCAGTGCCTGGCATATAGTAGATGCTTAATAAATGCTTACTGATTTTGAAACTTAAAAATAATACCAAATTTGGCCAAAGTAAATTCATTTTAATAATTTCATGAACCACAAAAATATAAAATATCAGGCAGATGAAAGACTTTATTTCATTCGATCAACAATAAACTGCATAAAACAGTGTTATAATGTTTTTTTTACCATATTGCAAACTAGAGTACCTGATGTTCTGTTCCTAAATGATGCCACAGAGTGTGACACGTCATTGTATTGACAAGTAAGTTACTTCAATAAGCCCATCTTCTCCTTACAGTATTTCCTTAATCATGGTACAGCAGAATATTTTTCTAACTTCACAATGAAATATTATGATAAGCTTCTCCATTCACCATGACAAAGTAAATGCTAATTTTCCAGGGAGTACCACTGACAAATGTCAACTTGATACAGTTTAACTGAAAACTGCTGTTTAGTTTACAATGCAGAAGTCAGTCTTTTGTTTCTCATTAGAAGTTAACATCTATAGTACTCCTGAGATGAAAGATATTTAAACATTTCACATTAATTTATTTACATTATTACATTAGCATATAAACTAATAAAGAATAAATAATCCCAGTTTTGCATTTTCCCAGTTGCCCCTAGCAGCCTCCTTTTAAATGATATTCTCTAGAGAATCTTTACTCCTTCCCAAGGCCCTACCATCTCACATGCACAAAGCTTAGAATCTAAACTAAAGTCAATTGATTTAGAAATAAAAGCTAATGTGTAATGTTCTGAGAAATACAACCCTTGAAAGCAATCATTCAAACAGCCAATTTTTATTATAGTGAGTAACATTACGGCACAATTCAAAAGCAATCTTCTATTAACAGTGAAATAAACTGAGCAATAGGGGTTGCTTCTACAGCCCCTACTTAAGTGTCCAATACCCAGGATGACTGGGAATTCTGCCTGTCTTAGGGCTTTTGGTAGCAGGGTGTTGCTAAGACCCTGCCCAATAAGAACAATTTGTAACACTCTTTGAGTTAATACCCCAACATGCTCAGTGTCTAGAGACAGTTCTCTAAAGTGAGTTTTATTTTTACCAACTGTAAAATTTAGTGATACTGCCTTTTGTCTGCCAAATAAATTACAGTAACTGTTCCACCTCTGTCAGGATTTTTTCTAAAAGCCAATCATATACTTTACTGTGTGAAATAATCTCTAATAGCTGCAGATCACTGTTATTTTCCTATCTTAACCTAATGATTCCACCTCATCTGGCAAAATCAAGAGCACCTAAAAGCAGCTTCCATTTCATAATGTCTTTTTAATGTGCACTGCTGACAGTATGTCACAGGGAGAAAAAAAAAGCTTTAGGATTGCTCCATTATGGAAAGTAGTTGTAAGTCTTGCTTAGATTAAAATGATAAAAATGGCTTTCTTGATCAAGTGAATACTAGAATTAAAGTTTTCAAACACATTTCTTCCAGTGTTCAACATGCAAATTAGGCCAGTCTAGGTTTCTGGAAGACTTAGTTTTCTACTTTTAGTTCAAGTAACAAGAAAAAATTGCTTATGTTAATTTCTATATGATAATTAAAGTCTAAATAGAGAAATATTAACTGGTAGCAATCTTGTCCTCAGTCTACTTCAACATTTCTATACCCCACACAACCTGTGCTCAGTTCTGAAGCATTCATTTTGTCTAGGTGAATAGGCATACTGTTACTCATGTTCCCAGTCTCCTTTCTCATCATTAGTGTCACTAACAATTCTGGAGATACCACAAAAAGTGAGCAAAATTGAGAAAAGATGTCCTGTGAATAATTCACTAATGTTCATTTTGGACAGCTGTTAAACTTTTATATACAGTGGGGACAGTGTTACCTTGACTCATAAATAAAAACTATGCTTTTAGAGTTCAAAAAAGAAGTCAACAGTGTCTTCTGCTAAAATGGAGTAAAAATTTTAAGTATAAAAATAAAACCTTTTAAAATATTCAGAATTTAAAATTTAGATTATAAGACACTTTGTTCACTGATTATTAAAAACCACATCACCAACAATTACATAAACCCTGAAGGCTAAGTAAATAGTAGTACAGTTAGCATCCAACATTATTACATCATATATGGAAATGTTCCTCTAAAACCTTACTTTAACAGCTCACTTTAGCATGGAACTTCTCAAAAGTTTGCCCATCAGAACACAGGCTCTAGAGTTGGAAAAAGTTCAATAATGAATCCCATCAATGCACTATGTATGTTGTCTAAGGAATATATTAAGTTCTGAGAACCTCATTATTAGAAGGTTGTCTACTAGGAGATTGTTTTTTAGTCACAGCAACTCAGGAAGACTATCTACTAAGGCACAGAGAAGCTACTGGGATTTGCATCAGCAGTAGAAGTACTTGTGATAATAAAAACATAGACATTTCATAGTGAAGTATATTAAAAACATGCCTTATAGTTTTCTGAGAATGAAATGTAATCCCTATGCTTGATGCAAACAATTAAACATTAAACCTAACAAATCAATAAAATTATTAACACCTGAATAAGAGATTTTTTCCCCTCCCCTCCAATAACTCATAAGCAAATCCTGACTTTGGCTCCCCAAACCTATCATTTATATCCCTATCAAGCAGCACAATGAGTGCTTGCTTCATGGAAGATTTAGACCATGTCACAGAATACTGACATCCCACATTACTTAAGGGATTTTGGTTTCAGGATACTGGATCTTGACAAAATGAATAATTTATATCTATAATCTGAAAACTTAACTTTATTCTCTGTTGGGAAAATATAGGCCAACAAGAAAGAGCTAATAAGAAAAAGAACAGTTAAATAAGGAAGAAGAAAGTGCAGGAAATGAATTGTATCTCTATGCACTTTTGTTCTTTCCAAACTGTTCCTTTTCTGAGATCCTTAACTCTCAAATTTCCCTTTGTAATCCTAACCTGTCCTTCCACCTCCCTCCTCTGCTCACTTCTTAACTTCCCTTTGCTCTGGCCCCTGCACCCTTTCCTTGTTCTCTCGGTCCTCTTTAGCTTCACTCCCTCAAGCCTCTGGTTGGAAATTTCAATGAGGCACTTAAATGCTTTGTCTCCTTATTCTTCCACTGTTTCCGCCCAAATCCCCAAACTCAGATTATCTCCATCATTCCTGTTTTTCTTTCTCTTCTATGCTAGACCACAGTTGGAAATTACTGTGGCAAATTTCAACTGCAAGGAGGGAAATATTTTCTAACAATTATTTCTATCCTCAAGTAAAATGAGCTACCTCAGAAAAGAGAGCTGAGGGTAGCTTTGAGAAGTATCCACACTTAGTAGGCTGGACCCATCATTGTAGTCTCCGAGCAGACTTGATGAGCACTTGTCAAACATAATGTAGAAAAGATACCACTTAGGTATAGCTTGGTAAAGATGAGCTCTTAGGTCCCTTCCAAACATTAAGGTTCTATGTCTAACTTTGTAAACGATGATAGAAGAAGATCTAAAATTGTGTCGACTGAAACCACTTTATAAATTCATGCTATCGTAGCTACATGACAATCCTTCTACTCGCCTGCTGACTTCAGTCCTACAGATGGTGTTCCAAACCTCTCTCAAGCCTCTGGTGCCATACCTCCACCTCTTCTCTCAGCAGGCCTTTTTACATGAATGACTGCAATATAATTAGATTCTAAGTTTCTTGAGGACAAGGACTGCCTTTTGCCTCTTTTTGGTACCTCCAGCACTTATGTGGACCTGACACATAAGAAATGATTAATATTGTTCAATGAATGATTTACTGAGAAATTCAAGGCCTCCAGTCATGAGTTCCCTCAATTTCCATTCTCTTGCACCGCAAAAAACTTCTCTACTTCTTCATCAATTCTGTCCTCCAAGTTCAGTTTTCATAGATGGGGTAGTCTGCTGTCACACCAGAGCTAACCTTTTCATTTGTGTCTTTAATCCTCATTGATTTTTCCGTCTCTCCCATCCTACTGGCTCTTTTTCCTGTGTAATTAAATACGATAATCAAGTCTATTTTACTCTAAAAATAAAACAAAAACTCTTCCCCTTGACTCAACCACCCACTCCCATATTTCTCCTTTTCTTCTCTTTCTATTCTTTTAGGTAGATAAGTCAATCCTCTCCTCTGCCTGTACTTCTTCACTCTTCAACTACTACAATCTGGTTTCCCTCCCTACCACACTACTGAAAACACTTTCTCCAAGGCCACCAATGATTTCTTAATACCCCAATGGCTTCTATTCAGTTTCGTTCTCTCTGATCTTGCTATGGCATTTGCTATTGTTGCCCATAACCTCCTGATATCCTCTTTGCCTTAGCTTCCAAAACACTGCTGTCTCCTACCTAGCTGACCATATTTTCTAAGTCTCTCCTTTGCTGATTCATTGCCCAATGCCAGCCCCCCCTTAAGAGTAGGTGTTCCTCAAAGCTATCCTCAGGATTTTTTGCATCTTTCTCTAATTTCCCTCTCCTTGATGTTCTCATAAAGTAATCCCATGACTTCAAGTTTCATTTCTTTGTAAATGCCTCTTAAATTTATCCTTAGTCCCAAACTCTCCCACATGCTCCAGACACCTACTTGATAGATACCTTCAAATCAATCAATTAATCAGTTTTTTATTAAGCAACCATATGCCAGGCACTGTGCCTAGTCGTTAAGAATATAAATACAGAGAATAAAATAATCCCTACTCACAAGGAGCTTACGTTCTGATGAGAGAAACAAGTATATATAAAAATATGGACAACATAAATATAAAGCTAATAAACATTAGCATGTACAAATTAGTTTAAAAAGGTGGTTTGGAAGAGAACCCTAGCAGATGAGGGGGAGGGGTTAAATCCTGGTAGAAACAAATGAGGTCTATGAGCTGAAGGCCCAGAGAACAGGAGGCCCCCAGATCTCTTGTCCTGTTTCTAGCAAGGTCTTTCCAGCCATCACTAAAGGGAGCAACCCTTGTGGAGGAGGGACCTCCTATCCCCAATAACACCAGTCACCAACTGAGAGCCACTGAACAACAAGTAAATCCATGAGCCTGGAGAACAATAGTACACACCCAACTACTAGCTCTGTTTCCAGCCTGGCCTCTGCAGTCATGGTCCAGTGAAGAAATCCCTAAGTACATGTGACCTGCTAACTTGCTCTGCAGGTACTGCCGTTGCCACCTCCTCGGGAGTCACCAAAGACCTGAAAAAGAAATTTCTTACAAATAAAAGTCCTTGGTAATGTAAAATGGTTCAACATCTGAAACCAATGTGGTTTTATTAGAGAAAATTATATTAAAGATGATTTTTCACTTTCTGCTTTGCCACTGCACCCTAAGGACTATGGGATATTTCTATGATACTTAAAGCTAAAACCTCCTATATATGTAATCTCTGGCTATTAGAATGGAGCTTGAGAGCAGGGGTTAGTCTTTTTTATTTGCATGCTCAACACTTTTCAAAGAGTAAGTGCTTAGTACCCATATCCAACAAGTGGTTATTCAGCCTCTGCTTGAAGACCTCCAAACACCAGTACCTCCAAAGGCAGCCCATTCCATTTTTGGTCAGCTTTAGTTCCTATGGACATTCTCTTTGTTTCCTCAATAAATTCAATGCCTGATTCACAGTCTTTCTTTACCCCAACTCCTACCCTTACACTAGGAAGCTTCAACATAACTACTGACATTCCCTCAGATCCCCTAACTCCCCAAGCTCCTCTCTTCTCAATTCCCATGACCCTCACTTCAGATACAGGAATGATCACACCTCGATCTAACCATCATCTGTAAGTGTTCTACTTCCATATTAATGAATTCTAAAATTCCTTTATCTGACTGTCATCTTCTATCTTCTACCTTTTTGATGACTAAAGCTGATCTCCACCCTCACTGTGATCTCTAATTCCACTACCCTTCAGGTTTTTCCTAGGCCATTCCCTTCTGCAAAGGCTATACTCCCCCTCCCTTCCAAACTTGAACCCCTGGTGAAATAAGTCAACTCTACAATATCCTCCACTCTTGAATCCTTGACCCCTTGCCAACCCTAGACTGCTCTATCTGCCACATCTGCTCCTATTCACATGCTATGAATAGACAAAGCAGAGGAAGAAAAATCCCAAAACCATGCTGAGTACACTACAAATTTACATTGTCTAATCTCAATTAGACTTTCATTGTAGCAAAATAATTCTTCTACTCATCCCTAGTTGATGATAACAACAGCATTTATATAGTATGAAATTTACAAAGCACTTTATAAATATTATCTGCTATTACACTCTCCACATCATCTCTCCTCAAAATTCCCACAGCATCCTTCTGCCTGCACTCTTACTAGAAGACTTCGTAAGACCTAATTTCACGCTTCATCCACACGTCACTTACCAAGCTCCTTCTCCCTCCCTATCTATCCCACATCACTTGGACGTTCCCCCCACTCTTTGCGTCTCCTTCCCTTGATTCCCACCCCGTTCCCTCCAGAAGAATGTCCCCATCATTGTCACTCTAACTTTCAATCTCTCCCTAATGGCTTCTTCCTCTCTACCTACATGTCTCCACCATTATTAAAATACCATTTCTGCTTGTCATTCCATCTTTCTCCTTTCCTTCATGGCTAAACTCCTGGAGAAAGCCTCTATTTCCCTTTCATTTTCTTCTGAAACTTCTGACTTCTAACCTCATCTTTTAACTGAAAATCCCTCTCCAAAGTGACAAATTACTTCTTAATTGCCAACTCTAATGGCCTTTTCTTGATCATCGTTCTTGACCCCTTTACAGCATCTGACACTATGGATCACCTTCTCTGCTCTCCAGGGTTTCATGACAGTGTTCTCTTCTTGACTGTCTGACCACTCAGTCTACTTTGCTGGATCTTCATCCATATCATGCCCACCAATAACATCCTTAAAGGATCTGTCCCAAGCCCTAGTAATTTTCTCTATATACCCCTTGGTGAACTCATCAGCTCTCAAGGGTTCAATTACCATCTCTACAAAAGATTACTTCCAAATCAATATATTCAGTCAGAATCTCTCCTGAGCTGTAACAGCAAATCACCAATTGCCTTTTGGACATCTCAAAATTATGTCCCCTAAGTATCTTGCATCCAAAACATATTTTATTATTTTTCCCTCCAATCCTCTCATTTTCCCAATTTTCCTATTACTATGGAGAGCACCACCATCACGCTCGTGATCCAGGCACACAATCTTGATGTTATCCTAAACAAGTCACTTTACTCACTTAACACATCCAAACTGTTGACAAATCTTGTCATTCCTATCTTTGTGACTTCTCTTGTATGTGTCCCTTTTCTCCCTTCACAGAACCACCATACTAGTTCAGGCCTACATCACTTCTTTCTACCAAGTGTTCTGCATGCCTCAACTCTCTTCCAACTCCAACCTATTTTCCACATAACCTTCCAAGTAATTTTTCTAAAGCACAAGTCTCACTATGTCCCTCTGCACTTAATAAATTCCAGTGGCTCCTTATTACCTATAAAATCAAATATAGTCTTCTGATTGGCACCGAAAGTTCTTCACAACCTGGTCCCTTCCAACCTTTTCAGTCTTCTTATACTATATGCCTCTATATACAATCTGAAATCAAAGTACACTGGTGTACCTGATGTTCTTCAGACACATTTCATCTTTGCACCTTTGCAATGGTGCAACTCTGGGCTCAAATACTCTGCCTCCTCATTTTCCCACCTTAGTTCCTTGGCTTATTACAAGACTCATTTCAAATCTGCCTTCTGTAGGAGGTCTTTCCTCATCCTCATAGTTGTTACTGACTCCCCTTTTGCAATTACTTCCCATCTACTCTGTATATATCTGACATGTACCTTGCCATTTATACACATGCTGTTTCCTTCACTAGAATGTAAGCTCTCTGAAGACAAGGACTGTTTTTGTCTTTTTATCCCCAGCACTTAAGAATAGTGCATGAAAAACAGTATGTGCTTAACACTTTTTGACTGATTGTTGGGAAGGTTTTCTTTTCCTGTTATCAAGTCTAAATTTGCGTTCACACAACATCCACTCAGTTTCCCACTCATTCTCCAGTCTCTCTCATCTCTAATCTTTTTTTGTTTTATTTTAAAAAGTTTTAATGATGATTATATGTAATGGGGACAAGCTAGATGCATTTCCAGTAAGATCAGGGGTGAAACAAGGATGTTCATTGTCACCACTGTTATTCAATATGGTACTACAAATGTTAGCCATTGCCATAGGAGAAGAAAAAGAAATTGAAGGAATTAGAATGGACAAAGAAGAAACTAAGTTATCACTTTTTGCAGATGATATGATGA
>CM053770.1:438274751-438287342 GCA_028658325.1 Potorous gilbertii
TTGTTTGGACGTGTGAGAAGAGGAGGATGGGTAGCAGTGCCAAGAGTTTGAGACTGGTAAATTGGTTTTCAGTGGTTGTTTCTTTAAGAATTAACCTTGTGGGCCAGACAGGATTGCATATGCCTGTAATCCTTGTTACCAGGGAAGCTGAGACTGACAGATCACTTGCTCAGGAAATCTCAGCTGCAGTAGGGATAAAATCCCATCAGCTGTCTGTACTAAGTCCGGAAGCAGTGTGGTAAAAGGATGGGAAGAGGGAGGAACCAAGCTGCCTAGGGAGGATTGAACTCTTTCAGGTTGGAAATGGAGCAGGCCAAGCCTTCTTTGCAGATCATTGGGATTGTCCCATGCTTAAGTGGGCACTGCACTTGTAGCCTGGCAAGATGAAGAGACTCAGTTAAAAACAACAACCACCAGTCACTTGGTGGTGGACTCTTTGACTTGGCCTCTTTCACAACTAGGTGACTTAGTAGATAGAAGGCTGGCTGTGGAGTCTGAGTTTGATCCCACCACAGACACTAGCCGTGGGACCTTAGGGAGCTCACTTAACATTGCTCAACTTAGTTTCTTAAAACATCCATAAAGTGGAGATAGTAATAGCACCTGCCTCCCAAAGGTTTTGTGAGGATGAAATGTAAAATGCTGTGTGCTAGGTGATTGCTAGCTCTTACTGTGCTATTTAGTTTAGTAGTTGGAAAGCTGTCCTTAGAAAAGCCTCTCACTGGACCATTTTCCTAGACGGCATAGTAGATAGAGGACCAGATTTGGAGTCAGAAAGGCCTATAAACCTGAATCCTCAGTCAGATACGTATTGGACTTTGGACAAGTTACTTAATCTCCCTTAGACTTCATTTCCTCAACTATAAAATGTATTCAGTGGCCCCTAAGGTCTCTAGTAGCTCTAAGTTGGAGATCCTATGATTGATTAATCCTCTTGGATTAATTTTCCTCTTTATCATTTTTTCTGACTTATATTGTTCTTATTATTCTTTTTTTGTTTCCAGGGAATTACTGCCACCAGTGCTTTACCAGAGAGTGGTTCTTCCCTCGCCTTGAGAGCGTTGGGTTGGGGCTCACTTTATGCATGGTGTGGAGTTGGTGTAATCAGTTTTGCAGTCTGGAAAACTTTAGGAGTTCACAGTGTAAGTACCATCCCTATGTCTGTGACCTAAGTCTTAGTGTACATAGCCACCATATCTGTTGCAGATTTTAGAAATTTAAGCTAATTTTACCCTTTTCTCTCTAAACACACATTTATACACAGAACCCACTGAATGCTGAAGAGCTTGGCTAAGTTCTCACTAATGTTCATTGCACATTAAATTTATATAAGACAATGATTTAAACAATTGAATATACAGCATGATAAAGTAACCCTTTTTAAAATTTTAGTTTATTTTACAACAGGGGAGTTAGACAACCTAGGTTCTAGCCATTTCTGCAGCCCTATGTAATCTGTGATTTTGGGCAAGCTGTTTAACTTTTCTTGGCCTCAGTTTCTTTATCTGTTAGATAAGATACTGTATATCAGTAGTCCTTAATCTTTTTTGTGTCATAGGCCCCTTTGAAAATCTGGAAAAGCCTCTGGACCCTTTCTCAGAATACTGTTTTTAAATAATTGAAGGAAATGCTATAAATTTCTGTTAAAGCTTAGTGAAAATGAGGATGTAATTTTTTCCCCCTTCAAGTTCACAGATCCCTTTCCCACCCAGAAATTCAAAAACCCTTGGACTTGAATTTTCACATTTCTCTCAGTTAGAAAATTCTACAAAACATGCCATTTGGTTTCTGATTTCACAAGCATACTTTAAATGTGTATTAAGGCATTTTAAAATCATTGAAAAATTCCAGATTATTAATGATCTTTAAGACACACAACCCATTTATTTGATAAATCAACCTAAGAAAATGTAAAAAGTTGATTTAAAAAAAGTAAGTAGAAAGAGTTACATAGTTATTCCTTCATGAAAAATACTCTTTTTAATTCTCTGCAATTGGAATTGATGATCAAGAAAGTAAAAGAATTCTAGATGTAGCCACAATGCTTCTCAATAGTTTTCTCTAAAAGATTGTGTGATTCTGGGTAAGTCAGCCTTTGAAGACCTTAGTTTTTTTATCTGTAAAATGAGTATCAGGCTAGTATGTTCCTGAGGCTTCCCACAATTCTCACATTTAGGAACCCCCATTGCTCCTGGCAGCTTTCTAAAATGGAAGATATAGAACAAGTGCTGATGTGTTTCCTCAGAGAGAGTTCTCCGTATCAGCGAATTTCTGAGTCCATTCAACAATTATACACGTTTGTCAGCACAGTTATTTGTTCATTCCCGTCTGCAATGTTTCCTTATGCCAACCCTTCATCCTTTAACCATCACCTTTTCCAGGCTCTAACTTCATTTTCCTGTCTCTTGCACCTTTTCATCTATCTTCTTCCTCTCTTTATACTTTGTTTTCTTCCTCTTAGTTTGCTTTTTTCACCTCTTACGTTCTGTGTGCCCATTCTCTTTCTACTCCATGCTGAGCTATCTTCCCTGGTTGTTGCTCTTTTTCTGTCCTATGATTTCCAATCCCTGAACCCAGGTCCTTTCTGTCTTCATTTTACTTCCTTATACGTGTTCACTTCGCTCAACGCTTCCATCTATGTCTGTGAACTCCTGTGGTCAGTCTCTGGCCTGTAGTGTCCTCTATCTTTTATCTCTTCCTCATTCTCCTTGTCCATATTCCTTTGTTTTTGTTCTGTCCTAAGTGGTTCACTGTGAGCCCAGTACTTTGAGTTCTTGCTGAGCTTTGATTGATCAAATTCCTCATCGGGGCATGCTCATGAGGTCCCTACTGTACATTCCTAGATATAGCAAAGTAAGGTATTATAGAGAGAAATACAGTTCCTGAATTTCAAAAATGTAAGACAGTTACTGTGATACCTTAGCAGCCCCCTCACATGTTACTTAGCCTCATTTGATCAGAATATTTCTTTGATCGCAAAGAATGACAGTATTCTTGAAAATGTAGTAGCTAACATGCTGTCTTGCCTCACAAGCTTTACAGGCAGAATCTATCCAACTACTCTTGTCTTATATATGGAGGAATAGAAATGTACCTGCAACTTCATTTCTACCATCCCTGATGAGTACAAGTGGCCAAATCAAAACCCATCTTGCCCAAAAATGTCAGTAAAGCCCCTGGAACTCAGAGTTTCATGGACAGAAGTACTTTCAGGCACATAAAAGTACCTGAGATTAGGCCCAGAGTTAATAAAGGAATTAATAAGGGTGTGGCTTTGTTTTGTTGTGTTTTCATAGGAGAATAATTTATTTGTCCAGAGTAGTCAGTTCTAATGATCTCTCTAGTAAGTACATACATTTCATAAAAAATTTTAAACATAATTTAAAATTGTCATTCTTTAATCTTTGCTTATTATAAATAGAATTTAAATGGTAAAGGGTTGCCTGAATGTTTATCAGTTATTCATTTGAGAGTCTCCTTGCTTAACAGTTTTATTACACACACACACACACACACACACATACATACACACACATACACACACACACACTATTCTGAAGGTCATAATGGCTCCTCTTTTTGTTCTGCTATCCCCTCAGTTTCACACTTGAGTGTAAAATGAATCTAAATATGAATAGTCTGAGCACTTACATTAGAAAGTAAGAAATACCTAGAAACAGCAGTTTGTTTTTTTTTTTAAAAGGATTCCTCAAAAGTGATTTGAAGGCTAATTCATGTCAAACTAGAATGACAATAAAATAGATTTTAATATCCCTTGCTATCACATTGGCAGTATCAGGAGCATCTGTTTTAAAACCATCAAATCTTTTATCTGCTAAGACTTTTAGAGGTGGAAGGGACCATAGTTAATCTAAGCAAATCTATCACCTTATTTGGTAGGAGTTCTTATCTTTAAGTCTACAAACTTGTTTTAAAAATATCTTAGTAATTATTTCAGTATATTTGATTTCTTTTGTAATACTGTTTTAGGGTTTTTTTCTGTATTTAAAAACACTTCTGAGAAGGGTCCTCACCAGACCCTTAAAGAAGGATCTATGACAGAAAAAAAAAAAAAGGTTAAGAACCCCCTGGTATATAGGAATCCTTGACATGTGGTTGCCCAGCCTTTATCTGAATACTTCCGGTAATAAGAAACTTACTGTCTCATAAGGCAGCTTAATACATTTTTGGATTCCTCTAATTGTTAGAAAGAACTTCATTTTATAGAGCTAAAATTTGTCTTGCAACATCTACTCATTGGTCTTAGGTCTTTCCCTTGGAACTACCTAGAAAAAAGTATATCCTTTCTTCTTGTATACTTTTGGTACATATTTATAAGTGCACAAGTTCTCTTCCCCCTTGCAGGATGTGACTCCCTGAGGGTAGGAACTATTTGATTTTTTTGTCTTTGTATCTCTAGTTCCTTGTAAGAATGCCTGGAACATAGTAAGGACTCAAATATGCCTGTTAATTAGTCGATTCATCCTGTACATTGGCAAGTACTTCCTATAAAATATAAGATACTATTAAAAAAATTTAGCTCACTCCTCATTATTTTTCCACTTTCCATTCAAGTGCTATACTCCTGTCTTTCCTTTCTCTACTACTACTCAGTTTGTATCTTCCTCTCTCAAGAAGTCAGGCAATGCAATGCAGTGTTTTAAAAACACAAATGATATCCCCTTTAAATTCTGTGCTTACCCATTCATTCCCAGCAACAGTAATGTCAATAGCATTCCTACCCCATTAAGACAATGAATTGAGAATATCCTTTTTTTAGTAGCAAGATGATAAGAGTTTTTCCATCATTACTTGTTGACAGTGTGGTGCAGTGCCTAAAAATTAATTCAGAGCAACACCACTATATAAGCTGTAATTCATGAAATAAGTATTGGGTGTCATAACAAGTATCTTTTTTTTTTTAAATCTGTCCTCACTGTCTCTCTCCACTCCCTCACTGAGGAATAACAATAACAACAGCAAAAACCCCTTGAAAAATAAAGCACTAAATACATAGCTCTATTCTCAAGTTGACCGTGTCTGAAAATGTATCTTTCTCTTCATTTTGTGTTCATCCCATCTCTGTTAGGAGGTGAAGGGCATTTTTTATCTTTATCCTTTTGGATCTGTGATTTATCATGTTGAGTTTTAAAGTCTTCAAAGTTGTTTTTCTCTAGAATGTTCTGCTCACTTCTCCGTGCATCAGGTCATGAAAGTCTTCTCAGTTTCTTCTGAAATTGTCCATTTCATCATTTCTTATGACACAATAATATTCCATTACATTCATAAACCACAATTTGTTTAGCTGTTCTTTGGCCTTTAGCATTTGTCTTGCCATCATTCCTGAAAAGGATATCCCCTTAGTTTGCAATTTTTTGTACATCGTGCAAAGAGTTGCTGTTAAGTATTTTAGTTTTAGTCCTTTTTTCTTACATTCCCCTTGGCTCACTTTCTGACTCCTTCCTTTCTGAGGGTATTTCTCCTGGGCCTAGACCTCAAAGCTGGCTCAGTCCTCTCTCCTGTTGGGAAGTTCATTTTCCACCAGTCTCAGTTCCTGCCTGAGGAACCTTCTGGGGTGACCAAAAATGGGCCCAACTAGATGCTAATTCCCTGTCTTTTGAGCCTAGTATAGCCCCACCCTCATGCATCCTGGTACCTTGTGTGAGTGTCTTCTGTCTTGTTCTCTGCCTGAGCATGCTGCAGCTTACCTGGATCTCTTGACATTGTGTGGGTACAGTGGACCATACAGGCAGTCTGTTGTTTAGATCTTGTTCTGTCCATGTGACCAGCCCTCTTTATTTTTTAGTCTTATGTTTTTCTAATGACACACATTCTCCCTCCTCATTATTGCCTCCTAACTTCACTAGCTTTTTTCAAGTTGCACTTTTATAAAACTTTTCTTGTACAGTTCTTGACTAGTAATGACACAATGAAAGAATTTAAACTTCATTTCTTTCTGTACACAGATGCATGAAAATCAGTGACCTTTGAATTTCTACCTTTTGCTCAAGAGGATATTTATATATATATATATATGATAATTGTGATATTAAAAAAAGGAGAGATATATTTGTGATCAAATTTTATCAACACTTACCACCATTTCTTAGAAAAAATCAATCCTTGTGTATAAGGAAAACATTTAACATACAAACACAAACATATAGTTAGAAATGGTACAGGTCTCTGTATATATATTTATAAAGCAATATATAAGGGGCACTCTGGGGAGTAATTCACACAGTAAACCTAATTATATTATAGTGCAAAATTGCTGACTACAGGTTGTAATGTAGATCTAACTCAAGGAAAAGTGCTGTCTGATGACTGACCTGGAGCGCACTTAATTAAAAAAAAAAAAAAGATTACTTTCACTATCTTAAACCACAGCTACATCTGCTGGCCAGAAAAGGAAGTAAGCACATTTCTTCAAGTCCTTGAAGACTGTTCTTTTTTTTTATTTTGGCTTTACTTTCTAATTTTTCTTAACTCTTATGGATGTTTCTTTCAGTGGATTGCAGACATTTCCCTTTCTGTTTTTCAGTCATTTATTTTAATAAGAGCTTACTGAATGGAAGAGCTAATGGAAACTATAAATGTAATCATGTGTTTTCATTTGCACTTCCTAAGAACTCCTTTAAACAATTGGTCGACAGTCAGCATTTAGTGAGGACCTACTATGTACCAGGCGCTGTGCTAAGCAGTTGGGATTCAAAAAGGTACCTAGCCAAGGAACTTGTACAAACAGTTTTGGACGTGATAAGGATAAATAGGGAATAAATCAGCAGAGGGAAGGCACTAGAAGTAAGCTTGGGAAAGGCTTCCTCTGGAAGGTGGGATTTTACTTGCAACTTGAAAAAAGCTCATGAAGTGAAGAGGCAGTGATGAGGAGGGAGAGTATGCCAGGCATGGGGACGGGGACAATCAGAAAATGTCTGGAGCCAAGAGGTGGAGTGTCCTGTTACTGGAACAACCCAGCAGATTGGACTGAAGAATTTGTGATGGGGAGACTGAAGGAGTTTGGGTGTTTGGGGCAAGGTTATAAAGGGCTTTCAGCACCAGACAGGGTTTTGTTTTTGATTCTGGAGATGATGGGGAGCAAATGGAGTTTTTTTGAGTAGGGGGTGGTTAGATCTGGGCTTTAAGAAAATCAATTTGATAGCTTAATGGAGGGTGGAGTGCAGTAGGGAGGGACTGGTGTCAGGTTGACCCACCAACAGCTATTGCCATAGGCTGGGCAGGAAGGGAGGGCCTGCACCAGGGTGATGGTGCACCAGAGGACAGAAGGGGGGAGTATTTGAGAGATTTATCAGAGGTGAAATCAAAAGGACTTGGTCATAAATTTGATGTGGGAGTAAGAGAAAGTGAGGAGGTAGATATGAAGCCTGTGGGGTGGGAGGATGTGATGGTGCCTTTGAAAGGAGTAGGCAAGTTTGGAAGTGCAGAGATTGAGGGATTGAGTTCTGTTTTGGACATATCAAGTTTCAGATGTCTGCTGGTCATACAGCTCAAGTACAATTAGTACAAATTAATTACCTTACCTTTATAGGTGAGGAAACTGAGGCTCAGAGAGGTGCAATGTGTTCAAATTCACACACCCTGTGGCCTTGAGGCTACATATGGCCTTCTAGGCCCTTGGGGGTGACCTTTCGTTTGAGTTAAAGTTTAGGGATGTGAAATTTGGATTTAGTTAAAGGGTCGTACTGGGGACCTAGAGGGCCACATGTGGCCTCCAGGCAACAACTTGCCCAAAACCTAAGCCTTTTTTTGTATTTACTACATATCTGAATGTATCTACTATTAAAAATAATAGTATATTTCATTTTTAAAAGCTTTAAAATGGGCTCAGGTGAAATCCACAGCTTTTAATTAATAATGTTATAAAACTGCAATTTCAGTAACTTATTTCAGTTGGCTTTTTTACCGTCAAGGTGTTAGAATAGATGCAGTTCCCTGAAGGCATAGGCTGTGATTGTAGCTTCATAATTTTCAGCTGTACACAGAGCTGTGGTATAACTGTTCTCCTTTTATGCAGATTTTAATACATCATACCATAGTTAGTGAGACTTGAAAATCCTTTTGGAATAGTTTGTGTTTGTTTATTCAGCATTCTGGAATAGCTGAATAGGGTGGCTTCTTCTGTCCGTTTTAAGGAAGCAAATTACTAGTGCAGTTATTATGATGTTGAAATGATACATTCTTTTGGACCTAGTCTGACATGACAATCTATTCTCAGATTAATGCCTCCTACAGTGTAAGTTCATATCATTTTCTCTGCCAACATTTATTGAGAATATGATTGGAAATTATAAAGATACAATTCATGCCCTCTGGAAGAACTGTAATTTGTAAAACTTCGATGATAAAAGAGAATGTGAAATAAAGAATGGAGATAATTTCATAATATATTTCAGCCTATTTTTAAACTTTAAAATTATTGTGAAATACTAGAATATTATCTCTGACATTAAGAAAAAATATTGAAGAAGTAATGTTTTCTCCCCTTTTTGTGATATTTAACTTGCTTGCTTTATGATGGGCCCTTTTGAATTCATTTCTTGTTGTTTTTAAAACAAAACATTGTTGGAACCTTTTTAAACATAAAAATAGTTCCACATAAAATAGTTTTAGTGACTTTGTGAAACATGATGTGATTATAAACTAATGATACAGATTTTCATATGTGGCTAAGTTGATTTGATATCATTATGTTAAAGTCTTACCTTGTAAAAGAGGCAGTGTGGCATAGCAGAGAGAAAGCTGACCTCAGCGTCGTGAAGACCTGCTTGTGTCACCTTGGACAAGTCTCTTAACTTGTCAGTACTCTAAGCAACACTTTAAAACTGTAAATTATAACAAGGATGTTGACCTGCATCAGTAAGGGGCAGTTTTCTCCTCTGGGAATTTGCTCTATCAATGTCACAGATCCAATCCTTATCCTACTTTACTGGGGATAGCTTACAACATCATTTACTTTACCACAGCATGGTTGCTTCATTAAACTCTGAGATGTCACAGAAGAAAACCAGGACCAACAGTCTTTTTTTAAGATGATTTTAAAAAAAATGTATATACACACATATAATTAGGGTTAGGAATTGTATGTAACTATCGTACTATGATCTATACATTTTTAAGTCTGAAAACTTCCAGGACCTGATCACTTTAGCCATATAACACAGAAACTCTTTTCTCAAATCACTTAGCTAACCAAACTCATAGGGGGTTAGTCAACAAACCTAAATGCCAGTTTATTATTTTACAATGAAGCAGTTTAACAATAATTACTACTGGAATATTTGTGTCAGCTTATAGTAAATGTGTTTCCCAATAGGAAATCATACATAGAAAGCCAATTTAAACTTGAAAGGTTGTTTGAATAGCATGGCATTTTCCATCTTTTTAGTTTGTGCTGGCAAAGCCAGTTCTCAAAAGACTTTGTTTTTTTCTAAGTTCTGTGCCTGGAAAGTAATTTGTCACCCAGGTGAGAAGTGGTGCTTGAGTCTTGGTCATATGATCTAAATGGCTATGTAAAACAGAAACATGGATAATCAAAACAAGATTATAGAATGCTTTTTACAAATCCAAGTTGTTCTTTTCTATTAAAAACTTAATATAACAAAATATTATCATTTGTTAATTGCTATTAGTATATTATTTTTAATTGATAAGTTTTAAAATAAAATCCAAAGAACTATAGATACTTAGGAATAGTCAGTCTCTTCCTGATGATCTAGTAATTTAGATTATCCTGATTTTCCCTTCTGGAGTTTAGTAAAATCAAACAAAAAAATAATGTTCACTTTATCTTGAATTCTGTCTTAAAGTCAGAAGCCATAGAGTTTTTGGTTCTGGTTTTGAAACTTGGGAGCATCAAGCAGTTTGAAACCTTTATTTTTTATTTTTATTAATTTATTAGTTTTCAGTTTTCCACAATCACTTCCATAAATTTTTCTTCCCCTCTTTTTCCCCCTTCCCACCCCACTCCTTCTCCAAGATGGCATGCAATTTTATATGGGGTCTTACACATACATTCTTACTAAATACATTTTCACCTTAGTCATGTTGCATCGAAGAATTAAAATGAATAGGAGAAACCATGAGAAAAAACCAAAACAAAACACAAGAGAAAATCGTCTGCTTCATTCTGCAATCTAATTCCGTAGTTCTTTCTCTGGATGTGTATGGCATTTTGCTTCAAAGAGTCCATTGGGAATTTTTTAGGTCCTTGCATTGCTGTGAAAGGCAAAGTCTACCGGAAAAATTCCTCGCACACTGTGGTTGTTACTGTGTACAAAGTTCTCCTGGCTCTGCTCATTTCACTCAGCATCAGTTCATATAAGTCTTTCCAGGCCTCTTTGAAGTCCTCCTGTTCATCATTTCTTATAGCACAACAGTATTCCATTACATTCATATACCACAACTTGTTCAGTCATTCCCCAGTTGATGGGCATCCTCTCAATTTCCAGTTCTTGGACATCACAAAGACAGCTGCTATAAATATTTTCATACGTGTAGGACCTTTTCCCATGTTTATGATCTCTTTGGGATACAGTCCTAGAAATGACATTACAAAGTCAAAGGGGTATGCACATTTTTGTAGCCCTTTGGGCATAATTCCAAATTCCTCTCCAGAATGGCTGGATCAGCTCACAGCTCCACCAACAATGAATTAGTGTTCAACTCTCCCACATCTTCTCCAACATTTATCATCTTCCTGTTCTGTCATGTTAGCCAATCTGATAGTTGTGATGTAGTATCTCAGAGTTGTTTTGATTTGCATCTCTCTGAACAAGTGATTTAGAGTATTTTTTCATATGACTATAGATAGCTTTAATTTTTTCCTCTGAAAATTGCCTGTTCATATTCCTTAATAATTTATCTGTTGGGGAATGACTTGTATTCTTGTACATTTGACTCAGTTCTCTATATATTTTAGGAATGAGGCCTTCATCACAGACACTAGTTGCAAAAATTCTTTCCCAGTTTTCTGCTTCTCTCCTTATCTTGGTTGCATTAGGTTGTTTGTGCAAAAACTTTCCAATTTAATATAATCAAAATTATCCATTTTGCAATTCATAACGTCCTGTATCTCTTATTTGGTCAAAAATTTCTCCATTCTCCATAAATCTGACAAATACACTATTCCTTGCTCCCTTAATTTTATAGTATTAATCTTTATGCCTAGATCATGTGTTCATTTGGACTTTATTCTTGTGTATGGTGTCAGGCATTGGTCCATGTCCAGTTTCTGTTACACTATTATCCAGTTTTCCCAGCAGTTTTTGTCAAACAGTGAGTTCTTATCCCAGAAGCTGGGGCCCTTGAGCTTATCAAACGGTAGATTGCTATATTCATTGACTAATGTGTCTTGAGTACCTAACCCGTTCCACCGGTCTGCCCCTCTATTTCTTAGCCAGCACCAAGTAGTTTTGATGATTGCTGATTTATAGTACAATTTGAGATCCGGTAAAGGTAGTCCACTTTCCCTAGCATTTCTTTTCATTAGTTCCCTTGATATTCTGATATTCTAGACTTTTTGTTCTTCCAGATGAATTTTGATATTATTTTTTCTAGCTCTAGAAAATAATTATCTGGTAGTTTTATTGGTGAAACCTTTAAATATTAAAGTTTTTCTCTCTTTAATCTCATTCTTATTGTTATAATCAACATTCTCTAGTTTCCCACTCCCTTTCTGCCTCTTTATGTAAGTGGAAAATTGATTTTCTGCTTCAAGTTGCTAAAATCTAAAGGGAGTCATTTTGGCTAACTGTCATGTACCTTGTGAATCCCTTGTTATATACTGTCCTTTCATAATTAAAAGGGAGTTTATTTTACATTTTTGATTCTTCACTGGGGACCTGCCCTTAAAAGGCCAGGTGATAATAGGGCTAATTTTTCAACAATCAGGCATTTATTAAGTATTTTTAGTATCCAGTCATCATTGTGTTAAGAACCAGGGGTGATAGAAGTATTAAATAAGATCTGGTCCTTTTTATCGTGGAGTTCATAATCTGATAGAATACAATACACAGACTGCAAACTGATATATGATAAATGCATGAAAAAGGGATGTCAATGGATCTGTGAATGTGAATATTCCATCTTTTGAAGCAGACAACCCATCAGTGTTAGCCTATCCTGGGTGACTTTTCCTCATGTCCTTCTGTAAACCTACCCCAAGAGTGCCACTCAATATGCTCGGAGCCTTCCTCTAAACTCATGTTATTGCATGCATACATGTGGAGCATATAAGCTGTCTATCGGTAATATTTTGTTCACAGGATCAGCACGTCTTTTTTTTTGTGGGCTTAACATTTCTTTGATAACATCCTTTTGGGCACATTTGCTATATAATTCTGTGTTTTGCCTCTAAAACATGGCTTTTGTTTCAGGAAGGATCTTGGTGTCATTAAAAATATTATCTAATTTCCTCAAATAATATCAAGGCCATTCTCTTCCTCCTTTTTAGTTTTGGGGCTAACTAGGATTTGTCCTTCTAACTGTCAAGACAATAAAACATTCTTCAACAATTTTGTTTTTCCCATTTGGATCTAGCAGATAATTAGTTAAACTTCATCCTTTCCTCTC
>CM053770.1:438287842-438341303 GCA_028658325.1 Potorous gilbertii
ATGTTAACTATTATTATTAAATTTAACTTTCAACCCCTTTGTTTCTTTACATTTGGACCAGATCTGAAGCACAAAGTGAAATGGAGGAGGTACCTATCCAAGGAGTTTGAGCTGAGGACTTGAGGGGTTCTGACAACAAGAATCTTGTAGGTAGTGGGATCGTGTGGCAATTAAATCATTAAAGGATTACCAGTGCAAGCTTGACACCAGGCACTGTGCTTGCAGCTAAGAGGTAATGACAGCAATTTTCTGCTCTGGTCACATGACATCTGAAATACTGCTTTCACCTCTGAATGAGAAATTTTAGGAAGGATGCTGGCAAAATAGAGTACCTCCACAAGAGCAGGGACTACTGTGGTGAGGGTGCAAAGAACTAGGCCTTGGGAGGATCAGTTGAAGGAATTGGAGCTGGTTAGCCTAGAAAAGACACAACTTAGGGGGAAGCAAGACAGCTGCCTTCAAAAACCTGAAGTGATGTCACATAGAAGAAAATTTAAACTCATTTTGTTGGGCCTGAGAAGTAAGAACTGGAAGACATGGGTGGAAAAAGGCAACAACATGAACTTTATCTCAGTGTAGAGGAATACTTTTTAATAATTAAAGATGAAAGGGGCAGCTAGGTGGAAAATGAACAGAGAACTGACCTTGGAGTCAGGAGGATCCGAGTTCAAATTTGACCTTAGACACTTATTAGCTGTGTGACCCTGGGCAAGTCACTTAACCTTTACTGCTTCAAAAGAAAAATAGAAATGAAAGTGTCTGCTTCAGGAAGTGTCACTGGAGGGGTTGTGTAGGGAATTATTGGCTTGGTATGGATTGAACTACATGCCCTCTGAGTCTTTCCACTGAGATTCTCTGAAGAGGTATATAGTAAATGGTCCCCAACCACAAAGAGTTAAGTCAAATGGACCACAGATGTAGAAAGATGAATAACAATGGAAGGTAGTATATCTTTAAAGAGAAAAATACACGGAACAGACTAAGTAGCATAAGAAAGAGTGAGAGAGGAGGGGAGAGGCAGTTGGAGAAGACCCTGCAGATGGCATTGTGCAGATGGCATGAAGCTCTAGAATGCTGCAGGGTTTTCCAAATTAGATTCATAACTATTCAAAAGTCCAGCCTAACAATATATAGAAGAAATATCAACATATGGAAGGAAAACAAGTGAATAAGGAAAGTCTTTTGTCCAGATCATGGTATGCAGTTAGAGGGTGAACTCATAGATCTAGTACATCTGTATGTATATCTCAGATAGATGTTGTATGTATGGATAATGAGCTGGTTCCAGAATGGAAAAGGAAGAGAACAGGCTGGGTTGCCTTTGGGAAATTATATGGCTCTTTAGGCAGCAAGAGTGGCTATAGTGCTGGGTTTGGACTCAATAAGACCTGAGTTCAAATTTAGCCTTCGACACTTAGAAGCTGTGTGAGACTAGGCAAGTCATTTAATGTCTGCCTCAGTTTCTTTAACTGTAACATGAAGATCCAATGAGATAATATTTGTAAAGTGCTTAATACGGTGTCTGGAACAAAGTCGGTTCTAAATAATTGTTTTTCCCTTTCCATTCTTTTGACTTAAGCTTCTCCTTGAGATAAAGACCTATCTTTTAAAACTCATTATTCTTGTGGTAATATGGCCAATCATGGAATACTCCAGACTTTGAAGAATTCAAGTTGAAGGACACTAAATGGAAAAGGAGAAGTTCACAGTGGGTGTGAGGAGGCTGCAATATATTGCCTGTTAAGAATAGTGGTGGAAATGATAATGAAAAAAAGATTTATGATCAGAAAAGGATGTGGGCTGATAATGTATCAGAAGTGAAAGAAAACTGCACTATGCTTTTTTGATTGGTAGGCAATGTTAAGAGAACAAGAGGAAGGCCTCCAGTGGAAGATTTAGCAGAATACATGGACAAGGAATTCATAAAGATATAGATGGCTGGTTAGCTGCACCACTGGAGGGAGTATCCATGATGATACTCACAGATCCAGTGGAATATAAAAATTAGTTTTGGGGGATGAGGTAATCAGTTTTGCTTGAGTAGAAGACTTGTGCAGGGGACTAAGAGAAGTTTGGAGGGCTAACTTGGGGCTGGTAAGAAATTAGACCAACAAATGTGAGAGAAAAATGAGTGAAGAGATAGGAGAAAAGCATGACACTGTCAAGGGAAGAAGTTGTCTAGTCCCTAATCTAGAATTTAGAAATTTTGTCCCTTGCAGGCATGACATCCCTGATTGAATTTCAGGAAGTTCTTGGTCAGCAATGCCATGCACAGTGTAGAAGAAGAAATGTGGGTTGAGAAATAATAGCATTTATATACAGACATTTAGATAGAGAACTTGGTTGCATAAGGGAATAATAGGGGAAAGGAACATTTGTCAGAATAATATACAGGGAAACTGAAAATGTTTTGAGGTAGACAAGAAAGTACCAATGGAAAGAGAGACTGATGATGTAAAATAGAAGCATAGCTGATGGAACAAGATGGTCCTAAAGGAGGTGGGAGAAGATAGGATTAAAGCAACAAGTGGAGGAATTAACCTTGAAGAGAAGAAAGGTAATCTCTTATGAAAAGGCTCAGAAGAAAAGAAGGATGGCAGAAGAAACAGATATTTGGAGGTGGAGAAGGGGGTGGATGAGTGAGTTCCCAAAGGACAGCATCTATTTTCACCAGAAAATGGGAGAGAAAGTCCTTGCTGAAAGTAAAGGGGAATAAAAAGGAATATGATAAACCCGCTTTATCTTCTAAGAGAAAATAATTTATTAATGGCATGCAGTTGATATTTCTTCAATAATTCTGATGGCATTTATGTCTCTCTCTCTCTCTCTGTCTCCTTTTCCCTCTGAAAGAGAAAGAGATAGAGGGAATAGAAGACAGAAAGACAGAGACCCAGATAGAGGGACAGAGAGAGAGAGAGAAGATATCAAATAGGAAGAGATATGGATTTAGGTGGTTTACTCTGCTAAAGTGTTTTTGTGACTGAAAAATTTAAAAATCTTTGAAAAATCAATGTGGATAATTTGGGACTAAAAAAAAATCACGATAGGTTTTTGTTAATTATCCAGATTGGGTCATGTCTACACAGTCCATATTCATTATGAACATGCCATCTCTGCCCTTCATTTTGTCTCATGTGGGTCTGACTATAATTAGATTAACTTATTGTGATAACATGTGTGTTGAGAAAGATGGAAGTTTTACATTTAATACCATGAACAGCTTTTATTGAGGCAGGAAAAATGTTGTCTTAATTCAGTTCAGTGGGTTTAAAAAATCAATTATGCAAGCATTGATTAAAACATCAAAGAGGCACTTAGATAGGCATACACATCTCTGAAAATACACTGGCATGGTCCACATATCTTTCATTGTTCAGCTTCAGAGATTTGAATATATCAATAGTTTTTACTTTTTGGGGTATACCAGAATGCTCAATTAGAATAACGCACAGACTAAAATTGTCCCCAAGAATAAGGTCATTAGAGTTTCAAAGTCATATTCCACCATAGGCTAAACAATCTCCACTCACACAGAACAGTGCAAAACAAATTTCATTGGGTGGACCATATGGCCTCTCAGTTTAACTGTGCATGTTAAGATATCAAGGACAATTAAGACAATCATTGATTCAGAACTTCATAAATCAATACTACAATTCTTTTTAAAATGTAACAATTGATGGAAGGAAAAAAATCTTCACAACAGCACAAAATGTCCATCTGCTCCCCAACTCATTCTGCATATAATTCCTAGGGTTTATGAGATCTGAAAATAATTCCAGTTGAAGTCATTCATCACATTGTGGCAGCTGCAAATTCATTTGCTCCAGAAGCAATCTAATCTTGTATCTACACAATTATTTTTAATGGCTGAATTAATGTTGTAACCACTTGTATTTGGAAATCCATCTTAGTTGCATTATCAGGACCATGGACAATGGGCAAGAGGATTCACTGATTTACAAAAATGTACTGTACTGGTCTTGGACATTTATGATTACAATGAGAACAATGTTGTAGCTAATCTAAGCTATTAATGATAACTTATTTTAAAAGATGGAAAGGGCCATATTTTAAAGAAACAAGTTAGAGGCAGTCTTTTAGGAAGTAATATGGAAAGCACCCAGTAGAATACCATTAGAGAGGGCCTAGAATTTTATACGCATATATAGGGGTAGAGGAGCAGGTAATATATTTTAAAGCCTCTCCCTCTTGGATAAGAAAACACTAGATTTCCACAGGCTCATAGATTTTTTGATGAAGAGAACTGTAAACATGACTTTTATTTAGGCTCAGTTTCAAAACAGTCATAAGGCAGCAATACTCAAAACTTGTTCCTCTTTTCTTTTCACCCACTCTTGCCCTATAAAATAATTTATACATGGGGCTCTCCTCAAGACTATCACAAAAAATAAGACAATTTTTCAAACATCCCTTAGGATTATAAAGCCAAATTCTTGATGCCTTGTCAGGAAGCCATGAAAACATCACACACACACACACACACACACACACACACACACACAGTAAATGAATCCTAACCCTCCCCTTCTACTCCCCGCCAGAGGAGCAGTTACAGACCAAAGGGAGAAAGAATTAAAGTCCAGGGAAATCTTTTGCTCCTTGGAGTCAGTCTGTGAAGGTGAAAGTGACGAGGACAGCCTGGGCTCCTCCTTCCTCTGCAAGTTGGATTGAATGCAGTCCCTTCAGGAGCCACGGAATGGCAAAACTTTCAGAAAATTCTCTGCACTTTCCAGTAGATGTCCTCACAAGGCAACAGTGCCAAGGAGACCTGATGGAACACAGCGAAGTGTGCGGTTTTGTTTTCTTTTGGTTGGTAGCTAGGAGAAGGGGCAGGCATTGGATCACATTATTTGGAACTGGGAGGAACCTTGAGAGCATCTCATTTAAGCTCATTTTATAGTTGAGGAAACTACAACTCACTAAAGTTAAATGACTGGCCTAAGGTCACAGGGGTTATAAGGAGCATAGGTGGAATTCAAACCCATTCTTCTGATTTCAAATCCAGTGTTCTTTCAATGCTACTATGCAACCTCTAAAAACAACCAAATACATAAGGGATAGGCAGTGAGGGGGAGAGAACAACAACAAAAAAACCCCTCAGGCCTGGGATGAAATGACAAAGTGGAAAACAAAATAATATTTACTTTCCATTTTTAACCCTGATGAGCCAATCATAAAAACAACAGGATAAGAAAACAATGAAATTGGGCTCTATAATTGGCCATGGTCTGCTACTGTGGGATTAGCAATTGGCCCTCAGGGACACTAGAAATGTCCAAAATAGAAGGGTATAAGGGAGGATGCTGCATCATTCTTATAGGCTGGACCACTTGAAAAAAAAAAACCTGTCATATTTCAGCTTAGTTGCAGGACAAAATGTGACAGCAAATTCCTGGGGCCCCAGAGTGCCTTGTCACTGAACTCTCACAGGCACAGACAGTCTACAGATCTGATGATGCTTTCGTCAGTCCTGCTTTTCAGAAGCTGGGGGTAATTGGATGAAACTCAGCCATCCTATCAAAGAGCCTGGGCAGCGTGTATCCTACCCCAACTTTCCTGGAAAAACTGAAAGCAGATGAATCTTTAAACAGTAAAGCTTGTGTGTGCATGAGATAATGGTCTAAGTTTTAAAAGCACAGTAAAATATTTATCTTACTTCACTGGTATCTAGCAAATAATCAATATATGACACTAGCAGTTTGCAAAATATCAAAACGTATTTGATTATAGCTTGCTTGAATTACTCAAATATCTAAAAATACAGACTAGGTCATGTCACCCTGGGATAGTGAAGGACATTCAAGCTTCCAGAAACCTTGGAACCAATAGGAAGGGGAGAGCCAGTATAAACACAGATGCATTTTATCATCAGGCCCTCACTTCCCTTAACCACAGTGCAGTGGGGCAGGGCCCCTTGAGACAGACTGCATGAACTAAATTCACTTCCCCTGGAGAAATGGCTCTTTCGATAATGGTTCAAGTTTTAATAGCGTAGTAAATCCTGAACAGCCATGCTCACTTGAAAGCAGAGTTTGATAAATAATGTAGGGGTTAGTTAGTAGAGAAGGCAGAGGTGTGAGATAAGGATAGAGGGGAGAAAAAAAGGCATTCTATGAAGACCCATTGTACATGGGGATAAGGGCTCATTCTTATGCTTCAGAGGCTCTCCTAATCGGGTGGGGTACCTTGGTCCCAGAAAAAACTATTGAACATTAGAGCTGGCAGGAATCTTAGAAATACCCTAGTCTAGATGGGGAAATTGAAGGTTAGGGAAGTAAAACTGACCTACCCATGCTCACACACTGTAACTCAGGCCTCCCAGATGCTAGTTCAGAATTCTTTCCATTACGTTATAGTTAACATTTCTATCATGCCTTAAAAGTTTCAAAGCACTTTATACATATTAAATCATTTGATCCTCACACCAACACTGTGAGGTAGGTATTATCACACTCATTTTACAGATGAGGAAACTGAGGCTGAATGACTTGTCAGGGTCCACACATCTAGTAAATATCTGAGGCAGGATTTGAACTAAGACCTGCCTTATTTCAGGGCCAAGGCTCTGTCCATGGTGCCAGGCTGCTTCTCCATGCTGCCTTTGTCTTCTCATCTGTTTTGGGAAACCACATCAAGAAGGCACGCTGCTTTACTTCTTCACAAAGAGTAAATGGGGGTGATGGGCAGGCTTAAGTATTTGTGCAAAGAGTCTTGGGGAATTATACCACCATGGGATAGAACTGGCCTCTGGTTTACGACTGACTCAGTATCACAGAATCTCAATGTAGGAATGGATGTTAGAGGCCATTTCTTCCAACCTGTGCCTGCATGAGAAATTCTCCTATAACCTTCCCAACCAATATTCATTGAGCCTCAGCCTGACCACCTTTGCTGATGGGGAGCTCATCATCTCCCAAGGCAGCCCATCACACTTGGACACAGCTCTAAATTGCTTCCAGGTTTTTCCTTATTCTTCCAAAGCCAGGTGTCTGAGTTTCTAGTCTGCATGCATGAATGAGTGGTCAGGAGATCTAGGGAACTAGAAACTGTCTTGTGGTTTATCTTTTCTGTTTTCTACACTTGCCAATATAAGGAGTAAGAGTGGTGGTAGTGATGATGGTAGTGAGGGGACCACCAGTAAACACAGGATCACATATTCTCAGAAAGGGAGAAATCAAATAGTATAATGTCATGAGAGGAGAGATCTGGGTGAGGCTTCAGTGCCAGCAGAGATGGCTTTGTTCCAGGGCCCAAATTGTGTTTTTTTATTTTCGTTTTTCTTCAAACAAGATGGTCATTTTTCTCCCACTTTATATTAGAGGCAATGGCCTTATTCCATTAATTCAAAGTGTCTGGGCTTCTTGATCAATAATAAATGCATCTTGTCTTTTAGCCAGTCATGTGGACAGAGAGCATTATTTTGATCTTGCAGAATTTAATTTGTCCTGAGAAGAAATCATTGTAGGCATTATCATCTGAAGAGGAAGGCAAGTAGAGTACACGACATAGTTCTCAATAACAAATTGGGTCCTCTGCAAGTGCCCCTGAGTTGAATTTTTCCTTAAGCGAAATCCAATGTCCTCCCCAATCCCTGTCTCAAGTTATAAATTGAAAGGGATGAGTTAGTAATTTTCCTAATTCTATTCTGATTAATAGTCTAGTTAAAAGGAATGACCCCCTCAGGATCTCAGCACATACTTCCCACAAGTTCCTCTGACTTACTATTTGACACCTCTAATAGGTTCCCATTTTCTTTCTTTTGCCCTCAGTACACAGAACAGGGTGAACAAAGAGAGTCAATCTCCTATATGAAAGACTTCTTTATCTTCTGTCTACAGCAGCATTGAACTTTTACATAATGCAAACACAAGTTAATTCCCTAAATAACAAGCTATAAGTAGACAACAGATGCTAGAAACAGGACAGAATGTCACCTTCCTAGCAAAGAAACCCTCCCGTCAATATGATACTACTCATTGATCTGATTCAGGGATCCAGGCTTATTCCCTGCTAGCCTGTTTCAACAACCACAAAATCTTTGCTCGTCCTCCAGATGATTTTGTCCTTTAGGCTTTATAAGGATAACTGTACGCAGATCCAGAGAAATGGAGGATGGCATTTTTATTGGATGTCCACTGGAAATCTCACCCACAGTGGGGAGTGACTGATCCCAGACAGGCATGGCACAACACAATACCGAATTTAAATATTTAACAGAAGAGTAAATGATAAGGAATGTGATAAAACCCAGAGTACTGTAGGTACCACCTATCCACAGATAATAAAGTTGAATGGTTAAGAAATAATAACATTGTCCATTGGTTTCAGTTTGATAACTGTCCTTCAGTGAAACTGAACTGAGAAAGTCACAACTTTAAAAAAAAATGCAGCACTTCTCATTGATACCAATACAACTGTAACACATACTACAGTGTGGTATGTAAATCCACAGCTGATCTTTTTTTTTCTTCTTTTTTAAAAAACATTTTTATTAACAGAATGGAAATTGTTTAATTCAAATATTAGTAGTATAACACTTAAGTGCATTTCAATCTGGCCACAAAATATCATAAACCCTTAACCAGTGTGTATTACAACAATGGAGAACACAGAATATGGCATTTATATCTCAAGATCTTTCTTCTACTGAAATAAAGACTCAGAAATATAACTCTAGGTGCTGGGAAATTCCCACTTGCCTGAGGTTTCAAAAAAACTGGACCGTTGATATCAATTTCAGTTTTTATTAAGGGTGGGAGGGGAGGAAGAATTGGGGAAAGGGAAGGAAAGTCAAATAAGACAAAATTTTGAGCTTTAGGACCTGCCCCCAAATGCCCCCTGAAATTGATCCATCTACTTTCTAGATGTTCATTTAATCCACAACAGTGTATCCTCATCACCAAGGCCATGATGGAATTAAAATATGGAGTGCTGGGAAGTTCTTTGCTGGGAAAATTTCTTCTGTTGGTTTCCACATCTGGTCTCGAGAGTAGCAAAGTCCTTGGAAAAGTGCACTGCGCCTTCCTCCTATGCCGACTGTCCACATTGGTCAGACTGAGCTAAGCTTTACAAGGCCACGCACTGAGTCTTCATGCAATGAGTCTTGGCTGGCCAAGCTTAGGACATGCAGAGTGTGGCTATGTGTGATAGGACTGCCTGTTGACAACATACCAGGGGGTGAGGGGGCTTCCTCTGGTGTAAGGAACTGATGGCCATCATGCTCCTCTTTCAAAGGTATCATATCTGTCAAAACAGTTTCTGATGTGAGATTGGGCATGGAGGAAGGTGGTGTTGGCTGCCCTAGGGACAAGGTAGCACAGGGAGCGCCCAGTGTGGTCTTTCCTGGCAATGGGAGCTCCTCACTGGTTAGGCTTGGTTCACTCTGGAGCAATGGTGTAGCTGCAGCCTGCAAAACGAATTTGGTGCTCTGAATGCACTGATCTTGGTCACACTGGAGAGCAGGAGGCAGCCGGAAAATGCAGCAAGTTGGAAATGCAGCAAGTTGGGGAAGTTGAAAGGTGCCAAAGTATGAGAAGAGTGAAATGCAAGGGGAAGAGAGGCACATGGAAAGAATAAGATGTGAGAAAAGAAAAATTCATTAGTAATAATTTAGTTAGACAATTGCCAAAAAGCACTGCATGCACAGAATAGCCAAGTTTCATTGTGGTATTTATGGCATTCATACCTGGCATCTAAGTAACCCACTTAAATGAATATATCATATACACCACTCCAGTAAATGTTAGACAAAGTATATAACAATGATAGCCTGTGTCCACCTACACACCCATCATTTTAAAATACTTCACTTAAACAATTGTCATTGCCTGGATCAGAGAACAGAGACAGCCTTTTATAATGCTACAAATGGTTTCCTCCAAAATCTTTTTTGAAACACAACACAAGAAGGAACTGCATGAATATAGTAGCCTGGACGACTTGTGATCTTCATTGTTGGAGGGATGAATTCACTCATCAACGAGGTCACAGATCCACTGGAATGTCTTTAAAATTTGGAAGCTTCTGAATCCCAAGAACAGACTGTTCTCTATAAGCCTAAGAATGTTCTGCTACTGAACTTTCTTTATTGCCATCATCAACACCTCTAGTTCACTTATATATATATTTACTGTATTACATGATTGCACATATATAATCTATATCAAATTGCTGATTGTCTTAGGGAGGGGGGATGTGATGGAGGGAGGGAGAAAATTTGGAACTCAAAAAATTTGAAAAAAGTTAAAAATTGACAACATGTAATTGGAGAAAAATAAAATATTATTACTACATATATATTTTTAAATGGATATTAATTAATATTTTTACATCATCAACATTTTTCTAGTATCCCTTTTCTTCTTTCATCTCCCTCTGATTCACTTTTAATTGTTTATGAGAATCTAAAAGTTTTATAGGATGAATCATTCTTTCCTTCCTATCGTACTCTACAGTGTCTTATCTAACTCTGAAATCATAGAATTTCAGAGCTGGAAGAGACCTTAGAAGTTATTTAGTCAACTCCCTCATTTGACAGACAGGAAATTAAAACTAAGATTAAGGGAAGTGACTTGCCCAAGGTCACATAGCTAGTTAATGTCGGAGCCAGGATCAAAGACTGGTGAGTGCTTTTCTTTCCCACTGCAGGAAACTGTTCTTCTGTATGTTTCAGTTTTGATCCCAGTGCTTAATACGGAGCATGGCATATGCCATATTTTTACTGAGTTATTTTCAGCCAGTTGTGAAGTTTTAAGAATGGTGTGGAAAAGAGATAGGCAGGGGATTCCTAGATTCCTATTTAGTCTATGGGCTGGTTTGAAATAGCTTTGACATGACCTAGACATCTAAAATTTTGTTATAAAAGATTAGGATACTTTTGACTAAATATGTTAAAGATGAGTTCTCTGTGGTGCTAAACACAGCATACTACCATAACTTGACAGAAATTTTGAAATTAGACAATAGGTTTATAGCAGTGGATTTCTGTCTTGGTTCTTCAGAATACAGGATCTATAAACTTCTCTTCAGTAGTAAGATCAGAGGTATTACATGACCAACAGGCACTTTTGTGACCAAGAGAGATTAATGTCTTCCTGAAAATCTAGAAAGTACATATTATTCCCTTTTCCTATTACATCACTCATGTGTTGGCTTCTCTCCTCTCCTTATCAAACCTTTCTCTCACTATTCTGCAGGAAGTACCGTCTTTTTGATTTCTCCATTATGTATAATTCAGGGTTTTGCTCTTCTAAGAATTAGAAGAACTAATGGTAGGTTTTCAGAAGGATGATGGGAGTTGCCCTTTTCATTCTTTCTCTGGATATGTGGCTGCATGTCAGTTTGGGAACAGTACAATGATTTGGGTGGTGGGAGAGGAGCTCAGCTGTATAAGTAGCTAAGCAGGACAGACCACCATTCATGGTAGTGTAATGAGATGTGAGAGTTTATTGTTAGATACCAATTTCCAATACTAATTCTTAAACATTAATAGAGTCACAAATTTATAAGAATACATATCATTTTGCAATTGATAGATGGTCAAAGGATTTGAGCAGGTAGTTTTCAGATGAAAAATTCAAAGCTATCTATGATCAGATAAAAAAATGCTGTAATTCACTATTGATTAGAGAAATGCAAATTAAAACAACTTTGAGGTATCACTTCACACTTATCAGACTAGCTAATATGACACAAAAGGAAAATGATAAATGTAGGAGGGGATGTAGGAAAATTGGGACACTAATACATGGCTGGTGGAGTTGAGAAGTGATCCAACCATTCTGAAAAATAATTTGGAACTTTAATCTAGTAATGTCCATACTAGGTCTGTGTCCCAAGGAGATTTTAAAAAAGGGAAAAGTCTCTATTTTCACAAAATACTTATAGCAGCTCTTTTCATAGTGACAAAGAATTGGAAATTAAGGGGATGCCTATGGATTGAAGAATGGCTGAAAAAATTTTAGTATATGATTGCAATGGAATACTATTGTGCTATAGGAAATGATGAGCAGGATGATTTCTCCTGGATTTACATGAGCTGATATAAAGTGAAGTTAGCAGAACCAAGCAAACATTGGATATAGTAATAGTCACATTGTTTGATGATCAACTACGAATGACTTAGCTATTCTCAGCAATACAATGATCTAAGACAATTTCAAAGGACTCATGATGAAGAATGCCATCCACTTTCGGAGAGAGAACTGTTGGCATCTGAATGCAGATTGAAGCATACTATTTTTCACTTTATTTATTTTTTCTATGGTTTTATTTCTTGGTCTGTTTCTTCTTTTACAACATGACTAATATGGCAATATGTTTTGTATGATTGAAGATATGTAAACTATATCAAATTGCTTACCATCTCAAGGAGGGGGGAGAGGAGAAAGGGAGGGAGAAAAATTGGAACTCAAAATTTTAAAAAGTAAATATTAAAAATCATCTTTACATGTAATTGGGGAAAAATAAAATATTACGTTTTAAAAAGTGATAGTATCAGAAAGTAACAAGATAGATCAGTGGTTGGTTCTCTCTTTCCATATAGTTGGGGTGGTCAGTGTAAGGCCGGTTTTGCTTCTTAGAACTTGGGGTTCCTGGTCATTTGAGAAATAGGCGTAACTGTTTTGGTCAGCAAAACCAACTCTAATAATCAAATTTAGTGGTAGGGTTTAGGGAAGTATTTGACTTGAAAATTCCATGTAGGTCCATGTGAAATAGTTTGGTCTACTACCCTACTTTCTAAGCACAGGGAAAATTGACTAAAGTGATCTCCAACTAAATGTCCCATGAACATTTCCAACTCAACATATTCAAAATGGAAGTTATTATCTTTCCTCCTAGTCTCATTCCTCTCCTATGTTCCTTTTCCCATAGAGCATATATCCATCCTTCCAGGCATGGAGTTTCAGATTCACACTTTCTGACTTCCTTTATCATTTACCAAGTCTCACCAGTTCTACCCCTTCAAAACCTCTCATCCTCACCCCCATTTTTCCATTCATATAACTACAACCCTTGGTCTAGTTCTCATTACTTGTCTAAACTATTCCAATAACCTCTTAATTGATTTCCTTGCCTCTAGTCTTTCCTTTTCCAAACATAGGATCAGAGATATAGATCCGAAAGGGATCTTGATAGAGGTCATCTATTCTGACACTCTCATTTTAGTTCTGCGGACACTGAGGCACAGAGGTTGATCAAGGTCACCTAGCTAATAGGTGGCAGAAGTCTAATTCATGTCTTCCTAACTTAAGGCCAGCCCTCTATCATCTCTACCACCTGGCTGTCTCTAGCTGCATAACACACACTCTTGCCAAACTGGCATTCCTAAAGTACAGGTCAGCCCATGAGACTTGCCTGATCAAGAAACTTCAGGTGCTTCCTCTTAGCCCTTCACAGTCTGGCTCCAGTGGATCTTACAAGTGATCGTGCATTACTCCCCATCCTGTACTTGACATCTCAGCCAAAGTGGCTTACTTACCATTCCCTGAAAATGACATTCCATCTCCTGATACTTCTCCTTTGCACAAACTGTGCCTCATGTCTGAAATGCAATCCTTCCTCATCTCCACCTCTGGGAATCCCTGGCTCCCTTCATGGATTAGCTCAGGGGTGGGGAACCTGTGACCTTGAGGCCACATCCTGCTGCCCTAGGTTCCCCACGCCTGGATTAACTCAAGGGCCACTTCTAATAGCAGGTCCTTTCCTGATCTCTCCTCTGCCCCCCAGAGCTCTCACACCCCATCTCCACCAAATTGCATTGTATTTATTTTATTATATTTATTTATCCTCTTCCCAGCCTCCTATAGCGACTCAGTCCCTCAGGGTAGGGGCTGTTTTATTTTTGTCTTTCTCTTTCCAGAGCAGAGCCTAGCACATTCTCATTATAGCACAGGGGTATGAAAGAAATATTTTTTTAATGTATGTAAGTGAAGAAAACTGAGTTTTTCTCTTGTCCACTAATAGCTACAACAACCAGTTCTCATTTATAGAGGGCCTCATGGACATCCTATCACTGGATCTTCACAATAATGGCTGACCTTTATATCATGCTTTAAGGTAGAGGGCTCTATCTACATGATTTCATTGAATTCTCACAATGACCTGGTAAGGCAGGTGACAGGAATATTTTTATTCTCATCCTGTAGATGAGGAAACTGGGACACAATGAAGCTAGGGGACTTTTCCAGAGCCGGTAAATAGTAACTCTCTGAGGCTGAATTTAAATTCAGGTCTTCCTGATTCCAAGCCCAGCACTCTACTCACTGTCTTCTTACCTGTGAGGTACATGCCATTATCATTCCCATTTTACAGATGAGAAAATCTGGGACCCAGAAAGGTGAAGTGACTTACTTGCTCAATAACTAATAAGTCACAGCTATGATACCATATTATCTGATTCCAAGTCACTACTTTCTACCATGGACTCAACCTCACTGAAGGTATGTGTGGGTGAGGGGAAACAGGGTGAGGTCAAAAGTCAAGCTTTACTTGATATGAATTTTACCAGTTTGACCTCAAATCGATGGACCATAGCCATACTTCTTGAAACCCACTGAACCTCATAATCAAATACCTGGCTTTCTTTCTCCTTGCAGGGAATGTCTGCTTCCATTCTTATACTTTCTCATGGAGGGATGAACATGCCACTTCAGTAGCTAAGCAGTTGACACTAAGTCTAGTTTCTAGTTTCATGACAATCTTACATTTTTTTTTGTATAGAACTCTCTGCACAGTTTAGGAAAAATGGTTCAATCTTGACAGATTGGAGGAATAAGAGGAAGGTTTCCTGATTAAACATACATTTTTCTGGCAAGTATCCCAGGGACTTGAATACAATGCCCTTTGCTAAGAAGTTTACTTGAAAATTACCATTTGGAATTACTGATGACAGTACTTCTATAACAGTTTCCAACTCTCCATGACTAAATATAACCTCTCAATATTACTGGGGCTTTGCCAGTAAATTTAGTCTCAACATTACAGTTGTGAGAATTTGTGATCTCAGTTTAGTTGTTCTTCCTTGATAAGAGAATCACTTATCAATTTTCTGATACGAGAATCACTTATCATTTCTCTATGAAAGTATCTTTTACTTGCTGAAATCCACACTGACTTGAAAGGAAGATGAAATAGGTTAGATTCTTTCTTTCCTCTGGTGATTGAGAGGAAGGCTCTCTATTTAAAACTTTCAGATAAATTCTATTCTGGGGATTGCAATCTGTAGCACTTACAGAACAATAAAATTTTGAGCTGCATGTTAGAGACCAATCACTTTATTGCACAGATGAGAAAACTAAAGCCTGGTAATGGTTGCTTGTACTACTAGATGGTAGCTAGGTGGCATAGCAAACAGAGCTTTGGAATTGGAGTCAGGAATGGACCTGCCTTAGACATTTAGTAGCTGCATGATTCTGGACAAGTCACTTGACCTTAGATGATCCTTATCTCTAAAATGGGGATAATTATAGCATCTACCTCACAGGGTTATGGGGGACAAATGAGTTAACAAGTAAAGTGCTTTGCAGCCTTTAAATCACTATATAAATGCTAGTGATGATGATGTCTTTTCCCCCCTTTAAGAGAAACTTTGTGGTGTAGTGGATAAAGTACTGAGCATAGAGGTAGGAAGATCTGGGTTCAAATTCTATCTCAGATGCTAGCTATGTGGCTCTAAGTAAATTACTTAACTTTTCTGTGTCTTAGGCACTTTATTAGTAAGATAAGAGCATTGAAATCAGTAGGGTCCCTTTCAGTTCTAAATCCATGATCATCTTTTTTCCCATGTTTTCCTTTCTTCACTTCCTTTAAGATCACTTCAGCTTTAGATCACACATCTTAACATTATCCCTCTGCCCCACCCTCAGAGAGGATGGTGGGGAGCTTCTCCTAGAACATCTATTTACAGAGGTGACCCAGGCCTGCCATTTCTTCATTTCCTAGTTGGCTGCCCTTTTCTAGACCCCTTGATCATGCTTCTATGCTGGGCACCTCCTTTCCCACCCCACCTTTTCAGCTTCCTTTTGTATGTTGTTTTCCTCCATTAAATTGTAACAATCTTATCACGTAAATGAGTATTATTCTTCATTTTGCAAATGAGGAAAACTCAAGGTGATAAGTCAAATGACTGCCCCAAGTTATACAACTTCCAAGTAGTCACTGAAACTAGAATCTAGTTATTTCAAGTCCTGAGCTCTTTCCTCTACATCATGATACCCATATTAAAGAACTGAAAATTAAAAGTCAAATATACTAAAGAAAGGCTTATATAAGAAACACTACAATAAAATCCTTTTTGTGAAGCAAGAAATGTTTGAAATAACCTTTTTTTCCTTAAATTTGCAATCAACCTAAAATATAACTACATTTTTAAGCTTTTCAGTGGGTGGAACCAGGCACCCTCATAAGCCATGCTACTAGTAACTTCTAGTTTGTGTTTTATAAACTCAGGGAAAAGATTTTCTTAAAGCTGGAAACTCTTGTGAGGAGCTCAGCTGAGTCTTCTTTTAGGGTCATATGTTCAGTCTGGAGCTCTGAACCTTAAGCAAGTGGTGAAAAACTAAGGAAGGATGTTAAAAAAAGTAACATCAAAAGTAGTTAAAGGGGAGAATGCCAAAAGAATCAAGGAAAAGAGTGTTTTTATAATGGTTGTTGTGTGGATATATAGGAAGTTAGTTTGTGAACTATAAACTGCTTTGCTATACAAATTGCTGCTGCTGTTGTTCCTTTACTATACAAGGGGCTCTCCCTGACTGCTTCTTAAAGAGGCCTTCAGTTATTCACTGAAGGGGCGTTACCTCCTGCTAAGTCAGCACTTGCAAAGGCCTTAGCCTAAAAAGGCCAAGGTCTCCCATTGCTTCCTGGGCAATCTCCAGTCATCCTGATGAATACTTGGTCACTGAATCCAGATGTCTCAGGAGGAGAAAGGGAGGCTGGTGACCTGCACAGCTCTCCCTCCCTCAAAACAAAGTCAAGTGCAAGTCACATCATCATTTCTCTGATGGCATGGTCTTTTTTGAAAACAAAGGACAACAACAAATTGTGAACTCCTTCAGGGCAGGGACTGTATATTTTTTTGTATTTGTATTCTGAGCACTTATCACAGTCCTTGGAACATAGCAGGTGCTTAATGAATGTTTATTGATTGACTTGTTTCCTTTTTCTCCCCTCTTTCTTATTCTTTGTATATTCCCAACCAGGGTCCCCATTAGTATTACTTAGTTTTCTCCCCCATGACATTCAAGATAAAAAAAGTTGCTGAATCCAACTGAATTTGGTTGCTTTTCTTACCGTTCTTTTTGAGTCAATGGTCTTGACATTAAAGTCTGATGTGTTCTGTGTAAGCCTAAAATCATAAAAAAAAACCAACCAAACCCAATCTTTTTTGTTGCTTTAAAAAAATATAACAAGTTCCAGTGGGCACTTTCATAGATCTTCCACCTCAGCACTGCAGAAGACATGCACCATTAAAAATGGAAACACTGACTGAATTGTAGCAGTCAAAATTACAAGAAATATGTTTCATCCAGTTTCTTGGGGATAGAGTTTAAATAAATCCAAATATCTAGCTGGAGGAAATATACTTTATCTTTTTTAATTCATGTGAGAGTTACACAGAAGCAAGTACATCAACACTGGACAAAATGTCTACTTTATTTTCAACGTAGACTTGCGTCCTTGACTTGAGTTACTGCTGTTTAAGCAGAGCCTGAGAACAAACAAAAGACTATTTCTGAGCCACATATAATTATCTGTATTTCTTCCTGGGTATTGAAGGAGAGATAGTGTTGGATAATGGATAAAGGACTGCTTTGGGTGCCAGGAACACATGCTGGGTGTGTGACCCTGGGCAATCTCTTAGTGCCAAAGACCAAAAATTGAAGAGAAGGGGATGACATGCATGGGTAGAGGGAATTGTCTCATGCAGGAGGTCTTTATACTGATGAAATTACACATCAAATTTACCTCCATTTTGATAGCTATTCATTTCCCCTCATTCCTGATGCTTCCATTTTATTTTTCAGGGGGTGGAGGATGTCATGGATGACTATAGTTCTTGAGAATATCAACAAAAATGACCATACATAGTTTGAAAATATTTTGTAATGTTTTGTAACTTTCCAATCCAACAAGTGCCAATTGTGTGTAAAGAACTATGCAAGGTCCTTGGAATACGAAGACCAAATGAACCATAACTGATCGCTGTTTGAATGCTCACTTCCAATTTTTGGACATATGGTTAAATGAGTGCATGAGGAATTGGTTCCTCCTGTTAGATAGCTTCCCTATTGATCTCTAGCTAACTCCTAAGCATTTATCGGATCATAGAGCCAAAAGATTAGAGAATCATAGATTTAAAGCAAGAAAAGATTTAGAGCATAGCAAAAAAAAAAAAACCAAACTATAATCTAAATCATAGAGTTAGAGATAGAAAAGATCTCTGGGAGGTTATCTGGTCTAGCCCACATCATTTCATAGATGAAGAAACTGACATCCAGAGAGTAAAACTGCCTTGTATGATTAGATCCTAGGTCCACTGAATCAAATTCATTGATCCTTCTTCTCCCACAGGGGAGTATATAATTTCATTCTGTGTGATCTTACCCACACACAAACACACACACACACACACACACACACACACAGACAACTTCTTATGCTTACTTCTCCTGTATCTTTTGACTTTTCTGTTTCTCTTTTCACTTCCCCCTCCCCTTTTTTTCTTCTGCTTTTCTTGCTGGGAGTGTTTTCCTCTTCTGCCATCAGAGGATGACAACATTCTTCCCTCTATTCTGATTAAAACCTTCATTATATCCCTTCTATTTTGGCACATATGTCCAGAAGTCTTGGGGCTATGGTCACATTTTAATCCTTCCTACAAATTACAAACTCCCAAGTAAAAACAAGCACTCATGTTGGTGGCAAGTAGCAGTTTACCCAGTAAGTATAGTAAAATGAGAAATAAACACTATCATTTACTCCTCATAGTGAACCCTTTATGAGTTAAGACCTTCAAAATGAAATAGAAAGCTGGTATCTAGTAAGGGGATTGGTCAGATCAAGTAATGTTTCTATTACTGCACAAAAGGTCATATCTATAGTACCAGTGCATTGGCATTATTTCAATTAAGTCAGTTTCACAGCTAATTCACTGCCCAAATGAAGCTTTAGCACTTGGAGAGTTGAATTTTCATATCTGTCAAATACTATCAAATGGAAAATCTGGCCTTAATGGGGACTTTGGCATCCCATCCTGACTATAGCTCTTGAGTACCCAGATAACCTTGCAATAATGGAGTGGATGAGGACAGAATTTTCAAGAACAGAAGCCTTGAAAATCTTCAGTTCCAATTTCTGGGATACCATCTTATCCTCATCTTCTATTTTCCTTTTCAGTAATTTTATAATGAATCCTTTTCATTTTAGGTTTGAGATACTAGTCCCTCAATGCAAAAGCATATGGATTATTGAATGAAGACTGAAATAATCCTGACCAAAGATACCTAGCAGTAAAACTCAGCCTGCTACATATGATGGGCACTAAAGACCTTTGGCTCCAAGGTTTGTTTTTTTCCTGGAGGGCAAAGATCATCCTTTCCAATCAAGAGAATCATGCTTCATAGTTAAGTGCAGCATTTAGGGTTGGCAAAGGGGGCAGCAGTAGGTTAAGCACCCACTCACCTCATGGGCACAGAATGAGCTCTCATTGGTTCTACCTTTGGTATTGTCTCTGTTCTTTGCTGCTACACTTATACTAGGCTAATAATTCATTTAGGGCCAGCTGGTACCACGTGTGTGATCCCAGTGTTTCTTTAGGCAAAGCTTTTCAATGGTGTATATAATGTCTGACTCCTCATAATAGACTAGCTGAAATCAGTTCATATTTTATTTTTAGGAAAAGATGTCCAGGAAGGGTGAAAAAAGAAGGATTTTTTTGGGAGGGGTCTCCCCTGAGCTGGGTGATCACAGATTTTTATTTTGCATCTGACCTGATCCAAAGCATAAGTACCTGTCAAGACAAAGTCTTGTCTAAACTTTAATTAAGAGAGGGGGGGAAATGACATATCCAATCTACCAGCTAATCCTACTGTGGCCTATGCAAACTCAGCCCCCTCCCCCATTAGTAGGCAGAGAGTTCAGGGACAGCAGGAAGACTCTTCCTTCTCCCTTAATAATTCTCCCAACCTGTTTGCCTATACCTGAAATTACATTCACAGAAGTTATAGTGATGGAGATAAGGCTTAAAAAAAAAAACAGGAAAAGAAATACATTGACAAAGTCTCACTAAAGCAGGGAATTGTGTGTAGGAGTTTTACATCAATGTTGTTCCAGAAATAGTTATTGTGTAAATAAAAATGTAAATCACTGTGGGGCTGGAATAGAAGAAAAGGTCAGTATATAAACAGATATAGGATATATCATTTTTTTCCATTCTTATTTAAAGTTTGGAGGGGCTAATGTCTATACAGCCTCTTCTTTTTCAGCTAAGGTTGCATGGAAAATAAATGAAGACCATCAGTGTTCAGGTTGAGTGAGTTAAGATCCTTTTCTCTTGCAGCTGAGTCCTCAGATATAACACTCTTAAAAATGACCCATTGTGGAAATTGTTAAGAAATGACAGGATCCTAAGAGCTGATTTGTATGGATAGGGAGGTGTTCTGGGGAGGATCAGAGATTGACAGTTGGAAGGGACCTTAAAAGCCATCAAATAAGACTCCCTCAATTTACAGAGGATGGATGAAGGGTAAAAGGATGAAGGTACTGGGTGCTTACAGGATCAATACAATAATAAATAAATAGATAAATGAATGAATGAATAAATAAACTATGGGTAGCATTTATAGAATGTTTTAAGCTTTACAAAGTATTTTACATAGGCTATCTTATCTGATCATAGATCTTGAACTGGGTGGTGCAGTAGATAAGAGTATAGAGCCTGGAGTCAGGAAAACTCATCTTTATGAATTCATAGACCTCTGACTCTTGCTAGCTGCATGACCCTAGGGAAATCACTTAGCTCTATTTGCCTCAGTTTCCTTGTCTGTGAAATTAGAGAAGGAGATAGAAAACTGCTCTAATGTCTTTGCCAAGGAAACCCCAAATGGGATCATGAACAGTCAGGCACAACTAAAACTACTGAACAATTACAAATAGTTAAAAAAAACAACAATAAAATCTCAGAGGATATCTAGTTTAATACTCTCATTTTAGAGATGAGGAAACTGAACCACAGAGTGACTTGCCATAAGTCATAGTAGTAATTATCAGAGGTCAGACTCAAAGTAGCTTGAATGTAGCACCCCTTTTCAGGAAAAAGTGGTGACTGAGACAAAAATCTAAGTCCTTCACAGTTATGCCCAGGGCCAACCCTGACCCTGTGCTAACATATCTTCTCTTCAAAAAGGGCCCTCTACTAGAGACTCCGTCCCTCCATGGGGGAGGGAAGGAAGCAGGGATTTTTAAAATGACTAAAAGTTATGTATAACCTAAATATTCCTCGTTAGAACTTTCAAGCCAGTCACAGAATGAAGACACATTCAGACTTAATTAGTTCTCTCCAATAAGAGGAGAGTAGAGTTCTACCTTCTAATGGAAAATAGTCCACTATCCCGTGTGAAGGTTTGAGGGAGGGCAAGTGTTATTTATGTAAGTGGTTCCCATAGTCAGCATATTCCTGCTGGCAGGAGTCACTTAGTAGTTGGGGGCACTGAGGGACATATGAATGTTGTGGGGCTAGCCTCAAGCCTTGTTATAAGTACAGCAGCTAGAGGCAGAATACAATGGCAGAAAGAACACTGGACAGACTCATGTTCTATCAGTTATGTCATTTTTCAGTCATGTTCAATTCTTCATAACTCCATTTGGGGTCTTCTTGGCAAAGATGCAGGAATGGTTTGCCATTTCCTCCTCCAGTTCATTTTACATGAAGAAACTGAGGCAAATAGGGTTAAGTAACTTGCCCAAGGTCACACATTTAGTAAGTGTCTGAGGTCATATTTGAACTTAGTAAGATATGTCTTCCTGACTCCAGATATGGTGCTCTATCCATGGTACTACCTAGCTGCCTCACATACCTATCACTTATTGTTTGTGTGAAACGGGACAAATCACTTAACCTTTTTAAGCCTTTGTTTCTTTATCAACAAAATGGAGACAATAAAACCTACAATGACCTATCTCATAGGATTGTTGTAAAGGACACGTTTTGTAAATGTTCAAGTTCTTTTTAAATATGTTATGATTACTACTAAATAATGTAATACTTTGCATTCAATAAACCTCTGCAGATTTATCCATGACCTTGACTCTCTCTTCTCTAGCCAAATTGAAGGAGATGAGGTAGGGCAGAAAAGTCAGAGTTCCTATATACACATCCCCTTCTCACCCTAAAACAACAATAAAAGATTCTCTTCTCCTAGATTTTATATCTCTGGGCATTTGGGAGAATCAGTAGCCAGTCAGATCCCTGATTGATAACTTGAGAAACCACCCAGAGCCCTTGGGGCAAAACTGAAGCAAAACCTCCCCAAAGGGAAATTGAAACCAAGGGTGAGGAGCCATTGGTTTATGGTTAAATTTCTACCAAGGCAAGCACCCTAACGAAATGATTCTGCTATGACCCAGAGAATTCCATCTTCCCAACAGATTCTTCGTGTTAGACGTCTGTGATCGTTGCATTAGAGTATTACTCCTTGAAGACTTATTCACAGAAAGTAAAGAGCTGTTTAAACAGTGTTTAAGGCCATTTAAAAATAGAGACTTTTGCTGAACTTTTCTTCCTCTTAGCTTTTTTCATATATTATCCCTATTAGCATTCAACTAGACCAAAAAATGAGATTTGCTTTGGATAAAATAACTCATAATTAGATAAATCTTGATCCCAAATGTAATTTTCAGGCATTATGCAGTGAAATAGCTTGAATCTTTCAAAAAACAAAAACAGACTGCTTTTGTTGAATGAGGGAGGGAGACAGGGTATGATAGCTACCAAATCTACCTGTATCACCAAGATTTTGAAATAAATCTCTAAAGCCTTCTCCAATATGCAAAACATTTAGGATTCCAAGAGAAAATTAGCCTTCATTAAAAAAGCCAAGCCCACAATGCCAAAAAAAAAAAAACTATAAGGGTGAGATCAGCTTAGATAACTACCCCATCTCCACTTAGAAAAATCAACATCTATGCCAGGATACCTTAATCAGATGAGAGAACCTCTCAATGGAATCAAATCAATCAAAGTCTTTAGACTAAGTGAAAAAAGATCCGTGAAGAATTTAGATGTCTTTGAAAACCATTAGATAAGCTGGAGTTATACTTCATTGGAAGTGCTTTTAGATTTCATGAAGAAACTTGGCCAATGGACTGTCCATCAAATACTGAGTCAGTTTGAAACTGAAGAATTTAAGTGAATGGTGAGCCTGGCATTCTATAAGTAGCCTGAGCTATATCTTAGCGTAAAATTCCCTATCCTCAATAGTATGGTATTTCATGTACTAAGGTAAAAGAAGAGTAACTTGGTGGTTCTGTCTTGACATTTCAAAGACCAAGAGAGTACGGAATGGACTTGTTCTGGGGTTGCCCCCCATACCACCTTCCTCATTGTTGAATGGAAACATTCTTTCCACTCTGACACTCAGATATTATGATTTTTCAAGTTGGTCCTGAGACTTTAAGTGAGGAACAGGGTAACAGCACACTGGGGGAAAGAAGATGGAACCCTTGAGAAGGAATTCCTAGTTAAGTGGAGGAGAATACTTCAGCCTTGGTGTCTTTTCCCATTTTCTCTTGGGTAGAAGAGGACTTTGGGAGTCTTAGAGGACTGGAGAATTTGGACTTTTTCATCCATGTCCTAGCAATGTTCTCAAAGCAGAAACAGCCAATTTCAGGGTCTACAATACTTGCAGGAGACAAGGACAGACTTGATAAGATGTTGAAAGGCAGTTTCACAAGAAGTCTCATAGAAAAATTACACCATACCCAAGGGGAAACATCTTGAGGACTCTAGCACAAGTACTTCCAGGAGTTGTCAGTTACCCCTTTTATTACATATGCTCTAAGTTACCCTAACCCTAGTCTTCCATATCTACTTGATGGAGAATGTGTCACAGACTTTTAGGGGAGATAGTAGGGATCCAAACACACCACATTAGTAAATATACCTTTCTAAAAGCTAATTTAGGATAGATGATAAATTAATAGAAATTGACCATGCTAGTTTGGTCACATAAGCATTAGATTACCTCACAGTCCCAGATTTACCCCTAGGATTTTGGAGAGGAGTTATTGCCTCACTCTGGCGACCTTATCACAGTGGAGTTAGGACTGGAAGACTGAATTCAGAGACTGGACTGTACCGGCCAGCCCTAGGCTTTGGCATGGACTAGCTAAGAGGCAAAGTCACTTTTATGATCTCTACTCACTTTTCTTCAATGGTCATATCTAAAAATATATCTTCGTCTTTCCTTCCTCCTTCCTCCCCTCTTCCCAACTGACTGGAGGCGGTGTGATTAGGATAAGTCATTCAGTCTAAGAATCCCAGGTACCATTCTGTTAATCATTTCTATGATGCCTCTGATTTCTAGAAGCTTCTGTCCTTCTCCTGCAGTTCATTTCCATATTTTTAAAAGTGACAGCAAAATTGACTGAAAAGAGTATATAAGAGGAACTGTCCAACTACATTTAAAAAAGGCTTGTGAATTGCTGTTACCCAGAAGCCTTCTGCAGGTCTGAAGAATACCTATTCCAACGTGGTGCCAGATTCCTGGAAAAATTCTAGAATGTAGGATTAAAGAAAAGATTAACGGACATCTAGAAAAAAAAATGATGATTTCAGAAAAGAGCTAGTATGGCTTCATCAAGAACAAGTCATTCAAGAATGATCTTAGTTCTGGTTTGTTTGTTTTTTTAATACTATTAGTAAATTGAAAATGTTATAGGTACAGTTTACCTAGATTTTAGCAAAACTTTGCTAAAGTCTTTCATGTTATTCTTGTGGGAAAAAATGGATAAGGGATGGATGAAACTATTAATAAGACTGATTGAGTATGAGTTGAGTTACTGGACCCAAAGAGTCATCATTAATAGTGTAATATCAACTTGTAAGAGCAGCTAGGTGGTAACAGTAGATGGAGTGGATAGAGTTCAAACCCTGGGGAAGTCACTTAACCCTTTTGCTTCAGTTTCCTCATGTGTACAATGAGCTGGAGAAAGAAAGGGCAAAGCACTCCAGCATCTTTGCCAAGAAAACCCCATGAAGAGTAGGACATGACTGAAATGACTGAATATGAACATAAACTTGTAAGGTGGTCTCTAGTGGAGTGGCACAGGGATCTGTGCTTGGTTTTGTACCATTTAACATTTTATCAGACACTTGGTTAAGGGCACTTGGTTAAGGGCACGCTTATTAAATCAGCAGATAACACAAGGGTGGTGGGGGAGGGATGACAGCTAACATGCAGGGTGTCAGAGTCAGGCTCTAAAAAGCCCTTGACAAGTTAGATCTTTGAGCTGACTCTAAGAAAGTGAGATTTGATAGGAATAAATGCAAAGTCTTATATTGACTTTAAAAAATGTGTGAGGCAGGATTAGCTAGCAGTTGTCTGAAGAATTTAGGGGTTTTAGGAGACTGAAGGTCAATGAGTCAGCAGCATGTTGCTGATGTGGCAGACAAAAAAAATTACGAACATAATCTTGGGCTGCATCAAGAGAACAATCTCTTCTAGGAAGAATGAGGTGATTGTAATCTTTCTTGGTCAGACCTGGAGCTCTGCGTTCAGTTCAGTCCATCCCATTTTATGAAGGACAATTATAGGCTGGAGAATTCGAGCAGAGGGCAAGAAGGATAAGGAGAGGCCTCAGAGTTATGCCGTGAGGGCTTCGTTGTTGTTTAGTCATTTTTTAGTTGTGACCACCTCTCCATGACCCCATCTGGAGTTTTCTTGGTAAAGACACTGGAGTGGTTTGCTATTTCCTTCTCTAGCTCCTACAGAAGAGTAAACTGAGGCAAACAGTTAACTGATTTGCTCAGGGTCCCACAATAAATAAGCATCTGAGGCCAGATTTGAACTCAGGAAGACAAGTTTTCCTGACTTTAGGGCCAATGCTTTATCCACTAAGCCACCTAGCTGCCCTATTGAATAATAGTATGTTCTAATTAATCAATTAAGTTTATTCCTATTTCTGGATCTACGAGCAATTTATTGTTATGGTCCTGGGCTAATTACTTAAATTTCATTTGCATTAATGTTCACATTTGTAACACTGGGGAGGACAATGATTCCGAGAATCCCAGGATTAGAAAGAACCTCCAAAGTCATATGATAGCCCAGCCCATATCTGAGCAGGAAACCTCTCTCCTTTCTTCATGTAGTTTATCAATAGCAAACTTGCTATTAAATACGTTATAGAATTGGTAGACTATGACACTGCCATTCTACCTCACTGGGTGGTTGAGCATGCTAATCATTTAATAAAAGGTAAGGAGGTACATTTCTGTGAATATCAACTACCATTTTTAATAAAATCAGGTTTACCCACAGAACAGAAGTTAATCTGAGCAACTGATGTTGAAACAGATGGAAAGAAACTCCTCATCATGCTGTTTGGTCCATGGAGCTTGATACATGGCTGGGACTCAGTGAACACTTGCAGACTCTTTTGACTGATGAGGCCCTGGTTGGGATGTTGTGCCAGGTTGAATAAATCAGGGCAAAGGAATGTGAAATTTTGCCCCCAAAGACTAAGTTCAGTTGGCACTCTTGAAATATTTTAGCTCATTTCTCCAGGTTTTGACAGTTCCTAACTTCCATTCAGTACTAACATTACCCAAAATATAATAAGAAACAAAAACAATGCAGAGCTTGGGGAATAATACTACAAATCACCTTAGGCAGAAGTTACTACATTTTTTAGTTGAAGACTTTCTGATATCCCAATGGATTGTATGGAACTACTTTAAAAAAAAATTTAATAGCAATTTCCTTTTGCTTTAGGCTCTACTGTCAACTGATGTTTTTTCTCCTCAGCTGATCCTAGGTCCTATCTCTGTCTTTCCCTCCACTTTGTAAATGACTCCCAGCTTCTCAATTTTCTCCAGACCCTTTTTTTGATCTCAGTGGGAAAGTAACCCTGATGCCAAAATTTCCTTTCCTTTTTTTTAAATAAAAGATAACTCAAGCAACTAAATAACAAACATTAATTAAATATCTACTATATACCTGACAATGTGGTATAAGAGACCAGGAAGCAGGAAGACCTGGCTTTAAGGTCTACCTTGGACACATTCTGCTCATGTGACTTTGGGCAAGTCTGATAACTCTGGCCTATAATCTAAGACCATAAGTCTCACAGACGTTTCCCATCTCCATCAGATGAGGGAGTTACCTATGCTGTTGTTTGTCCTGTTCTCTGAGAGGACCATGTCACCAGGAAGGGGATGCCATGACACACAAGTGAACTGGATTTAAATGAGGTTGGGCTGTGCAAAGACATCAGTCTCATTTTCTCCTCCAGAGTCATCTGGGTCCAGTGGCAAGATATAGAGTAGGATGACTGGAGATGGCCTAGGATGCAGTGAGGGACCCGGTCCACATCCCTAAGAATCAAGTCCTGTGCTAGCTTCAGGAAAACAATAAAAGAAACAGTCTCCCTTGAAATGATGGCCTGGGAAGCAGGTATCTCTCAAGAAAGGATTTTGTTTGGGTTTTTTGTTTTTTTGGTTACATCATAAGAAAAATATAACTGTTTTAATTTAGCCCAAATTAAAGTGGAAACACTGTATGGGTTGAGTGAACATTTGCAGAATGAGGAGTACAATATTTACTTCTAGGTGAAAGATGGTGGCCCTGAGCATGTGGCTATGTGTGCATTCAGAAGTACTTAGAACATCTATTATGCCGTAGTTATAGAAATAGATAAGTATCTCCCTGAATACAGTAGGAGCTTAATAAATGTTTGAAATGAATTGAATATAAGCAAACTCATACCTGAGCAATAACTGCCATTCACATATTCCTAGCATCCCTGTTATTAAATGAATGCTTCACAGAATTCCTCTACCAAAGTCCCACTTTGACTTCCTGGCTATTCCATGAATCACACACTCCATCTCTCCGTTCTGGGCATTTTCTCTGGCTGTGCTGCCATGCCTAGAATGCTCTCCCTCCTCAACTCCATCTACTCACTTTGTTGGCTTCCTTTAAGTCTGAATGAAAATCTCATCTTTTACAGCAAGTTTTTCCCAAACTTCTCTTAATTTCAGTGCCTCCCCTCTGTTATTATTTCATAGTTATCCTGTAAATAGTTTGTTTTGCATATATTTGCTTGGTGTCTCCCCCATGAGACTGTAAGATCTTCAAGGACAGGGACTGGCTTTTGTCACTGTTTGTATCTCCAGTGCTTAGCATAGTGCCTGGTATAGAGTATGCACTTAACAAATGTTTGCCTCATCATGGTATGGAGGGCCTAGAGTCATAGGATCATAGGGTTAAAACTAGAGGGAACCTTTAAGGTTATTAAGACCAAGTTCCTCATTATACAGATGAGGGAATTGAAGCCCAGAGAGTGTAAGTGACCTGCCTGGGGTCTCACAGACAACCAGTGCCTGAGGTAGAATTAAAACCCATGTCTTCCTAACTTCTACCCCAGCACAGCGCAGGTTCTGGCAGAACAGCAATGCTGGAGGCCCTCTGGATACATGACTGGGGATAGATGGTTTGTGCTTGAGACTAGCCTAGCTAAGTTCATCACTGATTGGCCACAGGGTGATGAATTTTTTTTGTCACAGATATTCATGAACTGCATTGGTGGAGAAATTCCCTACTGAGATAAAATTGGACATCTACAATTGTTTTTCAGTTTGTTTCAATCATGTGTGACTCTGTGGCCCCATTTGGGATTATCTTGGCAAAGATATTGGAGTGGTTTGTCATTTCTGTCAGGTCACATAACTAGCAAATGCCTACCACTAGATCTGAACTCCGGTTTCCTGACTCTAAAGCCCAATGCTCTATCCACTGCACAACCTAGCCACTCAAGCTCTACTTGAAATATTTACATAGCTGATAAAGTAATAAGGCATAACAATAATTTTTTCTAGAATCTGAATCATCTTCCAAAGACTTTTTATGTTAGAGCATGTATTTCTGTAGGATTCTGACTTCTACAGCTGGAAGGGATCTGGGAATTCATCCTTTTGGGAATCTTCTACTGTTTGACAAATGAAGGATACTGAGGCCTGTAAGGTTTAAGTTATATAGCTTGATTGTGGCCTCCTAGGTAGGACTAGAACCCAAGCCTACTAATTCTAGTTTAGTGTTCTTGGAACTACACCACAGCCATGTTCCCTATGCCATATTGGGCTAAGTCCCTTGCAGTGCTGAGTACATGCAGCTGATCCTTTTTCACTAGGATCTGTTTAACTTTCTTACCTTTGCTCCTTAAGAAAGCAATGATCTTTGCTATTTATATTTGCAATCTATATTTCCAAAGAGAAATGCCATCAGAGAAATTGCACTTGACTTTGTTTTGAGTGAGAGAGGGCTGTGCAAGGTCACCAGTCTCACTTCTTCCTCCTGAGCCATCTGGATCCAGAGACCATCGGAGATGCATCAGGATGACTGGAGGTGACCCAGGCTGCAATAGGAGACCTTGGCCCTGACCTTGGTCAGGATCTATTCAGGTACTCACTTAGGGTGGGGTAACACTCATTCAGTGAATAGGCCTGTTTAAGAAATAATCAGGGGATGTCCCCTTTAATGAGCCAAAGAAAAAAATAACAAAATCAAGCTGGGAGGGAAACGGCAACAGTTACTATTGATAATCACTCTTAAGGCAGGAGGGTCCAGAAAACGGCCCTTAAGTGGAGCTTGGGCAGGGGCCTAGTATTGTCCAGGCCATGGGCTTCAGAGTGCAGTAGGTTTAAGGGGAAAGGAAGGTAAGGGGAAGGGAGGGGAGGGAAAGAGAAGGGAAATGGGAAGGGAAAGAGGAAGGGGAAGGAAAGGAAAGGAAGAAATCTAGCCAGTAAAACCCAAGTTAACTGGGCATCCTTTGGCCATCCAAATTTACCTTGCTTTGGAGAGGAGAAGGAAGGGGAGAAGGAGATAGACAGAGAGAAGGAGCTGAGTTACCCAGCTAGCAGGGTCCCCATTTAGGCAGCTGGGTCTACTCACAGATTGCTGTGGTCATCCTTCATTGCCAAAGAAGATCGTGTCATCAGAATATTGATGATATGACTTACACCTGACTTTATTTTGAGTGAGGGAGGGCTGTACAAGGTCACCAGCCTCGCTGTTTCCTCCTGATTTTTTCTCTGATGGCATCGTCTTCTTTGGCAATGAAGGACAAACACCGTAACAACAATTTCCATAGAACACATCATGTGGAGGAAAAAATATTGATAAGTAGCCCATTTCTCTCCTAACTTGAAGGCCCTGGCAAGAGTCCTATTGGCTCAAGGCTCTTTGCTCTCCTTCATACATCATTACAGGTGCCGGGTGGTACCATCTTCAGAAACTGGTGTGAGGGTTATCTTCCCATTTATGATTTCAGCTTCCTAATAGTAACAGGATTACATATATCTACCAGTAGAATATAAACTCCTCAAGGGCAAGCCAGTGTTCCATTTTGTTGATCTTTATCACCTAACATAATGACTAGCACATAGCAGGTTCTTAATAAATCTTTGAAGAACTGAATTGAAATACTTCCATTCATTTTAGCTTTTAATCATATAATGTTTTGTGATATGCTAACCTGAAAGACTCCAAATAGTGGTTTGATGACGGTAGTATATTACAATATCACAATAACAGCTGCATAATCTTTAAAAATGGGGAAATACTTATGTCTGAATAATTAAATTCAGACATTTATTAAATGTATTAAATGGGAAGTCCAATGATATTTATATACACAAGTATAAATGGTATCTCCTCCACCTGAGTTTTGTCATTCATCATCCATTCATCACAGTGGAAGGGATGTGACCATTAATAGACTATGCCAAGCTTGGGCAGGTCCCACCAAGCTGGAAAGTCTAGTGGCAGACTGTGTGGCCATTGTCCATGGAGCCTGCAGAGTTAAATGACCCTGGGAAAATAGCTCAAATTCTCCCAGCCTCAGTTTCTTTATCTGGAAAATAGGGACAATAATCTCTCTGACCTCACAAAGTTTTAGGAAGCTCAAATGAGAGAGTACATACAATGCTCTTTGTAAACCTTAAAGTACTATATGTATTAGCTATTATGGTGAGTTGAGGAATGCCTTTTTGAACACAGCGAAGTAGGAAGGGATTGCAACCGGCATCAGTGAGAGTACTAACAATAATGGAATCTTCTGAAATATTGGCATGTATGTGAAATTGTATCTATCTGTATAGTGTAGGGATAGGGACTTGACCTGGGATTTCACTATAATAGGGAGCTCCTACTAACAATGTAAGTGACATTTTCTGCCACTTGTATTTTTAGAGAGCTGCTGGAATTCTGAGATGTTAAATATTTGCAGGTATGAGTTAGAGGAAGAATTTGAACCCAGGTCCTCTTGGCTCTGAGGCTAGTTCCCTGTCCACTATGCCAGGTTGTCTCTCATGTATATAAAGATGTAAGGTGATGGATGTTTTCATCATGTTACCATACACGTACAAAATCCCCGCCCCCTCAAGATATATACTATTTGTGACAAATGTCTGCCCATGTTAATCCTTCAGAACCATGGTTGTGAATTTGAAAACAAGAACAAGATATCTCAGTACATTGAAATAGCATTCATTGTCCATCTATATGATTCAAGAAGGAGGAAAAGTGCTTTGGAGTCAAGGGACCCGAGTTCAAATTCCCTCTCTGACACTTAGTACCCATGTGCACCTGGCCAAGACACTTAATCTCTCTAGTCCCTAGTTTCCACATCTGTTAAATGTTCTGGATGGCTTCCAAAGTGCCTTCTGGAATGGAAAGAATCTCACAGTGGAAGTCAAGAGAACTGAGCTCTAGTACTGATAATATTAAAAAGAATGCTGAACTTGGCATTCAAAGACCTGAGCTGGAAATCTAGCTGGAACACATCTGTGGGACCATAGGCAAATCACTTGTTCTCTCTGGGTTGTTGTTCTCTCATCTGGAAAGTAGAGACTGTAAGACTCATAGGGATATTGAAAGGGCAACAGTTTATAAATCTGAAGGTCCTATACAAATGTCAATTATTAATATCACTATTAGCTGGGTGACTGGCTTGTCAAAACCTCCCTGGGTCTCAGTTTTCTCATTAATAAGAAAGTGGGCTAGAAGGTAGTACATTGGCCCTGAAGTTGGGGGGCCTGGGTTCAAATCCAGCCTTGCTGTGTGACCCTGAGCAAGTCACTTAATCTCCATCACCACAAAACCAAAAAAACAAGAAGGTGGGACAAAATGGTCCTCAAGACACTTCCTGCACTTCTAAGACAGATTACATGCTCTTCTCTTTCTTCCCCTCCCCTTCTCTCTTTCTGTCTCTCTTTTTCTATAACTGTCTTGAGGTAGACAAAAGGAAAAGATAAACTGTCATGAAATAGTGCGACAAAAATCCAAGGGTTTGTATCTATACAATGAACTTGCTTTTAGAATTCATTCAATTAAAAGAAATGTCATAACTGGCATAAAGAGCATGATGTTTGCTGTAATGTCCAACAAATAATCATTTTATATAGCCCTGAGTAACCAGAGAGGCAGTGTGGAGTCATGGACAGAAAGCTAGCCACCGAATCCAGAAGACCTTAACTCAAGCCGTGCCTCTTACATATAATGATGGCATCACCCTGGGTAAGTCACTTAACTCCTCTACTCTAGCTGTAGAGAAGGTGTTGACTTACATTGGTAGAAGGAGGTCACCTCACCTGTGAGTTCTCTATACCAGTGAAATGAGAGCTCCAGTCCCCATCTCTAACTCTGAGTACTCAGATATACTCTTGAGACTATGACCTTGCCTTGTAGTTATTAAGAGAAATTAAATGCTCTGGGAAATTGTCATTCAGTTCTTAACTCCTTGAGTGTGAACACTGTTCTGTGAAGGCCTAATTAAGATGGGAGCAGAATAACTGGGAGCCATGAGAATACCATTTATCCCAGGAAAAAGGGAACACAATTGCTGACTCATTCACACAAAAGTGTAAATGACTGATAAAAGAATAAATATTAGCTCAAAGTAGTTCTGAGATACTAGAGAGAGTACACGAGGCTAGAAACCTAAAATATGGGGTAACTGAAGTAGAGGAAAGGCGATTGAAAAGTGAGACTAGAGTTGCCAAAGTTGAACTTCATCTGTTTCACAATTAGGTGAACTTTGCCTATCTTGTTCTTAATTTTTATCAATAATAACAGACATTTTTATACCATTTGAGCACTTTATACACATTCTCTCATTTGGTCCTCACAACAACCCTGTGAGGTAGGTACTGTAGGCATTCTTTTAAGCAGATGTGGAAACTGAGTCAGCGAAGTTAGGTGACTTGCACATAGTCATTCAGTTAGAGAGTGTATGAGTTAGGAATTGAACTCAGATCTTATAATATCCAATTCATTTTACCAGTAGCACTTAAATAAGTCTGGTTCAATATATGGCAGGGGTCAACTCTTCATAGCACGGGGCTACGAGTCACAGGATCAATATCACATACATACGAACCATAACCTCATATAATTTATAGCTAGAATCCTACCTCTCCTACCATGGCATCTGCTACCACCTTAAGTAAAAACCTTGCCTTCTCTTGATTAAACTCCTTTAAAGTATGGGAGTAAGGCATGGCTCTTCCTTCCATGGAGAAGCAGGTAAACCCAGTTAGTGTATTATTTGATTAGCTCGTATCAAAGCAAAAAGCAAGAAACATTCACAGGAATCAGGTGAACACTGCTATATGCTGGCTCCTACCATGTTACTCTGAGACTGTGTGGCCCCATACATGGTGATTCCATTTGTTGGTGCTGCTGGCTGTGGTGTGTCCGGCTGGATAAATCCTCTTCTATCAATTAGGCTGAACAAGAGAAAGGAGAAAAGGGAGGGAGAACGAGTTGAAAACACAAGACATGTTCAGAGATGTTTCTGATTTTCCCTCTCTCTAAAGGCTTTGTCTGGTCAAGATGTGTGTGTGTGTGTGTGTGTGTGTGTGTGTGTGATCTGATTGCCAAAAGACTCATTCCCAGAATATTGGCTACCAGATCAGGATTTATTTTGTGTACATAGCTACTCATTAAATACGAAGGGGTTTTAATCAAAGTCAGGAAGAATAATATATGCATTGTTGAAATAATGGAACTTTCTAAGTATACAAGTTCACAGAACAACTTCATATAAATGTAGTGTGGAAAGGCCTTGGAGACTTGGTCTCTTATTATTGCTATGTGTCAGGCACTGTTACAATATTAATAAAGTACTGCACATGGAACCTCACTCAACAAGAGATTATAAGGTAACTAGAGAGTAAAATAAGGGCATTGTGGGTAAGTATGGAGAAAGGGGAAGAAAAATAAAGTAGAGTAGAGAGAATTCTGGAGACACCCCTCATTCACTCTAGCCAAAGTTTAGCCCTGCACTAGAACTCATGTTCTGATTTACGTTTTCAAGTTACCTAAGTCTTTGAAGGCTAGGGTGTGTGTGTATGTGTACACGTGCACTTCTATGTGTATGTGTACATGTGCACTTCTGTGTGCACGTGTATATGTGTGTGTCTGTATGTGAAGTGATAACTCAAGGAAGGCGATTGGCAATGCTTCACTGGGGGAGTAAGTAAAATTTGAGAATCCCCTGGGAAGAAGGATTTCCTGTGCCTTCTATCCTTCACTCCTCCCTCCTGTCCTGGTTGTATGAAAAGTATCAAAGATAGTCAGTTGATAGGGCAGTGAACAAGTGAAAGTAGCCCAGCTGTGTTAGCTTACTCTTTAGATGGCAAAAACCAAAAAAGGATGTTCTAGGGTCTGAGAATTCTCTGGCTCCAAGATGGAGGCAGTAATGGGCAATGGTTATGTTAAGTGTGTACACACACATTTTTCTCCCTCATTTTCAAAAAGATTTTGTTTTAGGGGCATTGTTTATATTCCAGGGGTAACCAATAGTACAAACTGGCATATAAAAAAACTTATTAATTAATAGTTTTTCTGTGCTTGGTGCTGGCTAAATCATTAGAGGAGACCATGGCTCATCAAATATTCAATAAATGCCAGCCTCCTGACTGACTGATTTTAACCTGTTTGAACATCTAAAACCTAAAGAAGCTCTAGCTGTAGTTGACAGCACTGCAAAGGATGGTTGGAAGCTCTTCCAAAGCACAGACTGTCTTTTATCCTTTGTATACCTACAGCTTAGCAGAGTGCCTGACACACAGCAGGGGCTTAATAAATGTTTGTTGATTGAGAAAGCAGTTGGAGTTGTGTAACTTAGCCTACAGAAAGGAAGTTTCTCAGGGCAGGGACTGCATTTTATTCGTATCTCTATGTCTCTTAACACTTCACAGAACCAAGGATGGATAAGCATTTAATAACAAGACTGAATTTGTTAAACTTAAAAGCTTAACTATAGCAGATTCAGGGCTTCAAATAAATGCAGGATTGGTGTAATGCAATTGGAGACTAGCCATTTTCCACCTCTCCTCTGAGACAAGTAAGAGGAGAGTTAATTCAATGTGAGGGAAGTTTAAGCTAAGATATAAAGACTCTCCTTAGAGTCAAGGTTGTTGGATACTGGAATGGTTCACCAAGACATTTTCTTTCCAAAGACTGTTAGGAGTACAACTAACATTTAAGGCAGTAGGGGGAGGGAGGGAGAGGGAATGAACAAGAGAGATCTACCTAAGGATAGAGATAATTCTAATGAGATGGCCTCTAAGGATACTTTCTAGTCCTGTCACTCTCTCTCTGGTGGTTATTTTCAGCTCATCGGGAAGTAGAGAAAAACCTGATGAAAATATTCACAGTAGAAATGCTCACCTTCTCTTTACAACAAATAAGCCAGTTCAGTTATTTAACATTATTGATGACATACTCTGAATGAGTCCCTGACTCTGTCTACATGCATCTTAAAAGGCAAGTATAACCTTTGCTGATTCCCAGATCACCAGCGAAAAATCCAAGCTCCCAGCCATGGCTCAGGCCTCCTGTGTTGGAATAAGGTAAACTTTCTCCCAGGATTAGTTTAGAGTCTTTGAAAAGGGGCAAATTCTGGTAAGACCATGGGGACGTTTTCAGGATTCTGTGATATGGCTGAGTTATAGTAATACTATAGGCAAAAATCTCTGGGCTGTTTTGTTTTTATTTAAAAACAAAACCAAAAATCAAAATCATCATATTCCCCACCATCACCTAAATCTGACCACATTCTTTGGGTATTGTTATTGACTTCCACCCATAAATCAACTTGGCAATCTCATGGACTTTATTCCAGACAAGTTTTTGCTCCTTATGACAAAATAATAACAGAAAGACAAAAATCTTTGCCTCACTCTCTTTAAAATGGATGGAGAGATTTGATTCTAAGAAAAATTTAAAAAGAACACTTTTTCCTCTATTTTCTTCAAAACAACTTCCTCATATTTTAAATAGCTGAGAAAATAAAATAGACACACCTGAAATCAATCCTACTCTTAATAACTGAGTTTAAAAGAAAAACCATGTAGCCAAAAACAGCCAAAGGCTTAGACCAAACCCAGTTATGGGAGAATTAATTTTTGTTATTTCAAAATTAGATCTGTAAAGTGAGCAACATGATTGACTACAAGTATAGAGCTAAGAATAAGGGGAAAAAGATTTTTATAAAAGGATAAATTCTATAAATCCTTTCCCTAAAGACAATCCCAATCCTCCTTTAAAAAGAAAAATTTTGGAAGATGTGATAGATGATACCTGTTGGGTTTTTTCTTCTATTACAAATATAAAAAACAACCCACATCATAAAATAGTGAAAATTCCCTATATATTCCTATGCCTTATGCTTGCCTAATCAGTAATTCCCAACTGATTCTCAAAACTAGTCCTTCTGAGGAGTACAGACAGTGACCTAGACCGTTGGGGTCTTATACACCTTCTTTCATCCTCAGTCCTTCATTGTTCTAGCCCTCTGATCATCTATAAGTATGTCATTGGAAAAACATGACCTGGTTATATTTAGATTGTTTAATATAACAGATTAATATGACAGACCTGGAAGAGACTTATTTGGTGTCCTAAGTTCAGGAGAATAATGAAAATCAAAAATATAAACCCCTCAAACAAACAAGAATTGGAAGAGCTCTTATGGCCAATTTGTATTTGACAAAGAATTTCCTTTCCCACACACCCAACAAAAGGTCCTCTAATCTTTGCTTGAGCATCTCTAGAGACGGGGAGCCCATGACCTCCAAGGAAGTCCATTCTACTCTGGAATAGCTCCAATTATTAGGAAGTTTTCCCTTTTCTTCAAACCTAAATTTTCAACTTCTGCACATTGCTCATGGTTCTGATGACCTCCAGAGCCAAGAATAATAATTCTAATTCCTTTTTCATATGACATCCCTGAAAAAACATGAAGAAGGTAATCATGCTCCCCTAGAGTGATCTCTTTTCCAGGCTAAACAGTTCCTTCAACCAGTCCTGATATGGTAGGAACCCAAGACCCTTCACTGTCCATCCTTTGCTCTCCTCTAGATACCCTTAACTTAAAATCATGACATTAAGCTATACACTGATTGAAACTATTGTTAATTCTTGGTTCAGAGGAAATTGAAAGAGTGAACTTTCAATTATGTATACCAATGAAATAGTCCAGATGATTCAAAACAGTGTATAATTAAAATATTATGTCATATGAATGCACTGCTAATTGCTTTACCTCTTTACCCAATAATGTTTTATACCTTAATAATAGTTGGTTGATGTTCCATGAACTCACACTAACTGATCATGTAGCCTGGTGACCCAGAAGCATCATAGGCCTAACTCAGAGGAATGTAGATATTTTCCCAATAACTTTTGATGTAACTTGCATTTTTACCATATTTGGGTGGGAAATGGCAGATGTACCATTGTACTGACACTTTTAGAAACTTCATCTAAAGACCCAAGATCATGGAATTTGTTAGTGTCCCATTCCCCCAACCCACCACATACATAGGCACTTGACAGAAGCATGTTGATCTTGGAGGTTATGGTGAACTTAATGGAGGTAGTCCCAGCATGATGACCAATGCTAGGATTAAAAATCAGCCGGGGAAAAGCTGAACAGAGATATTCAAGAGTCAATAGCACAGTGGTTCTTTAGAGTCTTAAACCTGTACAGTTGACTTCATTCCCTAATACTCTAGGTCTTGCGAGTCTCTCCTTTCTCTGACATATAACAGCATTTACAGTCTGTACCATACTGCACTGGAATATTTGTTATCTCTTGTGGTTTTCCAATAATGTAATGTATAATGTATCTCTTCAAGCAGATACTAAGTTTCTTCTGGCCTGGGGCAACTTCTTATTATAACCACAGTGCTAGGCACATGGGAGGAAATCAATACTTGTTGACTTCATGATTAATCATATCTCTGGAGCCTTACTCGGCCCTAGGGGATTAGTTTTTGTTTGACACTGATTCTGTAAAACAAACAAGCAATAAAAAAAAATCTCTATTCTATTTCATAAACCCATTTCATGAAAATTTTTTCTGCTTCAGATAAAACAAAGTGAAAATCTCACAATCATCTGGTGAATTTAACTGAAACAGACAGCTGGCTTTATGTCTTTAAAAAAAAAACTACCTTTGGTTGTCTACTTAGATCAAAGTCTTCAGATGATCAAACCAACATTTCACTTTGCCCTGTTCCAGCTACAGCTTAATGATTTAATTTATTTACGTATAAAGCTTGAGATCTATAATGCAATCATCCCTTTCAGAGGACATGACTTTTGGGGAAAGCTTACCTTGGGGAGATAGGCCCACAGAGGGCAGCACAACAATTTGTAATGATGTTTCCATAGCTGTAGGGATTATAATTTTCTTTACCTCTCTTATTTGACCAAGACCCTTTAATCTGAAAGACATGGAGAATTTATCACATATGGTATTCTTTTTATTGACATCACAGTTTAGGCAAATTGGCTTTCAGGGCACTGCTTATAGATATTATAGACACTGCAGAGATATTGCGATTGCCATAAGAGAAACCATGAAGTACACTTTTTCCAAACCTAGGAATCCTAAATTTTCAATTTTGAGCAAGTGAATTAGGTAAGGGAGAAAGGGACTTTATAAAGAGCTTTCACCTTTTAATCCTACCACATGGCATTTAAGGTAAAAAGAATTTTTTCCAAGCTTGCATTTAGTATTCTGAAGCAACCAATGGTTAAATAGATGGCAGATACAATTGATCTAGCTCCCCAAAGTGATTAACATTTCTTCCAGAAAATAATTTATCTACTGGAAAAATTCTGGTTCAAAGTATTGTCCCAGTAATCTGTTCTGTAACATCTGCCTAAGAATCACAAAGAATGTCTCTTGTGGTTTCCAATGATAAAGTCCATAGAAAGTACACAGGATTATAATTCCTGAATTAATGCATCACGCTTTAATTTTCAAAAGCTTATTTTACATTTCTATCAATCTTCACATGTCTTCTTTTAGGCTAACCTAGTAGATTCTGTTTAGCTATTTTTTCACGTGTTCATAAATGCTTCTGTAATAATTGTTTTTTAAAGTTAGTGTTCAGATTGGCTTGAGAAATACCTTCAAACATTACTTTTTAATGCCCTTATTGTAAAATCTTTCCAGATTCCAAGAAAGATAAACGATAAGAGGTTTAATTAAAAACAGGAATAAGACAATCCATCTCAGCATTTGGACAGAGCTATCGAACAGAGATGGTATTCAATTTTTATTCTGTGACATCACATTGCAATAGTCTCTTCATTTAAATAGATGAAAAGTTTTGTTTGTTTTTTTTTGTAGCAGACCTCAGATTTCATTGGCACAGGGCTCTGAATAAGGAAATTCCATTGGCCAATGTATGTTGTTTCCTATTGCACAACCTCTAGGCTTAAAGAGTTGCTTAAAACACTGAGAGATTAATGACTTTTCAAGGGTCACACAGCTAATAAGTGTCAGAAGCAGGATTTGAACACAGGATAACCAGGACAACCTTTTTTCTATCTTTCTATGCTTCCTCTGAGATACAGTGTATCTCTTAGAAAATAATTTTAAAATCATATAGCCAACCCCCTCCCCCCTCCCTTTGGTGCTCTGTATTAGGGGTCTACTGGCCAGAACTTACTTATACATGAGTATAAGATATTGTTTAGGGATTCAAACAGGTGAAATACAGGGAATAATGTAAAATGGTCTTTTACTAATTCCTGTTTGTTTCAAGAGGAGCACAGTTTAAATGACCTATACTGTGTGACTCTGGGTAATTCACTTAACCCTGTTTATCTCAGCTTCCTCGTCTGTAAAATGAGTTAGAGAAAGAAAGGGTAAACCACTCCAAGAAAACCCCAAATGGGATTTTGAAGAGTCAGACAAGACTGAAACAATTCAACAACCCCATAGAAGCAAAACCAAAATCACCTGTACTTCCCTACCTCCGTTTCTAATCAACATAAGTAAACATGCACACTCCCCATAACATCACTTACATCTTCATTTGTGGTTTGATTGGAGCTGATCAAATATGTGTGGAAACCTGAGAGACCAACAATAGACCAAACAGAAAAGAAACACACCACGGCTTCCAACACAGTGACTGAAAGTCAAGGAAGTAAATTGGGAGGAAAAGGGAAAATTTACACAGCTTAAAATGTTATCTAAAAAAACAAAACAAAACAAGGGCTTAAAAGTTTAACAACAACAAAGACATGATGTATTTTTTCCATTGCAAAACATTTGAGTCTATAACCATATTTATTATTTGGTCAAGAGCATCTTACACAATATGCTGATTTCTCCTTATACCTAGATTAGTACATCAGCCTCCTCCTGGACTCCAGGATCTCTCTACTTCAAAACATCTTTGTTATATATCACTGCCAGACTAAAATAATTTAGACCATGCCACTCTCTTGCCCTAAACCTTTTATTAGCTTCCTCCTTTGGACTATGTCAAGTGTAAACTCCTCTGCTTGGTTTTCAAGGTACTTAATTTGATCCTGCTCTAATTATGTAACAGTATTGGTGCCTGACACTCACCCTTTGTTCCTCTCTGGCCAGCCTCTTCACTGTCCTATAAGTCCTATAAGAGCTCACTTTGGCCTCTGTGACCTTATTCATGCTGTACCCCATGAATGAAATGCTCTCTCCTCTTTCCTCAATTTATTTCAAGTCTTTCCTATCTTTCAAAATCCAGATCAAGCAAATCTTCATAAAACCTTCCCTTATCATTTTGGACCTCATCTATTTCCCTCTCTGACCTGCTACAATCATCTAATTCTGGGCACTTGCAGCAATGATAGTTTATATTATATCAGCTAGCACATAATCATATTGGGACTTGTCTCACTCATGGCGGCATCATCTTTGATCATTTTTTTCATTTCTAACCAAAGTCCTCGGAGGTATGAACTGGGTACCTGGCCGAGGAGGCAGGGTTTCAAACCTTTCTCCCCTCCATTTTATTTATTTTATATGTCTGTCCTATTTCTTCAACCCCTGTTTGAACAATCAAAAAACACAAATAAAACTCTCACAAAAATATACATAGACCATCAAAAAAAATCCCCGTATTTGCCACAGCCAAAAGACTTTTTAAGCATCTCATTTTGCACTTTAGTCTATCATTCTCCGCATAGAACAACTAAAGAATAAAAATAAAACCCTCCTGACAAATACATATGTACCACATGTATATACATGTGTATATAGAACATATACATAAGACATATATGTATACATAAATAAAATATAAAATATATGTAAAAATCCTCACTTTTACCATATTCAAAAATAAAAAAAACATACATCTCATTTTGCATTTTAAGTCATCATTTCTCTAAAAGGAAGTGGATACCATGTGCTTTGCCCAGTCATTTGATCTCAGTTTCCCTAACAGTGAAATGGGGATAATAAATGAGATAATACTTGTAAAGCTCTTTGTGAAAGTTAAAGTGTTCCATACAAGCTAGCTATCAGCATCATCATGGTTTATCATGGCATAATTTCAGTCTTGCCACTATTACTAACTGTATATGACCAAGAGCAAGTCCCTCACTAAATCTCACATTTTTATAGTACTTTAAGGTTTATAAATCACTTTCTTCATAATAACCCTTCACGTTATTTTACAGACGAGGAAACTGAGCCTCAGAGAAGTTAAATGGCTTGCCTAGGGTCATGAGGTAGTGAGCAGAACTGGGATCTGAACCCAAGTCTTTCCAAATTCCAAAATTATTGCTCTTTTCATAACATTTCCCTGAACCTACCTCTTCATATCTGAGTTTCCTAATCTATAAAGTGAGGATAATCCTAATTGTATGCTATAGCTCACAGGACTGTCGTGGGCACATACTCAGTAAATCTTAAAGCACCATATGAATGCTATTACTATTATGCCACTGGACAATACCCTAACGGGGTGCTTTGCACCTAATAGATACTCATTAAATACTTAGGGATTTTCTGAAAAATAACTGAACAATAATTGGATGACCATTATTCCTTTCTCTTTAGAGGGCTTGCTGTCCGCCCTTTGGCCACAAGGATTTCTGGTGCACTTCCTATCTCTCCTCTCCCTTTTTTGAATCTTGTCCTCATTTAGTGATCCCTTCAGGGTTCTCCACTTCTCAGATCTTTTCCGTTAGGGGCAAGAGTGTCTAGCTATGTCCTTGTGACCTTATTTTTATGGGGTTCCTCTCTCCCTTTCCCCTCCCAAGTTTATGCACTATTATCACTGTTATTCCATCCCACTGTATTATTAAAAAGAGGATGCTTGAAGAACCCTGAGGAATACATCCATAATGGTGGCATTTCAGACAATGCAGTGCCAGGGGAGGGTATGTATTTTTGATCTGCATTGGGTCAGTCCCAGAACTCACTCATAATCATTTTCTCAAGATTACTTTCCATTTAAACTCTATATATCTTGTAGGTCCAAGTTTTTTTTGTATATTGTTTTCCTCATTAAGATGTGAGCTCCTTGAGGATGGATATGATATTTTGGCCTCTCTTTGTGTCCTTTGAACTTAGCACAATAACTAACACATAGCAAACACTTAATAAATGCTTATTGACTGACTACATAGGAGATGACTTGGTGACAGGACTAGCTCTGGGCTCCTAACAAACAAGAGAGATGACCCTGTGCCTCCTCATTGCCTGTTACATCAGAGGAAGTCTAGCAATCCACAGGATGTGTCTGTAATATGTAACTCAAAAGAGAAGTCTGGTATTCTCTACAATACAAGTTAAATCAATAAAGAAATAGGATTGTAGTGGTTTGAAAAGACAAGGGAGCTTTTCTATCCCATAAGTGTTTAAAAATTCTGTTTCTCAGGGAAAATGATATACACCATGGGTCTGGAAGTTTAAAACTACAACACGCATCTTCATCAATAAATTATAAGCCAGAGAAAATATTCATGACTTCCTAATGTGTCTAAGAGAGAAGCTATATATCAAGTTATAAAATATTATCATTGATTTTTTCCCAGGGTTTGAGATTATTCATATTTAGTTCGAAAAAAGGAATAATTTGCGCCATGAAATTTCATGCCTTGCTATGCTACTATTAGTTGAGCATTATTAACATGGATGGGGAGAGGGGTAGTATACAAAGTAGTAAGGAGCAGAAATGAATGACTGCCTGCTCTGTCATCTCTCATTCTATATCAGGACAAACACGTGGGAGGCATTATCTGCTCTAATCTGGAATCTCACTTGTCTGGATGTCAGTCAGTTCAGCCCTGTCTGACTCTTTACGACCCCATTTGTGGTTTTCTTGGCAAAGATATTAGAGTGATTTGCCATTTCCTTGTCTGGCTTATTTTTATAGATAAGGAACTGAGGCAAACAGGTTTAAGTGACTTGCCCAAGGTCACATAGGTAGTAAGTAAGGCTGGATTTAAACTCAGATCTTCCTGACTCAGGGCTGGTGCTCTATTCACTGTACCATCTAGCTGTCCAATCAGTCAATAAGCAATTATTAAGCCCCTACTGTGTGCCAGTGGCACTATGCTAAGTGCTGGGATACAAAGAAAGAAAACAAACAGTGCCTACTTTCAAGGAACTCACATTCTAATGGTGGAGATGATGTGCAAACAATTTGTTATTGTGTTGTGTTTGTCCTTCATTCTCAAAGAGGACCATGACATCAAGATGATGACATGACTTGCAGTTGACTTTGAGTGAGGGAGGGCCTGTGCAAGGTCACCAACATCATCTTCTTCTCCTGAGCCATCTTGATCTAATGGCCTCATATTCATCAGGATGGCTGGAGATGGTCCAGGATGCAATGTGAGACCCTGGTCCTTTCAGGCTAAGGTCCTATAGCATTCTCACTTTGAGTGAGATACACCCATTCAATGAATGGGTTTCTTTAAGTTGTTGCTCAAGGGATGGCCCCTTAAATAAAAAAAAAATCAAACTGGGAGGAGAAGACTCTTAGGATTCCTGGGTAAAAGAGAAACAATGACTATTTAGTTATTACATCCGCTCTGTGCTAGGTAGGTGGGCACTTGTCCAGTCTATGAGCTCCAGAACGAATTGGGTTTGAGGCTTGATCTTTGAGCAAGAAATGTAGACAGTAAACCCAAAGGAAAAAAGGCAGCTTTCTCCTCCTCATTCTCCTCCTTCCTCCTCTTCCCATGTTTCAAAAAGCTGCAAAACAACTCTGTACAATCAAAACACATGCTAGGAAAACTGAAGATAATAGAGAAAGGTCCTAAGATTGAGGAGGAAGGACTGGGAAAGGCTTCTATGAGAAGACAAGACTTTGTGTGGGACTTGAAAAAAGTCAAGGAGTTCAAGAGGTGGAGATGAGGAAGGAAAGTTTCAGGCAAGGGCAGAGCTGGTAAGGAGTCAGGAAGTGAAATGTCTTCTATGAGAAACTACAAGGAGGTCAGTGTCACTGGATATTAACAGTATATAGAAGGTTTTTAAGGTGTAAGAAGACAGGAAAGGGAGGAGGGATCCAGGTTCTGAAGGGTTTCTAGCAAACTTAGATATCTAGAAAAGAACAAAACCTAAGAGTTTGTTGTTTTTTTTTTAAGCATCTCCGACAGCGAATAAAAGAACCTTTGGCTGACAAGCAGTGATTAAAATATTCATGAGACACAAAAGCCTGAAATTACACCTGAAACTTACCCCACCTTTGCATTTTCTTTGTAAACTGAGAAATGGAGAATAAACAGGGAAAAGAGAAGGAACAAAAAAGAAAGAAAAAACAAATCTTAGAAAACCAGTGTAATAGATAGAAGAAATGGTGGTAGAGATCACATATAGCAGGAGCAAAGATTAGAACCAGGGAAAGGTTCTAAAGGAGACCGATGTCTTTGAGACAGCTTATCCTTTATATCTCCATTATATCTCTTAAATCTATCTCCTCTTTACTTACATAGCTACTACCATAGCTATCTACTGGTGTATCACTGCCAATTTCCCAAGTGGTTTCTCTGTCATAAGTCTCTCCCTCCTTCCAAATCATCTTCTGTGTAGCTGCCAAAGTATTGGTCTGACTATCTCACTCCCTACTCAATAACATCTTGTGTTCCCTATTACTTCCAGCATCAAATATAAAATATTCTATTTGGTATTTAAATCTCTTCATAACCTGGTGTTCTATGGTATCTTTTTCAGTTTTATTAACCATTATTACCCTTGACATGGTCTAAAAAACCAGCTGTTCCTCACACACAATGCTATCCATTTCCCATCTCTGTTTCTTTGCACTGCCTAGAATGGTTTCCCTCCTTACTTCCAACTCTTAGAATTCCTGATTTGCTTTAAGGTTTGTGTTACTCCCTTCTGTATAAATAGGCTTCTGTGTAAATAAAATTCAAGGTTTTTGATCCAATCAATTAAGTGCATGCTAGGTATTGTCCTAGGTGCTAGAGATAAAAAGAAAACAGATCCTGCTCTTACGGAGCATATATTCTATTAGGGAGCATGCTATTTTCACTTTGTGAGTGTGTGTGTGTGTGTGTATGTGTGTGTGTGTGTCTATTCCCTTTTGTTCTGTTTCTTTCACAACATGACTAATGTGGAAATGTTTACATGATCACATAACCTATGTATAACCTTTATTAGATTGCTCACCATCTTGGGAAGGAGAGATGAGAGGGAGAAAAAAAACCAAAATCTTAAAAATATGAATTTTGAAGACTATCTTTACATGAATTGCAAAATAAACACAAAGTAATTGTGGTAGAGGAGGCACTAACAACTGTGGGACAAGGAAAGACCTCATGGAGAAGGTGGCACTTGAGTTGAGCTTTGAATGAAACTAGAGATGCAAAGAGGGGAAGGTAAGGAGAAAGACTATGCTACACATAGGGACAATCTGGGCAAAGCAGAGAGATGGAACATTCTGTGTGAATAATAGCAAGAAGGCCAGTGGCATCTGAGTAAAAGAGTAATAAAAAATAAAGTTGGAAAAGTAGGTTAGAGGCAGGCTGAGAGGGGCTTTAAATGGCAAACAGAAGAGTTGGTATTTTATCCTTGAAGAAATAGGGAACTACTGGAGTTTGTTGACCAGTGAAGGAAAATTGCTTTGGCAGTTGCAAGGATAATGGATTAGAGAGGGAAGGGATGGGATTAAGGTTCTTCCATTTCTTAATCTTGAACCATGTTTCCCAATTTAATTATTTTTTTTTGCCATACTTTCCTATGCCCATCTTTGCACTGATACAACTAGGCAGTAATATTTGTCTGACTCATTTTGGAGGACCTTATTAAGTCTTCATACCATTTCTCTATCTCTTCATCTTCTATAATAAATATAGTTGCATGAGCTACTATTGCCATGATAATTATGAGGCCTGAAGATGAAGCTTTCCTGACAAAATACCATAGACTCAAAGTAGAGAATGAGACGTATTTTTGAGATGGGATTTTGTTTTGATCAGGCACATTTATTACAAGGATTTTGGTTTCTTTTTTTTCAAGAGGATGGGGGAAGTGGTAAGATGAAAAAAATAGATTTTTAACTAAAAATTAATTCAAATTTTCAAAACTGTCCTTGTAGTAGTCCTTTCACTTAGGTTCATCATGATCATTGATTACAGGGGTGACTAGGCAACAAAGTGGATAGAGCACTGGGTCTGGAGTCAAGAAGACAAGTTCAGAAGCAGTCTTGGACATTTACTAACTGTAAGACTTTAGGCAAGTCACTTAACCTCTGCCTCACTTTCCTCAGCTGTAAAATGGTGAGATGATATAGCACCTATCTCCCAGAGTTGTTGTGAAGGACAAATGACATAATATTTGTAAAGCACTTGGTATAGTGCCTGGCACATTGTAAGCATTATATAACTACCTGCTATCATCATCATCATCATCACTGCCAAGACAAGATAACTGAGTGTACCATAAATCAATTTCTTGTTACTTAAAATAAAGCTATTATTGGTTCTTATATGTGAAAACTACAAAAAATTCTTAGAGGAAAATAGCAATAATAGAAATCATAGCCTTTAGAATGGGCACTCCCTATTTTCACTTTTTTTTGGCTTTCATTGCTCACTAAATCTTCCTTCAGCAACCATCTTCATAAAGGAACACTGTTATAATTGCAGGCTGAGTTCTAGCAGTTCACAAGCAATCAATGGCATGAAAGCAGTTAAGTAAATGTGACACTTTCTATACTAATCTCTTAAGTGCTTCAGAGGAATTCTATAAATAGCAAAAAGATGGCACTATTAGCTAATAGCTATGTCAAAGTGACATGGATTCAAGGTAACATGCAAGGCACACCATATTTCTGCTCCCCCTTTAACCCTTCTTTTCCTTTCCTCTTCTATTTTTCCCCATTCTTCCCCTCCCCACATCCCCTCATGGATAGAAGAGAGTTGTGGATGTACAGAAAAGACTAAAAAGCTCAGGAAATTGAGAATTCCAGGAAGTAAAAAAAAAATGCATTTCAGACTTTGGTGCCTGCATGAGGAGAGAAATGGGAAAGGAGTTGTGGGAGGCAGAAATGGATTAAGAATTAAGGTCTAGAGAGCTATGCAGACCTAATGATCTGAGCACCCTTCTTTATCCAAGTATATTTTTTTATTGTTTTTTATGAGTTACTGTAATGTTTACTGTAAAGTAAATAAGGGACACACTAAAGCTAACATCACAAAATTTTTAATTAAAAAAATTAAGTAGAGTACTAGTCTATGCAGTATGTCTTTTTTCCAAATTGCATTTTCTTAGTCATAGGAAAAATTTTAAAAGTTATCTCATTCACAGGAATGAATTTTGCTTTGCTCTCTTCACTATAAAGAAGACGGCAACCTGGAAAGAGTTACATGAACTGATGCTGAGTGAAGTGAGCAGAACCAGGAAGACATTGTATACAGTAACAGTCACATTGTACAGTGATCAACGATGATAGACTTAGCTCTTCTTGGCAGTACAATAGTCCAATTCAGGTCCAAAAGACACATGATGGAAAATGCTATTCACATGCAGATAAGAACTATGGAGTCTGAATGCAGACTGAAATATACTATTTTAACTTTTTTGAGGTTTTTTTGGAGGCTTTTCCCTTTTGCTCTGTTTCTTCTTTCACAACATGACTAATGCAGAAATGTTTACATGATTGTACAATGCATAACCTACATCAGATTACTTGATATCTTGAGAAGGGAGATGGGTAAGATGGAAAAGAAAATTAAAACTCAAAATCTTATAAAAATGAATGTTGAAAACAATCTTCACATGTAATTGGAAAAAATAAAATACTACCTGCCCAAAGAACTAGTATGATATTACTCCATTGAAACAAAACAGTTCACCTACAAATGAATAAAGGATAAATGATACACATAAATATACACATATATATATATATATATATGTATACATATGTGTGTGTGTATTCATCTATCTGTCTGAATGAAGACAGCAAACTCTATGGCAAAAATCAAACTCCTTTACGCTTTGGTTTCCTCACCTATAAAACGAAGAGTTTGGACTATGTGGCTTTTAAGATCTCTCCCAGTTCTTGATCTTTAGATCTAGAATCCTATGAATAAGGGGGAACAAGAATTATTAACAACCCCTGGGCAAGGACCCAGTTATGGAGCGGCATTCATAGGACTGTCAGGGTAGCAGGAGCAGACCATCTGTTCAGAGCCAGGGTTGGGAGATGCTCTGAGGCTAATGCCTGCTACAACAGTAAATAGCATCCCTGGAGTGCCCCTCACCACCAACACATGCTGAGCAATAGTGAACTGGCAGAGAACCCTCCCCCTCTTCACACACACACTCTTGTTTCTGGTGGGGGGCTAAAACCTATAGGATACTTAATCAGTACCTAGAAACTAAAGACAACTGAGTGGCCTATTAAACCCACCACTGAATGAATCCTTGAGTAAATTTCTAAAAGTGTCACCATTAAGCTTGAAGGAAATGTATGATGTGGAGAAGACACCACATAAAGTGATACTGAGATGAGAGATGGCCAACTGGAGTTATCCACTGGAGAAATACAGGAAAACATGCCTGCTAGATGGCCTCCTGTGAAGAAGCTTTGGATGAGGCATATAAGATAGGCAGGCATGGAGAGGTCAAAATCTGCATTGTTGGAGAAATCTCTTCAATTGATGACATCACACAATCCAACTAAGTATTCAGGATAACACCCAGCTGCAGTTTGGATAATTAGGTCATGGTATTTCTGTCTAAAGTGGACAGAGAGCCAACCTTGGGGTCAGGGAGATGTAGGTTCAAAGTTCTACCGTTGATACACGGTGTTTGTGTGACTCTGGACAAGTTGTTTAACCTCTTAGTCCTATAGGTAACTCTCTTAAGACTATAAATTGTAGAACTGTTGCTAATTCATCCATCAATCAACTAAGTATCTACTATGCATCAAGCATAGGGGGAGGGAGGGGAGCTCCTCACTTTGACCCTCCTGAATTCCATAACAGGGAAAGAGAAGCTGCCAGAGGAGCCATTGCAGTTCTATCTTCTTTCTGAAGGTTACAGATGGGACATCTTTAGATACATCAGTGCCATGCTGTGTGATTTTATGAGTGATGGCATGAATTCTAAAATTGCATAGAATTCTAAGAGGTCCTTATGCCATTTTGTCCTTTGACTTGTTTGTTTCTGACTTCTAAAACTTTTTTAAAAAATGTACTTTGTCATTATTTTTTAAAAGCTAAAGCAAGATAAAGGCAATATCAATGCACAGGAAAGACACTGATGGGAGAGCAGATGTCAGCACTTTCCCCTCTTGTTCTTTAAACACAGTGACTAGATCAACACATTATGTGTTAATTTAATATTTAGTTTCAAGAAACTGTCACTGTGTTTTTCTCATCAACAAGATGCCACTGTAATCCTTAGGTATGAATATGAAAACATGACTTGTACGAGTCACCTGAGTGCCTATCATTGTGCTCAGGGGCATGAACTACTCTACTGTATGTATGACAGACTCTTTGAAGATTGGAAATCCAACTAGAATCATTTAGGCATCATTTTGTCTAGCTGCTTGGCTGTGGAATAGGTTTTCTCCTTATACATTTATGGAAGGCTTTCAAAGGTTCATGGCTGTTGTTTTCTCAAAAAGCCAAGGTTGTAATCCTATGAAACCTCATCTGATGACAAGAGACACTAAGACAGGCTTGTCAGAAATTCATTAGTTGGACTAGGGAAGCATTTTAAGTCCTGGGAAAATCACTGAGTTAGCAAACCTGAGCAACATATTGTGCAATTTGGAAGGTCCCTTAATCCTTCTGCAGCTCCATAGTATCCTGTAGCATAAAAGCTGCCCTCCCTATTTTTACAGATGCACAGACGTTTAGAGCTGGAAGGACAGAGCTCATCAAGTCCCACATACTCTGTTTTAAAGAGAATGAAATTTAGTCTAGAAATTAAAGTGACTTATCCAAGGTCACATAGCCAGTTAGTAGTAGAGGCACAATCAGAATGTGGGTTTCCTGCTATCCAGATCCAAGTTCTTTCCACATCATGCTGCCCTTCACAATCCATTTTTTTAGACAATCAGGGTTAAGTGACTTTCCCAGGGTCACAGAGCTAATAAGTGTCTGAGGCTGGATTTGAACCCAGAATCTCCTGACTCCAGGGCAGTGCTCTATCCACTTTGCCATTTAGTTGCCTCTCACATTCTATCTTTGACCAGTAACTCCCCAGGACCCATTTCTGACCCAATTAACTCCCATTTTTGACCATACCTTACACCCAGGGACTGCACCTTGGGGGAACTATCTGTACTGAAATCGTCCCCTGGGCCTGGCTACTGAACACCCTGGTTTTGTTCTTAGAAAAGAACATGAAAGAGTGAAAGCAATTTGAAATCATGACAGCACCTTCTGAGATGACAATCATTCACTGTACACTCCGTATATCCTGAATGTACATAGCTATTTATATACTATCTCCCTCATTAAAAATATGAGCTTCAGGGCAGGGACTATGTTTCTGTCTTTCTCTGCATTCCAGAGCTTAGCACAGTACCTGATACACAGTAAGCACTTAATGAATAACTGTTGACTGACTTTTAAAACTATGTTTTTTTAGACTTTTCCCATGGGTGCTATTTTTTTTTTAAAGGGATTCAAACCAACACGTTCTCATTCAAAGTACTTGATTGTGGAAGGCCACACAATGTGCTCTCCTGTGTCCTTCAAACTAGCTGGCCACAGAATGAATGCAAATTGGGGATAAAAAGGCCTTTCTGTTAGAAGCTACCACAAATGTGGAATCAATTAGTATTTGATTTACCAGCCATTGAAAACCCTTTTCATTTAGGGAGAGCTGGACAATAATTCGTGATTAGAAATGACTGTAATCCTTTTAATTGGACGATAATGCTGTGTTATGCTGCAATTACTGTTTCTCAGCAGGAGTTCCCTCAACCCAAGGTCTTGCTCAGTTGGGAATAAAGACCAACTGAATTAAAGTCTTGATGATGCTATGCGGTTGGTACACCACAGGTCCCTAGAGTGCTATTTTTGACCACTTTCCCCTTTGACTGCTTCAATCTTTTGATGCTTTAATAATGCACAAAGATGGTGTCACTACCTTGGTTCTACATGGGACAAGTATTCCCTGCCACCCCATATTATTGGAAATATAACATTTTTTTCATATATACTTAGTACATTCAAGAAAATGCAAAGAATTTAGTAAAGTTAAGCCAGGACAGAAGTTAAGATGGTTTGTCTGTGTGTGAACTTTTATACTCTCTCCAAAAACATGTCCCAAACTGAACTAATTATATAATATTCCTTTCAAAACCAGATTTCTTTACACCCGTATTTTTTTTTCCCATTAGCACTGAAAGCTCTGAGTCATCTTTGACTTTTGCACTCTGTCATCCCAAATCCACACATCCAATAGATCATTAATTTCTGTTTAACTCTTCCTATATATTATAGTACCTTTCACATCTATTTTTTTCTTGGCGCTTGAACTATCCACACCCTAGCTTTATACCTTATTATGTCACACCTGAACTATTAAAATAGCCTCCAAACTAATCTCTTTACTTTAAGCTCTCTTTTCCTTCCAATCCATCAAGAATACCATGGACCACATTAATCTTAACCTCCAACTCTAGATTGATTCTAAAGCTGATTAGAATAGAAACTTCAAACTGATGGGTGATATTTCCCCTCATTCTAACTTCAGATTCTTTCCTTTAAGAAATTTATACTCTATCAGGGTAGGCAGAGGGAAAAACATGCACACAACACATATAGTGTAAAATATGTCTAACATTATTGCAAAATATGTAAAAAAAGTGCAATAAATGCAAATATGCAAAATATGTAATACCTGGTGTGGGCAGATCATTTCACATCTCCAAATACGTAAGTATCCCCAGTACCAAACACTGTGCCTGGCCCATAATAGGACCTTAACAAATCCTTGATTGAATACTTGTTGATTCCTGACTCTGGGACTGGCTCCCTATCCACTTGACACATTGCCTCTTCCTTGCAAAATAATCAATTTAATCCCTCTGGCAGGTAATGATTTTCCCCCTCAGATATCACATAGCCACTTTGCTTTACAACTTCTTGATGCATTTATTGAATAATATTTTGCACTGTGATTTAACCCTCTACTGGACTGCAAGGAAGGCAGGAACTCTACCACATGCAAACTTTTCATCTGTCCCAGTGCCTATCAGAGTGCTCTGCACACAGCAAGCACTCAATACATATTTGTTGAATGATTGAAGATAGTGAACTGATCCTAAACTATAAGATGCTTAGGGATAGGAAGCTTAGTAATTTTATCATTGCTCACAGTGCCTAGCATTGTGCCCTATACAACTGAGGACCTCAAG
>CM053770.1:438341803-438359844 GCA_028658325.1 Potorous gilbertii
TATGTGTTGTTGCCTTAGCAAAACTACAGAAGCTGGTCTCATAATCTTGAGCACCAGGGAATGCTCAGGGCCTGCAATCAGCAGAAGCTTTGCCCAGCTTGTTCTCAGACATCACCTGCAGTTGCATGTGTTCTTCCTCACACTAACTGTTCCTACACTAATATGGATGATATGACCTTCCCACCTCTGCATTGCTGTGTTTACTGACACCATTTGATCCGAACTCTGTAATCATGACCCAAGGGGATAACAAAGGCTCTGTACATGGAGAGAGGAGCATGAATGGTACTGGTAAATTGACTTGGCAAAATAGCCCATCTCACTTTATCAAAGGATATTTTGACTGCTTTTTGGTATGACTTATTGGACGCTACTATCATATTCTTGATAATAAAAAGATAGTCAACCCAGAAAAGAGAGTTGAAACTTTCTATCAATTGAAGGGATCATCTCCTATATGTGTCATAGATATTGAGAAAGACAGAGCTGAGGTTTTCATGAGTTTCCAAGACTGGATCATAGGAGAAATTTTGAAATCTATGCTGGTGAATAATTTTTAAGTGAGGCAAAACAAAATTTTGCTCTGGACCAGCCTTGATCAGGGTAGCTAGGCAGTATAGTAGATAGAGTGTTGGGCATGGAGTAAGGAAGATTCATCTTTCTGAGTTCTAATCTGGCCCCAGACACTAGCTATGTCATCCTGAACAAATTACTTAATCTTGTTTGCTTCAGTTTCCTCAGTTGTAAAATAACCTGGAGAAGGACATGGCAAACCACTCCAGTATCTTTGCTAAGAAAACCCTGAATGGAGTCTCAAAGAGTTGGACCCAAAGGAAAATGACTAAACAACAATCCTTGGTCATTTCCTTTCTTTATTCCTTCTTCCTATCCCTCCCCCAAATGGTTTTCCTAATACTAATTTTCTAGTTGATATTCCAAAGTGCTGACAAGCATGTAGGAACATGTTTCTGCAGGACTGCTAACAAAATATGTATTCTCTTCGGTGAGGAATAGGGTGATATCCATTACATAGAAATCTAATTAGACTCAAGATAATAATGCCCACAGGGCACACATTTATTGTAAAAAAATGCCACTTTTGGATGACTGTTGCTATATATCCCTTGTCAACTATATTCTGAATGAACCACAAATATGTTAAATAGTAACTATTATGGAAAAAACAACAACCCAGGATCTGAATTGTATGTGTTGCCTAATTACAAACATATGACATAGGACTTGCTCAATTAATGGCACAAAATTTGCTGGGTCCAATTATATTCTGAGGTCTCTGATGAAAAAGGTCTCATTGAAAAAGTGGTAGGGAGGTCTAAGTGGAAGAAAGTCACAGACCACTCTGAATCATAGCAAAATTTATTACATTTCCTTCCTTCCTTCCTTCCTTCCTTCCTTCCTTCCTAAAAGGGTGGTTATTAACATTATTACTACTCTATACTTTTAGGATATGTTTCTTTTAAAATGCTTTTGAATTTTAAAGTAACCGATTCTGCCAGACTTCCTGTGGGGTAGGGACAATTTGGGAGTTGATGTTACCAATCCTCTCTTGTATGTAAAAATATTAAGGCATTGAAAGGTCAGGCAAACACCAGACTGCAGATTTGTTGGTGAGCACAGGGATTCTTTACATCAAAAAATATTTCCTCTAAGTGCCTGGCCCAGAGCTCTGCACACACAGTGTGTGTGTGTTCATCCTTTGTTGCCGAAGAAGACCATGCCATCAGAGAAGTAATGACATGACTTGCCCTTGACTTTTTTTTTGAGTGAGAGAGGGCTCCCTTTTTAAGATGTGTGTTCATCCTTCATTGCCAAAGAAGACCATGCCATCAGAGAAATAATGACATGACTTGCACTTGACTCTTGTTTTGAGTGAGGGAGGGCTGTGCAAGTCACCAGCCTCACTTCTCCTCCAGAGCCATCTGAATCCAGTGACCAGAAATTCATCAGAATACCTGGAGATGACCCAGGATGAAGCAATTGTGGTTAAGTGACTTGCTCAAGGTCACACAGCTAGTGAGTGTCAAGTGTCTGAGGTGAGATCTGAACTCAGGTCCTCCTGACCCTTGCATTGGTGCTCTATCCACTGCACCACCTAGCTGTTCCACACACAGTAGGTAGTTAATAAATGTCTGTTGAAGTTTTCTATCCAAATTTGGACAGGAAGTTAGTAGTCAAAAAAGTCAGAACTAGGACTTAGGATTCTTCTGCTAGCATTCCAGACACTTGACTTTACTACTGCTAACAAGTCTTCCTGAAATTGGCAAACCATATTCTATAGAAATCACTAGAAGACCTGAGGCAAGAAGAGAGAAATACAGCTCTAACAAAATATGCTAAGCTTTGCCTCTTCTGTGTGTGGGGAGGGGGCGGAACAGGAGGAAGGGGGTCAGGGAAGCCTGGAGGCAGGAGGAAGGATAAGCAGGGTAGCTCAGCTCCTAGCTGGAGTTAACAATACAAGACTACTCAAACCACCCTGTGTTCTCTGTCAGAACTTATTCAGCAAGGAAGTATTCTTTCCATTGCCAGCAGAAAACAGCTTATTGTTATTAATATTTATAATTTGAAGACCTCAGCAGGCTCCCTGCCTTTTTTGTGCAGCTCTTGAGAAGAAACAGGTGCCTAAACACTGAGCAGTTTGAAAGCAGCCACCCTTAGGACTACAGAAAATATTCCACGTGTACAGAGACCAGGCCCAAAATTAAGTTCTCAAACATTTATAAAATTTATAAAAATGTGTCTAATACAGTTTTTTTCACCACGTAAACCAACTTCCTGAAAGATTTAGACACTTATATTTAGAACAGAGACAAATTGGAACAGTACTGCATTATCAAACCAATGTTCCCTTTAGAAGTATGGATACTAAGAACCAAAGAGAAAAGGCTAATAAATCCTTCTCTTGCTACATGTCTAGAGAAGAAATGATTCTGATAGAATCCTGGATGTTTCTTCTTGAGGAAGGGAGAGGTCCTGTTACTTCCTGATACTGCTTTACATAATCCCAGGATTTAATATTACCGATGCAACCTCCTTTTTCCTCCTAGCCAACTCAACTTTCTATAGATCCCATAAAGCCACAAGTAACAGAGTGAGTTAAAGAGCATCAAATTGGTATTAAGTACATGTTGGTTCATAGGATCATAGGTTTAGAGCTGAAAGGGATCTTAAGAGGCCATGGAAGTCCAAACCTTCCCTATTTTATGGACAATGAAATTGAGGCAAAGACAAAATCACTTGTCCAGTAAGGAGCTAAGGCACAATATCAACTCTGATCTTCCTAAGTTGAAATCCAGAACTCTAATCAGTACCCTACTGGCTCACAAGTTAGCTGTATGAACTTGGGGGTCAGTTCTTTCACCTTTCTAGTCTTCAGTTTCATTATCTCTAAAACAAGGATGTTGGGGTAGATCAGATGTTCTTAATCTGGGGTCCAAAAACTTAAGAAAAATTTTTTTTGATAACTGTATTTCAAAACAATTGGGTTCCTTTGGAATCCTTTGCAATTTGATTTATGAATTTAAAAACTTTCTGAGAAGGATCTATAGGCTTCACCATGCTGCAAAAGGTGTCCCTGAGATATGAAGGGTTACCAGCCTCTGAATTAGGTGATCTTTATGGTTCTTTCAGTTCTGACATTCCATGAATAAGAATTTATTCTCCAATCCCCCAATTCCCATATTTTGCTATCTTTAAATTCTTTCCTAGTTTCCAGAACAGAACCACATAAAAAAATGAAAATTGGCTAGAAAAAGACGATGTAAACACATACATATATACAAACACAGATAAATAGAGAGACAGACAGATAGACTGATACAGATATAGATATATTTAGGCCTATTACCAGATTCTTTTTAGATTCATATTACTTTCTTGCTTAGGTCCTAGGTATATGGATCAGATCTTATTTCAGAGCTATATCATCCAACATCACATTAGGTATATGGAATGTACCTGTGATTTCACTGATAGAAGGAACTCCCAGATGAGTAACTTCCCTCCACCAATGAGGGTCAGCACTTTCTCTGGAATTAACAATCTTAGTGAGTTAGCTAAAATACTGAGAGGTCAAAAGACTTGCCTGGGGTCACACAGTCAATCTGTCAGAGAAAGGACTGGAATGTAGATCTTCCGGACTTCAAGAATATCTTTATCTACTCATATAAGAATACCTCTCCATCACCATATTCAGTTATTTTATTCTTTCAGAATTGTCCATTAGAAGATGTCAATAATTTCTAAGAGAAATGAAGGGTTCAAGTCTAAATCAACTAGTTACATGAAGCAGAAAGATGGTAGAATTATATAGAGCTGAACAGAATCTAAATTCTAAAGCTTATCCCTTCCTGGTTTGGATTTGCTCTTTCCTTTCAAGAAATTAAAATAACTGTACCTGTAGAACTGTATTCCTTAGATCATTATTTTCCCAAAACACAAGACAGATCTGCTGGATTGATTAGAGCAGTTTTCAGAGGACCAAGATAGTACTCATCTGGGTTCAAATGACAGCTGAGTGTGAATTGTCTTCTTGGAATGCTGTCTATACAGAACTGTATAAACAATGATTTGGTTCTTCATTTACCCACACGGGCAAAAAGTCAATGTTACCTTTAAATGCCACACTAATAATAAAGATGATGATGACAATTGATATTTACATAGCATTACTATGGTCTGTGAAGCTCCCCGCCCCTCTACACCGCCCTCTATTATCTCATTTGATTCTCTTTATAAACTTGTGAGGTATGTAGTAGAGATACTATTAAACCTCTGTTTTTGCTTTTCTTTGTATTCCCAGTGCTCAGAACAGTGCCTGACACATAATAGGGGCTTCAAAATGCTTGTTTAGTTGACTGGACTTGACATTATCATCCCCTTTCAGGAGAAGTTCAGAAAAGCTATGACTTGTTCAATGTTTATAGTAAGGGATAAAGAAAAGACTAGAGCCCAGATCTTCTGACTTTTATTCATTATACTATACTACCTCAACTCACAGTTCACTTTTCTCTCCTACCCTCAGAAGGAATTCAAACTACAACCACCACTCTGCATTCTGTGTTCAACTGATTTTCAGGCTACAGAGGGAGTTATGCTGGCTCTTCCCACAGTGGGAAGGTGGACATATTGTCTGCCTGTTCAAAATATAAGAAGTAGAACCCTTGAGCTTACTTTTTCTGCCCAAATGGCAATGGTTTATCACATCTAAGTGGTTATTTTTCACACTTGGCAATCTCACTTCTAATTTAAAGACTGGAAAAGTCAGATATGTTACTTCATCAGTCCAAAGATGATTTCAGGGGATACTCCCTGCAATCTCTATGGCTAAGAAGTCCTCCTGGACCACAGAAAATCTCAGAGCATTATATCTGTTGGAAGTGAAGCTAGGGATGGGGCAGAAAGAAACAATGAGAATGAAGGAACCATAATCCACACACAAGATAATAGCATCTTCAAAATGAGTGCAATCAGAAGTCAAATGGAAAGGATATCTTGCAGGACTGTCCTTGAGAGCATTTAGAAAACCTGTTTGCTGGGAACCTGTGGAAATGAAACCAAGATTTAACATCAAAGCAATCTTTTTCCCCCCCAAATAAAGTGTAGTTCATGCTGAGAGCTTATATCTTCATGAAAATTGTAATAGGTGTCTAAAGATCAATTAAATAATTCTATTCTGTAAGTGCTACAGCATGCAGTTTACTTGTAGGAGACCGAGATTAGGCTAAAGTTACTCAACAAAAATATGGCAAGACTCATAATCAGACCTAACATCTGCAGGATATTTTCTGAGCCAGAGCAGATGGAAGTCTGCACACTTCCCCATCAATTATGGTTCTGATTACGCCTTTGTTTTCTTCTTCATTTTAATATGAAAACAAAACACCATGCACTATTTTTTTCCACTCTGTCATGAAAGGCTGTTTTCTCAAGATCTGTTAACTTTTGAACCTAGAAGTCCTGTAAAATGGGCTACATCGTAAAAGACTTCTGCACCCAGCATAAACAAGATCATAAACTGAGTTTATAACTTAATTCTTTTAGATGTAATACATTTAAAATATGAGCTACCAGAGAAAGAAATAAATCATCATTTAAGGGTCTGAGTAAAATTTTATCTGACCAGAGGATATTATTTTTATTATTTATGCATTGCCATGTTACTTTGCTTTGAAAAATAAAATGCTCATCCAGAGGATCTCTTTTACAAGTTGTTGCCAGCGGGGCAGAGACACCATCAACATTATTGACTAACTAGGTTACGATAGGCTTTTGCATGTTATCTATCATCATTACGTTTTAGGGAACATAGGTTCCCCTGCAATCCAGCCACGTAAATGGAGCTGAGTTGTAAAGGGGGCCGACTGAAAATGTGAGCAGTCATTCTTCTTGGTAGTTTAGGTAATAGGACAGCTACCAACTGGAGGTTTGCTTTCCCAGTTATACAGTCCATTATAGAGCTACCAGAAAAGTTGCATACTCTTCAACTAATTCATAATTTTCTCTTCTTTCCTGTACCAATCCTACACCCCTGTGAGGCAGAGTAGCTCTGTGGGTGAATGGGAGTTGATGGTAAATGATGTGAGGAGATGTGAAAGAAACAAATAATGGAAAATTGATGTTTAAAATACCTCAACCCCCATGGATCAGCAGGAAGAAAGAAAGTTCTTCTTTTTTGCTCTTATGCAAACCCTTAACAATGAAGAACCAAAAGAAGCTTAAGTCTTAAGGAAGATAGTGCAGGGAAGGCAGTCATGATGCAAAATTAAGACACAAAAATTGTTATTTCTTAAACTTACCCTATTGAAAATAAATGAGGCTGCTTTTCTAAAACTTTCATCTCTCTGCTTAGAAATCCAGAATTATAGCTTTCAAAAACTTATGTCCTACGTGTGTAACACAGATTTTTAAGATAACAATATTCTTTACCTTTCTTTGACTTTATCTCTTGCCTTTCTTATTTTGTGGACACAGATGATAGATGGCTTTCCACTGCAATCAAGCAGATTTTAGCCCTTATCAATGTTTTCTGCATTTTGGGGATCAAAATAGTGATCACATGAAGACATTCCCCTCTTCCTCCATGGACCACACGATAGATAAGATGGAATTGAGCTAAAGGTTTCTTTTTCTTCCTTCCTTCCTTTCTTTTTTCTTTCCTTCTTTCTTTTTTCTTTCTTTCTTTTTCTTTCTAGGGGTATGTGTGGAGGGGCAGGTAGGGAGAAGGAAGAAAACATTGGTTCTTATTTGTTTTTGTCTAAGAAAATGTTATAATGTATTGCAGGCTGATAGATTGGTAGAAGTTTACATCTTTTTAAAAAATGTTTTGCATGGGGAGATTGATGAACAATCAGTGTTGCATAAAAGCAAAAGGTGAAAGTGGCTGCTAATAACTGAGGTAAATTTGAAGAAAACTAACTGAAAACCTTTAGTTGAAGATCTTTGTACATCACAACCCAACTGTGTCACCAAGAATTAGGTTGTAACTTCCTACTTCAGAGTGCATATTTTTAGTTTGTGTGTGTGCATGTGTATATGTGTATATGTATGTGTGTGTGTGTGTGTGTGTGTGTATGTGTTTGGTTATGTAGTGGGGAACTAGGAGTGGGGGTAGAGAGAGAAGGATACAAGCCCAGAGAGACAGAGGGTAAAACTTGTATTCCTGTAAACAATCTTTTAAAAGTATTGGGTCAGCCATAACACCATGAGATAGATACAAAAGCACTTTGGAGTGTTTAAAAAGCATCATACTGATTAGCATGAGTTCACTCTGCTACTGCTACTTTTTCCTTAGTTGCGTTGAGTAGTTACTTCTTCCGAAAATACTAAGTGATTCTCTTGGTTTTCCTATCATTACTTTCTCTCATGGTCTGTGTGGCACTAACTAGTCTGTAACCCTGATAACATGCAGGAAAGGTTTCCCTGGAGAATTATAGTCTGCACTGTTTGAAGGGGCTAAATAATTTAGAAAAGGCTTCCAAACCGAATCTTAAGTTTCTTCATGTACACCCACAAAGCATAAATGGTTTTCATGTATATATGGTTTGCTCCAAACCAGTCCATTCTAAATTCAGATGAAAGGATCTTAGCTCCAGAGTACTGGTACTATTATTTGAAATATAGCTTAAAATCTGGGGCATTCCATTTACTGTAATGTGTAAACACTGAATAATTCCTAAGACATGCCTCTTTTCTTATCTTCTCCATCCCCCTACACCTCAACCACACCAAAAAAGGGTAGGAGAAAAACTTAGATGCCTAACTTTGGCATTAGCAACTCCATTTGGGGTTTTAGAACTGCTATGATGAAAGAGGAAGCCTATTATCAGATACCTTCGGAAGCATGCCAGCAAGATGCTCTCTACCTTCTAATGGGTGGGTTACACTTTAGGAATGTGGATAAGAAATAATGTTAGTCTTTTAATGTTGCTAATGGAACTCTAATGGATCTTTAAAGGCTTAAATTTATAGCCCAAAATCAATTAACTCCCTTCCCATTTCTATCTGACAAGGGAAAGGGAAAGAATAAGGGACAAAAGAAATTCTTAGTGATCTTAGGAATGACGACTCAGGTTGAGCAGGGAGAGAATAGCTACCTAAACCTCAGCAAAATCAGCTTAATGTCATTTGAACCAACCTTCTTAGGAAAGGTAAATGCTTCTAAGTGTTTTCCTCATTGTCCTTATATTCACCAGACAATAACTTGGTCAAATATTCTAGGCTGACATCTGAAAATTTTTATTTATGACAAACTATGCATATGTCAGTGAAGCCTTAATTTTTTTTTAAAACAAACTAAATTTGAAAGGAAAAGAGATATAAAAAAGGAAGAGAAAGAAGTTAAAATTACCCAAGAAACCTGGTCCAGTTACATATAATCCACTCTGGTTTTTAGGAAACTCCCAGCAAAATCTAACTCAACTAAACTGTCAGCATCTGAAGTGGTCCTTAGGGGCCAAGTGAGGGTGATCACTTAAAAGAACCACCCACAAGAGTTTGAAGTAACTTGATATTTCTGCAGTTTGAAAGGTAAAAACTATATTTGTGGTCTCAAGGAGCCAAGCTCTGTAAAGAAAGACTGAACTGGTCACTAAGTTAGAAACCATTCTTGGTAGGATTGAGGAAAGTCATGGGAAGAGGGAGGGAAGGAAGAAAAAAAAGGAAAGGTAAGAAAAGCAAAAAGGGGGGGTAGGTTGGAAATGAGGAAAAGGAGAAGGGAAGGAAGGGAAAAGAAGAAAAAGAAAACCCCTGAATGATCAAAATATTAAATCAAAGTTAAATAAATCAGAAAACCAAAGTTAAGCAAATGATTACATACATAATCTGATTTTGCCAGCATACTTACGAAGAATGACGTGGGTGATAACGAATGCAAATATAAAGACTGTCAGAAAAGACAGAGATAAAATAAACATATAAAAAAATCTGTAGTTTCTTTTCCCCACACAGTTGCCTACCCAGGGACAGTGATGATCAAACCGTTCTGAAATGAAAGGCAGAAAAAAAATATGGAAATCAATTAATAAAATGTCTCTTTACTTGAGAAAAAAAACCAAACCTTTGAGCAATATTCCAAAATGATGATGTCATTGGTATTTGTAAACTAACCTTTAAGAAAAGTATTTAGCTTCATGAGATTTCAAGAGCAACATTACCTTTTTAGCTAAATTTAAATGCATGATTGAGATGATCTTTAAAAAAAAAATGCCTTCTTATTAAACTGCCACTTTAGAAATTTTAATAGAATTTCTTATCACACTCAAGGTTGAAGAAATAAAACTTCTTTGCTTTTATATATTAACTCTAAGTTAATTTTTCTAACGATAATATTTTCTAATGATTTTCTAACAATAATTCTCAAACGGATGTAGGATCTTATCAATGTGGGTATCCCCTCTGATGATGCAGATTATAGCATACAATGTTATTCCCATTCAATAGATGGAGATCTGTAGTTTACATGGGGATCCTTCATTAGAACTAGGGAATTCTGGGACAGAAAATGTACCTGGGATGTCTGAAGGTAAAAAAATATTCAGTATATGCTTCTTCTTTGCCTTCTCATCTCATTATTTTCTCTCCACCCCAGCTATGTAGGTCCTTTCCAAAAAATGTTTCTTCTTGATCAATGGTGAATGACTGCCTTCAAAACAAGTCTCTCGGACCTTAATCTGCTCCCTATCCCTAGGAGTCTTGGGTTTTGTTTTTTTTTTTGAAGTAAATGTAAACTTTCTTGTCACCATGACAATTTAAAATGAAATCTTTGATGCATTTATGGTTTATTTTTTCCTCTACAAGCAATGACACAGTGTTTTTCTTTTCTCTACTATTCAGCTGATCTATTCAAAGTGATATTGCAACACACCCACTCACATTTCGGAAGCCTGCACAGCGGGTGGGGAAGAAAAACGTTAGGCATATGACTTATTTCTTTTTTTCTGGTTCTTTTCCAAGTTCAGTACTCATTTTATTTTCATATAAAGAAATATATATGCATATATACACACATATATTCACACACAAATATACATCTACGTGAGGTATCTTATTACTCTATAATCAGGTCCTAGAGAGGGTCATATATATTATTTTATATGGAATGCCTTTTTCTATGCATACAATATTAACTGGAATGCCTGTGGGGATATTTGAATTATGGCAAACATTAGAATGATTAGAGTCTTACCAGGAAAATTGAATATAAACCAAACAGCTCTGCCCTGTGGTTACCAAATCCCTCCAACTTGCCTCCGAACATTTTGCTCCCCTAATTACATGTATCAATACTCCCCACTCTTGGTGAAAGCACTATCTTCTTGATAATTCTCCATTTGCCTATCTACTGATCTTTACCTGGCTCAATCTTATAGCTCCCCAGTCTTCATCCTCCTCTGCCTCTTTCACTGTGCCCTTTGGAACGACCAATTTATTGCAAACAAATTCTTCAACAGTATAAAAAACGTTTTCCTCTTAGACTATTTTTGCCTCACAACATTAATTGATACCCGACTTTCCTCTGAGGATGCCATGTTTTTTGCTACTCTCTCAAATGATGGTGGCTCCTTCTTTCAAGGTTTATTTCAAGTCTTTTGGAAACTAAGGCCAACCTCTTCACCCCAACTAAGCATCTATCCCTTAAAGTAGGAAAAAAGAGGTGAAAGCTTAGGCACGATAAACGAATGGGTGGCTCTAGATTGGACCCGGAACACAGATTCACCCTTATTCCCTCCCTCTGTTCTGGTGTTTGCTATGGCTAGGGAGCCATAAGTCATGATAATAAATAAACACAAACACATGGAAATAACTTACACTTACCAAAACGAAGAGTTAAGGAAAGAAAACCTAGGAACCCCAACACCAATGGCACCACCACTAGCCATGCCTTGCATTCCAAATGGATTCTTCTACTCTTTTACTAGCCTGTTTTAAATATTCAATTCCCACCCCAACACCACTACGAAAAGGCATTTTTTTCTCTTTCCTATTCCTCTCCATCAATTGAACAAAAAAAGAAAAAGGAAGAGTAAACCTTCATAACAAATATCCAGTCAAGCATAGCAAATACCCTCATTGGCCATGTCCCCAAAAGGCTCTCATTCTTCATTTTGAGTCTGTTACCCTTCCTGCAAGAAGTAGGAAGCATGCTTCATTTTCAGTTCTCAGGAATTGTGGCTTCATCAGACATTCTGTCTGCTCAAAGGCCAGACTTCAACTCTATTTCCTCTATCCGACAACTTTCCTGAGGAGCTTTAGCTCATGTTGAAAGAATTAAGGAAATCTATGTTCAACTCGATCTTACTACTCCCTGTAGCCTTAGCCAAACAGGAATTTCCTACTAGAGGCTATCCTCAATGGACGTCTGTACCCTAACAGTTCCTCATTATCCTTACAATATTTATATACTACTACAACTGATAGGGAGAAGAAACTATACTCCTTGCCTCTTCCTCCCAATTTCCCCCTTTCTGCCTGGCACTTACTCAAAAATGTCACCTCATCTGATGTTCAAGACATCCTATTATGCCAGTATGTCTTGATTCTTGTTACTGCCAGACACTCCCTTCCAGAATGCTCTCCCACTTATGTCAATGACTTAGATACCTGACTTATCAATTTTCTTTCCAGTCCATCTTCTGCTGCCATTCCTGATGACTTCAATGATCACACTGATGACTCTTTTAACAGTTCATCCAATCTCTACTCCAATGAACTCCTCCATCCGGTTGCAGTCACTCACACTTTAGACATTCCCATCACTCAAAACTGCTATACTTCCTAGACCTTGAACTTTGAATTTCCCCAATCTGACTGCAATCTCTTAACACTTCCACACCCACTAGCTTTACTTGCTCTTCAACTTATTACAGTCTTTGAGCCTTTGATTCGCCTCTGTCCTTCCAAGTCTCCCTCGCTTGCTCTGGTGTCTCTCCTCTCCATTTACAGTAGTAACTCTATGGTGAACCATTTCAATAAGCCTCTTTTCCCTGCCTTTGAATCCCTCACCCCTTAACTTACTGTTGTTTCTGCCTTCTCAACTTTTCTTTCTGACTAACTTTCAGATATTGTTTTCATTGCTTCTATTCTTTAGAGTTGTTGAAGAAACCATACCAACAGGACTACCGTAAATTTATTCTGCTTGACAATATTTGGATTTTTCTCCAGTTGACCCAAGTCACCTTCCCCATATCCTCTATTGTAAATTTTCTTTCCAAATCTCAGACTCATTTCACACCTAACTTTCCCAAAAGATAACCCTGCATCCTACCTTACTGAAGACGAAAGGAAGGGAATAAGAATTTCTGTACCACCTATTACATGCCAAGCATTGTGCTAAGCATTTTGCAAATATTACATCTCTGGAAACAGAGGCTACCTACCATGAGCACCTTCACTTCCCCTCCTCCACATATCAATGGTATCCTTGCTCATTGGCAAAAGTAGTTTTTCTCCATCTGTGCCTCTGAGCACATTATCTCCTTCATGCCCTTGCTTGATCAACACTTTCTACTCTAGCTTTCACTTTTCTCCCCTTTCATTTGCTTCACCTGCTCTAGTACTATGCTTAGTAACAAACAAGTAACAGACAGTAACAATAGCTCACATTTGAATAATGCTTCAGAGTGTGTGGCGTGCTTCACAATTATTACCTACAATTAATAACTGTAAAGCACAATAATCTTGGGAGGCATGCTACCATTTCCATATTTTATAGATGAAGAGACTGAAACAGAGGTTAATGGCTTGGCCAGTTTCACACAGCTAGAGGCCAAATTGGAACCCAGGTCTTTTTGATTCTAAGTCCGGTGCTCTATCCACTACAATACCTAGTTGCCAAACAAACAAATAAACACCCTATTACTCCTTCAAGCTATTATTGCATCTTAGGGTTTCTTTGGTATATCTGTGAGGAAGACTGTCAAAGTTGAGTGATGAACTCCAATAATAACCCATAGTTGTTGGAAGTCTTTCATGAAAGAATCACACCCACTTTCTGGGGCTCCAACCTGCCTTTCTGTTGACTGACAAGTGTCCAAGAAATTCTATTATCTGTCTTATAAAATAGGTTATTTTTCTCACTGCACATAGAGGTGGTGCTTACAAAAATGGGTGTGGACTGAGCAGATAAGTTCCGGTTCTTGGAAACTTGTGAGTAAATTAAAATGTCATCACCGCACTATGATCCAGCAGAAACTGGAAAAGAATAGTTAAAAAAAATGCTAGGCTGTGTTGGTGGGTACTACAGAATGAAAGGGCATGGCTGAACTGGTGCCATGACACTCTTCCCATTTGTTCTGGTTATTAAGATTAAGAAGATGTATTGTGTAACTAGCCAGCTCTGTAAAAAATGGTGACCTGCACCAACGGACCCAAGAGATCAGCAATGTGGGCAAATGGCATAGTTCTCTGATTATGACGGTATTAATGACACAGTAATAGGCATAATTAATGATGACAGATAAATGTTGGTCACCATTATTAGCACTTAAGTGTGTTATGTCATTTGAACCTTAGAGCACTTAAAGATGAAGAAACTGAGGTTCAGAGAGGTTGTGCCTTTCCCAAAGTCACATGGCCAGCAAGTGTCTGAGCTAAGATTTAAACGAAAGTCTTCCTGACTCAAAGTCCAGAACTCTATTCACTATGTCACCTAGTTGCTTCATGTAATTAAGAACAGATAGAGCTTTTTAAAACAACCCATCAAGAGGTAGGAGGCAGCTGGACTTCACTTGACAAGAGTTTTGATAGAGCTTAGGTCTCAGGACCAGTGAGAAGGGGAGCCTCAGCACTAAGTTAGTGATACAGTTGTCAGTACTTTGGAGAAGTTGGGGATCAGTCTTGATGATGCTAAAAACTTAGCAGTACTTATCACATTTGGCATGGGCAACTGAGCCAATGGCTGCCAGGTCAATGTGGCTACCAGCTGCAGAGTGTCTAGAGAGAGAAAGGTGGTCAGTTCCAAATACCAGGACAAATAAGTCAGTAGACCTGAAGACCAGGTAGGAACAAAGACGAGTTGGTGACACTGAAGCTGAGATTTTTGTGGTCTTTTGTTTTGGGTTTTTTTTGGTGGGGTGGGTTGGGGGTGGGGAATCTAAAAAGGACTGGTTTCATGAGTTGTAAGCCAGATAAGTTGGTAGTCAGCCATTTCTACTACCAACATGGCTGAGGCTATACAGAAATATAATCTTACATAGTAAGAATATAGGACATGAGGCTCTTAAAGGTGTTGGAATACACCAGGCTTGGATCCAGAGGATGTAACAGAGTTATCAGTACTAGAGACAAAAAGAGTTGGCTGGTTAGCCAAGCTCTCAGTAGAGAAGACTGGGGTGTGAGTTAAACCACTAGGTTCTCCACTTCCCTTGCAAACTGAAGGTCCTGAAACCCAGGAAACTGCACAATATGTTAATAGAGTAGAGTGATGTGAAGAAGAGAAAAGTGGATCTGGAAGTAGACCATGTGGATCTGAATCTTGGTTATACAATTATAGATCCTGGATGAATCACTTTATCTTAATGAGACTCATTTTGTGAACTTTTACTTTTCTTTCAGACTAGGTTTCCTCATCTTTCCCAGGCTAGAGATGAAGGATTTTACTGCTCAATATGAGAGCTTTGACTTGCTTTGTTTTTGACCTGGGCCAGTTCAATCCTTCCTTAGGCACTGTGGCAGCTCATTCATTCCTGAGAATTTACTCTACACAGTGTACTGTAGCTTACAATTACTGATCCCAAGAGAACTTCCAGCTTCAGCCTCCTTGAGAGATTGGATTATATAGGTGGTACAATCAGTTTTCATTTCTTAATTTCAAAAATGGGGGGGAGTAGGAGGTTTGAACTAGATCATCTGTGAGTTTCTAGCTTTAATTGTTATCTTATGATATATGCTCCAGAGACAAGCAGCAGGAATGTTCCCTGGAGATCAGATGTGTTCACAACTGGTTCCCCATATTTTTTATTTGAAGGTGGGATGCTAACCTATTTCTGTCAGTCTGAGTAGCTAGTGCAGAAGGTGGAAATAACCAATACTTGGCCCTCATCCTTCCTACTGTGCTTTCTCTATATAAGGAGTTATCAAAGGCCCCTGATGCCATCCCAACCTCCTGGACCCAGAATGGGGATGTTTTCAAGCATGATGTCAGTGTAGACAGCACTTCATTGGACCTTTGATTCTTTCCAGCACAAATAACACATTGGCTAGCGGGTGGGGACATCCCAGAAATGTTCAGATTTGGGCCAAGAAGGTAGGTGACTTGTCCACATGCTCTGTCATGTTTTTAAAAATTTGAGAGCATAGTAGAAAACAGAAGGAGAAGGCTAAGGACATAAACCATTGCCATCAAGATTTCACTTCATGACAGACCCTGCCCCACAGAAGCTGCACACACAAGTCAGAGCTAGCTACTCTAGGCCCACAGAATGGTCATTCAATAAATATTGTGTCTGCTCTGTTAGGCACTATGCTAAGAGCCGAAAATACAAAAAAAGGCAAAGGACAGTCCCTGCCCTAAAGGAGCTTACAGGCTAATGGGACTAATGCCTAATGAGACAACAAGCAAATCACTACATACAAACAATATGTTGATAAGATAAATTGATGACAATCAAAAGAGAGAAGACCCTAGCATTAAGGGGCCTTGGGAAAGACTTCTTGTAGAAGGTGTGATTTTATCTGAGACTTGAAGGAAGCCAGAGAAGCCAGGAGGTGGAGATGAAGGGGACCAAAGAAGACCCTACATTTTTCCTAGAGAAAGGATAGGTGGCCTTTGACTATTACAACCACCAGAATAAGATGACTACTGATCCTTCCACGAAGATCCTGGACATAGTTTATACTTTTAAGAAGTTGGTCAGGTAAAATTGCTTTTCAATGAAGCATCTGAAAGGTACAGTCTGAGGATGAAGGCTATATTGGTATTAGGGGAAATGGGAAGAAATGAAACACAAAACAGGGATGAACAAAAATGACTTTTGCAAGATGGGTTTAGGTACATGGTAGATGCATCCGCTGGGTACACAGAAATGAGCAGGGTACAGAAAGTCAGGGTCAAGTAACCCGGGGTGAAATATACGGTTGACGGATCTGAAATGGAGAGTTTGAATTGTTCCTCTGACTGATCGTGAGTTCTGCATTTTGGGCTTTGGTCACATACTCCTTTTGCAGAGACATGGGTACAAAACCATGTGTATTGTTTCCTCTCAGCAAAGATTCCAACTATGAATGGTGATGCACACTGATAATAAAGATAACTAGAATTTATATGATACTTTAAGGTTTGCAAAGTACTTTACAAATATTATCTCATTTAGTTCTCATAACCCCAGGAGGCATATGCTATTCCTCTTCCCCATTTTACAGTGGAGGAAACTGAGGCAGAGGTTAAGTGACATGTCCAGGGCTGCACCAATAAAAATGTCTGAGGAAGGATTTGAACTCAGGTCTTCCTGATTCAAAACCAAGTGCTCTAGCCAAGGTATCCCTTAGCCTCTGGGATGATACTCAAGTGACCTAGCTTTTTAAATGAATCAAAAGAGGAAAAGACCTACCACACCAAAAAAGAACAATTAGTCTGGGAAGTCTTATTGTTACTAATAAAATGCCTTCATCTGATTCACCCTTGCCTTAACAACCTATTAAGGATAATTTCTATGGGGGAAGAAAGAAGGTATTTGTTTTTTTTCAATTGAAAAGTGATATTAACTGTTAAATTAGAAACCTACAATACTGTGGTTTTCTAACAGAATGTTAGATGGGAAAAATTATGAATGGGTATGAGACAGTCTTGATAGAGTATGGCATACTCTAAAATTAGGGATATGTATTACAAAAATTTTGCTTTTTCAATTTTTGTTAACTGAAGACATTTAAAATTTAGCTATTAAAAACAGAACTAGTGTTGGGAACAAATGTGCAAATATCTAGAGGACAAGTTGAAAGGAGTACATTTTTAGGACCTTTTATTATTAGATGTTCTTTCTTGGCTGACAACAACCTGACTGCATAAAATGAAGTTGTTTGGTTATTTTTGACTCTTTGTTATCCCATTTCGGGTTTTCTTGGCAAAGAAACTAGAGTAGTTTGCCATTACTTCATTTTACAGAAGAGGAAACCAAGGCAAACAGGATTACATAACTTGCCCAGGGTCACAAAGCTAGTAAGTACCTGAGGCTGGATTTGAACACAGGAAGATGAGTGTTCCTCACTTCAGTCCCAGTGCTATCACTACTGTGCCACCTAGTGCCTGAAATATTGAAGACCACCTTTCTCAGCTAGGAATACAGGGAGGCAGAAATGCTCTCATTTAGCTTTTCTTCTTATCTGTAAACAAAGAGAACTTTTGTGGTCATCCTAGAAAAACCAAATAGCAATTGGAAACTTAAAGGAAAGCTTCATATCCAAGATAGTGATCAGACTATCTCTTGAAGAAATAAATGGATTCTTCAAATGGGGAATGGCTGAACAAGTTGTGGTATATGAATGCAATGGAATACTATTGCACTATAAGAAATGATGAGCAGGTAGAC
>CM053770.1:438360344-438377080 GCA_028658325.1 Potorous gilbertii
TTTGGGAAGTGGGAAAGAGAGGCATGGGGAGAAAACTTAAAACTCAAAAGCTTATAGAAGTGAATGTTGAAAATTAAAATGGATAAATTAATTACATAAAAAATAAAAATGCAGAAATAAAAAAAAACTAAAAAAAGAGAAACAAATGGATTCTTTGAGGAGAGGTTGAGAGGGAGAGCCTTCCAGACATAGAGGACAGCTAATATAAATTCCTGAAAACAGGAGATACAAACAGAAAGAAGGTCAATTTGGCTGAATTATGGACTATGGGAATGGTATAAATATAAACTAAGATTCATAAGGTGGGGTGGGACCAGGTCATGAAGAATTTTAAAAGTTTAACTGAGGGGTCTTAATTTCATCCTAGATGCAAAAGAAAGCCACTAGAATTTACTGGTTATGAGAATGACATGGTTAGATCTGTGCTAAAGGAAAATCACCATGGCATTGGGAAGAGGCTTGACTGGAGAGAAACTTGAGGCTGGGAGATGAATCAATCAGGAGACCATTTCAATAGTTTTGGTGATAGGTGATAGTTGTTTGTGAGAAGAGAGACAGTGATAGATACTATGGAGGGAAAAATGACAAAATTAGCAACTACGTATACATATGAGAGGAGGAAAAGGAAGGAGCTGAGGTTACAAATCTAGGATATTGGAAGACAGTGGTGTCTTTGACTAAAATTTGGGTGAGTTAGGGAGAAAGATGACTTTTATTTTCAAAGTGTTTGGTTCGAGATGTCTCTGGAATACTCAGTTTTAAATATCCAGTAGAGAATTGGTGACTGAAGATGGAAACTGGAGAAAGATTGAAGCTGATGGATGCATGGATCTATCAGTTATCTGCATAGAGATGATATATACAACCATGAAAGAGACTGAGATCATGGAGAGGGGAGAAGTGAAAAGAAAAGAGGACCCAGGACAGCTCTAGGGAAGACCCAGGGATAGGGTAAGTGATAGGAAGGGTAGTCTAGCAAAGAAGTCAGTTGGATGACTCAAAGTACCGGGCCTGGACTCAGCAAAACCTGAGTTAAAATCCAGCCTCAGGCACTCATTAGTGGTGTGACCCTAGATAAGTCACTTAACCTTTGTTTGTCTTAATCTACTGGAGAAGGAAATGGCAAGCCACTTCCAGTATGTATCTTTGCCAAGAAAACTCGATGACAGTGTGTGTGTGTGTGTGTGTGTGTGTCTATCTGTCTGTCTATGTGCATGTCTGTGTGTGTGTGTGTGATATAGAGTCATACATGACTGAATAACAACAAGAAATGGAGCTATAGAAGGAGCAATCAAATATATAAATACAATTTCAGAACACTGTTGAAGAAAAAGATTATAGACCTCAATAACTAGAAATACATTAATTGCTTGCGGGTATGCTAAGTCTATATAATAAAAATGACAGTGCTATCTCAATTGATTAATAAATGAAATTAACAAAGGATTATTTTTATTAAGTTAGAAAAAATAACAAAAATTCACTTGAAGGAACAAAAGATCAAGAATCTCAAGAGGAATAATGAAAACATATAGGAAGGAAAGTGTTTCAGTGGTAACAGATTTCAAACTACACTACAAAGAAGTATTCATCCAAATGATTTCATATTACTTGAAAAATGGAGAAAAAGATTAGAGAAATGATTTTGTGTTGTTTAAAATTTAGAGGAAGAACAGAAGCAAAAATTTTAGTAGCCTAATGCTCAGTAATCCCGAAAACTTCATTAGGGGTCTATTTGACAAAAATTGTTGGGAAAACTGTAAAGTAGTCTGGCAGAATTTAGGTTTAGACAACACTTCGCACCATATATGGAGATAAGTTTCAAATAGTTACTTAGATATAAAAGATGGCATCATTAGCAAATTACAGAAGCAAAGAACAAGTATTTATTAAAATATCTAAATGTATTAAAGGCCATTAAGAACCTGAGATTGACCCGAATAAGCAAAATTACAATATGGCTCACTTAATGTGAAAAATTCTCAAAAACCATAAGGAGATGAAAACTCATGCTACATAATTAAATATTTTAAAATATGGGAGCAGGAACAGTAGGAGTGTTTATATTTAATTTATATTTACATGTATAAATTTCCATAAAATGTAAATGCCAAGGAAAAAAGGAAAAACTTTTTTTGATTAGGAACTTCCTCTGTCTTCCCCCCTGAGAATTTACTTTATTTTCTAGAAACTGAAAAAAAATGAAAAGGTTTTGATTTTTAAAAAAAAAGATTAATAAAATGTTTGATGAGATGTTCATAAAGTGACCCGACTTCTCCCCTTCTCAAAGCTATGAAATAGGAGATCTTTACATTTAAAAAAATCTGTACTCTTTCATCGCTGCAATTCCTGAACATAAAGGGATTCATGCTGTTGCAGATCTCTTGGATCTAAGACTCAAAGGTAGACATGCAAGTGACGATAACAACAGTATCACCACCTTTGACAAAACAAGCTTCAAGCTTTGGGCCTGATGTTGGAAATAGAATTTAAAAGATTGCAGAAGATAACTTCTTTTGGTGTCTGTCTAGGAATGTAGGTGGGTTCACAGAAAATCCACCTGACTTGCAAGTGAATTGGATTTAAGTGAAGAAGGGCAAAGTTACCAGCCTAACTCTCTCTTCAGGAGTCATCTAGGTCGAGTGGCAAGATGTAGACCAGGATGACTGGGGATGACTCTGGATACAGTGGGAGACGTTGACCTTTTTAAGCTAAGATTTTTCTTAGGTTTCAGTTTGACTGAGGTAATGCTTATTCAATGATTAAGACTAGGTAAGAAAAGAAGCAAAGAATGGCCTCTTTTACCTAATTTTAAAAAAATTTAAAAACCCAACAACAACAGTTTGGGAGAGGAAGAAGCTCAGGGTTTCTGGCCAAAAAAGAAATAATTGCTATTTACACACACGCTGAGCCATCAGAGTTGGGACAAAGACCAGGTGAGGCTTGGGCTGGGACCTATTGTTGGCCAATCAATGAGAGTCAGAGAGATTTAGGTTTAAGGAATGGTCCTTGAAAAAAGAAATCTAACCTGAAAACTCCAAGATACTTTGTAATGTTTCAGCAATCAAAAACATATTCCTTTGGGCAGAGCACCCACCTGCAGATAAGGGTATGATTCCCTATGTTGACAGAGGGAGAGAAGGGAGGGAGAGGGAAAGAAGGAGGGAGGAGGGAGGGAGGGAGAAAGGAAGGAAGGGAGGGAGGAAGGAAGGAAGAGAGGAAGGAAGGAAGGAAGGAAGGAAGGAAGGAAGGAAGGGAGCTGCCCAACTGAACTGGCCAGTTGGGTCCCTAGTGGGGTAGCTACTACTACTCATGGATCATTGTTTGTCCTTCTTTCTTGAAGAGGACCACGACATCAAGGAAAGTGATGTCATAACCCCTAAGCCATAGCAAGGACTTTCTTCTATTCTGAACAGGAAAAGAGAGGAGCCTCATGAGATCATTTCCCAAATCTTTTTTGTTTAATGTAGACAAGCTGAGATTCCCATCTCTAAAGGCCAAAGTAGAATGGAGAACCAGCCAACTCTAGTACTGTCAAGGGAAAAAATTAGCAGCTAGGTGATATAGGGATTGAATGTTGGACATTAAGTTGGAAAGACTAGAGGCTGGAAAATTCAAGAATACCTTTGAGTGGCTAAGTCATTTTTGACTACTATAAATAGCCAAATTAACTACAAAGAACCTATGAAGATAGATGCTATCTGCATCTATAAAAAAGAATGAGGCAACTGACCTCTAAGGTTCTTTTACCTCCAAATTTCTTATTCTCAGGGCAAACCCACTTTTGGAAAAAGCAGTAATATAATAACACAATTTATGAATTATTTCTCTTTTCTAAGGAAGTCAGAATGATTTAATACATTTTCTTCCTTATTCTTTTCAACATCTGTTGGCAAGTCCTGAGAGGAGGCAGCATGACTTGCTCCAAGACAATCTTCTCTGATGTTATTCCCTCATTGTGAGGGCCATGGTTTTCCAAAGCAGGAGAAGCCAACCTGGACCTATTGATGGGGAATTTCCCAGGGTAAAATGATGCAAAGTGAGAAACATGGCTGCTTTGATTAAATCCATTTTTCCAGGAGTCAGAGTTAACTGTCTTTATTGGCACACAATTAAATAGTTCTGGAAAGGAACAATGTTTTAAAAACTATAAAGAGAATCCCCTGGAATTGGTGTTCTTACAGAGGCACCCCAGCATCAAAACTAATCGAGGGGGTTCTATTAAAGCAATCTGAAACTATAAAATGTTATATAAATACCATATAATATCCAATAGGAGGCGGGGGACCCTTGCTTTTTAAAGATCTCCAGATAGATATTGTTTATGCTGTAAAGCATAATAGCACTTCACTGAGTCACTATGGTCTAGCATGTAGACCTATATTTATTTAAAAAATCCAAACCAAACCACACCACACTAACCAAAACAGAAGTCAGAGGGCTAGTCAACATTCCATGGTTTCTATTGCTCTGGGACTGAGCTCTCCCTCTACCTTGTAGTAGATTAAAATCCTGTGACAGTGGGTTTTGAGAAACGTAGACCAGACCCATCACTAGGGCAGGGCCATCAGGGCTTTGCCTTGGATGCCATTTGGGGGTAGATATGCTTCCTTTCTGATGAAAGCATGCTTTCTTCTCAGAGAGTTCCAAGACAGCCATCTCCATGCTTAGTGGTCCTATGCCGGCCTGTAGCAAACAGCATAATCCTCCTCTATGACCTGGCCCTCAGCTCCTAATTCCAGGATCACACTATTTTGGCAACTTTTTCTTAGGATTCATCCTCATGTTTCTAGTCTCCACAGAAGGATGGGCTATACTTTCTGAGGGATTTTCTAGCCCACTTTCCTGATGCCACTGAAAACTTCAACTCCTATGTTGTGTGTATGTGTATGCGTGTCTCCAGATGAAAATTCCTAGTTATAGCCCTGGGCATGGTAGGAAGATACATGATTCTGGCCACAGAAAAATTATATTTCCCAATGGTTTACCAACACCATACACAGAGTACCATGAAGCAAGAGAAAATATTTAAAAGAACAAAAATACTACAGCTGGAAAGAATTGCAAAGGTGATCTAATCCAATCTTCCAAGAAAAGTAAAAAGATAGTGAGGCGCATTTAGCTGCCTTTGGGGAGGCTCTGTGTAAATAGGACTATATTTTCTGTGTAAGCAAGTTGATATCATCATGATCATCCTTGAACATTCTACATCCCATCCAAATGTAACAGTTGTCTCTGCCCACCTATTGAATCCAGAGGAAAATGGAGGTGGTAAGAGCAAGTGATAGGTCTTTTGTTAAATGTTTCTGAGTGAGTTGTAAAAATTCCAAGCTGTCTTTTCTGTTTCCAGCAATGTGGAATTGGGGCAATTCAACACTAAAGGAGGGAACTGACCAGTAAAAATATGAGTACTCCGCTGCTTCCTTCTTTAGCTGCTGTATTTGTTTATTTGGACTTGGAAGATTGAGGTTATCTATGATTCTCTGTTCCTCTGATTTTATAACTGACATTCTCCCATTGAAGTCTTTGGCTTTCCCCAAAGGACACACATAATTTAGAGATATTAGCACTTCGGCAAAAATTTTCCTCAAAAATAGAGATTTTCACTGTTTTTTAGGAGGAAGGGAGGCAAAATTAATTAGATAATTATTCTATCATACTCCTTCAAAATTTCTCTTGGCCAGGCATATCATTATCCTTTCATTAGGCAATGGGTCATTCTAGATAAGAGAGTTATCCAGATGCAGTTTTCTTCTCCCCGCAGAAGAGAGACCTGTCCCATCTTTTGTCTTTTGACTCTGGCCACTTCTGCTGCTCTCCTTCCACTTCCCTCTGCTATAGCTGTGTTGTTTCTAACTTCTAACACTCATTGACAACTTTTCTCTTTCTTCACACTTTTTATCTTTCAGAATAGAAAGGTCATGCAAGTACTTCCCGGATACTACAGAAAGGCTGACCTTAGATAAACCCTTCCGGAAACTCATAGCACTCCTTCCTTTTGCCAAGTAGACCACTAATCACAATATTACACATCACTCTTCTCAGATGTCTTCCTTGTTGCTGGGTTGTCACAGGCTGTTCCTTCACTGCAACAGACATCTTGCTGGGAATTTCAGTTTTGGGTTCAGAGTACTTCTGAATTCTTTGGAGTTTCAGAAAGCCGATCTGAGGTTTTATCATACTCTAGACATAGTTTCTAGTAACTACAGCAATAGTTGACATGAAAAATAAATGTAGGTTTTGGAAGAAATAAATTTTTTTCAAGAATATTTCCCTTCTAGGTTAGAATCAGTGGCACATTTTAGAAAACTGTGAAGATGAAATGCTGTGATGGACATTTGCGATATTGAGAGCTAGTGGAAGTGCGATTTTTGTGTACAAGGAGGTTGAAAAGTACTTAGTTATTTGAACATGACCGAAGCATCATATTACAAGAGAGACTCACAAAATCATATGGTGAACTTCCTGTCTCACAGAGGAGTTTCAGCATGATCAAAGATAGAGAAATAGCAATTTTTCTGGTTCATCAGACCGAAAAAACCCAAACCATACATCAAGTACTAGTAGGCAATGCGTTTGCACAGACATGCCATTTGGTGGTACAAATGATTACTTTTGTCATGCAATAAACAAGCTGTCACTCCATTAGGATATGACTGGAAAGTTAACTCAGGCTCACCAAAGCCGAGAAAATATTACAAGATATAATGTTACTTTGGCTAGCTTTCAATAGAAAATGATGGAAAATGTACCACATAAAACTTCAGTGGAACTTAATATACTACAGTTATTAGAAACTTTTTTAAAGAAAAATTTTTTTAAAGAAAGGGCTGAATTTTAAAAAATATATTGAAGATTTCATTAAATATCAATCAAGCAACATGCATTTATTAAGTGCCTACTATGTGCTTTGCACTGTACTAGATGTTGAGGATAGAAAGAAATAGATGAAATGGTACCTGTCCTCATGAAGCTTAGAGTTCATAATGGGAGACAATATGTGCATATCTAAGTGGCAGAAAGGAGATTTCAATGATATTCTAGAAGAGGTATGCGTCCTCAATAAAGGTTTATATTTTTTAAACAATCATTCTTCTTGCAGCTAGGTGGATAGAGGTCCAGGACTGGAGTCAGGAAGACTCATCTTCCTGAGTTCAAATCTGGCCTCAGACACTTACTAGCTATGTGGCCCAGGGCAGATCCCTTAACTTTTTTGCCTCAGTTTCCTCATCTGTTAAATGAGCTAGAGAAGGAAATGGTAAACCACTCAGTTATCTTTGCCAAGAAAGCCTCAAATGGAGTCAGAAAGAGTAGGACACAACTGAAAAATGACTGAACAATAAATCATCCTTCTTGGTAATATTGTCAACAGACATGAAGGGACAAGAAAGGAAGAAAAAAGGGCAGAGAGCAATTTTGTCTAGTACATTTCTACATGAAAAGCTTCATCCTGCTTAATAGTCTCAGCTTCCCTCAGTGGTAAGTGAATGAACACTCAAAGATTACAAATGACCAAGTAAAACTAATAAAGGACACCCTGGAGAAGGCACTTCTATGCAGGGGGCAAGATGATGATATTATACTAGTCCTTTTGTTAAACATTAATCCCTGTGCATTTACATCTATTTGATTTTTTTTTGGTAAATAATATTTTATTTTTCCAATTATAGGTAGAGTTTTCAATATTCACTTTTTCTAAGATTTTGAGTTTCAAATTTTTCTCCCTCCCTTTCCTCCTACACAAGATAGCAAGCAGCCTAATACAGATTACACATGTGCAATAGTTTATATATATTTGTATGAAACATGTTCTGCTAAAGATATTAAATGGAGAACTCATGTCCTATAGCTATAAAATGAACTAGATTAGCTGTTCTCAAGAGGGTGTGTGTGTGTGTGTGTGTGTGCGCGCGCGCGTGTGTGTGTCTGTGTGTGCGTGTCTGTGTCTGTGTGTGCATGTCTGTGTGCATGTCTGTGTGCATGTGTGTGCATGAGTGTATGTGTGTGTCTGTGTGTGTTTGCGTGTGTGTCTGTGTGTGCGTCTCTGTGTGTGTCTGTGTGTGTGTTTGTGTGTGTCTGTGTGTGTGTGTGTCTGTGTCTGTGTGTGTGCGTGTCTGTGTGTATGTGTCTGTGTGTGTCTTTCAGGGGGTTGGGAAGGTCAAAGTTGTTTTCAAAATAGTACTAAGATATAATTTACCTATTAAAACACTACTTCCTTTTCTAACTACATATCCGTGGGAGGCCAGTTCTTTATGTACTTCAACCAAAATTCTATGGTGAAACAGATCGAATACAGAAAGCAGATGTGAGAATCCAGAATCTTCAATTAAGTCAGACATTAAAGAAATTTGCAAAAATACATACAACAGTGCCACCCTTCTCACTAAATGTCTTGTTTTGGGAAATATTTTTCTTGTAAGAAATATTATTTATTAAAACATGTAATGAGTTTATGATTATTTTAATGAGTTAATAAATATATAAATTTTAAATGATGAGTTTTCATTTCTAAGGTAGCTAGGTGACTCACTGGAGGGAGTGCTGGGCCCGAAAGTCAAGAAGATGATTCAAATCCAGTCTCTGATCCTGGGCAAATAACTTAACCTCTGTCTGCTTCAGTTTCCTGAACCTTAAAATGTAGATAATGGTAACAGCTCCCTCCCAGGGTTGTTCTGAGATCAAATGAGAGAATAATTGTAAAGTGCTCAGTGTAGGGCTCGGCATATAGTAAATGCTATATAAATGTTAGCTATTATCTTTATTAATCATATTGCTATTAAGTATCAACAGATGTAACCCACATTAACAAATCTCTTTGGGGGACTGAAAAACTCTTAAGCACATAAAAAAGTTTCTGAGAACAAAAACTTTGAGAACTATTGGACTATGTGATTTTTAAAGATCTGAATTCTAAATCCTACAAATGTAGGATTGCACTGATGTATTTTGGGAAATTCTCTATGACTACTACTAAGTCATAGATGGGTTGAATTTGTTGTTGATGAAAGGAGTTGTCTCATACTGATGAAATCACACATGTATGATTTGTATATTTGGATCCAGTCTGCAGTCAGATGGCATAGGATTGAGCTGGAAAGGATCTAAGACGAGGTTAAGTGATTTGCCCAAGGTCATATATCAGTAATGAGCTTAATTAATTGACTTACTGATGGACAAACCCTTTGGCTTTGGAGCCAAATGTTCTTTCCCCGGAACCATAAGCTTTCTTTGTCATTCTGGATTCTTGATTCCATTGGAATTGAATAAAATGGAAGCCTAAACCAATGTCATAATCTTCCCACCCTGCTTCAGTTCTCCACCAAGGAATTGGCTTTATCTCATTTCCTTTTTAATCTTATATAACAATCATATTGCTTTTCATAAGGTAAAAGGATAAGGACTGGACATATGATTTCATTGGCACAGGGAACTTCCTGATGAAGGAACTCTACCAATTCAAGTTGGCACCTTCTGCAACTATAGAGTCTTGGAGAGAGGTCTAAAGTACCAAGAGGTTAAGTGATTTTCATACAGGTCACCTAGCTAGTATATGTCAGAGGAAAGACGTGGATTTCTTTTTACATAGTTATAAAAAAGAAACCTTAAAAATAACCATGACAAATGTTAGTTCCTCTTTCACTATGTATCACTCATTTAGTCCAATTCCTCCATTTTACAGATGAAGAAATTGAGGTTAAGTTACTTTTCAGATTTCTTCTATCTTATTATTTCTACTTGTTTCATGGAGGTCATATGTAGGCTCACCAAGAGATCATTAGTTAAACTCAAAATTGGCATGGATGACTTGGTTTTATGATTTCAGAAGAATACAAATATCTTCCATAGAAAGAGTTCTTTGTTTTTAATTTTCCAAGTTCTTTCTCATACATTGGACCTTTTTGTCTTCACAATATTTTTTTGTGAGAAAAATCAGCAAATGAAGCTGAAGCTCTTTGCCTGGCCCCACCCAGTTGGACCATACCAAGTACAAATACTAGGACATAATAAAAAAAAAATTCTCCTTATAATTGCAAAAAAAAAAAAAAAGCCAGCCTGAAATACTTCAAGATATGTTTAACTTAAGTCTTCAAAAATCTTATTAACCAGGATAAAAGTTTGTGTTTGGACTTTTCAAACCAAACCCAAACAATCACCATGTGACATTTAGTTTAAATTAATGGTTTCTTATTGCAAAGGAAGGGGATGATGGTAAATATTAGCATCCAGAAGCATTAGCAGAGCATAGCAAGTATGTATATGTGTGTATGTGCTTATATGTATAAGTATGTACACCAGATTTTCAAGTTGTTTCCAAGTGTTTAGTAGTTCACCAACTGCTCTATTCAGCTAAGTTCTTTCCAGGTCCTGAGCCCATAAGTCTATGGCACTTTGCATGAATGATGCAAATTCACCAAAGGGCAATGGGAAGACTCCTGGAAAAAAAATGGCAGAACTAGACTCTGGTCTCAGCTCTGCCACCGACATGCCACGTGACCTTATGCCAGTTGCTGAATTTCACTGGGTCTCAGTTTATCATCTATAAAATGGGAATAGTAATACCCACATTCTCAACTTAACAAGATTGTAATGATAAGTTAATGGATATGAAGTGCTTAGAAAAAATTCATGCTATGGAAAACAATATTGAACATCAATACAATTGCTAAAATTTGGCAATGCTTGGAAAGATTAAAAAGTATTGAATACATAAAAAGTATTATTATTAGGACAAAAAAAAGATATTTCAATTACAAATTGTTGCTATACCCTTAGGTTCTTACCCTTTTTGTTGTCAGATACCCCTTTGGCAGTCTGGCAAAGGCTATGGATCCCTTCTCAGAATAATGTTTTTAAATACATAAAACAGAATTATAAAAGGAAACCTCATTACATAGGATTACCACTGGAAAATATTGAAATGAAGTTATTAGATATTCTATTTTCTCTTCTTCTAATCTAGGCAATTAATAATTTTGCAAATATTCTTCCATTTCACTTAAATTGTTAAATTTATTGGCATATGATTGGACAAAACAATTCCTTATTGTTGCTTTAATGTCATCTTTATTAGTGTTCTATTCATCATCTGCATCCAGAAGAAGAACTGATAAATAGAAGTATGTAAAAAATAATTTTACATATATGTGTATATATCTATCTATATAACTATCCCTATTTGTGCTTAATGGTAGCCATCTCTAGAGTTTGGGGGGAGGGAAAAGAAAGAAAAAAATACATGATAATTTTGTTATATATTTAAAAGGAATAGCAAGTTATATGTAATAGATTTGCAGTTTTATATGGAACCATATTTTTAATTATGCTATGTTACAGATATGCTTGTTTTATTCCATAAATTAAAAAAAGAAATGAAATTACTAAAATATTTTTTTAAATCCAAGTTTACTCACCTGCCAAAATATAGTGATTCATTTTGACTTGTTAGTTTAAAAAACAAAATGAAACATTGTTTTTACAATTTACAAAACAGATTGTCATAGCTCATTATTTAACTATATAACTAAAGCACAAAGGATACTGTTTCCTTAAAAAAAGAAATGAACAACCCATACTTATTCTACCATTCCGGCCAAAGTTGTCTACCTCCAAAGTCAAAGAGAATCTTTTTGAGTTATTTCCTTCTTAACAATGATGGAGCTCAGTGGGATGAGGTGAGACCGTCACAACATTCCTAGAGCAATGAGGCTTAGGTACAAACAGTGTTCACTTCTGCTGGGATCAGAGATAACTGACTAACATCTAACAGCTGCAAAACATCTGATCCACTCCAGGATCTTGAGCAACTACAGAATTAGAATGGGAGACATCCTAAGATAGGCTGGAATATTCCCAGAATGAGGTATTGTCTTATAACATTTTTTAGTTATTTCAGCTATGTCCAACTCTTCATGCCCCAATTTTGTTCTTGTTTTTGCACAAAGATACTGGAGTGGTTTTCCATTTCCTTCTCCAGCTCATTTTACAGATGGGGAACTGAAGCAACCAAGGTTAAGTGACTTGTCCAGGGGAACCCGGGTATTAATTCATATCAACTAACATGGAAAGTCTGATGCTTCTAACCTGTGTGACCTTTGAGGAGGTTAGCCTAAAAGACGTCTGACATCTCTGCCACCTCTGAATCCAGGATCCTATGATACGATAATTTCCAATTATATTGTGAGCTCATTAAGAGTAGAGATCAAGTCTTATTTCTCTTTGCATATTTCTTGGTGGCTAGTCCAGTGCCTTGAGTATTTGAGGCAGTCAAATATTTCTCGATTAAAAATATTTCCTTTGAAAGAGAGGATCTTAATCATTTTTTGAGAGAATCTAGTGAAGTCAATGAGTCCCTTCTCAGAACAATGTTTTCTAATGCATGAAATGAAATATATAGGACAACAAATGAAACCAGTTATCTTGAACTACAGTTTTCAAATTATTAAAGAAAGTTCATGGACCCTAGGTCAAGAACCCTGGTCTTAAAAGACTTCTCAAAATCTTTGCATGAAACATGAGAAACAACAAGGAGTCCTAGTCAACCCTAAAATTAGGAAAATCTAGATTTAAATCTTGCTTCTGACACATACTGTGTGGCCATAGATGGGCAAGTTATTTAACCTCTTAATGTCCCTGGCATCTCCCTAAAACTATAAGATATAGTCCAAGTGGTGCTCACTGGTATTCCTCAGTGTAGGGTGGTGATGGGAGGGAGTCAGTACCAGTAATTCTCTACACTCATGAAAACACAGACATATGAGTATGTATAAATGGATATAATTAGCAGGCTGCTAGGATAGAGCACTGGACCTGGAATTAGGAAGACCTGAGTTCAAATTTAGTTTCAGACCCTGAAACTAGACAAGTCACTTAAACCTGTCTGGCCCAATTTCCTCATCTGTAAAATGAACTGGAAAAGGAAACAGTAAACCACTCCAGTATCTTTGCCAAGAAAATCTCAAATGGAGTCATGAAGAGTCAGACAAGAGGGAAAAGACTAAACAACAACTTACTTATATACACATGTGTATATACACATAAGTATGTATATATGTATGTGTACTTTATACACGTATATGTATCATTTTTTGATAAAAAGAGATATATGCATATATACACAATATACCCATAAATATATTGATATATACGTTTACATGTAGGTTTATATATACATACATACATATGCACTTGCAAGTATAGGAAAGTATGTATATCTATTTCCTTTTGTTATCTCAAAGAATGCTGATGGGTAGATATATATGTATGTTAAATGTAAATACAGATCCACAAAAATAGATGTACTCTCTAATTTTTCTTGCCCTTAAACAAGAGTTAGCTCCTTATTGGGGTTGGGGGAGGGGAAGTGCAAGGGGAAATTATATAGTTGGTTTTTAACTAAGATGAGAGTGTCTCTTTTCATCCTCTGTTTGTGTGGGCACTGCTATATCCTATGCCATCTCAGATACCCCAAGGGATGATATCTCTAAAATGGAATAAGGGTTGTTAAATATTTCCAAATTACATTTTAATGTTGTGGTTCTGGACGAACTTGGGAATGATGTAGGTTGTATGAGGCCTGTGAGCCACATGTCTGACATCTCTGGTCTACTGAATTCTATCAAGAGGTAAAGATTTTTAATATGGTCCAGACAAGAAACTTATGTGTTGCCTCTGGTATCTACCCCTTGAACCAAAAACAATCAGTTAAAGATAATGGATAAACTGCTATATTGTGATCTGACCCTGCTCCTTGAAAGAAGCTCTCTCTCTCTCTCCATTGTGAAACGAATACAGCTTCTGAGGGTTTTGACAGAAATCGGGTTGACAGGCAAGCAAAGATTTTAATAAAAATGGCAAACACAAACCACTAGACGGTTACCAGGCTTTTTAGTCTGGAGACATTGACTGCTATGAGATACACCACTGCAAAAGCCTTGGAAAATGTGGGAAAGGTCAGTGACAATTTTGCAAGCTGGTAAAGTTGCTTGCAAGTTGAGCAGGATTTCCGAAAAAAAAAAAAACCAAACCAACCCAAACCTGTCTTTGTGAAATACTGCAATGTCCTTACATTTTCAGGTTTTATTTATAGTAAGAATGTCAATGTCGATATGGTTCAGTTCCTTTAGTAGTATGTCAACTTGTCGGTGATCAGATGAGGAACACCAATTTAGAGCATGATCATTTTTTCTGCCCTAGACCCCTTTGTCTGTCTGGTGAAGCCTTGGACCCCTTTCTCAGAATAATATTTTCAAAATATGTAACATAAAATACATAGGGATTACAAAGGAAATCAATTATACTGAAATACAGTGATTAATAGGGACAGGTAAGTGGTACAATGGATAGAGTCCTGGGCTTGGAGTTAGGAAGATTCATCCTTCTGAGTTCAAATCTGACCTCAGACACTTACTAGCTTTGTGACCTAACCCTGTTTGCCTCAGTTTCCTCATCTATAAAATAAATTGGAGAAGGAACTGGTATGCCACTCCAGTATCTCTGCCAAGAAAACCCTAATCAGAGTCACAAAGAGTCAAACACGACTGAAATGAACAATAACACAGTGATTAATATATATATTAAATAAATATAAAAATTAACTATATAGTATACATTATAGATAGTATATGTGTTTACTTACACACACACACACACACACACACACACACACACACACGATCACAGAACTCTGTGATTCTTAACATCCCCTGTTCTCTTTTCTGCTCTCTACCACCATTACCACAAAAACATACAGAGGTTGCACAGGATTAAGAGCCATTTTGAATTTTGTTTGTGTTTCATGGATTCCTATGCTCAAAGAATTCATCACTCATTGATCAACCTACTGATGATGAGCCTGCTTCTCCATTAACCCAGTTTGTTGCCTGGACCATACTAAAAATCTTTACCTCTTGATGGAATTCAGTAGACCAGAGATGTCAAACATGTGGCTCACAGGCCTCATACAGCCTACATCCTTCCCAAGTTTGGCAGAACCACAACATTAAAATGTAATTTGGAAATATTTAACAAAATTAATTAATAAAAAATATAAACACATGGGTTTCTAAGTCAATATGTGGTCAATGACCCTTTATGTATATTTCAATCCCTGTTTCTATTTGAGTTTGACATCACTATAAGCCTTTGAAAGTTCAGGGTCAACATAGCACCATGAAAAGGCAATGGCATAAGACTTTTATGAAGTCTACATGTCTGTATATATTTAGGAGAATAACATAATCATTAGCTTAAGAGATGAACGCTCATGAAAGATGAGAAAACTTACTAGATTTTACTTTCATTTTGTTAGCTGCCTTGAGCTAACCAATGTCTGTTGTTTAGAGGTATTAATATTGTAGTATAATAAATATTAAATATTAGTGAGGTACAAGGCTTTTAAAAAAGATTTGCTAGAAGAGGCAACGGCTAGTCAAATTAGTAAAGAAAAATGGTTCTGTTAGAAGACAAAAAATATATGGAAGAAACAGTGGGAGGGAATAGAGGGAATCATGGAATGACAAATAAGGATCCCCAAGAAGGGAACATGTGACAGAATAAAAAGCATGGGAAATGAGGATAGATGGAGGGAGCCAAAATCTTTTCTAGCAACTGTAAATAGTTTCAACTCGATATAAGTTCAGAGTTCATGTAAATAGTTGGGTTAAAAATTATATTTTTTATGTAAAGGTTAAATGTGCAAGAAAAGTGCCCCAGGCTTCTCTAGGACATTTTTCTACCTTTCTCCTACTTCCCACAACGTCACCCTCCACCATGATGAAGGGCTTCCATCTAGATGACACCAAGAGCTGGAGGGGCAGCTAGGTGGTGCAGGGATAGAGCTCCAGTGTGGGAATCAGGAGGATCTGAGTTTAAATCTCACCTCAGACACTTGACACTCACTAGCTGTGTGACCTTGGGCAAGTCACTTAACCTCATCCTGGGTCATCTCCAGTCATCCTGATGAATATCTGGTCACTGGATTCAGATGGTTCTGGAGGAGAAGTGAGGCTGATGACCTGCACAGCCCTTCCTCACTCAAAACAAAGTCAAGTGGAAGTCATATCATTATTTCTCTAATGGCATGGTCCTCTTCAGCAGCGATGGATGAACATACTAACAGCTGGGCCACCTTCATGCTAATTATGTCCTTATGACTAAATTATTTTCAATCTTTTCTGTCTTGGAAGTGTGGCCTCGAGGTCACAGTTTCCCCTGTACTAGACTAAGGAACTGGATTGAATTTCTCATTCTTAACAGTAGCCTGAGCAATACCCACAGATAATACAGATATAATCCTTCCAGAATTGATTAACTAAATGCCTGAGTCTTCTGTTTGACCAAGCACTGAGAAAGAGAATATGAAACCTTATTTACATTATGCATTACAACTCCAGGAACCTTCTTCTGGATTGACAACTGGCTTGTGTTCTGAAGCTTTCTCTCCACAATTCTGGCATCCTATGGTTGCAAAAGCTTGTTGGAATGTGCCACTTTACAGGTAATTTAGTCCTTTGTGTTCAACCATAAACTAGATAGAACAGTTTTTCTGCAGGCTTGTTTCCATTTGGGTTATATTGAATAAGATGAAGGGGACAATTAGTGGAAAGGAGGTGGAGGAGGCCTGTAGGGTTGGAAATGCATGTTAAGTGGGGCAAAGGGCTTTGGTAAGATACCATGACATGCTTTAAGCCACAGCAACTTGTGTCCACGAGGAAAAGAAGTCTTAAACTTCAAGGTCC
>CM053770.1:438377580-438409343 GCA_028658325.1 Potorous gilbertii
CCAATTGTTTCTTTTAAAAATTACAGCTTCAAATATTAGCTAACTGAAAAAAAATCCAAAATATTCTATACTAAATGTGTCAAATCTTTTGATATAAAAAAAAATACTGTCGCTCAATTCAATTTAATGTTACTAGTTCTGCTTACTATCAATTGTGATTTAAATCCCACCACAATCCAGGTAAAGCAGTGTCATGTCTCCAGCTTATTTAAAAGTCATCTGACATAGAGGAGGTCTCACATTATTTCCTGTTGCTGATGGGTAAAAGATTGATTTATTCTTTAAAAAGGCTTTGAATACCTAAAAGCCTCCAATTAAACAGGCTAAGCCAATATTATTTTATATTGGATTCAATTCTCTTTAATGAATAAAAATGTATTCCTCATTGCCTGGTAATGCTGTTTTTTTTTCTTCCTCATGATGCAAAAGTAACATCTACATATTGTACCAAGGCACCATCCACCAATTCATTATAAGAAGAAAAGATGCTGCAGTTTCCATTCTTGGCTTCCAGTGTTCTGCTCAGATTTTATCTTGCAAGAAAAGTAGAATTCTTTCAATAAATGCTTTCTCTCTAAAAATATAACTATAGCAAACCCTGCAATTACACTTCGTGGTTGGCGACATCTGCTTTTTATGTTGTTCTGTTGAATGCAAAAGGTCCAGATCACTAGTGTGCTAATCAGTCATGCTAATCCTCAAATTTAGTCTAATTAGTTGGAAAACCAAAATGAAACAGGTTTGCATATCTGTGTTATTTTTTGAGAAGGAAGTAGGGGTCAGTTTTGTGTGTGTCCTATTTTAAAGTCAACCTCATATCTTCTCCATGGAGCATAATCCATAGTTCAAGGGTTAGGCAGCCTGTAGCTCTCAGTGGTACCTGATATAGCTGCTGATATTGTTCTACTGTTATTAACCACATATACTCATTTATTTTGTCCCTTTTCCTCCTTCTCTCTTTCTCTTCTTCCTCTTACTTTCTTTCATCCTTTGTGCACATTACCTTAAACACTATAATTCTCTTTTGTATATATGTCATCTTTACGGGTTAAATACCAATTTAATATTGGTAGAAGTCAAAATATATCTTTCTAGAAGTCTGGAAGTCAAAACTCTTTCTGTGTATTATCTTACCCACCATCCTGAAGGACTAGATTGCCAATGTGGTTCTCATTTTTAAAAAGAGGTTCAGAGGATATATTTAAAACTAGATATTGGTGAATATTACTACTAGCAAAATATTACTACTAGCAGGTTATAAGAAACAGAAAAGAAAAAATAGCATCAATGAAATTTTAGCAAAATAAAAATAATGGGAAAGAGGAAATGATATTTTGATGAGAACCTAGGAGAGTAAACATAGGAAAATATGGACAAGAGGGAACAGATACAAATAACTTACACATTGAGGGGAAAGCCCTTGCTGATATTCTACTCCAAAAATTATTTTAAAAACTGAACCACTGTGAGATGGCAGAAAATATTTTATCATGGAAAGGAAAGCTCAGAAACAAAAAATAAGTGATAGGGTAAAACAGGCAATTTTCTGTATGGGAAAGGGTAAATGTTGGGATCTCAGAGATAAGAATAAAGATGAGTCATAGGCAAAGTTTTCATAAATGGTATATAAGAGGAAGACCCAATGACTGCTTCAGGTTTGCAAATGACATCACAATCTTATAGCTTCCAAAATGCTAAGCCAACTACGATAAATCTCAGGGATCTCTACAGAAGCAGTATTATCTATAAACACAAAGTTAATCTATAAATATGGCAGTTGAGCTTCAAAGTGGACAGTTTGTTTAGGGATTGCCTTCATTTTGGTAGGAAATAATCCAAAATTAAACCCATAGGACAGAGGTGGGGAACCTACTGCCTCCAGGCCATATATGGCCCTCTAGGTCCTCAATGGGGCTCTTTGACTGAATCCAAACTTCACAGAATAAATTCCCTTAATAAAAGCATTTGTTCTGTAAAAGATGGACTCAGTCAAAAGGCTGTACCCGAGGACCTGGAAGGCCAAATGTGTCCTCAAGGCTGCAGGTTCCTCACCCCTGCCTTAGGAAGAAGGTTAATGAGCATTCAGCAAAGGGCCTTGGGAGTCATTATGGAATGTTCCCTGTTGACATTTCCCCAGCAGGTTCTTTCAGTCAAAGGGGGCTAGTAGAATGGTGGGAATTATCAGGAAGGATTTTAGAAACCCAAAAGGCAACATAATTCACTTTTCTATAAAATTGCCACTGTGATGCTGTCTTTGTGGGTTAAATACCAATTAAATATTTTCATAATTCAATTTTAAAAATGTCTTCTAAGAGGTCTGGAGAACCAGAACTCTATAGAATCCTTGTTGCCAGACCTCTAGAAGGACCTAACCGATCTGGAAAGTTTCATAGCAGGGTAAAATGATCAAGGGAACACAGAGGGGTGCCCAATGAGAATAGACAAAAAGATTAGGAACCTTCCGTCTGGAGAGATGAAAGCTAAGATCTGTTAGGATGAGAGTCTATAAAACTGTGAAGGGCACAGAAAGGACAAACTTGCACTTCATGACAAATCACAGTATACTAGAAATAGGATGAAGTAAATGAGGACAAAGCAAAAAAAAAAAAGAACTACTTTGAACGGCAAGCACTAAAATTATGGAACTTGTTATTAAACTGAGTGTCAATAGAAATAGGGCTTTAAAAAATTAACCAATGACAGATTCATAATTTTCTTATTAAGGGATGAATTATTAGTGATGCTTTGGGGTAAGTTCATGACCTTGAGGTTCATTTCATGGAACACAATCACATCTCCAAAAAAATTTCCTGGTTGTCTCCATCAGAGACAGAATATAGAGATGGATGGAGCGACTATGGATTTGATCCAGTATAAAAATTCTTATGTTATGTTCTTACGTTCCCTCCTCCTCGCTTTTTCTTCTGTCTATGTTTCATGAATGCTGATGCCCAACTTAATTTCTGATGCTGCCTGATGTTAATGACTTCTGTGAGTTAATGAGTTAATGAGTTCTAACTGGCCCAGTAAAAGGAAATTGTAGATTTAGGGAACAAACGGTGGGCAGTCTATGAATGAACACAATCACAACTCTCCAAGGATGCAGGGGACTTTAGGGGTCATCAGCTTGTAATCTTCAACTCACTTTTATAGAAGGACTTCAAAAGGACTACAATACACACTTTGGAGGAATTTTGGGCTATATAAATATCAGAAGTCAGAAAGATACAATGAAAGATGTACATGTATAACCTATATCAGATTGCTTACTGTTTCAGAGAGAGGGGAGAGAATGCAAGGAGGGAAAGAATTTTGAACTCAAAACTTAAAAAAACAAATGTTAAAAATTATTTTTACCTGTAATTTGAGAAAGTAAAATACTATTTTTTAAAAAGACATGTCATATTGGAAAAAAAACAAAATAAAGCATGGGGCACATTGTTTAACTCCATGAGATACAGAATATGCTAAAAAAAAAAAAAAAAGATAATGAAAGAGAACAGCGCCTAGAGTCAGAGAGCCCTATGTGACATGGCACAAATCAGTCTCCCACAGCTTCAGTTTCCTTATCTTTAAAATGAATGGTTGGATTAGATGGCTGCTTGGGTCCTTTCTAGCTCTAGAGTTATCATCCTATCATTTTATCTACATTTTAATAGGACTAAGAAGTCTCCAAACTAAGATTGTGGATCTTTCTGTACTTTCCATACTTGGCTCCCGATGCTGGGGTGGGGATGTGTAAGGGAGCTCTACCCTTTGTCAATATTTCTTTCTCTGGACAAACTTTCCAGTCAGCATCAAAACTGGGGCTTCTAAATCTAAAGACCTATATGTAATGTTACATGGCCCACAATCCATTCCATAACTCTCTGTCCCTGCCTCAGCTGTTCCTGAGGATTTAAAGGTGGAAAGGACTGTGGCATAATGAAGACCTGAGGTGATCTTAACTCAGACAGCCGCAAGATGTGCAGCCCCTTAGGCAAGTCTCTTAATCTCTTAGAGACTATTTCCACCACTTATCAAATGAGGGAGTTAGAACAGATAGCCTCTGAAGTCCCTTCTAGTTCTAAATTTGTGACTGTACAATCCTATGACTGAGTCACCTACTGGTAGTATCAGATCTCCAGACTTAGTGGTTCACAGAATCTTAAGGCAACAAAAAAACAACTCTGCCTCTTGCTTCTCCTATGGCTGCTGTCAGCTTCCCTGTCCTCTATAGGCCCTTTGCAGGTCTCTTTGGAGAGATGAATCTAAGGATTCATGAATCTCACAGGATATATCTGGACATCAACCATACTGCAAGGGAGAAGGAGAGTGAGGGAGGGAGGGAGAGAAGGAAGAAGAAGAAGAAGAGGAAAGGAGAGGAGAGAGAGAAGAATGGAAAAAGAGGAGAAGGAAGGAAGGGGATAGAGGAGAGGGAGAGAGGCAGAAGGGGGAAGGAGGGTGGGAGAGAAGGAGAAAGAGAGAAAGGCAAGAAAAGAGAGAGACTTATGACTAAGGAAACAGTCTAAGAACCTCAGGCCTAGAGAATTGGGATCAAGACAAGAGGCTACCTTTGTTCAAAGCATAAATTCCTTTTGGTTTTTTCACTCTAGAAGGACCTAAGAGAAGTGTCTATAGCTAGCTCCCTTTAACACAGTGTCTGTTCATGGGAAAGTGGCTCTCCTTTTGACAGCTACCTGAACATAAACATTCTACAGACTGAAAACACACACACACACACACACAATTTCTCTTCCTACTCACCTACGCAGTTATCACAAAGGCTGCAATGAGAGGCACGAGGAGGACGAAAAATCTTGCAGGTGAAACAGTATTTGAGTTTCACCGTCTGGCCGTTGATGATGACTTCTCTTGTTCGAGGAGGTGGGCGGTACCCCCCTGAACTGGTACCATTGGCTATATCTAGTGGAAGAAAGGAAAAAGGAAATCCTCAAAAATAATAACTTTACAAATTTTTCTCATAGGCATTTTGTTGCACTGTCCACAATCTTTTAATAAACTGGCCACAAGAAGCTTATGGTATCTGACACCATTTTTTCCCCTAACAGAGGAAGCAGTCAAACATGGATGACATTTGCATCTACCTTGCCTTAGCATTGCTTATAGAAAGTACCAAAAAACAGATTGTAGAGAATGACATAAATCATCCAACAGCAGCCTAAAACCCCATGGCACAGTTGCTCTCTTTAGGAGGAATGACCACTTATTTTGAATCCTACAAAGTTTGGACTACCACCTGTGCCTCTTTTGAAAAAGAGTTCCACAGAGGTAAAATAAAGCATAGCTATTCATTTCCAGTAACACGGACTTACAATAACCACACACTTCCTTTTTTTATTTAATTAATTTATTTGCTTTCAGTTTTCAACAATCACTTCCATAAGTTTTACATTTTCTCTCCCTCCCTCCCCAAGATGGTATGCAATCTTATATGTGTTCTACACATACATTCTTATTAAATACATTTTCATATTAGTCATGTTGCATAGAAGAATTAAAATAAATGAGAGAAACCATGAGAAAAACTAAATCAAAACATAACAAAAGAGAAAGTGATCTGCTTCATTCTGCGTTCCGACTCTATAGTTCTTTCTCCAGATATGGATGATGTTTTGTATCAACAGTCCTTTGGAAATATTTGAGATTCTTGCATTGCTGTGAAGGACTAATTCTTTCAGAAACAGTACTTGCACACTGTGGCTCTTACTGCGTATAATGTTCTCCTGGTTCTGCTCATTTCACTCAGTGTAAGTTTATATAAGTCTTAACCCTAACACCATCCCTAAACAGACACTTCCTGAGAGGAACAGTGGATAATGCTTTTGGTACAATGATGCTAAGGAAGGAAGTGAGGACACTGCGTTTAGAGAATAAGAATTTTGGGGGTGAGGTTGATGATCAGTGTCTCCAAAAGGTTATTGTGTGCAAGATAGATTAGACTTCTGTGTTGTTCTAGAGTGCAGAAATAGAACAAATGTATAGAAGTAATAAAGAGTAAGTTAGACTTCAACACAAGGAAGAACTTCCTAATCATTAGAGCTGTTCAAAAATGGAATTGGCTGCTTCATGAAATAGTGAGTTCCCTCATTATCACTGGGGAGTGGGTTGAACCAAAGACAGGTCTAATGCAAAGGATCTATGATTTTATCAGCATGGGAGAACTCCCAGTGTGCAAACCCTCATTCCATTAAAGCAAACTTATGGGTGCTTTATATGACTTAGGAGAGAAGTACCAGAAAGTTAGCTGAGTAACACAAACTTGGTCAGGGTCATATAGCTAGTTAGTATCAGGATTTGAATCCATGTGGTCTATCCTGACACTATATCTAGGTTTCTAGCTACTACGTCAGACTCTCTGTCCTGCATATATAGTAGTTAGTAAATGTCTTAATTTGATTTATATAAACCCAAGGCATAAAGGTGAATACATTCTTTGGCTTATAGACATATTGTCCTCTTGTACATGTACTTCCATATTTTTCTCCTTAAAGTGTATATCTCTAACACTCATAGTCCTTCACGGCATCTGTTTACACATACAGAAATATATGTGTCATCCTTAGACCCCCCAGCATCACATCAATGCTCAACTCTAGGTCTATACAACATACACCCAGAATTTTCATGCAGGCTACTTCATGATTCAGAAAAGTTGGATACTTTCAAAGGAGTATTTCTTCATTCCTTATCAGAATGGTTTTACACTGAGTAAATAATCTTCAATGTGGTACAATTTAAAGGGTGCCACACAAGTCCCGGTTAAACTCTCTCTCCCCTCAATCTCACATTCTTTGATTGGTACCTGAAATGCCACAATCAAGATTTAAATCCCTTTCACCCTTGACTTTGATAACTGTCAAAAGACCTATTGGAGGGGGTGACATTTTAAGGTGATATGTACTCATCATCTTAGAGAGAAGGAAGGAAACAAGATCAAGATCTGATGGGAATTTTGCAGAGGAGATGACTGAGCATTGGGTACCTGAGATAGGAGGAAGGAAGAACATTAAGGAAGGGGAAAGGTTGTGAATGAGGAATTGAGAGGCGCCAAAGACAAACTCCTCCTAATTAGAATCTTTGTCGAGGGATGGTCCTGTTCCATGGAATTATTAAACAAATATCTGGCAGTCCCATATAACTGAGAAACCAAGACTCTAGTGGATCAACTCATGTGCCCTGACAATAGAAACATCTCAGAATTTGATACAGTGGATGGCTGCCCTATGTGGTGCCTTTAAGATAGTATCGAGTTATGCTAAAATAAAGAGTAGCCACCAATCTCCAATAATTTCTATTTTGGGACATAAAGTGGTATCCCCTCCAATTAACATATGGGAAGTTCTTTATAAACCTTAAAGTCTTATATAAACGCTTGGAAGCTACCTCCCAGTGTTGTTATGAAGATCAATCTGATAAGAATTGAAAGTACATAATACTTGGTACTATGTGCCTGCACATAGTAGGCACTATTAAAATGTCAGTTTATTACTATTATAGCTAACATGGCAAGTCTCTCCAGTTCCAACTCCTCTGTCATTTGTAGTCTTAGGGAGCTAAGTGTGTTAATGAGATATTAAGTGACTTCCCCACATTCACACAGCCAATATGAGTCAGAGCTAGTATAGACTTGAATTAGGGTCATTCTAACACCAAAGACAGTGTTCTTATCTATTACTTTAGTTAGTTCAACTTTGCACATAGTAGGTACTAAATAAATATTTGTTGAGAAATGAACAGAGTCAACTTTTAAAGGATATGTAAATGAGTTATTACTTTCATGAACCATAATAATTTGAAAAGTGAGCAAAAATAAATTACTTTAAATGATACATGGATCAGGGCAAACCATGTGTGTGCCCAAGCCAAGTATATGCCAAATGAGCCTAAATTAAAAGTTATTTGGTCTTTCATGTGCCCTATATAATCTTTGTTTCGATTGTTCCTCCAGTTTTCCCAAAAGATATGGTTAGAAAACAGTGGGGCTGCAGATAGATTTTTTTTTAAAGTCAGCATACTGATATGTACTTAATTAGAAATTCCTTGAATTTTTCATGAAATATTCAGGACAGATATGAAGACCAAGGAAGATTTATTTACTAAATTTCTGATTGGTCATTGACAAATCTGTTTGTGAGCAGGCTTATATCAGGTTCTGTTGATCTTGCAGTTCAAAGCCTCATCATTACATACTTATAACTTTGTTGTAAAGTTGAACTGGAGGGCAAACTTAAACAGACATGTTCTATTAGGACTTGGGAGAGCAAAGCAAAAAGGAAACACAAAGAAACTCATGCTTTTTGGCGATATAGCTATAAAACTTGATGCTGTAGACTGGTGAAATGGGTGTAGGGAGTCAGGGGATCTGGGTTCTAGATTCATTTCTCTATTAGCTTAAATCTGTTACAAGTTCTCTGCACATGGGGGGAAAATTGCCTTGTCTGCTCGTAATATTGCCATAGAGGACAATATCTAATGTCTCTGTGATTTCAACATTGAAAAGTTAAAAGCACTGTGTAGATGCATGTTATCTCTAGCAACAATGATGACATACATGCAACAAGAGATTCAATAAAGCTGACTCAGTTTGTTGGAAAAGAAGCATTAAGTGCCTCCTACAGGATGGGCATTGTACTAAGTACTGTATTAATCTCAACAAATCAAACCCTTACTATGAGTATTCAGAGATACCCACATTCCCCCTTTTGTTTTATGCTATCTTCAAAATGCTTTGCTACCTTTCATTGCCTAGCCACCCCCTGCCATCAATGTCTCTACTAAGTGATTATGTCTTGCCTTGGAAAATCCATAAAGTCCATCCCCAAAGGTGATTGTGCGGTTACTACTCATGTCAATCTTGTAACATATTTATTTACCTTTCAGAGACTGCTAACATAAGACCACTGGGTGGGTGGGTGGGTAAGGGGGGGGCAGTCATATTTGCAATCCTGTGTGGATTATTATTTCTCATTCATTAATATTATTTGAATTTAGCTTTATGTGGTTAAAAAATTGTCTAACCTGAAAAGTTTACTATAGAGGTCAGGCTTAGACCAGAAATGCTTCAGGGAAACCAGATGGTTGTAAGGATTACTTAGATCCCAGCCAGTGTTTGTTTGGGTTCCTTTAGGTCTTGTTTTGGGTCCATAAAAAGTTTGTGTTTTGGGTTCCCCAAAAGAGATTGACGTACTTGCTGATATACATCTCAAACTGCCCTTCTTTTGGAGACTACCTACAGCTACTTGAGGCCAATCAGGAAAGTGTTCTTATGCCCTTTTCTGAACTCTATATAATGTAACTTCAAAAAGACTCAAAAAAGGAGCCATCTCTTTTTTCCAACTCTGTGTCCATCTCTCTCTCTCTCTCTCTCTCTCTCTCTCTCTCTCTCTCTCTCTGCCAAACAACCTAACACATTTCTTTCTAAAACTATTTCACATTTTAGGGTTTGTTCTCACAAATAATACTATTAATGGCCTATGAAGAAAGACCCTGGAAACTAATGGCTTCAAATCTCCTCCTTAAAAAAAATCTTATTCCAGTCTCAGTCTTTAGTAAATGGAGATTATTAAACTTCTCTCTCTCTCACCTGTCGAGACTAAGATGACCCATGCCTGTGAAGTTCCTGCTCTTTTGTGGTATACTGGGGGTCCTGAAAATTGGTAGGCTGGTCTAATCCTCAATAATGTTACTTTTTATTAGCAACAATTATACCCCTGCTTCTCGGTGCATATGTGTGATTGGATAAGAGCTACTAAAAAAAAAAACAACCAATCAACCCACAGTCTTCTTTAGGTAATGGCAAATGACAACAGGAAAATTTGCAGAAATCCTATTGTAGCCCTTCTGGTTTCAATGAGTCCTTTCCCATAAAGAGTAAAAGGACTTATCAGCCCCATTTTTTTCTCAAAGAATCTTGAAAGCTTGAAGAAGGGTTTTCCCTCTTAAAGAATTGTTTGATTCCTGGCAAAGACACATAAAATAACGTAGCATTTTGTGACTAAGTCCACATCAAAAACTAGGTGAACAAGGAAAGGGAAGAAACAGGGATGTTTTCCAGTTTTTAACTTTAGAAACATTCAATTAGTTGTCTACTTAGCAGTGCTGTTATAATGGCAGGCGCACTGGTTTTGTTGAGGTCAAAAGACCTGAGTTTGAGCATGGGCTCTACTAATTAATAACTACGTGATTATGGTAAATCATTTAACTTTGCTCAGCCTCAGTTTTGTCACCTGTAAAATGGGGATGATAATCTCTGTATTACCTTTCTCAATAATTACCTGTTCAGGAGTGTCTGATTCTTTGTGACCCCACTGTGGGTTTTCTTGGCAAAGATACTGGAGTGGTTTATACTTCCTTCTCCAGTTCATTTTACAGATGAGAATACTGAGGCAAGCAGGATTAAGTGACATGCCCAAGGTCACAAAACTAGTGTTTGAGGTCACATTTGAACTCATGTCTTCCTGACTTCTGGTCTGGTGCTCTATCTACAGCACCATCTAATTCTTCCTTCTCAATATGAAAAGTATATAATTTGTTGTTCAGTCATGTTTGACTCTTTGTGACCCTGTAGATCATAGCACACCAATACTGTCCATGGAATTTTCCAGACAAGGATACTACAGTAGTTTGCCATTTCCTTATCCAGTAGATTAAAGCAAAGAGTTAAGTGAGTTGCCCAGGGCCACACAGCTTGTTTGTAAAGTCCAATTTGAATTCAGGTCATCCTGACTTCAGGCCAGGTAACTCTATCTACTGAGCCATCTAGATGCCTCAAGGTATATAAAGTACTATGGAAAAATAAAAAGTTTATTATTATACTATGAAAGATACCCCAAAATTACCTGAGATCTTTAGTAAACTGCATATTAATAAGTCCTATTATATCCATTTTAGAAATAGGTGATATAAATCTTTCCCAATAAGAACGATCATAGAACACATCACAAATCCAGCTGCTTCTGAGCTTGCCCATCCCTATCCAAAATTCAAGAATGACTGAACTGTGTTGTTTGAAATCTGTGATCCTCGAGGGGTGGAGCCAAGATGGTGGGATGAGAGCAAGTACTCACCTAAGCTCTAAGACAACTTCCTTCAGATACCTCTAAAAAGAGAACGTAAACAAATTTTATAGTGGCAGAATACAATAGGAGACAGAGTGTGGCAGATTTCCAATACAGGACAGCCTTTAAGGTCAACAGGAAGGATCTGTTGCACGGCTGTGGAGGAGCGCACAGTCTATACCAGCACAGATGCCACCATAGCAAAGTCACGCAGAAAGCCCTGGGCAGTCTGAAGCAGCAGCAGCACTGTGGATTCTCAAACATCTCAGTCCAGGATGGGAATCCAGTGGGAGTGAGCAAGAGAGAACTGCAGAACCCCAGGTAACTGCAGTAGCTGCTCCTGAGACTATCAGCCCGCAGACTAAGTGTCTATAAGTCACCAACTTGAACTTCTGGGAGTGAAGATGGTGGAGTGATTGGTAAATACTATGCCCCATCCCTTGTTGACCTTGAAAAACTCAGAGAATATTTCCCCAGGAAAAATTCAGGAACAGCGGGTAAACAGTCCCTTAGCCCGTGAGGCTAGGAAAATCACAAAGGGGGGTCCTTCCTGCTGTGGCTGAAGGGGACCAGTGCAGGATAGGAGCTGTCTAGACAGCCCCACCTCAGAGAACCAGGAGGAGATCCTCAGCCCCAGGGGCATGGAGCCCATAATCACCAACACCAGGATCCCAGGCATGCTTCAGCTCAGCCAAGGGGAATCAGGAAGACACTAGTGCAAATGGGGTTCACCAACCACTGAGCTTGCTTACGCTCCACCTCAGGAGACTAGATCTCCTGTGGTCAGACCAGCCCTCCCCCATACTTAATGCACCTAGCTCCAGAACAATGCCGTGGAAACTCAGAAAAACTTCACCTGTCCTCTGCTTTGGCATATCAGTTAGCTCAGCACCACGTAAGCTGCAGCATTTTAGCTTCAAGCTGAAAAAACCAGAGGCCACACAAAGCCTCAAGTTCCAAGCACAGGAACCATGGGACAGAGCCCTCTGTGCCCCAGAAACAGAGAGCCACTTTAAAAGCCAGGAAAGAGTGATCATAATGAACAGGAAGCAAACCAGAAAAGATAAGACCATAGAACCTTTCTATGAGGACAAGGACCAAAACACAAATACCAAAGAGGTCAGCATTGAGACTGTACATCCACCTGAAACTTCAGAAGGGAATATGAACTGGTCTCAAGCCCAAGGAGCATTCTTGGAAGAGCTCAAGAAGGATTAAAAGTCAAATTAGGCAAGTAGAAGAAAAACTAGTCAATGATTTTTAAAATATGTAAAAAGAAATCACAGAAGAAGTTAAAAAGAGCAATTGGACAAATGGAAAGGGAAGCACAAAATCTAAGTGGGAAAATTGGACAAATGAAAAAGGAAGTATAAAAAATAACTGGAGAAAATAAATCTTTAAAAGAAACAATTGAACAGATGGAAAAGTTAACTGAAGAGAAAACAATCTGTTAAAAATTAAAATTGGGCAAGTAGAAGCTAATGACACTATGAGACATCAAGAATCAGTCAAACAGAAACTAAAGAATGAAAAACTAAAAGAAGATGTAAAATATCCTCTTGGAAAAACAACTGACTTGGAAAATAGATCCAGAAGAGAAAATCTAAGAATTATTGGTCTACTAGAAAGTCATAATAAAAAAAAGAACCTGGACAATATCTTCCAAGAAATCATCAAGGAAAACTGCCCAGAGGTCCTAGATCCAGAGGGTAAAATGGTCATCGAAAGAATCCACTGTTCACCTCCTGAAAGGGATCCCAAACTGAAAACACCATTGCCAAATTCCAGAACTATTAAGTGAAGGAGAAAATACTGTAGGAAGCCAGGAAGAAACAATTCAAATATTGAGGAACTACAGTCAGGATCACATGGGATCTTGCAGCTTCTACATTAAAAGATTGGAGGGATTGGAATATGATATTCTGTAAGGCAAAGGAGCTGGGACTACAATCAAGGATCAATTATCCAGCAAAATTGAGCATATACTTCAGGAAAAGAGATGGACATTCAGTGAAATAAGGGATTTCCAGACCTTTCTGATGAAAAGGCCAGAGCTCAATAGAAAATTCGATCTTCAAACACAAGTCTCAAGAGAGGCATAAAAAGGTAAACCAGGAAAAAAAACCTTATTATTCAATATGGGCAAACTGTCTATATCCATATAAAGGAAAATGATACCTCTTAATTGTGAGAATTGTATATTTATTATGATATATAAAAGGGACATACATAGATTGAAGGGGAGGGTATAAATTAAATGATGTGATGATAAAAATATGATTTAAGGGTGCAAAGAAATTGTAATGGGAGATGTGAAAAGGAGGAGGCAGAAAAAGGTAAATTACATCACTGGAAGAGGCATGAAAACATATCATAGTAGAAGGAAAGGGGTGGGGGGGAGAAGAGCATTGTTTGAGATTTACAATCACCTGACTTGGTTCAAAGAGGGAACAACAAACTCAGTTAAGTACAGAAATCTAACTAGCTCTATAGGTATTAGGAGAGGAAAAAGGGAAGGGAGGCTAAAAGGGAGGGAAGAAGTAGTGAGGGAAAAGGGGAGTAAAAGGGAGTGGGGCTGAAAGAAGAGAAGAAGACTGAGAGAGGCAGCGGTGAAAAATTAAAACTATTGTGGCGGGGAAGGGAGAACCAAAAGTATAAACAGGGGGAAAGAGGATGGAGGGAAAGATACAGATAGTAATCATAACTGTGAATGTAAATGGGATGAACTGTCCCATAAAGTGGAGGCGGATAGCAGAATGGATTAAAAACCATAATCCAACAATATGTTGTTTACAAGAAACCCATTTGAAACAGGGGGATACACACAGGGTAAAGGTCAGGTGTTGGAGCAGAATATATTGTGCTTCAGCTGATGTAAGAAAAGTAGGAGTATCAATCCTAATCTCAGACAAAGCAAAAGCAGAAATAGATTTAATCAAAAGAGATAAGGAAGGAGACCATATCCTGCTAAAAGGCACCATAGACAATGAAGCAATAGCATTACTAAATATATGTGCTTCAAGTGCTATCGCATCCAGATTCTTAGAGGAGAAATTAAGGGAGTTACAGGAAGAAATACACAGCAAAACAATACTAGCAGGGGACCTCAACCTTCCTCTCTCAACTTGATAAAACTAACCTGAAAATAAACAAGAAAGAAGTTAGGAAGGTGAATAAAACTCTGGATAAGGTAGATATGATAGATCTCTGGAGAAAACTGAATAGGGATAGAAAGGAATATATCTTTTTCTCAGCAATACATGGCATATATACAAAAATTGACCATGTACCAGGGCATAAAAACCTCACAATCCACTGTAGAAAGGCAGAGATAGTCAATTCATCCTTCTCAGATCATAATGCAATAAAAATTACATGTAATCAAAGGCCATCGAAAGATAAAACAAAAGTTAACTGGAAAATAATCTAATCCTAAAGAAAGAGTGGGTTAAACAACAAACCATAGAAACAATCAACAATTTCATTCAAGGGAATGACAATCAAGAGACAACCTATCAAAACTTATGGGATACTGCAAAAACAGTTCTTAGGGGAAGTTTTATATCTTTGAATGCCTGCATGAATAAAACAGAGAAAAAGGAAATCAATGAATTTGACATGCAGCTGAAAAAGCTAGAAAAAGAACAAATTGAAAATCTCTAAATAAATATCAATTAGAAATACTGAAAACCAAAGGAGAGATTAATGAAATTGAAATTAAGAAAACTATTGAACGAATCAATAGAACAAAGAGTTGGTTCTATGAAAAAACTAATAATATTGATAAACCTTTGGTCAATTTGATTTAAAAAAAGAAAGAAAACCAAATTGCCAATATCCAAAGTGAAAATGATGAAATCACCTCCAATGAGGAAGAAATCAAAACAATAATTAGAAATTGTTTTGCCCAACTATATGCCCATAAATTTGACAATCTAAATGAGACGGACGATTATTTTAAAAAATATTAATTGCCCAGATTAACAGAAGAGGAAGTTGAATACTTAAATAACCCCATCTCATAAAAAGAAATTGAACAAACCATCAGTGAACTCCCTAGGAAAAAATCTCCAGGGCCAGATGGATTTACAAGTGAATTTTATCAAACATTTAAAGACCAGTTAATTCCAATACTATATAGACTATTTAGGAAAATTGGTGAAGGAGTCCTATCAGTAGCAGCATTACATGCAATGGGGATAAGCGAGATGCATTTCCAATAACATCAGAGGTGAAACAAGGATGTCCGTTATCACCACTGTTATTCAATATGGTATTAGAAATGCTAGCTATAGCAATAAGAGAAGAAAAAGAAATTGAAGGAATTAGAATGGGTAAAGAAGAAACTAAGTCATCACTCTTTGCAGATGATATGATGATATACTTAGAGAATCCCAGAGAATCAAGTGAAAAACTACTTGAAATAATAAACAAGTTGCAAGTTACAAAATAAATCCATATAGATCATCTGCATTTCTATATATTACTAACAAAGCCCACAGCAAGAGATAGAAAGAGAAATCCTATTTAAAGTTACAGTAGACACTATAAAATATTAGGGAATCTACCTTCCAAAATAAACCCAGGGACTATATTAACACAATTACAAAACACTTTTCACACAAATAAAGACAGATCTAAGTAAGGGGAAAAACATAAATTGCTCCTGAGCAGGCCGAGTCAATTTCACAAAAGTGACAATTCTACCTAAATTACCTTCTTCAGTGCCATACTAACCAAAGTGCCAAAAATTATTTTGTAGAGCTTGAAAAAATAATAACAAAATTCATCTGAAAGAACAAAAGGTCCAGAATATCAAGGGAACTAATGAAAAGAAATGCTAGGGAAGGTGCCTAGCCCTACCAAATTTCAAATTGTATTATAAAGCAGCAGGCATCAAAACCACTTGGTACTGGCTAAGAAACAGAGGAGTAGACCAGTGGAATAGGTTAGGTACTCAAGACACAGTTGCAAATGAACATAGCAATCTACTGTTTGATAAACTCAAGGACCTCAGCTTCTGAGATAAGAACTCATTGTTCGACCAAAAATTGCTGGGAAAACTGGATAACAGTGTAGCACAAAGTGGGCATAGACCAATGCCTGACACCATACACAAGAATGAAGTCCAAATGGATACATGATCTAGGTATAAAGACAGATACTATAAACAAATTAGGGAAGCAAGTAATACTGTTATTTATCAGTTTTATGGAGAATGGAGAAATTTTTGACAAAACAAGAGATAGGAAACATTATGAGATAAGTTTGATTACATTAAATTGAAAAGTGTTTTTTTTACAAACAACCCAATGCAACCATTGGGGGAGGGAAATGAAGAGGGAAGCAGAAAACTGGGAAAGAATTTTTACAACTAGTGCCTGTGATAAAGGCCTCATTTCTAAAATATATAGAGAACTGAGTCAAAAATGTACAAGAATACAATTCATTCTACAATTGATAAATGGTCAAAGGATATAAAACAGGCAGTTTTCAGAGGAAGAGATTAAAACTATCTATAGTCATAAGAAAAATGCTCTAGATCACTACTGATTAGAAAGATATAAATCAAAATAACTCTGAGGTACCACATCACATCTATCAGATTGGCTTACATGATAAAACAGGAAGATGATAAATGTTGGAGAAGATGTGGGAGAGTTGGAATACTAATTCATTGTTGGTGGAGCTGTGAGGTGATCCAACCATTCTGGAGAGCAATTTGTAACTATGCCCAAAGAGCTTCAAAAATGTACATATCTTTTGAACCCAGGATTGCTTCCCAAAGAGATCATAAAAATGGGAAAGGGTCGCACATGTACAAAAATATCTATAGCAGCTCTCTTTGTGGTGGCCAAGAACTGGAAATCAAAGCGATGCCCATCAATTGGGGAATGGCTGAACAAATGGTAGTATATGAATGTAATGGTATACCATTGTGCTATACTAAATGCTGAACAGGAGGACTTCAGAGAGGCTTGGAAGGACCTGTATGAACTGATGCTGAGTGAAAGGAGCAGAACCAAGGAAACTTTGTACAAAGCAATAACCACAGCATGCGAGGAATTTTTTGGGTAGACTTATTCCTTCACAGCAATGTAAGGACCTAAAAAATTCCCAATGGACTCTTGAGGCAAAATGCCTTCCAAATCCAGACAAAGAACTATGGAACTGAATAGCAAATGAAGCAGACCATTTTCCTTGTGTTATGCTTTGTTTTGTGTTGTTTTCATGGTTTCTTCCACTCATTTTAATTCTTCTATGCAACATGACTAAGGTGAAAATGCATTTAATAAGAATGTATATGTAGAACCTCTATAAGACTGCATACCATCTCAGGGAGGGAGAGGGGATGGAAGGGGGAAAGTAGAATGAGGTAGGGGAGGGAAGGGAAAATATCTAAGATATATGAAAGTAATTGTAGCAAACTGAAAACAAATTAATTAATAATAAAAAAAATCTGTGATCTTCATCATGTAGGGGACTCCAATTTGTGGAAACTGCCTCCATCATTAATGAGGGGCATCACATTTGTGATTTATAGTCAGAGAGTTGCCTGGGTCACTGGGAGCTTGAGTAACTTGTCTAAGATCACAGAGTCAACATAGGTCAAAAGCAGAATGTGAATCTAGGTCTTTTTGGCTTCTAGGCCCACTCTCTGAACCAGGCTGTCTCCCAGTGTTATTTACTAAAGACATATATTTACAATCATGCAATAGAGTTATAATGAAAAAGACAACAAAATGCCCCCAAATTCAAACTTGCAAAGCTGATAAGATTAGGAAGTATTATTACCAGGGGATTATACTTTCTGTCAAAGGATTCACTAGTGGAATCCTTTAAATTGAAAATGACTATTGAGCACTTATGTTTTACAGTTCATTAGCTGAGAGAGTCTGTCAGTAGCATCTCAGAAATGATAAGTCAATGGGAAAATATGATTTGAACTCCATTATGTTTTTCAGAGCACATCTACTGCCTAGAGTGAAGTGTACTTGTATAAAATATCATACAAATAGTTGGATTTCACAGCTACTGAATTTTCCTAAGCATCTTTTCATCAGGCCTCTATAGAGCTTAAGACTCATAAACTGCATTGCACAATGGTCTCATCTGTCTCAAAGGAAGATGGGTTATTTTAATAGCACTTTAACAAGAACTGTTTGATGACTGTGTCTGGGAGTGAAAAAAACCCACAGGAAAATAGAAATGCTGATTAGATTTTAGGTGAAATAACAGTGTCTATCTGAATTCTTTTAAAAGTGAGTTAATTGGAGCCAAACAGTTTACCTATAAATGTCTGTGTTCCTCCTTCAAGAGAGTACAAAATGTGTGTCTTGATGCCTTTGTCTCAAGAGGAGATAGCTGTGATAATTTTATCTCTGACAAATCTTCTTGCAGAAAAGTTCAAAATGAGATAGAAACACATTTTCTCAATAATTTTGTGATGAACAAATTAAATTTAACATAGGAATTTAAGACAAAATATTCTAACAGAAGTTACCAGTTTCCAATACAAAATTTTTTTTCTGTTCTTTTTCTTTGAATGGTTCAGGATGTGAAGACTGTTAAGTTTACAATTAAAAAAGAAAATGATAAAAATGCATTTGAAGATTTATGAAATGTGTGATGGGTTTCTCTTCTATCTACTAGGGGTATTGGTGTTTCATTGTAAATATAAGTTTTAAATAAATGTAAAAATATATTTAAAAAAATAAATGTAAAAAAATTCCTCTACCATAGTCTATCACAGATAAACCTAGGCAATGGAATGTGAAAACGATGGATTGCTTCTTCAGATTCATTCCTTCATTCAGCCAGTCAACAAATGTTTATTACATATCTACTAGATGACAAGTGCCATTTTAAATTGGCGAGCTGGCCTTGGAAGTAAGAAGACCTAGGTTCCCATGTTGTGGTGTGGCCCTAGACAGATCATTTAATCTCTCAGTGCTATAGAGTCTAGACAATTCTCTAATATAGCATAGAAAGTGCTGATTTGCAGAAAGAGAGGCTTTCCTTATCTAGAATCCCAATGAAATCATAGGTCTAGTCCTAGCTCTAGATTCAAGATAGAGTGTTTAAGTAAAGATAAATAAGACCTAGTCTCATTACAAAACACAATTTTCGCATGTTGCAAAGACTATATTGAAAGGGTCAATAGAGAGCAGCAGGCTGGAACAAAAAAAGAAGTCCCACAGAACTAAAAGGAGGAGAGAAGATTATTTATATGGATAGATACATAGATAGATAGACAGACAGATACACAGATAGATAGATATACACATACACACACATAATATATATGTGGTAGACCAAAGCATGACTGATCTGAAAAAAGGAGGGAGGTAGACTATCCCCTAATAGCTCAGACAGGCAAAGGACAGAAAGAATGGAATATGCTTTGAGGAATACAGAAGAGAGCAGATGAACTAGGATTTCCTGAGGTCAGGACTAAGAACTTCAAATCCATTTTCTTTATGGGCAATGGAGGGAAATATGAAGTGAGCACAATGGAATCTGAGACTGATAAAGTAACTTTAAATGGTAAAGAGCTGTACTCCAATGATCCACATAGATTAGATGGTGAATAGAAAAAAGAAATAGAGCCAGAACTGTCAATCAATCAATAAACATTTGTTAAGTATCTACTGTGTGCTAGGCACGGGGCTAAGCACTATGGCAAAAAGAGGCAAAAGATGGTTTCTGCCTTCAAGATGCTGACAATCCAATGGCGCTTATAATCTAATGAACTGGAGGCTGGATATACAGACAAATGCTGGCAGGTTCAGATGAGGAAACTGAGGTGAAGTGACAAATTGTTAGAACTTTGAGGATTTTGCAAAGAGAGGAGACCTCTGTTGCAGTAATCATCTATAATCTACTACATGATAAAACAAAACAAACAAAAAAACCCTTCTATGCTTTAATGGGCATTAATATGCCCTATGACACCAGGAGGAATATTTTTGACTAGGGAATATGGAAGGAAGCCCTTGCTCTGAAATCAATATCATAACCTGATTCTGTATAGCCTGCTGTCTGTTGCAAATCTGAGATGCTATTTCTAACTTTTGATAAGCATTCCATTAACGACCTATTTCTTTGTGCCCAGATTTAACCTCAAACTTATAAACTTAGGTTACTTTTTGCTTTCTACCAATTTCTTCTTGTCCAGTTTAAATACCTGGATATTGACTTTTTTCTGTCTACTACGATTAAGAACCTGGCCTTGTGACTCCCAGATTCCAATCTTGGTTTCACTTGTCTAATTCATCATAGACATCTCCTAGTCTGCCAGCTGGTCTGGGCCTTTTGTTCTGATGACCCAGCTCATGTCACATAACCCAACCTCTCATGACCTCCCTTCTTCTGTGACTGTCCATGATCTGGCACTGATAAAAATGAGCAGTACGGAGAGTAAATTCTAGTCAGAGGATGGAGAGATCACTTTTGGTTAAGGTGGCTGAAGGAGGCTTCAAGGAAGAGATAGATTTGAGCCGGCTGGTAGACTTTTTAGAGAAAAAGGGGAAAAGGATATTGCCAAGTATGCAGAAAGGCAGGGCAGGAAGATAGGTAAGATATTTGGGAGCAAAGATATATAGAACTAGGAAAAAAAGAAATGTGTACAATGCATGTATAGAAATAGTGAGAAGTGGTAATGAATGGGATTGTTCAGAAAGAACAGAGAATTATAAAAACAGAGTTGAGTTAGTGTGTGCAGGACATCTCCTACTCGAATTCCCTTTAATTCTCCCAAACTGGCCACATAGCCTCTGCTCAAACACTTCCAGTGTTAGGGTGGCTCACCGTATCCCGAAGCAGATAATTCCATTTTTTGGAGAGTTTGAATGTTACTTTTACCCACCGGCCATAGATCCATAAGATAAGCTTTCAGGTATCTGAAGGTGGAGAAATCATATATCCCTCTAAATCTTTTCTCCTTTAGGCTAATAAGCCCAGCCTACTACCTTTTTTTAATCCTTGTATGGAATGATTTAAAATCTGATTTCCATCCCGATAGCCATCATCTGAAATGGTGCTAGCTTGTCAATCTTTCCTAATATGTGTGGTCAAGAATTAAACAGAATATTTCCGATATGGTCTGACTAAGAGAACCCTTACCTTCCTATTGTGTACACTGTATCTCCACTCATGAAGCCTAAGAAATAATTTATTTTGGAGGATCACCATGACACACTATGGACTTAAAATGAATTTGCAATTCACCACAATTTCCCATTCTTTTCACATAAACTGTTGTTAAACTATATCTCCCTGGTCCCATATTTGTATTTGAATTTTTTTGAATCCAACTGGAGGGCATTATGACATAAAGGAACATACGTACACATATCACCTATTTCTATGCTGTAATGCATTACAGCAGAGAGAATGACAGTCTAGCATAATAGTAAACTGGACTGGGTGTCAGAAAAATGGGTGTCTCAACATGGATTAGCTCTGGGATACCAGGCAGATCACGGAACTTTTCCAGGTCTTAGCTTCCTCATCTATAATATGGGGCTAATCATAATGACTCCATAAAGTTGTTCTAAGCCTCAGAAGAGAAAATGATGCTATAAAGGATGGTGTAAAACCTAATAGGCCGTGTCCATGTGAGCTACTATTTTGAAATGAATCTACGCCTGCTTGGGTGTGGGGCACTCCTGATTCAGTACAGGTGGGCAAAGTTCTGCAACCTATAATCTTAGAGAGGAGGTTAGGTAGTAGCAGTGGACAAAGTGCTTGGGTCTACACTCAAGAAGACCTGAGTTCAAATCCAGTTTCATACACTTACCAGGTGTGTGACCATGAGCAAGTCACTTAACCTCTGTCTGCCTCAGTCTTCTCTACTGTAAAATGGGAATCTTAATAACACTTATCTCACAGAGTTATTGTAAGGCTCAAACTAGTGCTTGTAAAGCACTTAGTACTGTGCTTTTACTGTACTAATACTGTGCCTGACACACTTGGGACCTAATAAATATTTATTCTCTCCTTCCCTTTCCTCTACTTCTTTTAAAAGTTGCTTGAGATACTTAGAAATTAAATGACTTACCACAGGTCACAGAATCAGTATTTATCAGAAGTAAGACTTGAACCCATGTTTCCTCATTCCAAGGCACTCACTTTCTCCACTCTATTCGCTAAACAGTATTGCCTCCCGTCTATATCATCATCATCACCACCACCACCATTATCACCATTATCATGCAAATTCTGGAATTCTGATTGGAGTTCAGATACAAGAATGGTCCTGGGACAATTAACTTTCCTACCACTGTTCTTCTATGTTTAATGTTTGGTAGATTATTGTGCAGGTAAAAAAACATCTGATTGTTCTTTGTAATTGATTACTTACTATTATTGTTGCTAAAGTATATTATTGGCTCTTAGACTTCTAATCTCTCTTCTACTCAAATTAAATTTATAAATTATCCAGAGTTAAAATAGTATAGAGAAAAGAGCTACACTGAATATGAAACGTTAATATTATTCAAAAGCTCATGTCAAAATTAGTTGGATAAATATAAAATGGCTATCTTCAGAAACATGTGATAGGCCACTAGCTAATGACTACAGTTAATGCTGACATTAGTCAAAGTTTGAATCTTAGCTATATGTACACAAGAGGATTTATTTAAAATAGACAATTAAAGCTACACCTCATTAAGTAAGGTTAGTTTCGTAGGCGTAGTATATGCTCAAGATAAGTAACATTACTAGGTGGATCTGAGAGAGCAAATTGAAACTGGAACTCAAGAGTGAACATCAATTTTCATTCTTAATGCAGGAAGTTCAAATTTCCAGTCCTTAATGGAGAATGAAACTTACTTAGAAGCAGCATAATCTTATGTGAAGAGTGTTGCTACATTTGGAAATACAGGATCTTGGTTTGACGCTCAACTCGGTGACATACTATGAGATAAGAGCAAGTCAACCTCTTTGGACCTCAGTTTCTTGGCTTGTACAGAGAAGGGGATAACTACCTGACCTCTGAAGTCCCTTGCAGTTTTAAATCTTTGAATCTATGATATTAATAGACATTATAACAATATTTATATATGCTAAAGTACTTAGAGTAATGGTGATATAAGGCAGCATGTTGTATTTTATAATACCAGGTCTTAGGTTTTAATATTGGCTCTATTACTTGTTGCTTATATAATACTATGAAAAACCACTTAACTGCTTTGTGTCTCGGTTTCCTCATTTGTAAAATGAAATGGTTGAATAGGACATACTCAAAATTCCCCACAAGTTTTAGATTTATGATCTTGTCTTAATGTCTAAATAGTTGGAGTCCAGAATAAAATCCTTCATGAGAAATAAATCTAAATCTTGATCTATCATATGCAATGAGCTTCAGCTTCTCTGTCTTTTAACTCCTTCGATAACACAAACTGTATATAGCATAGTTAATAATTTAATTTAAACAATTTTTAAAAGTAGAGGGACTTAAGCAAAAAAATTCATATAGAAAGTTAAAATAAGGAACTGGAGCAAAATCTGTCATACTTCAGCTGAACTCAAGAAAGCAGAGGTAGAGTAATGTCTTCAGATAAGGCAAAAACAAAAATGAACTTGATTAAAACAGATAATCATAGAATCTACATTTTGCTGAAAGGTATCACAGATAATCAAAGAATATAAATACTTAACATATATGCACCAAGCAGCAAAGCACCTAAATACTCAAAGGAAGAGATAAACATATTATAGGGAGAAACGGACATAATAGTTGTAATAGTTGGAGATCTCAATGTATTCCTTTGAGACCTAGACAAATCCAATTAAATAAATAAGCAATATAGAATTTTAGAAAAATTAGCTATGACCGATCTCTGGCAATTACAAAATGGGAATTAATAAATGCAAAACACCTGAACTATTAAACATTCTTTACTTCATTATTTACAACCTCATTCATAATGAAATAAGAATTATATTTCATAAAGGACCACTGAAGAAATAATTATAAATTAATGGTAGACTTAATAACTCACTCCTAAGGAACTGATGAGCCAAAGAAACAATAGACAACTTTATCAAAGAAAATGACAACAATGAGGAAATATAACATGGGATGTGGGATGAAGCTAAAGCAGTCCTTAGGGGAAACTTTAAATCTCTAAATACTTTTATCAACAAAAGAATGAACTGATGAATGAACTAGACATATAATTTAAAAAACTATTAAAAAGAGTGGATAGAGGCAGCCTTTGTAGTCAGATAGGGCTGGGTTTAAACCTTGACCCAGACTTGTTTGCCATGAATTTCCCAATTTTGATTTTTCCACATGGACATCCATGTAGCTAACCCATGAATCAGTGAATATGACACTGTCCTCCTTGTTCTGATAGCTTGGTGTACTGTCATAAGTTCAGCATATTGACTACTTCCACCTATCCCAGTACTTTCCAAAGTCCACTGAGTTCATGAGTTATAAGCTGCCCCTTTCCAATGTCTATTGTGGTCCAAATATTTTGCTATCCCATCAATGAACTATGCATTTCTCTTTTGCTCTTCAGTTAATCCATTGTATCCCTCATTCTATTTTACCGAGGACTGTAGCAACTGTTGCTTTGGTTCGAGGGTTGTATCATTTCCCTCAGTATCTATGCTTGCTATGGATTCATGTAAAGCAGAAACTCTACATTCTCCTGTTTTAGAACTATTTGGAATATACCATTTCCATTTAATTATGCTAGCATCGTACACATGTCCAATTCTATGAGAAGCTGGGGTACTCATTATCTAAGTTATAATCAGGCTCATGAGTGTTTGTGGGAAGGCCCTGGCAGGGGGAAGGGGGAAAAGACTTGGTAATGCTTTTGTCCCCTACAGTGCTAATGTGTATTGACTTCTTGGCTACTATGACAGATTTGACTTTATGGCGCTGGGATTTGGGTTTCTGCTGTCTGTTTTTCTCCTGCCTTCTATATGGAGAGTCTTTTATACTTTACGCCAGCATATTCATAGCCATCCTCAGTACTGTGAATATTGCCTGGGAAATATAGATCATCCTGACTCAAGCCTCTTTCCACTCCAACTGGTCCTATACACAACTGCCCAAGGGAGTCGTCTCCAATTCAGGTCTAACCTTGTCATTCCCCTACTCAATAAATTCCTGTGGTTCCTTAGGATTGAATATTACTTCATCTTTAATTCATTCTTTTAATTGCCTACTTTTGTATAAGCTTTATAATGTACATGATTATTCGTACAGTAGCACATGTACTATACAACTTATAAATATAAGTAAATATATACATATTGGGGGGGTATATGTTCAAAATATGTTTACCAATAGAGTATATGATCAAAAAGGTTGGAGTCTGCTGTCATAGGCAAGCCACTGGACCTCACTTGTCTCAGGTTCCTCATCTGTAAAATGAAAGGGGCTGGATTAAATAAAATCTGAGGTCCCTTGGAGGAATAAATCTATAAGAATAAGTCCATGAGTTTAAACAATTGATTAGTAATACTCAGAGTAATAATCTAATACATACTCAGAGTAAAATAAAAATAGACTCAGGCTGCTCTATTTACTTATGTGATTTTTCCACCAGGGGCCAAAGCCTGGATCTTCAATGAAAAAGGCAGAGGACATTTTCATCCTTGTGAAATTCCAAGCTTCTTCGGCTTTTGTTTAAATTCTCTTGGCAGTACTAGAAATATCTCTGTGCTCCATTAGAGAAAGTCAATTCTTCTGTAGAAGACAAAAGCAAGACATATTCTAATCCTTTTTTTCTATGGGGCATACTTTCTGCAATGTCAGAAGTAGCTGAAAATTGCATTAGGCTAGAGATTAACAGGGTCAATTTGGGATTATTTTCAAAAAGAAAACAAGAATCATTTTTAAAGGGGAGAGTATTTGAAATTGTATAGCAAGAATGGGGTATGTTGCTATTATCACTAAGGAAGTCTAATATGTTTTTATTGAACTTTGAGCAACCTTACCATATGTGTTGCTGTGACTAATGATTATATGCAAAGACTAGTTTCTCTAGCTATATGGTCCTGCTGTCAAAACCGACCTCCTCTAGTCCTTAAAAATTTTTTTAAAAAAAGATAATTTCTAGGAGAGGCTAGAAAGAAGCCAGCTGCCATTACTTATATAGGTGGTATACACAAGGGAAAAAGAGAGCTGGAAAATTTTTTTTTGTTCCTCATCATCATCTCATTCCAGTTGCATATCCCCAAATGCCAATAGGACCTCTCCATCTCTATGTCCTACTCATACCTCAACTCAGCATCTCCAAAACAAATTTCCCTCTAAACCTGTTCCACCTTGTGACGCTACGATTTCTGTTAAACACCACTATTCACCCATTCTCTTGTGTTTAAGATCCTGGTGATTTCTTTAACTCTTTGTTCTTCACTTCACTTCTCCAATCTACCTCTGGCTGATCCCCACCATTCACCCACTCTCCTATGTTTATCTCTTCTTCACTTCTCGTATCCATCTCTGGTCAATGCATCTCCTGCATCTGCCTCTTCTTATTCTCAAACTCTCTCTCTCTCTTTGTAGGGCTTCACTCCCCCATATGCATACATTATCACAATAGTCTCTTGTTGCATTAAGTCTTCCTAGCGTCACCATCTTCCTTTTTCAATCGGTCCATCTTCCTTCCAAAAGGAACTGTCTTTTGTATTGATCTGGCCCTGCCACTCTTTGACTCAAAACTCTTCAGTAGCTTTCTACTAATTATCAAGGAAAGTTCAAAGTTCTTCAACTGGCACCCCAGGCTTTCCATAACCTGGCACCATCTTACCTCTCCAACTAAGGCCAGAACACTATTTATTTCTATGCACAAGACACTAATAAAATGGGGCTGACCATGACCTGCCCCTTCCCACTTCTGTGTCTTGGCTCACATAACCTTCAGCACCTCTTCTCCTTATAATTCTGAATTCTTATCGGACTTTGAAAGCCAAACTTGAATACCAACTCCTCTAGAAAACTATCCCTGCTCCCCTTTTCAGTAATAACTTTTTTTCTTAGACATTGCATATTGTCATTTCTACCTTACGGTACATTGTCTCCTCTGACACTGCAACCATCCTGGTGTGGGCCTTGATCCTCATCACCTCATGTTTGGACTATTTCAATAGCCTGTTGCTTGGTCTCTCTGTTTTAGGTATCTCCCCGCTCTAATCTGTCTTCCATTCAGCTGTCAAACCGATCTTTATAAAATGCAATTCAGACCATATAACCCCCTATTCAATAAGACTGAGTAGCCTCCTATTTCTCCAGGATCAAATAAAAACTCCTTTGGCTTTCAAAGCCCTTCATAATCAGGTTGTTTCCTACATTTTTCAGTCATTTTACATCTTATTACCCTCCATGAACTAAAATCCAGTAGCACTGACCTCATTGCAGCTCCTCATACACAACACTCTGTTCACTAACTAGGTATTTTCACTAGTTGTCCCCCAGCCCTGGAATACTCTTCCTCCTCTTCTCTGCCTCCTAACTCCTCTGGCTACCTTCAAGATTCAGCTAAGTCCCATCTTCTGCAAGAAGTCTTTCTTGTATTTCCTTAGTGTATCATCCACAATTTATCTTATATGTATCTTGTTTTTATGTTGTCTTCTCTATGAATTTCTTATGAGTAAGAGCTGATTTTTGTCTCTTTTTTGTATTCCCTGCACTCAGCATATAAATGTAAGGTACTTAATAAATGCAACCTGACTCCCTGTTTTGTATCACTCTAAAGCATTTATCATGTAATTTTGTATATCACAGTTATCTACATTTGTCTTCTCTTTCTAAACCGTAAGCTACATAAAGAACCAGACTATGGTTCATCTAAACTTTGTATCTCATCCGGTGTTTAGCACAGTGCTCTGCACACAGCAGGTACTTAAAACATATTTATTGGTCTTGCTGAAATTTTAATGCCTAAAAAGAAAAGACCGAGAAGACCTAAGTTTCCTGCAGTTTATAAAGTTCCCTGAGACCTCCCTTGATGAAGGCAGAAAAAATATCTCTCCTCTAAAAGAGCTTCTTTTTCTTTCTTTCTAACATTAGAATAAAGAGGGATCATCGGGAAAGCCTTCCTGTAAGAAGGTAAGATTTTAGCTGTGACTTGAAGGAGGCCAGAATAGCCAAGAGGCAGAGGCAAGAAGGAGAGCATTCCAGGCATGGGTGAAGCCAGTGAAAATGCTAAGTCTAGAGATGCAGGGTCTTGTTTGAGGAACAGCAAGGTCAGCACCACTAATCTAAAAGTAGGTACGTATACTGAGAAAGTTCAGAGGGAGAGTTAAGTAGAGCTTTGAATGCCAAACAAAGGATTTATATTTAATCTTGGAGGTGATTGGTATTGCTGTATGTCCTTTGTTCTCAAAGAGGACCGATGATTTCTTCACTTGCATGTGAACTAGATTTAAGTGAGGCAGAATTGCACAAAGTCATCAGCCTCACTCTCTATTCCTGAATCAGCAAAGTCCAGTGGCAGAACAAAAGTCCTGGAGGTGATAAGGAGTCACAGGATTGCATTGCGTAGGGGAGTGGTGTGTCAGGGTCAAATGGGAGTTTCAAGTTCACTCTGGCAGCAGAGTGGAACGAGGAGAGACTTGAGGCAGAAAGACCCACTGCAGTAGTCCAGTCTCAAAGTGAGGGCAAGCGTAGGGTGGTGGCCATGTTAGAGAAGAAAATGGGGCAAATGCAAGAGATGTTATGGAAGTCAAATTGACAGACAATAAATTCGGTACCAGAGATGAGAGAGTGAGGATGACACCTAGGTTGCAAGCATGGGAGAAGGAGAATATGGTGTTGCTCCCTACAATAATAAGGAAGTTAGGAACTGGGGGGTGGGAAGGCAAGAGAGTGAGTTACTTTGTGGATTTGTTGAGTTTGAAATATCAATGGAACTTGAGATGTCTCAACTGGCAATTGGTAACTGGTACTTATTAAATAATTACTGGATACAAAATAGATGCAAAATTATGCCAGTAAGGATCTTTACAGTCACATCTACACATACTGCTAGCATGAGTAAATGAGTATAATGTAGAATATAACTCTGAGTATAAAGGATGGAGATATAAATGCTTTCAATATTTTGTGATCATGCTGGGTTACAGTCTCCTGATTGAGAGAAGAAGGGAATTTGTCCAGGCTGCAGAGTCAGATTGGGGTGAAATACATCCTAGAACCCAGAAGCCTGCTTCCTATAACCTCTAATTCAGCCAAGAAAAGCATCCCCGTTTCAGATGACTCAGTAGGTTCCAACGGTTGCTGCCCCATAAGGAGCATTTTAAAGGTAAAGAGCAAGGTACTAAAACACTCCCTTCACCACAACTGCACATGACAAATTTCTCAGTCCCATTTTGCTAAACTAAGAAGTACAAGATCAGAGAGACTGTGGCTTTCTTCTCCTTATAGTTTGATCTTGATAGGCTCTAAAACTTTCAAGGTACTCTCCCAGTCAAGCAGTACTACAACCTAGGGTTGTCCTTGACTCACCACTCTCCCTCACTCAGATAGCCAATCAGATGTCAAATCTTGTCGTTTCTACCTCTCCAATATCCCTTATATCTGTCCTCTTCTCTCTACTAACACAAATGGGGGCCATCTCTAATCGTCCTTGCCACTGGACCAAGATGAATGAAGGACAAACAACAGCCTGTGAGTAGTAGGAGTTGCCCAACTGGAGACCCAACTGGCCAGTTCCAGTTGGACAATGCATCTGCTCCCCTCCCCTCTGTCCACACAGGGTATAATACATTTACTTGTATGAGTGCTCTACCCAAAAGAATGTAAATTTTTGATCACTGAAATCTTGCAAGATATCTTGGGGTTTATAGGCTAGATTTCTTTCTTAAGTATCATACCTTAAACCCAACCACTCTGGCTCTCATAGATTGGCCAAGTAGGCCTCAACCCACATTGCTTGGGCCCTGATGGCTCAGAGTGAATGTAAATAGCAACAACTTCGGTTTTGGACAGAAACCCTGAGGGTCTTCACTTTCCAGACTAATTTCGGGGTTTTTTTGCCCAGGTAGAAGAGGTCATTCTTTGCCTCATTTCTTACCTAGCCTTAATTACTGAATGGGCATTGCTTCAGTCAAACTGAGAACTGGGAAAGACAGCTTAAAATGACTAAAATCTCCTACTACATCCAAGATAATCTCCAGTAGCCCTGACCTATATCTTGCTATTGAGCATAGATGTTTCCAGAGAAGAAGGTGAGGCTGGTGACTTTCCATAGCCCTCCCCCACTTAAATCCAATTCACTTCCATGTCAGGGCATCACCTTCCTGATGTCATGATCCTCTTCAAGAATGAAGGGCAAATAACAGCAACTCACACAACTATCATACTAATTCAGGACGTTCTTGCCTGAACTATTCAACAGCCTCCTAATTGGTTTTTCTACCTCAAGGTTCTTCCCTCTAAAATCTAACTTCTGCACAACAATTTTCTTTCTTCTCTCCTCTCCTCTGCTTTCTCCCTCCCTTACCCTCTTTCTTTCTTCTCTTTCTCACTTGTCTCTTCTTCCCTCCTCTCTGTGTCTGTCTCTCTGTCTCTCTTCCTCTCTCCTACCCCTCAAATTAGATCTTTCCATCTTATCCAGACTGGAAGCACAACAGCTTGATCCCCAAAACTGATCAATGCAGAAGCTTTAACTTTATCCATTTTCCTAACTTGGGCTATTTTCTCTCTTCCTTAGGCAACCTGGTGACCTAGGCACTAGCAAAATTGTAAGAAATTGTACAAGTCTTGGTGTGGATACTCTGTCCACTGCAGCTCAGAACTCTAGCAATGTGAAACCTCAGTCTTTCTAGCAGTAGGGATTAAAGGGATGTGCCACTATGCCTGGCTAAATGGAATTTTCTTGAAATACAGGTCTGATTGTATCACTTACCTACTCAATAAATTCAAATGGCTCCCATTATTTTCTTTTGGAGGCAATTGAAGATAAGTGAGTTGCACAGGGTCACATAGCTATTAAGTGTCTGAGGCTGGATTTGAACTCAGGTCTTCCTGACTACAGGGATGATACTCTATCTACCATGCTACCTCCCTATTATTTCTAAAATCAAATATAAGCTCCTTTGTTTGATATTTCAAATTCTACATTACCTGACCCCAAACTTTTTTTTAAAATTTTATTATATATTAATTACTTTTATTCACATGGTAGGATAACAATCTGACCTCCGTTGTTCCTCATCAATGAGAATCCATCTCCAGTCTTTGTGTTTTTGCTTTGGTTGTGTCCTATGCCTGTCATGCACTCCCTTCCTCACTTTTGCCTATTAGAATTCTTTGTTTCCTTCAAAACTCAGCTCAAGTGCTAAGTTCTACATGAGGCCTTTTCCTGAGAGCTCAGGTGCTAGCAGCCTCCCTTTCAAAATTATCTCATTTCTATTTTCCATATGATTTTTATATATGAGACTATGACCCAGTTCAAATCCTGCCTCCAACACAAATTTACTGTGTAATCTTGGGCAGGTCACTCACCTTTTCCTTGCCCTGTGAAAATCTCTAACATCAGAAGTCGGAGAAAGAGTGCCAGCTTGTATTGGTAAAGGAAGTTTTCTCATCTGGGAGTTCCCTGTATGACTGAAATCACAGATCTAAGTTCCCATCCCATACATTCATACACATACATGTTATCTCTCTAGAACAGAAGCTTCTTGTGGGGGGGAAATGTTTCATTTTTTTCTCTGTGTCCCCAGCACCTT
>CM053770.1:438409843-438452087 GCA_028658325.1 Potorous gilbertii
GAGCAACAAAACAAAAGCCAATAAAAGAAAATATTTTTTATAAAGAAACAAATCCTAAAAGCTAAACAAAATAAAAACTAGCATGAACCAAGTAACTGAAGTCTATTCTTTGAAAAATAATATCCATCCATATTACACGTTTAACCAACAGAACCCTGTGGCTACTATGGGACTAATACATAGGTAACCAGAATATCTAAGGTCCGTGATCTTTCTTATTTATTAATGATAATCTTGAAGAAAACACATGCCTATTTTAAAAAAGCTTCATAAATCACTAGAACTGTGACTTAAATGAATAAATACTCTTGACTATGTCTTTTCTGTGTTTATTTTCGAGAGTTCTCACTGCAGAAAAAGTGATTCATTACTTTAGGAGAGCACTTAAACCATGCAGAGACCTGCCCACTGCCCAATCTCACTTACCCTGCAATGTCTTACTAACATGGTATCCTTTTGTAATTTTCTCTTAATTGTCTTATTTTCTGTTCCACTCATTCAGTAAATAATCATGTTTAGTATGAGTGGAATGAACAGATATCTTTCTGGAATGAGGATTAAGAAAAAAGATCATGAAAGTTTGGATAAATTCATGTATTCTATGAATAGAAACATGAAAGACAGTATTTAATTCTTTCCAATTATTCAAGTCAAACAAGCAAGCATTTATTATGTGTCAAGTGCCGAGAATGTAAATGCAAGGAAAAAGAATGTCCCTAGCTTCAAGGACCTTACATTCTAATGGGGGAAGAAAACACAGAAAAGGATGCTGAAAAACAAAGAGGGGGAGCAAAGAAGAGGCATGGGAGAAAAGTGAAAGATGAATGACCTGAGCATTTTCTCAAAATGGAGATTCTAGAAGGAATTCCCTAATTTGAGAGGGAGATTGCAAGGCTGAAGAGATCTTCCAGGGTAGGAAGGCAGTTGGAGCATGGAGAAAAAGTTGGGAAATTCACATATTGTCTGTTCAGTTAGATTATATTCCCTTAGAGGGCAATGGTCATGTCTTTATTGGGAGAAATAATGAGGAATGGATCATGTTTTTTCTTACCAGAACACACTAAAAAAAGTAGTGGAAAGGTCCTTAACTCAGAACAAATGTCTGGGGCAGATATGGTGGTAGGGAAAGGAAACCTGAAACCTGAATCTGTTGCTAGGAGGTAGGACTGTGTTTGGAAGGAGCTCACCTGGAGTCTACAGGATTCTTTTGCATTTAATATACCATTATTGGCTCTCCAGGAAGTCTCTCACACTTGGAATCATGGCCAGGGAAGATGTGGTTGTAGGAGGAAATAACCAGGGAATGAAAAAGGCTAAGAAATAGCAGTGATCATCTCCCTCAACCTTGGGATGCAAGAACAACGCAGAGGACAGTGACTCAAAGCACCATCCTTATAAACTCCCATCATTCCTTCCCTAGTTAACAGCTCAGAAGTGTCCACTTCACACTCATTCTGGCCCATAAAGCTATCAAAGCACTGGTATCATTGTAGCCAAAACAAACAGAAACCTCTGCTCTCTCTCAGTGGCTAATCAATTAAAGCAAATTTGTGATCATACAAAATCCCTCGTTAAACAAGAGGAACAGTAAGTTAATTCAGGCTAAAGTCCTTAAATGCATTTACTAAGAAGCAAAGTTTTCTTTTGAGAAGAAAGCTTCAGAAGCAAAGGCCTGGATAATTTATCCTCATCAGTGGCATAGCCACTTGATAGCTATCAGCGCACCTGCTTGAGTATTTCGCCAAGCAACCAGATGCTTGTGATGGAAAACACTTGTCACAGAGAGATCACACTTCTCTAATGGCCAACTATATTCCAATGAATCACCTTTGCAATCTGTTTCTGATAATCACCAACAGCATTATCTGTATTCATAATTGCCAAAATGTGCAAGTAGTTATTAAAATATTGATTAAAGAAAACCAACAACCATTTATCATCATGGAAGAGTAGTTTTTAACTGCTTTTATCTTAGTACAACTTCATGCTCAGGCTAAAAGGGCTCTCAATCAACATTTTTTTTATGTGGCTTGGGCTATAAACATCCCAAAATGTGAGCAGAATGCAGCAGAGTTTATTTTATTTTTTGAGATTACTAATGAAGAAAATCTTACTGTAAGAAATTCATTTTCATCCGATTTCTAGGCAAATCATCTTTTCTTCCTTTTCTATGTACCAATCTAAGTAGCTAGGTGGCACAGTAGATTATCACAGGTGCTGAGCTGGAGACAGGAAGACCCAAGTTCAAATCCTGGCTCAGACACTGATTAGCTATGTGTATACAGTTATATGTATACTGGAATAAGTCATTTAACCCTGTTTCCTCATCTGTAATACAACCTAGAGAAGGAAATGGCAAACCATTCTATATTTTTGCCAAATGGGATCACAAAGAGTTGAACGTGACCGAAACAACAGAACAACACAAAATTGAGAAAAGAAAATGGGAGGAGGCTCTAATGTGTATATTTTCTATGTCTTCCCCATTGCCCAATCAAATTAACTGATAGCAAGGCAAAATACCTTAGAGTATCTTTTTAAGTAGTTAAACTCCATCTTAAAAGTGAAACTATAATGCAACTCTAAGACTAAAATATCAAAACAGTTGAAGATCTGAGTTGCTATAAGGATTCTTCATTTGGGATGTCTTCTATTTATGAATTATAGGTGTATATGAACACCCCCCCCAAAAAAACCCCTCAAAACTTTTAAGCACAGAGCACACCTCCCTGCACAATTTTATTGTGCATTAATCAGTATTCTTCAAAAATAGCCATTCATTTGGCTATAAATTACCATTGTATAATAATCTAGTAACTTCATTAATATGAAATTAAATTATTTGAAATTTATTCTTACTGAACTCAGGTTGGCTCTTACATATCACTTCTTTTCATTGGTAAATGCTCACAAACTCTCCATTTACCAATTTATTCTAAATATTTTTTAGAAATCAATGTCAAATTCACTGGTTTATACTTTGCCAAACCTTATTATACTTTGAAAGAAGCTGAATTTTATTTTCAGTTCCAAATTCTTTCTCTATCCTTTCCTCTTCTGCTATACATTGATAAGGCAAGAAAAATAAAACCCTTTTAATACATGTATAGACATGAAAAACAAATTTCCGTATTAGCCATATTGGGAAGACAGGAAGGAAGGAAGGAAGGAAAGAATGGAATGGAATGGAAGAAAATATGTTTCAATTTATACTGAATCCATCAGTCCTCTTTCTGGAGGCAGACAACATGTTTCATCATGAATCCTTTGGAATTATGATTGGTCATTGTATTGATCAGTCACTAAGTCTTTTAAAGTTGATTGTGTAAGAAATTATAGTTTCTGTATGAATTGTTCTCTTGGTTCTGCTCATTTAACTTTTTTTCATCAGTTTCTAGGTTTGTTCTGTTTGGTTTTTTTTGTTTTTCTGGAACTATGCCTTTTATCCTTTCTTAGAGCACAATGGTATTCTGTTGCATTTGCATAGTATAACATGTTCAGCTATTCCCCAATCAATGGGCACTTCCACAGTTTTCAGTTCTTTGCTACCACAAAAAGATCTGCTATAAACAGTTTTTGTATATTTGAATCCCTTTTCTTTTTCTTTGATATCTTCTAGGGTATGGACCTAGTAGATCACTGGGTTAAAGGATATATACAGTTTAATAACTTTTTAAGCATAGTTCTAAATTGATTTCTAGAATTATTAGACCAATTCATTGCTCTACCAAAAAGTGCATTAGTATTCCTATTTTCCTGTATCTCCTCCAGCATTTGTTGTTTTCCATCTTTGTCATCTTGGCCAATCTGATGGATAAGAGATGGTCCTCAATATTGCTTTAAATTTGCATTTCTCTAATTATTAGTCATTTGGAGTGTTCTTTTTCATATGATTATTCATATGATAGCCTTGATTTTTTTTCTGAAAACCACCTGTTCATATCTTTTGACAATGTATCAATTGAGTAATGACTCTTATTCTTGTAAAGTTGACCCAGTTCCCAATGTTTCAGGAATGTGACTTTTATTACAGAAATTTGCAGCAAAATATTTTCCCCAGTTTCCTGTTATTCTTTTAATTTTTGTTTGTGCAAAAAGCTCTTCTGATTTTATGTAATCACAATGATCTGACTTCCTGTGAACCTCTCTGTCTCTTGTCAGGTCATGAACTCTTCCCCTATACATAAATTTGACAAGTATTTTCGTTGCTGATCTACTAATTTGCTATTACCCTTAATATCTAAAATATGTATCCATTTTGAACTTATCTTGGTATATAGTGTGATATGTTGATCTATGCCTACTTTTGGTCAGATTACTTTCTAGTTTGTCCAACAGTTTTTGTCAAGTAGTGAGTTCGTGACCCAGTATCTGGGACTTTGGGTCTAATAAACACTAGGTTACTGTGCTCATTTGCTTTTGTATGTTGCATACCTGATTTGTTTCACTGATCAATGTATTTCTTATTTAGTACCAAACTGTTTTGATGATTACAGACTCATAGTAAAGTTTGAGATCTGGTACTACTAGTCCCCCTTCCTTCCCAGTTTTTTTCATTGATTCCCTTTATATTCTTGACCTTTCCCATTCCTCCAGCTGAATCTTACAATTTTTTTCTAGCTTTATAAAGTAATTCTTTGACAATGTGATTGATGTAACACTAAATAAGTAAATTAATTTAGGTAGATGGTTATTTTTATTATATTGGCTCTGCCTAGTCATGAAGAATTAGCATTTCTCTTAATTATTTAAATGTTTTAATTTGTGTGAAAAGTGTTTCGAGGTTTTTTCTCTTGATTTCCTCGATATCATTGAACTTTTGTTCTTCCATATGAATTTTGTTATTATTTTTTCTAGCTCTTTAAAATAATTCTTTGGTAGTTTTATTAGTATTGCACTGTAAATAAGTAAATCAACAGACGTAGAACTGTCATTATTTTTATACTGGTTCTGCCTACTCGTAGGCAATTACTATTTCTCTAATTGTTTACATCTGTCTTTATTTGTATAAAGAGTGTTTTGTAATTGTGTTCCTGAGTTCAAATCTAGCCTCAGATACTTATGAGTTGTGTCTCTGGGCAAGTCACTTAACCACTGTCTGCCTCAGTTTCCTTACCTGTAAAGTGGGAATAATAACATCTATTTCCAGGGTCATATGAGGATCAAATGAGATAATATTTATAAAGCATTTTGCAAACCTTAAAGTGCTATATAAATGCTAGTCATTAATAATTTGTTCCTCCAAATTCTTCCAGAATACAGATTTCTGATCTATGTTGTCCCTGACCTCTGATAATGACAAACTTATAAAAAAAATTATTTTTATTATTTTACATCACCATCATTTCCAGACATAACTTTCCTCCTTCTCTACCCAGGAAGCCATAATTTATTTTTAAAAAAGAATTTAAAAAGGAACAAAAGCCCAAAGCAACCAATATTCCAGCTGTGTTTGACACAATGTCCCAGTTTTAAAGCTTAAAACTGTTATAAGATTTCTGGAATATCAATAATCTACACTACTAGACTCAGATCCCCTTTTCTGCATCTAAGTTAAGTTATTACATTGACACAGTGAATAACTGGGATTTTTTTCTATTTACATTGTGGTATATACTCTTTTTCTCATTCTGTTTCAAAGCTCTGCATCATTTCATCTGAGTCTTTCCATTCCTCTCTGTATTCATCACTCATTGTTTCTCATGGTACAGTTATATATCATTATATTTATGTACCATGAAATGTTTATCCATTTCCAGATGGATGGGCATTTGTTTCCCATTGTTCACTACAACAAAAAGTTCTACCTCTTTCTGAAGGCACACATTTCTCGGATACAGTCCTTTGCTACTCTATCTCCTGCACAATTCCTCCCTGGAAATGGATTGAAGGCTATATGCCTACCTTGGGTCCCTCCATTGTGTTCTGGGTGATCCCAAACTAATTTTTCAAAGAATGTAGTATTCCATGGTTTAGAATCATTAAGGGCTTGGTGTAACTTCCCAGGGGCAATTTTTCCTTCTTTTCTATTCAATTCTGGGTCCAGCTAATTGTCCATAATCAGTATCTATTCAAGATACATGTAATAATATAAGGACATGCTAGTTAGGTCAAGTTTTGTTGAATAATAATGGATCTGATTTAGGATGTACTACCATGTTCCAAGACTGGATGAGGTCAACAAAATGTCATTTGCACACAAACATCTGCAAACCTCACCTTCTCCTGGATAAGGAATACTTCTATTTGGACTCTTTTTTTGGACATTCTCCACAATAGTAGCAAACACATTTGATGAGCCCAAATTTCCCTACTCTATGCCTCACTTGACATCAACAATTAGAGGGTCTTGTTACATATTCCAAGGAATCATGTATGATTTTTAGCAAGTGCATGGGAGACATCTTGTGGGAGAATGTTTTGTCCTAATGAATAAATGTTTGGGGGTTTTTTTGGGGGGGGAGTTGGTTTTTTGTGATTGAATAAGAATAGAGTGGATTCTCATATTTTTTCTTTTTTTACATCTGTTGCCAATTATGTAACTCATATAGTCTATTTGTGACTGTCTGTTCCTGTCTTAAAATTTCATCAAAGGATATCCTCCCAGTACATGGGTAGATTAGTCTTTGAACATAAAGGAAAGTAGAAATATAACAGTTATATTTTCTTAGGTGTCTTTTAAAAATTATGAAGTCTGAGCATTTACTCCTAAAGCTTTAGTATCCTCTCCTAATTTAAAAAATTTGAGAAATGCTCTTTCAGTACCTTCAAAATTGTTTTGTATGCATCATGAACCCTTTTTTTCCTTTTTTGTCCTTGGTTTAATATAAATATACACAAATTGCCATCTTCTCAGGTAGAAGGAGCTTACCTTCTGACATAATCACAGACCTTTGACATACAGATATATATGCTATATCCTAGACCATTGACATACTAATGTATACGCTATATACTCACAGTGAAATATAAATTCCTTCATTTTTCTTTTTGTATTTCCAGCACCTAACACAAAACCTGTACAGAATAAACACTCAATACATGTTTAATTGAAATGAATGCACCATCTTCTTCTGTAGGTGTGTGTTGCTGTGTCCTCCTGGGGTACCACCTGTTCCAGGGAAGGTATTATCAGATCATGTGCTGTGGGCACTTCCCTAAAGGTGTCTCAGTCAGTTGGCATTCACGGTGCTATTGTGCTGCCTCAGGCCTAGGCACAAGTGGTAGGTACCAGTAGGAATTTGATCTGTGATAATTTTGTGCTATTGGGTTTAACAGAGCTGTATACTTGATCACGGTGTTCTGAGACAACTCCTTCCCATCAAGGGGAGCTCAAGGGACAAGTTTGATCCTGGAACTTAAAATCTAGTGGGAAATCAAAAACATACATTGCCTCATAACTAAGGGGTAGAGTTTAGTAGAACGTCAACTCCCTGGCAGGGGGTGGGGGGTGTAGGGACATGGCTTACTTGTCCTGTTTCCTTTAGCACTTAACAGAGTGCATTGCCTTCAATAAATACTTGTTGAATGAATAATAAATTGAAAAATGCATTAGGTTTTAAGTCAGTGGACTTGTCCAGGTTCTGTCACTGAGTGGCCATAGCAAGTTATTTAACCTCCATGAGTCACAATTTGCTGAACTACAAATTAAGAAATAAGACAAAGCACTAATATTTCTTCTAGCTTCAAATTCTGATTGAGATAAACAGTGCAACCTTAACTAACGAGATGGAGTGGGAGGTGTGCATAAGAGGAGGGTTATTCTGTTAGCTTGTCCTGGGGTCAGCACAGACACAGTTCTAATGTTTTATATCTATTGTTCTTTAGTTGTTTCAGTCTTAGGTCCAATTCCTTGTGACCCCATTTGGGATTTTCTTGGCAAAGACCCTGGAATGGTTTGCCATTTCCTTCTCCAGCTCACTTTTTAGGTGAGGAGCTGAGGTAAACGGGATTACATGACTTACCCAGGGTGACACAGTAAGGGTCTGAGGCCAGATTTGAACTCAGGAAGGTGAGTCTTTCTGACTTCAGGTGCAGTGCTCTATCCCCTGGGCCACCTAACTGCCCTTTCTCTCTATAGTGCTGCACTATCCTATTAAAGTTCAGAATGCTGATGCTAGAGCAAGACAGTATCCTCATTCATCAAATAAAGGTTATGTTCTGTCTAACGTACTTATTACTTAGGATAGAAAATATACTAATACACTTTAGAAAGCTTTTCAGTAACAAACCTTGAAACAAAATACTCCATTCCCCAAGAACTTGGGTTAGACAAGGCTTTTAAGTTATAATATGAAACTCATTACTGAGGCCTGAATTGGTTGATCATGGGGAAGGAAGGAGTGGGAAGAGAGGGCACATCTCATCAACAATTGAACAAATTCAACAAAATTCACAGAGAATCTACTCCTTATTATCTCTTGAGGAGGCAGCTGAGTGGCGTAATGGATAGAGCACCAGGGCCTGGTGTCAGGAAGACTCATCTTCCCGAGTCCAAATCCCACCTCAGACAATTATTAGCTGTGTGACCCTGGGCAAGTCCCTTAACCCTCTTTGCCTCCGTTTCTTCATATATAAAATGAGCTGGAGAAGGAAATGATAGACCACTGCAGGATCTCTGCCAAGAAAATCCCAAATGGGGTCACCAAGAGTCAGACACAACTGAGGAACAATAATTACCTATTGAATAAAAGAATATACAACTCCCTTGTTTGTCATTTAAGATCTTTCACAATCTGATTCCAGCCTACCTTTCTTGCTTTAGTGCCCACTGTTCTTCTCCAAACCCTCTAAGGTCCAACAAAACCATTCTTCCTACTATTCTTCATTCATGATATGTCATTTTCTTGCTCCATATCTCTGCAAGGGTAGTTCCCTGTGACTAGAATGCAATTTTACCCCAACTTTATCTCTCAAAAATCCTAGTTTCCTTCCAGGCTCAGCTACATAAAATCTTTCTTGATTCTCCACTCCCACCTATTCTCAATCTTTCCTCTTGAAGTTATTTTTATGTACCTATATGGGTATGTATTATCTCCCCTGGCTAGCCAATAAGCTCCTTAAGAGCAAGGGTTTGTCTTTGTATCCCCAATGTCTACTACAACACCTGATGTATAGCAGGAATTTATGAAACACTTGGTTGATTAATTGTGGTATTGTGCCTAGCATTGTGTGGACTCATGGGTTGTCACTCAATCCAATTTTCTCATTCAACCCAGAAATTTCAAGGGCTGTTGGGGGAACATAATTAGCTCTTCCTCACACACACCCCCAAAAAAACTGCTCATAAGATCTTAGACTTCAGAGGTCATCTAGCTAAGTGCTTCTTAAACTGGAAAATAATCAGCAAGTGAGTTTGTTCATAGGGCACAGAGGAAAGATGCTTTATTCAGCATTTGTTCGAACATGGGCAGGATTAAGGACCCCTTCTCATTCTGAGCTTTCCCATCCTGGAAGATTAGAAAAGACACCAATACAAAATGTTTTGTACATAAAAACCCAACACATTTTCCCATTAGTTATCATTGCCCACAATCTGTACTCTATGGTCCCTTTATTTTCTACATTTAAAAAAATTTTGGTCCCCCTCCTAATGCCCTATAAGCTCTTCGTACAGTAATTCCATTTGACCTTTTCCCTCACCATAGATCTTTTATCATCAGTCAAAATTCTTCATCCTTTCATGGTCTCAAATCTCACATACTGCAAGATGCCTTTCCTATCATCATTTCCTCCAACACCCCCTAAACACCTCCATAGACACTAGTCTTCCCACTAAGATTATCCATTTATACTGAATATGTCTTCCATGTATGTAGTTTTTTGCATGCTGTCTCTCCCATTAGAAAGTGAATTCCATAGGGGCAGGGACCATGGTTTTGCATTTCTTTGAATTCCCAGCACTTAGGACAAAGTCTAGCAAGCACATAGTAGACACCTAATAAATGCTAATTTTTATTACTGATGAAAACAATGATGGTAACAGTTATTAGAATAGATTTCTATTCTTTGGCAAGTATTTACATTGTAATTTTATGTCAGAGGTCAGCAAATTACAGACTTCAGGCCCAATCCAATAAGCCATCTGTTTTTGTACTGCCTGAGCTAAGAATGGTTCTTAGATTTTTAAATAAAGTTTTAAAAAAAATGCCAAACCCATTCTTATCTCTTGGGCAATACAAAAACTTGTTAACTCTTATGTTACATCATAATTTTCCTGATTTTTTAGTTTTTTAAACATATGAAAATTGGTAGAAGGGGGAAAGCATTTGTTTAAAATGAAGTAATATAATTGTTTACAGGAGCTCCATCATCTTTCTACAGACATAATTTCAAAATTATACATACATACACATATGTGTATATATATATATATATATAAATGTGTGTATATATGTCTGTATGTATATATGTCTCTCTCTATATATATATTTACACACACACACACACACACATATATATTCATCCTATGGCATGCTTATGTAGATAAACAATAGATGAATGAAAAATAAGATTCAATTTTCAGGAGAGATGTATCCAATTCCAAAAATATAAATGGAGTCAAGAATTCTCATTTTTATTCTTAGCTCCAGTACCAGCTTATTTTGCAATCTTATCAAAGTGAATAACCTCTTTGTGCCTCTATTCCTCCTTCCGTGTGAAAAAGAAAAATATTTGTCGCTTATCTACCTCATAAGGCTATCTGGAAGATAAGAAAGGCAAATCAGTAAAAGGTGCCCTTTAAAAGACAGAAACTGCTTCAATAAAGCTAATTATAATACTTCTATAACCATAATTTTCCATCCCCAGTCATTACATGGTAAATTTTCCTTACCAAAAAAACAAAAACCCCAAACTCAAATAAGCCAGTATCAACAACTGGCTTTAATTTAACACATGATGTATTCCTATGGTTTTAATTTTAAAAGAGCAGAGGATTAAAAGTGATTATAAAAATTTCTGGACCACATAGGTACACACAGATGCCTGAAAACTTATGCACATATGTATATATGTACGTATATCCTTCATGCTCAAATCTAAAAATAAAACAAAAAAACTACAATCCTCCCTACCCCCATCTAAAAACTACACCTTTCCAAAGTTTTGTGGTTATTTCCTAAATATATCATGAACTTGAGCTACGACTTCTATTTTCTAGCTCTTTCTGGGTTGTATATTTTTAAATGACAATCAGGAATTTTAACATTCCGAGATGTCAGCTTTCATTTGTGTGAGAGTTTCATTACACATCCTGCCTCAGCCATCAGTATACTCCATATGAATCATTTATAATTATACTTTAAGGATCTACTGTCCCATTAGTGTGAGATCTCTTTTCAACAATGTGGAACACATAGCACCCTTCATGCTGCAGTAGATAATTTTATGACATACAGTGGAACACAAAAAAAAAAAAAATTCACAGTGGATGGCCCGCCTTCTGGGGATGATACCCTTGGAACTTAGTTAGACTGATTCTTGAATGACAAATACAGAGTACATAGCTATGATCATTTTTGAAGCCTTTCTACCTTGACGTGATGTCAGAGCTTATACTTCACTGGTATAGTCTTTAAGGACTGAAGGCTACCTCTATTCCACACTAAGGCCTTAGAGAAGGACATTAGCGGAGCAATTAAGTCATATTACCTCCAACATTATTGCGTCACTTCTTTCATTCCTCTTTATCAGCCTGTATGTTTTGCTGAAGGTATTTCTGGCCTCTCTTGGACCCACAATATTTCCTAACCTCAGCCCCTTCAAAAAGTCTCACTGAACAGAGTAAGTATGCTTGCTGGGCCAAACGCCACCAGGGCCTCAAACAGCTTGGCCAGGGAATTAAGTTGTTTGGAATTTCCCAGAAAATTTCTTCTCCACCCACTTTGATCTCCAAACTTAGAAATATTTCCTCTAAACAAGAAAGGATAGAAATATTTTTTTTTGTTGAACCAGTAGAAATTATTGAGAGAATTGATTCAAGATGAAAGAGAAATCAAATTGAAGACCTAGTATGTCACTCATAGCCCGTATAAAGAATGACCACCCAATCAGCAGCCTGAAAAAAACAGGGAACAGATCAAGGTTAGACTCCAATTCAGTCCAAACAAGCATTTATTAAGGGCCTACTATGTGCAAGGCACTGAGCTAGACATTGGGGATACAAAGACCAATAAAAACAGAATGTAAATAGATAACTATGTAAGTTATAATTTAAGGACAAAGGAGAAATCTTTCTTAAGTAAATAAGGAAAAGTTTCCAATAAAAGGTAGCACAAGAGTTTAGCCTTAAAGGCGGCCAGATATTTTAAGACGCAGAGACATAAGAAAGGAATTTCTTTCAGAAAATAAAGAAAACCTATAAAAAACAAAACAAAACAAAACATGGCAGTGGAAAATGGGATATCAAGTTCAGAAAGAGCAAGTAAGCCAGTATAGCTGGAACATAGAGTGTATAAAGAAATATAACGTACAATCAGCCTAGAAAGGAAGGCTAGACCAGAATGTGAAGGGTTAAAAAGCTCAGCTAAGTAATGGGTATTTTATCCTTGAGGATATCCTTGGGGAGCAATTGGCAGTTCTTGAGCAAAAGAAGACATGGTTACCTGGGCTTTCAGAAGGTTATTTTGGTAGCTATATGGAAGATGCTTTAAGGAAAAGAGGACCTCAGGAATCCAGTTAATGAGGGCCTGAACTAGTGAGATGACCATAGGAATAAAGAGAAGGGCACTGGAGATGTTGGAGAGGTAATACAAACAAAATTTGATTGCTGATTAGCTGCTTAGTAAGAGAGAAGGAAAAGCCCAAGAGTACTCCAAGGTAGGTTAGCAGAGCTCTAGGGCATTAAATTTTTTTATGATTATTTTTAATAATATTTTATATTCTTCCTCATGACATGTTACAACAGTTTTTAACATTTAAAAAAAGTTTTGAGTTCTACTTCTCCCTCCCCTACAAAATGTCTTTCTTTTAATTACCTGAAATTACCTCATCTTCAGTCTTATTTGGATGGTTCATTTGCATTGGCTATGAATAAAGGATTTGTTACAGAAAAGCAAACTTCATCCTCTGTCTGCATGATTACAAATTCTAAAAGATCTGAATGAATAAGGTTGTATTAATTAATTAGATTAATATGGTCAAACTGTAATAAAAAATACACCTCTAATACTTTTGATATCATCAAAACTCTTTTTTGAGCATTAGGATTCACATAGCTAGTTTGAATCAAGGTAGGAAGGTGGTAAAACTTGAGCCCAAAGTTATATGACAAATCAGGAGCACGGCGTTCAAAGTCATCACCATTTGCTAACATTGGTGTATCACAATGGAAAGAACTACTAGTACCTACCAGCCTAAAGGAACCAGAAACACAGATCCCATCAGGTTCCTTCAGTGATAAAGTGACTAGTAGCTTCTACTTCAACAATTAAGCATGTCAGTTGACAGTCAATAAATATTTTTAAGTATCTAATTAGGGGGCCCAGTGGATTGAGAGTCAGGCCTGAAGTCAGGAAGCCTCCTCTTCCTGAGTTCAAATCTGGCTTCAGACATTTACTTATTGTGACCTTGCGCAAATCCGTCTCAGTTTCCTTATCTGTAAAATGACCTGAAGAAGAAATGGCAAACCAGTATTACTGCCAAGAAAACTCCAAATGGGATCACAAAGAGTCAGACTGGACTGAATAACAAGCACCTACTATGTGCAAGGCACTATGCTAAATGCTAGGGATACAAAAAGAGACAAAAGACAGTCCTTTCTCTCCAGGAGCTCACAATCTAATGCTTTAATTCTGTCTAAAACAACTTTCTCCAAATAATGGTGGGGTAGGAATGGTAGACTTGCATATAGGCCTAGCATCGGTCTCCCTAAATTCTAGGAGTTTAATCACCATTTCTCCATCTAAGAGGGATTGTGATCTGCATTAGTAGAAGGACACCCCACATGGTGATTCCCTTTATTCCAGAAAAGGGAGCAGGAAGGGAAATGCTTATATTGATTCAGGTAAAGGGGATAAAAGTCTCCCCAAAAGAATATGGCAGTACCAAAATACGTCACAAGTGGGAAGACAGTTCTGGGGAGCAGGATATGCAGGGAGGATGGTGAATGAAGGAAAAGGAATGTCAAATCCAAGAAGTCGCAATCTAATTCTGAAGGCAGCACTAGGGCCTCGCAGGAGTTTGAGACACTGAAATTATCTCTGCAAACGAACAATTACACACTGAAACAAACCATTTAGCTAAGTGTGGTTAGAACAAAGAGTGGTTCTTAAGGCATTTCAAGGGAGTATGACAGAATCTGAGACATCAGTACCCTTCCCCCTGCCACCTACTCCTCTCCACAAGTCTGGCAAAGCGGGGAGCTGTCTAATCCTTGGCAGATGCTCAAGAGATTACTTCGACTGCTAGCTTGAGCTGATCGAAGGCCACTGCCTAAGTACGCTATAAAAGATACTAAAACTTAATATCAGAATAAATACCAAGCCTAATAATAATTACTTCCCACACCTAACTTTTCAGTTTCGCTTCTTGAGCTGCATAGTAGATGACATATTTGCTAAGATTTCACTCAAGCTCAATATTATTTTCTGAAGTTTCATGGTATCAAAGAAGACTCACAGCTGAGTCATTAGCTCAGCCATGCAAAATTACATGAGCCAGGTATTTACATTTCTCTCTCTTTCCCTCACAAAACCGACAAACAAAAAGTCTCTGACTAATGGTGAGATGGTATCAGATTTAAAGGAAATAAGCAGTAGTGGTCTTAAAAGAAAATGAATTTGAAGTCTTCTTTTTTGTTACATTTCATAGGCTACTGTGTACATGTGTGAGCACACGTGTATGTGTGTAAATTCAAGGGGAGTCATGGAGTTTCTTTTTGGAAGGCAATTGGGGTTAAATGACTTGCTGAGAGTCTGAGGACACATTTGAACTCTGGTCTTCCTAACTCCAGAGTTGGTGTTCTATCCACTGTGCCACCCACTTTTTTTTTTATAGGAAGCTCTTTTTTTCCTTTCTTTTTAAAAAAAAAATATAATCTAAGCTAACAGGCATAAGTCATGCATTGTCATTTTGATCAAAAGGAAAGAAGGTAGATGGATGATAGCAAAACTATCACACCACTGGAAAACCAACTCGGACTGGCACATGGCCTTTTAGTCACGGACCTCAAGAACTTCACAAATGGATATGAAGGGTAGTATAGAAAAGACCTTTCCTTCACCTAGCCTTGGAGTAAGGAAAAATTGGGTTTAAATCCTGGCTATAACACTTCCCAGAGGGTATTACTTTTGAAAAAAATGACATCCTTTATCTGTCTCAGGCAACTCCCTATGACATACACCAAATTGTACATAGTTTCCATCTGTAATGGTGGAAGGAGTTCCCATTCCAGGAGTTTCCATGAAGGGAATCTATGAAATTATGAAGTAGTAGAAGCCATGGGTATATGAAGGGATGAGTATGCTACTTGTAAAAATGGACAGATGTGACTTTAAAATATATACTTGTTTGGGAAAGTGCTACTAGTGAACTATCAAATTTAAATGGAAAAGCAATTAATTTTTTATTTACTTCTAAAGGAGGTATCTGAAGAAGAGTAAGATTCCAGGGAAAGGTTGGGGGGAAAGAGATTGTTTGACAAGGAGGGAACATGGGCTGGTCCCATAGTAAGAATGATGGAATTATGGAATGGTGGATAACTGTGATATTAAATAATACAAGATAAGCATTAGGGGCTTTAATTATTTTGTATCTTGCTCAGTGCTTAGTATAGCATACTGTGCATAATAAGAGATTAATAAATGTTTACTAAATGAATGACAGTGGAGGAAAGGGAATTATATTGGGTTAGAGGTAGAAATTGAAAGAAAAAAAGTAAGTAGAACTATCTGTACTCAAGGTACAAAGCACTACAACTAGCAGAGGCCAAATTTTGTTCTCAATTGTTGACTATGTTGGCCACTAAAAGGCAAAGATAAAGGCAATCTATTTCTGGTTACAGCCGTGACTGAAGAGGGATGTTCAGTAATAGAAATAAAGATAGAGAAATATTTTTAATAACATTTTTTTCAAACCATGACTTTATGTTAACACTTTCCATGATCAAGGCAGTTTATTAGTCACCATCAGATTTTCAAGTGCGCCAGAGTACATTTACAAATCTTCAAGCATCTGGTTTTCTATTTAAGGCAGAAGATAAGAATAAGGCCTAACTCATGGTTTCCTTTCAGTTTAATCTTTGTGGGGGTCAGAATTTCAAAGAACTTCACATTTTATTGACTGAAATTCATTTCCCAACAAACACAAAGGTTGCCCCGGACTTTAACCCAATACTCAGAGCCCACCCTAAGACAAGGGGAAGCTATTCAGTTAGGTCATAAATAGCAATGCAACGTTTTGGTGTAGTTAATTTGGTCACTAAAAGAAGGAAATTGTGAAGCCCAGGTTGGATGAATATAACAGATAAAGAATAATGTTGATTGGTTGTTTCTGTATGGAAAATAGATCTTACAATGAAAATGAGAGAAATATCAGGAATCCGCAACTTTATGTTATTCTTCTTTCACTACTGAGTCTTTTCCAGAGAAAGTTGGGCAGTTACTTGTTCTAAGTCGTTTGGCCCAGCCAATACTGAATGACATTTTGTGTGGTGTGTGTGTGTGTGTGAGAGAGAGAGGACATAGAGCATCTACAAAATGAGGAGTCGTCTATCATGAGTATTTTGTTTTTAAAAACAAGGAAGGCAAAGAATAGTTTAAGTGGAAAGAAAACTGGGCTTAGAGCCATATTGTCTTTGTTCAAAACCCAGATCTGCTATTTACTCCTTGAGGTAACCATGGACAAGGTCACTTCACTCATCTGGGCTTCAGTTTTCTCACTTATAAAATGGACTAGAGGCAGGAGGGAGGGGTCCAACTCTAAATCTTTTCTTCTCTCACATTTTTTTACATGCACAAAAATTGATTGGGTAAAATGAATCATGAAACTGGGATCTTGAACATCACCTAAAGTTGGATCATCCTCAGGAACTTCCATGACATCATCTATTCTTGAATTTTATACCTCTTACCACAAAAGCCCACCTCCTATTCTGTCCCCAGTTGCCTGGTGCTTGAAGTTTTCAGGCTACTATAAGCTTTCCCATCAAAGGCGGGAATACTTCCTGCCCTCTCTACTTGAAGGTCTGAGGCAGTTTCTTCCATACCAAGATGGAAGGGAACATGAGTTGGCAAGTGATCAAAAGCATAAGGACAGACCTTCGGCGTTACCTATTTGCCTTTCCAGGTCAGCAGCTTCATCTGGCGTTGCCCGGGGTAGTACTCCAGGGTCACTGAAGCTCGTTCGAAGCAGGGTACCCATCACGAAGAAGAAGAGAATCCCGCCAACCACAGGGATAGCTGGAGTGATTTTCACGGCTAAATATGGACAGCTGCCAGTAGTAGGTATTGAGAGAGAGGGGGGAAGAAGAAACAACAAAGGACTATTAGTAATCAACAGCAAAGCAGCTTGCATTTCCTAAGAAGTTAAAGGCTTATCTAAAGAAGGAAAATTGATTTCCATTAAAAATTCATCTATATTAAAATTTTAATAGTATGGAATATAAATTTTCTTCCGGAAAATTTTGCCATCTTGCCACAATTTATCAATGCCAAAGCCAGTCTTTCCTGATTGTATTTGTTGGGAAAGAAGCTCCAGGAAGAATGAAAATGAGTCTTTGTTGTAATATCGTGTCTACAAATGCACATGGTTGATATACATCAACAGTCCATGCATCTTTCTAATCTATCCCCCTCTCTTGAATTCCGTTAAGAGGAAACAAAGACATAGGATATTTTAAAATCGGTCCAAGCTTTCCCTTCCCCCAATTAATGCTCAACTTTGTCTCTGACAGCACAGTGACATTCAGTAGGGACAAAATTCTGAGAAATGTAAATCAGTACTCCAAAGCCTGGAAAACACCGCCAATACTTTGGAGTTAACCTATCCAAAGGAGGTTAATGAGCTATGCAAATGAAATCACATTCCAGTTTCAGGAGAGGGACTCAAGGATTTCTGCAGATAGAACACACTTAACTTGTTTTTATGTTCAAAAGGCATTTGAGCTACCACAAGAAGATTGGCACCCCAGATTTTTGCATTTTTAAAATTTTCCTTGTACTTAAATTCTACAAACTCTAATTCAGTGATTATTCCTGGGAACTGTGTGATGAGACAGGGAAAGGTGAACGTGCTGTATGCTGCAGACCAGAGTTAGCCAGGTATCAGTTTCTGACATTTAGTCTATTGTTTCAGGGACTTTAATTCAGTTTTGAACAACTGCACCCTCGCTCGTTCAGCAAACTTGCTGAGAAAGGGACAGAGGTTATAATGGTACTGGTGGTTGTTAAGTCATTTTTCAATCATATCTGACTTTTTGTGACCTCTCCCATTGTGACCTTCCCATTTAAGGGTTTTTTTGGCAAAGATACTGGCATGGTTTGCCATTTTCTTTCTCCAGCTCATTTGACAGATGAAGAAACTGAGGCAAACAGGGTGACGTGACCTGCTCAGGGTCCCACAGCTAGTAACTGTCTGAGGCCAGATTTGAACTCATGAAGATGAGTCTTTCTGGTTCCAAACCCCAGGGCTCTACCACTGTGCCACCTATCTGCCCTTAATGGTACCGGTGGCCTGGAGTAACTAGAGCAGATCCCAAGGGAACCGCAGGAAGATCAAGGTCTTTTCTGGATTATCGTCATCTTACTTAATTATCGCTGAGCTTAGAGGCAACAGAGGAAAATCATAAAATGTTAAAGCCCAAATGACCCTTAGGGGCAATAAGGGGAAGAGCAAAGGACCAAAAGTCAGGAGGATTGGGTGAGAATCCTGTCTCAGACTGTGTGACCCTGGGCAAGTCACTTAACAACTCTAGGTCTCAGTTTCTTTTTCTGTTAAATGGGGATAACAATATATAAACTATCCACCTCACTGGGTTGTTAGAAGAAAAGTGCTTTATAGATCTTGTTATTATAGAGCTGACCTCTTCTAAAAAATAGGGAAAAATAAGTAGAGAGGACACATTGAGACCAACATTTCATGGACCTTTGAGAGGGCTAATAGAGTTCAGGGGCTTACTGTCATAGGATACATGACTGATACTAAGAGAAGTCTTCATTGCTTCATCATATGACTGTCCTCAGACAGCTAGGTGACAAAGTGGATAGATACTGTGCTTGGAATTAGGAATCAGGAAAACTCTTCTTCTGGAGTTCAAATCCAGCCTCAGATACTTCCTAGCTATGTGACCATGGGTAAGTCACTTAACTCTTTTTTCTCAGTTTCCTTATCTACAAAATGAGTTTGAGAAGTAAATGCCAAGCCACTCCAGTTTCTTTGCCAAGAAAACCCCAAAATGGGGTCACAAATGACTGAACAATTGCCTTTCTCTGCATGCACTTAAACCACTTCTAAATATTTCCAGAGATCCCAATTAAGGAAAATGAATTTTGGGAAAATGGAAAGAAAAGAAGTCACAAAATAGCAAGAAACTTGCTAAGGAAGAAAAAAAAATCAGTTGAGGTGGCTTATAAGAAACCTGCTTTCAAAATAATAATTTAGTACATTATTCAATTTAATTGAATAAGTACTTATGAAGATAAGGTACTCATGAAGTAGGGGAATTCAAAGACAAAAAGTAATCAGTCCTAGTCCTGGAACACTTTCCATCCTACTAGCAATGCTTCTTCTAGCCCAAATAACTCCTCAGATGTGGAAGGGCACTATTCATCATGCTCAATGGGAAGTAGCTCAGGTTTCTTCAAAGAAACAGCAACATAACAAAAACTCATTAATATACTTCCAGCTCCAAGAACTGTGATCTATGAGTCAAAGTAGCAGCTCTATTTAAATGCCCTCAAATAAATAAACAAGCATTTATTTCACTACTCGATTTTCTTTTGAAGGGTGGTGGGACAGCTAAATGGTACAATAGATAGGCAGGCCTGAAGTCAAGAAGACCTAAATTCAAATCCAGTCTCCAACACTTACTAGCTATGTGACCTTGGACAAGTCATTTAACCCTGTCTGCCTCAGTGTCCTCATCTGTAAAATGGGCTGGAGAAGGAAATGGAAAATCACTCCAGTATTACTTCGAAGAACACCCTAACTGGGGTCACAGAGGACTGAAAAAATGACACAACACTATATGCCAGACACTGCCCTAGGTGCTAGGTATACAAAGACAAAAGTAAGACAGCTTTGAGGTGCTTACATTCCACTCTCTGGGCCTGTTTCTTGCTCAAGGTTTTTTAGCCACTGGCTTCAGGAAAGATTAGAGATCCAAATTTAATACCCCTGAGGACCACTCCACTGTTCTTTCTACAGGGCCATGCTGCCTCCCTGATGTACTCCCACACAAAATATATCAATGTCCTATCTTTCTTCTATTCAATAGTGAAGTTATAGTACAGAATAATCTCACCCTTAAAAACGCATCAAAGCCTTGAGAGAATAACTGCAATCTTTAGTCACCTTTATTTTATATAACTAGCATTACCATTAAAGAAACATCATATTCAGTGAATTCTCTCTAGTAGAATATAAGCTCCAGGAGTTGAGGGGACTCTCATTTTTCTAATGGTATCTCTAGTGTCTAGCTCAGTGCTTAGCACATAATAGGAATTAATCAATGTTTGTTGATGGACAGATTCATTTGTAAAACCTCACTTTTTATGTATCCCATATTGCTTTTCTTACAGCTTGTGTCTCTGATAAGTTTAGAGATTTTTGTTCAGATGTTACCCTAGGACAGAAGGCTAAATTTCTAGAATGAACTGCCTCAGTAACTTTAGAGAGCAGACACTGGGCAAATGTGGCAGCAAATGTCAACAGTTGTACTCAAATAACCTTAAATAGATGTTTAAAGGGGCAGAGCCTTAATGGAGGGAAATTTGAAAATTATCATACAGTAAGAATGAGTATTTTACAAATAATCCCATTCCTTTATAGCAGACAAAGACAGGATGGGAAAACTCTTCCCTTTAAATTTAGATAAGCAGCAGATTTAGTGCCTGAATGATACATAGGTGGGAGGTATGTATATTAGGGTAGAAAAGCAAAGACCCTGTCAAAGAAAAGACAATGAAGAGACATAAAGATGTGTTTTATTGGGAAATTAAAAGCTTTAATTTCTTCAGCTGCTAAAACACCATAAACACAGCTGGATACACACACACACACAAAATAGTCCTGGGAAAAAGAAATTCCACTAATTGCAGTAACTCCTGAATGGACTTCCAGCTTCTGAATAACATGGCATCAGCTAGAAAAGCTCTACTATCCCTCCCTACTTGGACCATCATGAAGTGGGAAAAAGTACTGGTATTCCCGTAGGGACAAACTTGGGTAAAAATTCAGGGGCTGGGTAGGGCCACCAGCCTCCCTTTCTTTTCTACCCTCACTGGCATCCCCTGCCCTTTCCCTTCAGTCACTCACTTCCCTCATACTACCTTTTTTCCTGACAAAGTGCTCTCTCAGGAGATGATCTGATCAATGCACATACACTAAAGGCATTAAAAAAAGTTCACACTCACATATTGCTTTTAAGCACCTTAACAGGGGATTAAGTGTTAAGGCAAAGAAATTAATCTCTCATTTTGGAATTTTAGGCATCAGCAAACAGTGGAAGAAGAAAGTTAAGGATTTAGGCACACTTGATCAAATGGATCTGTGATTTTTTTTTTATGCAGGTGTTCCCTCCAATAATGCAGATAATCACAACAACGACAAGAGCTAACATTTATATTAAAGTTTGCAAAGTACTTTTCATTTATTATACCATTTGATCCTGACAACTATCCTGGGAGGTTTAAGTATTACTGCTATCACTCCTCATTTTACAGATGAGGAAACTGAGGCAGAGAGGTTAAGTGACTTGTCCAGGGTCACCCAGCTAGCAAAAGTTTGAAGGAGGCTGTGAAGTCTAGCACTCTATCTACTCTGCCAGGATGCCACAATCACATGATTCCAAACACAGTCCATCTATGCCTGCCCATCTTCAGAGCCAGCTGTATTCCATGTCTAATTGCCAATCAGCAACAGTGGTAGAATGCTAGTACTGAAAATATGGATGTTTGCTTTCATGGTAAGTTTGAGATCAATAAAGGAGTTTTGCAATTTCCTGAAAGCAATCCAAACTGTTCTCTTCCTTCTGTTCACCTCTGGGCCCAAGACTTTGCCCTGTGATACTGTCTGTTTCAAATATTTAACAAATACCACTCTGAATTTCACTACTTAGGTAACTGCCTAGTTTATACAGAAGATGCAATTCTAGTCTCTCCAAGTTGAGACACAGTCTCATTCTTCTGAGTGTAAAGTATCATTTAGGAGCACTATATCTGAAAGGCATTGTGTAGACTGCTTTAACGTCCTTGGGAGCAAGGTTATACTTTACTCTTCTCTATATTCTCACAGTCCCTAGCTCTGTATGTACTCAGTCGCCACATTGAACGAATGAAGCAATGAAATCATTCTCATCTCATCTGTGACCTTGCTCCATCAATCATTCCATATTTTTCAATGCATCTTCAATCTCTTCCCCTACAGATTCCTTTAGTCTATACATATTCTTGAGTGTCCTATATCTTACGGGGGAAAAGCTCAAGCTCTTTCTTTGGCTTGGTCATCACCTTGGGATGTCATCCAATTTCTTGTTTTTCCATCTACTTCCAAACTCCTAGAAAGAAAAGTCTATAGTTTGTGCCTCCATTTCCTAACCATTCCACTCTTTTTCCAACTCACTGAATCTGTCTTTGGTACTAACATTTTTCTCCAAGGTCACTTAAGCCCTCCTTCATGCTAAATACAATGGCCTTTTAATCCATCCTCATGCTCCTTGACCTCCCTGTTATCACTGGACACTGCTATTCATACCCTCCTTCTTGATATCTGAGCATAGTGAATTACCTTCACAAAACTAGGTCAGGTAAATTCCCAAACTGTAAGGCTAAGAAAAATGTCCAGGGATAGTAAGGTTGCCTCACACTGACAAAGTAAAAATTATGGAGGCACTACCTGACTACAAGGGAAATGCCTGATTATCCTTTGAAACAAATAATTTGCTAATGTATGCTGGAAGAGAGGAATGGGACACATAAGTTGATAGGGCAAACTGTTCAAAAAAGAATCATACATTTATAGCAAGAGAGATGTAAGGGTTATCAAATCGAACCAACTCATTTTACAGTTGAGGAAACATTGGCCCAGTGAGGTTTAATAACTTGCTGAGATAGGACAGCTGGAGTTTGAACTCAGGTCCTTGGACTCCAATCCAGTATTTTTCCCACGACTCAACCACAATTCCTCTCTAGTAGAAAGAAGTACCTGAGCAGGGACAAGCTAAAGCTCATAGGCATTGATCTGTTTCCCCTTGAGATAAGTAAAGACACTACATTGTATGAGAGACAAGGATTAGGAACCACTGGACCACCATCATGAAAAATGTCCAGCTCATCAGAACAGGCAAGCTCTGTTTCTACCTTTGAAGTCAAACAAGCTAGATTTCAAACCCAATGAAAGAAAAAAAAAAATAAACATCTTTAATCTCAGGCTGGATAAAGTAGACCACCCACTAGAGCTCTTGAAAGCTTTCAAAGAATTCCTGAAGCTTAGTGGCCAAAGAAATTCCTGTGATCGTCACACAAGAAAACTTGTGCACCTGAACACACTGAGGGGCTAAACAATAGAACACACTACAAATAAATGCTATTTAAGCTCAACTCTGCTCCCCCTATTGCTTGGGAGTCCTTTTATTCATCTCATGTTGACATTTTCCCAATCATTCCAAATCTTTTTTGAATCTCTTTAAGCACCCAAGCCCACCCACCTCAAACTTAAGAGATGACCTCATTGACTTTATTAAGAAGATTCCGGTCATCTTACATGAACTCCCTCATTTTCTCTCCTTTCCACTTTCATCCCTTCACCTAATGTTTTTTACTTCACTTTTGTTTCTGAGAAAGAAATAACCCCTTCTTTACCCCACCCCAAGCCAAATCCTGTACTTTTTCTATCTTATCTTGATTCTGCTTCATCCAAGAATCTGATTCATCAATTATCCATTCCTTCCTTTGAATCTTCAATATATCTTTCTCTATAGGCTTCCTGAAATAATTACAACCTTCCCCTTCACACCATCAGGACTTTGGAGAACAGCTGAGAGGAGTAGGTGGGTTGCATTAGCACTTCCTTCCAGATCTGCTGTTAGCTGGTCTGCTTTTAGGGGAATCAGAGAAAATAAAGTAGGTATATCATTGATCAAAATCAACCTCATGGTTGAATGAGCATATACAAGTTTATGGGAAAATTTCAATAAATACAAGATCTTATGAAGATGAGCAAAGGCAGGAGTGTGCTGGTAAATGTTTAACAACCAGGTCTCCAAAAAAAGGCATGACACACTTTTACATTTAATTTGCATTATTAACATTTTCTCCACCACTTTCTTAAGTCTAGATAATCAACAAAATAATAAGCCTGCATTGCCAGCTTCCACAGGATAAATGCTCAAACTAAAAATTTAACAAATGGTTCTTTCTAGTCTTTAAGGGCTGGTTTCAGCACACTCCTCACGTAAGCCCTAGCAATTGGGCCATGGTTGAGGTCTCAGGAATCAACTACATGACAATCAAATAACTATGACATCCCTAACTAGCAATGATCAGACTTCATTTGAAGTCTCTATTGATGAAGAGTCTTCTTGGTTCTCCTGGTTGGGAAAGCCCATTCCAATTTTGGAAAACTTACACATCATTAGAAAGTTTTTATTATATGGAGCAGCAATCTCCTTTCTGCAACTTCCATCATTTCTCCTAGTTCTGCTCTGTGAGGGCAAGAAAAAGAAGGGTGACCCACCTAACAATCCTGCAGATGCTTGAATATAGTCAGCATATGTCTTCTCCCTCAGTGCTCAAATGACTCCTCTTCTATGAAGGCTCCTCTGATCTCTTCTGCTGTAGTAAACTGCTTTTAACTCCCATAGCACTACCCTTATTATTTTTATTTGCGTACTTATCCCCACCAACTAGACTGTAAATTCCTTGAGGGTAGGAACTATTTCTTACTTATCTTTTTTTTTTTTAATCACCAAACCACCTTTCACCTTAGCAGTCACATTTATAGGGTTTCAGTAGTTGATAGATTGTGTGAATGAATGCTGTAAAAGGGAGAAGAGCAAAGGAGGTCAGATCAGAATTCTTTTAATATCAAATGACTGATACAACAGGGAGATAAACATGAGGTGTCCCAAAAGTTTTAGTGTGACTTTAAGTTTTAGTACCTTTACTCATCTTCTCTCCTTTTCTCTTAAAAAAAATGCACTAAGACTTTTGGTACACCTTGTATAAATAACCATATAAGGAGTTCTCTAGGATTATGGAAAATGTCATGTTCAAAATCCAAACAGAAGGATCCTATATGAATGGTTCTCCAAAAGTTCTCCAAATGCTAATGTATGTAGATGATGTGTTGAACCATGCAACATTGCAAAATCACAGCAATATGAAGGATCTAATTATTCTTAATGAAAAAACAAAGTGGATGAAAAATGTATGTGGCCTGGATTTATGATGTGAAATTTGGTAAATGCTACATTTAGAAAAGAGTTGGGTCCAGAGTTGACTAGAAGGAAGAGATACCAAATTGCACGTGGGAAATCAGACAGAGCTTTCAATTGGGGAATTAAGGGATATAATTACAGCTGTTCCTCAGATGTAAACAGCTTGCAGTTTTCTCTTTGGAAGATTTAGTGATCCTTTTACATGCCTTTCAGAAAGGAAAAATAAGAGAAAAAAAAGATCCCGATTACAGGGTCTTCTTCAAACATAACACTTGTAAGTGCTGCATAGAAAAAAAAAGGAGAAAAAAATAACCCAGAATAAAAGACAATTTTGTAATACTTTTGGAACAGGATCAGGCAATATACAGAGTTCATTCTGACAGTGACTGCCAGGCTGTGAGAAGGAAACTGAGCTAATGAAAAATCTCATCCAAACCATATGACCCAGCATGATCAATGGTTTTAAAACTATGGCAGCAACAGGGAAATACATTCAAATTGAGAAAGGCTTCTACATTTCTGAGCAACCACAGACAGGAATCTCTAATTTCGCTCTCCATCTGTGAAGAGGAAGACACCATAGCCTAAGAGTCTGGATTTTATACAAGATGAATGATACAGATGCCAAAGATATAAACACCAAATGGATTCCTATTTCTGACTGGGAAACTGTGACCTATATACATGCCTCAATGCTGCGGAAGGTAGAGAGCTTAGGCTGAGAACTACTTAATCTTCTGAAACCTCCTTCAGCAAGTGGCAGGAAGAGAAAACAAAAGAGGACTCTAGTAGGGATTCAGCTCCACAATTTAAAGGAAATGAGCCCACTCAGTGCAAAGTGGGAAACAAATGTTGAAATAATGAGTGTCTCAAAAGCTTCCCCCTCTCTAGCTGTCACTGTGAACATTTTTGTCTTCCAGAAATGGTAGATGAACTCATTTATATAGAAAAGGCTACTTCACTGTGAATTATAAGTAAAGAAGAGAAGTTTGAGTGGAATAGGAGGAAATCAGTTGGTTGTTTGTTGTCCTTTGTTCTTGAAGAAGACCAAAATGACATCACTAGGTTGGAGTCAAGGTACAGTGCGTCCAAGATGAGCCAATAAAGTTCTATCACAGGTCAGGCACAAATAGTCCATGTGAACTTTTGAAGTAAATAGGAGGAATAGTGGAATAGTGGGACAGGAGTTCCACTCACTCGACTCATCCCCAAAGGGTAGAAATAGAAACACTGAGTGGATGATGCAGACAGGTAAATTTAGGCTTCCTCTAAGGGAACATTTAATTAGCCGTGTCCAAATGTCATGAGATCTCCATCACTGGAGGTTTTAGAGAGCACAGGATTCAGTTTTTGCCACCAACCAACTCAAGTCTTTAGAAAAATGCATCCTTCTGGTATGATGTCTAACAACTGCCAAATGAAATCAGAATGGTTCTCCATGCCACATCATTTCAAACAAGGTGATAGAACCCTGTATTCTTTTCTGAAACCATGACTGATCATTGCATTGATCAAGGTCTTGCAGTCTTTCAATGCTGTTTTCCTTTACATTACTGTGGTCATCACATGGCATATTCAGAAATAGGACATGAGTTTTTATGTTCAAAAAATTAATCACCTAGAAATAACTTTCTGAGGATGAGTCTTTCTGACCTTAGCCTGATTCTTGAGTGACAGATGAACATGTCTTTTGTTGGACCTGCATTCAGTCTTTTTGGCTCAGTAGGACTAGTTAATGTTTGTGTTATACCTGCCTGGCACTACTCAGATATATGTCAGAAGGACAATTCAGTGGGTTGTTTCCTAATGTACAAAGTAAAAGAATTATTTACAGTTGATACTATTCTTGATTTATATCTCAAGAGGAAAAAACCAGTTTGAGATCTCAAAGTAAATCTAAATCTAAGAGTAAAGTTACCTTGAGGAATATGATCACAGCATCAGAAACAAAAGCAAAAACTAGACCTAGGGAAATGAGAAAAAAAGTCATTAATAAAGAACAAGTTTTGTTCCTTAGGTTTAGAGGATGCTGTTTGTCTTCCATTTTTGTAAAAAGATCAATGACATCACAGGTAATGTCTTGACTTGCCAAGAATTGGATTTAAGTGAGGTACAGTTGTGCAAAGTCTTCAGCCTCATTCTATCTTCCCAAGTTTTTGAACTCCAGTGGCAAGACAAAAATCAGGATGACCTTTAGAGATGTTCACCCAACTTTCACCTGCGGCTCCAAGGAACCATAGTACGTACACTGACCATACAACAATCTCGGCAAACAGGCTAAACCAAGTTAAGAGTAACAGATAGGCCTCAAACCTGTCAATGAGTTAGGGGAAGGTGAGTCAGGGAAATATCTACCCCAAGCATGAGAAGACTTCCCCCATAGGAATAGGTGGATGAAAATAATTTATTCCAATGGCCAGGAAGGGGGTTGAAGCAGGTGCTGTGGAATGCTTAGAGCTTGGTGAAACAACAAAGACACCAAGGTCAATTTAGAAGTGGGCTTTTAGAGATAATCTAGTCTAAAACCTTCAGTTTATAAATGAAGAAATTGAAGCCTAGAGGAATCACAGGCTCAGGGTTTTCAATCTAAAAGGGACTTCAGAGGTCATGAAATCCAACTCTGTATTTTACAGATAAGGAAACTGAGGCCAAGAGAGGTTAAGAGATTAAGAGACTGACCCAAGATTACATAACTAGTAAGTATCTGAATCAGGATTCCAATCCAGGTTTTCCTGAGCCCAAGTTTAGTACTTACTACCTTTAAAGGTTAAAGAGCTTGTGCTAGGACACAAGGATAGTAATCACCATCACCATCATCACCATCATCATCATCATCACCATCATCACCATCACCATCAATATCATCACCATCATCACCATCACCATCATCATCAACACCATCATCACCATCATCACCATCATCATCATCATCATTTCTATAGTGCCTATGTCCAGGAGCTATGCTAAGTACATTACAAATTTTATCTCAAAGTAAGTGATTGTAATATTTTCATTCCCACATGGATATTCTTGATTTGGCATAACCATTCGTGGATTTTGTATTTATATTGTGAGGTTTGGTTCACAAGCAAGAATTTGATTTAAATCATAAGAGAAAATACATAACTGAACATGTGGATAAAAGGTCTATGCTTGACTGAATTCTTAAAGCACTGTGGATGTGAAACCTGGATTTAATTATTGGGTAGCTAGGTAGTTTTATTTCTCCACAGGACATTCTTTGGACATAATATTTACCTCAAAGAACAATATAACTAGCTGCAGTAAGAACATCAAAGTCTACTGGATTTGGACCCAGAAATAGAATCCTTTTTCACATCCAAACGATTCTACTTGTATGTAGGTTGTGTGTACACATGGATATACAAACAAACAAAACCCTGTGTTAATAGGAACTCGCCACTGCTAACTATATAGGAGGAACTACACATAATCACATATGCTGCTTTTTAAGCCTTCAAGTACAAAAGCATATCTGTCTTTCACATAAGAAAGTAAAATGGATTTTAATTATCTTTTGCTATAGTACTGACCAATGCACCATCCATATCCTTTCAATTAATCACAAGAATTTATTAAACGTTTACAATATTAAAAATATTATGCTAAGTTCTAGAAAGAAAGGCCAAACATCTCTTGCCCTCAAGAAGCTAATATGCTAATTGGGGAGACAACGTGAAAATAACTAGGTACATACAAGATCAATGCAGGGTAGATGAAAGATAACCTTAGGGTTCAGGTCCTAGTATCAACAGAAACTGGGAAAGGCTTCCCATGGAAGATGACTCTTCAGTTGAATCTTAAAAGATTCCAGGGTAAGGTGGAAGTTAGAACACACCAGACAAAGGATAGCCGGGGCAAAGACTAAGAGAGAGGAGATGGACTGTTTGTGCAGGGATAGTTAAGTAGCCTATTATATTATACCTGGATAGAGGAGTGTGTAGGATAGGAGAGCGTAAGCCTGAAAGAAGTAGAAAAGGTCGAGCTGAGAACTTTTAATGCCAAACAAAGGACTCCATATTTCATCTTGGAGGTAACAGAATCCTGAGTTTCTTAAATAGGGAAGAATGACAGGATGAGACATATGCTTTAGAAAAGTCACTCTGGCAGCTGTGTGGAGGATGAGTTGGAGTAGGAAGAGATTCAAGGCACACAGAGACCAATCAGAAGACTATCACAATAATCAGGGTGAGAGATAATGAAGGACAGCCTTGGTGGTAGTTACAATGAGTGAAGACACATGTTGTGAAAGGAGAAATGACAATATCAGACTGCATGTGAATTGAGAGTGAGGAAGTAAAGATGACACTGAGGTTATGGAAATACGGAAAATTGGAAGAGAAAAGGGGTGGGGGGGGCGGAGAGAAGGACGGGAGAAAGCAAGTTCTACTTTAGACAAGATGAGTTTGTGATATCTACAGGACATCTGGTTTGAAATGTCCAATGAGCTGATAAGGACTGGAGCTCAGGGGTAAGGCAATCTGCCTTGGAGGATGGACTACCCACACAAGCAGGAAATCACATTGATGTGGATCTAGCCAATATTTTCTGTTAAGGTGGAGACTGAAATAATGATGACAGGCTACAGGATTCTTAATCTGGTGCCACCCAGCACGAAAGAGATATTAGATCATCCAAGCTATGCCCAAAAAGTACAACAATGGTAACCACAAGGACAGTGGCATTGTGGGTGCTACAGAGAAAGTTTCTTTCTCTCCATCTTATGCTGTTCTTTATCTAGGTCACAGTAAAACAAGTGTAATAAATAATCTGCTTTTAGGTAAGTAATAATACTTGTTGTCTTGTTCCCTTGCTGGCACAGTTGTTAATTACACTTGTAAACAAATATGCTACTATAGGGGAAACAGAGCATGATTTAGAGACGTAAAAAAAGGGAACTGGATTCAGCAATAATATTTTCATAAAACTTATCCTAGCTCTGCTATTTGTTAGCTATGTGACCTTGGTCGAGTACATAGTACAGTGCATTTATGTATATGTACACGTGTGTATATACCAGTAATTTCACATAAATACCAAAAGACCATAACTGTGCAGATAACAAACTTCCAGATAGCCCACAGTTTGAAAAGTCCTTCTCCTACTGACCAATCTAATTGACAGATACTCCCACAACTGTAATTAGGCATCCACTTCAGTTGTTTTTCAGTCACAGCTAACTCTTCATTACCCCATTTGGGGCTTTCTTGGCAAAGAGACTGGAGTGGTTTGGCATTTCCTTCTCCAGCTCATTTTACAGATGAGAGACTGAGGCAAACCTGAATTAAGTGACTTGTCCAGGACCACAATTACTGTCTGAGGCCATATTGGAACTCAGGAAGGTTGATTCTTTTTGACTCCAGGCCTGTCACTCTATCCACTGAACCCCCTAGCTGCCCAAACAGTGCCCACTCTTAAGTAAAGGGAAACTGAATATTCAGGTAGCTGAATACTATGCCCAGAGAAAGAAAGGATAGCTCCTGAGTGACTAGCTCAAGAAAAAAAAATGAACAGTGAGGTGAGTGAGTTGATTTTGTAACACAACATAGAGTATATAAAGATAAGTCATAAAAAACTAGAGGAAAAAAAGAGATAAAGGGAACAATGAAAGTTCTGACAAACATATTTTTACATTATTCTTGCTCTAATTTACCAAGCTGAGAGCTGTAAGTTCAAAGAAGGGTAAAAGAGTCATGTGCAGAGGTTTGACAACTGTGTGAACAGAGGTCACTGAATTCCTGGCACATTTTTTGTTGTGTTGTTTCATGACTCCATTTGGGGTTTTTTGGCAAAAATACTCAAGTGGTTTGCCATTTCCTTCTCCAACTCGTTTTACAGATGAGGAAACTGAGGCAGACAGAGTTAAGTGATTTACCCAGGGTCACCCAGCTACTAAGTGTCTGAGGCTGGATTTGAACTCATGAAGATGAGTCTTCCTGCTTCCAAGCCCAGTGATCTATCTACTGTACCAACAAGCTGCACATAGTAGGCATTTAATAAGTGCTTGGTGACTTTCAGGAAGAGATGTGAAGCACAGTATTCTACCTCATGCCACTCATTTCAATACCTTATTCCTTTGGTTTATATTAATGGCCATTCTCCTAAGACCCCACCTTGAGTTCAAGTTTTACACAAATCTGCGAAGTCTGGATTCAGCCAAAGAGCCACACTTGAGGACCTTGAGGGCCACATGTTCCCCACCCCTGGGACTCTAGACCTTGTCCCTGAATTTCTGGGCTTGGATAGGTGAGCTTTCTTTCACGTTATCTGGCTTAGAACTGGGTCTACATGTCCATTTCTAAAAAAAGGTATTTCTCAATGTTGTTACTCTGCAGTTTCCCTTTGTACATTGTCTTTCCTCATTAGAAAATGAGCACAGGCATGATCTTAACTTGATTGTACTTTGCATCCTTGGCACTTACCATAGTGTCTGACAAATAGGAAGCTTGAAATAAATGCTTTATCATTCATTCATTCATTATTCCAAAGGGAGCATGAAAAGTGGGAGAAGGGATGCAGCAGAGACTTAGAAATAGAAGATTTCATAAGAAACTTAACTTTGATCTAATTAGGCCTATTTTTTTAATAAGGCATCTTTAGAGAATGTTTAGAGAATTTTTTTCAGTTAAATAAGAAAATTCCTTCTCTTTAAAAATATAAGCTCTTTCTTAAAATTAAAAAAAAAACAAACAAACCCCTCTTTTTGATGAAAATCTTCCTAAAATGGAACACACATACTTCTTTGCCTTCTTAAGTAGGGGACTCCCGCTTGAATCTCTTCTTCATAACTCAGGGTAATCAATCATTGCACTTGTCCTGAAACATAGGAATAGCCTCCAGGGTCATTTGATTTCCACTTATCACTGAAGCTTCTATAACTGCTACTCGTACTGTTTCACGTTTAAGCAATCTAATTCCCAAATGCTTCCACTATCTCATTTGTTAAATCACTTAATTTGATTTTACATGAAACTCCAAGTCTTGTTCTAACCTTAGAAAGTCACCAGGCCTTTTCTATAGGAATGTAAGGACTTTGTAATAGCTTTTCCACTGAGAATCTTTTTCCTGTTTTTGATCACTACTGAGAGTTGCGTTTCCTGGAAATCTATGAATTGGGTATTATTACAACACATATTGGGAGCAAGTAGAGGAATTGATATCATCAGTCTTATTAAAGTATCAATAACTCAGAGTCTTGTCACATGGCAGATATACCTTTTGGTCAGTGTCAGCAAAGGTACAGTTCTGACTGTTATTTATTACCTATATTCACTAGAGTGACAGTAAGTGCAACACACGGAAGAAAAGATGGATGCAATATAGAATTATGTTAGTCATTTAATCTCATTTACTTTCCATTCCTTTCTAAAAACAGACTCCCAGGAGACCTTTTTGTATTTTTCTAATGTGTTATCAAATTGGTATTTTACACTAGACATATTATCGTTGGGAAGTTTTTGTTGTTGTTCAGTTGTGTCCAACCACTTGTGATCCCAAGGACCATGGCACACCAGTACTGTTCATGAGGTTTTCTTGGCAAAGATATTGGAGTGGTTTGCCATTTCCCTCTCCAATGGCAAACAGAGGTTAAGTGACTTGCCCAGCATCTGAGGATGAATTTCACCTCTGGTCATCCTGACTACAGGTCCAGTGCTCTATCCACTGAGCCACCTGGATGCCTAGGAAAGGTATGTATCTTACCAGGATGGGTTTGTATCAAGTATAATCAGTGATTGGAGGGAGCAGGAAAAAAAATGTTTAATCTATTGGGTAAATGGCATACAGAGAAAAAAAATATGATCACAAGGAGGTGTCATCAGTAGCAACTTCTTTACCTCATTTTCATCATTTTCTTTATCAGTATCATGTTCTATGCTTGCTACCAGAAAGCAGTAAGGAACCAGGCTTCAAGTTTTTAGTCTAAGAATCTGGCTATGTCACAGGGCGAGCTGTCATTTTGTCTTTGTCTTTGAACCACAGGACTAGGAGGCACTCAGGAAAGTCGAGTCCATCTCCATTGACCTCTAAATAAGGCTGCAATCAGGCCGCAATCTGTTTCTGCCTTCACTGTCGGGGAAGTGTGCTCTCTGAACATCTCACAGTACATAAAGGCAGCAAAGGAGTAAGGTGTAGGTACTGTGTCTGAAGTCTGATCAGAAGAAAAAGGATAGAAGAGAGAGGAGGAAAGAGGGAAGATGGAGCAGGAAGCTGGATTTTAGTCCAGTTCTGGATAGGACTTGACAGCAGGGCAGCTCAGTTCAGTTAGCGTTTGCACTCTGGCTTCAGCAGAACCTGCTTACTGGATCAAACATGCTTGAACAAATAAACAGGGAACATCACCATAGAAAAGAGGGATCCCAGGCCAAAATCCCACCTCTGACAGTGACTAAATTTGTGATATTGGGCTAGTCACTTCACCTCTTAGGGTCAGTTTCTTTATCAATAAAATGAAGGATATAAATTAGAGGACCTCCAATACCCCCTCCACCTCTACATCCAAGGTGCTATGAGAGCAACCCTTATGAGCAAACTTTAGAGAACTGAATGTCCTAAATCTAGCAAGTAAAGAGGATAAGGGAATTTTCCAGATACCTGCTAATAATATCATAAAGTTGTATTTCAGTTAGTGCCAAGTAATAGTTAAATGCCTGAAAAAACAGGATGATCTCCCTACTATGGGAGAAGGTAAAAGGCTTGCAGGAAACACCTCTCTATTCTTCAGCTTATGAGGGAGAATTGAGAGAATTACTTCCAATGGAAAGCAGAGAAGAAAAAGAATCAGAAAGGGTAGAGGAAAATCCTAACTTCGACCAGCAGGTTGAAGGAAAGGGGAATGTGATACAGAAAAGGAATGGAAGATTGACCAATGGATATTTGGAGCTACTAGATGTAACAGGTACGGCACTGTTCTCATGGGGTTCTTATCCTTGAACCCACAATGAGTGCATGGATAGATTTCAGGAGGTCTGTGAACTCTATTATAATTTTTTTTAATTGATACCTATTTCAACAAATTTGTTTCCTTTTTAATCCTATGTATAATATTTAATGTTTTTGTAGAACCCTTTTGTGTAGAGATCCACAGGTCTTGCCAAAGGTGTCCATGACACAAAAGAGCTGAAGAATATTTACCAGAGAGGATCAGCTTATGCAACTGAGGATGCTTATCCTGGAGAAGAGAAGGATTTTTGGGGGGGTGGGGGGTGAGAGTGGAACATGAAAGCTGTCTTCACATATGTGAAAGGCTGTCATGTGGAACAGCAATTAGATTTGTTCTGCTGGTCCCAGGGGGCAGAAGTAGAAAACAATGGATGGAAATGGCAGAGAAGCAGATTTCAAACTTGATATAGGGGAAATTTTCCTAATATTTAGAACTGCCTGAGGTAACTTCCTCAGGAGGTAGTTTCTGCCTCATTCTTGATGATCTTCAAGAAAAGTTTGAAGTACCACTTTGAGGAGGATCTTATAGATGAGATTCCCGAAGTTGCATGTTGGACAGGATGAGGTCTGAGGTCTCTTCTATCCCTGGGAGTCTGAGATTCTATAATGGAATACCTTTGGTAACGATCTACTGGGTTAGTGGTAACAGGCAAGATGTAGATAAGAATGGAGAATGCGCCATTTTATATATATATATACATATATATGTATATATATACATACTATATATGTATAGGAAGATCACAACAAAACCCCATGTTCTAGAACTATATATATGAAGATCACAACAAAACCCCATGTTCTAGAACTGCTGTCCCAACAATAGCAGATTGGCACTCCTCATTTGACCCATAATTAATCTTTCCTTGGAATAGCTCTGGACTAAGAATGGTATGCCAAGAATGGTATGCCATGGGATAAGAAAAAAATACCCTATCTTAAGGCAGCCCTCAAGGTCACAGCTTTAAAGTGGTTAGAGATATTAGATGCCATCAAGTCAAACCTTTTCCTTTTACAGATGAGAAAACTGAGACTAAGAGAGATTAAGCGACTTGCTCAGGGTGACATAGCTAGTAAATGTCTGGAGCCAGATTCAAATCTAGGTCTCCCCATCTTCACCTCTAGCATTCTATCTTCTATGCCAAGATTACCTTTCCTGGACCAAGGTTTGGATCTATGGGCTAGTGTGAGAGGCAGAGAATAGTAGACAGTTGGAGCAAACTTTAAAAATAAACCATATCTCTATACTACTTCTCCTGGCAGATTGATTTAAATCTCTGTTGCCCTAAATATAGTGGAGGACCTCTCTTTCTCAGTACATCACATATTGGGAGAACAGGGCATTTTAACACCTTACGCAATTAAAAAAGTTATGTGAAATAGAAGTCAATTTTCCATTATAAAATTCCCTCAGGATTGAAAATATTTTTGGTCTTTAAAAAAGTACACCTACTTGGCACTGTTAACCTCTTAGCAACCTATTAATTGGTTAATATAGGACAAATACAGAATACTTGGGATGAAAATAACTAATCATTTACATTTGGCTTGGAAAATAGCTTCTGCCTCATTTCCAAAGTCAACTATTTTGTTCTCATAAAACTATATAGTTTTTCAAATAAAACTATTTCATGTAAATAGAGTGCTTCTGATTAGAAAAAAATGCTTAGTCAATACTTATTATTATTCACTGTAATTCATTATAATATTACTCATAATTCATTATAGTTTATTATATCTCTCTATACATACATAAATACATACATATATATACACGTGTGTGTGGTTTGCAAAGTACTTAACACGCTATCGCATTTGATCTCCACAACAACACCATGAGGTTTGTGTTACTACTTTCCTCATTTTCAGAGCAGTAAATGGAGGAGGAAAGAGACTGAGAGACTTAGAATGAGTCTTGAATGACTTAGACCTATAGTCTAGCAGCATTTAAGTATAGGAGGCAGAATTTGAGCTCAGATCTTCTTGAGTTTAAATCTAATATAAATAGAAATATGCATAGCATCATTTTACATATATGTATACATATATATATATATACACCTATTTCTGTCTACTATTTCTGTCTAATAGTAGCAATCTAGGAAAGGGGGAAGGAAAAAAATTTACATGATAATTTTTTATATATTTAAAAGGAATAACAAGTTGTACATAAGAGATTTGCAGTTTCATGTGCAATCATCTTTTTTTAATTATACTATATTATGGAAATGCTTATTTTGTTCCATAAATTAAAAATAAAATAAATTCTAAAAAATATTCTATGTACTGCACCACCTATTAACTTAAGGCAGAAAGTTCAGAAATAATGTAGCCAGATCACCCAATTACTTAGCCAAATACAATGTCAAAGAAAAGTGGGAGGATATTTTGAGTATGGACATTTTGACTAGATAAGTTTGCTTATGAGTCAAGCAATTTGGTTGAATGCTCACAGTACCTTATATTTGTATGTGTCACACTGGAACTTTCAAAATCTTATCTCATGTGATTCTCACAATGAGCCTGTGAAGGTAGGACAGGTGCTATTCTCCCATTTCATAGATATGGACACCTCAGCTTATAGAGGTCTTATAGGGACCTCAGTCCAAGGTTACACAGTTAGTGTGTGACCTCTGGGTCATCTGACATCCACACTGAAGGGCTATTACTGAATGCCATTCCATTTTCAACTACAGAGTAGCTTATTTGCCTGCGTTGCAACTCTGCTATTTTTCTTTCCTTTGCTATAAAAGAATAGCATTTATCATTTATTATCATATTCTCCCCACATAGAAAATAATCAACTACAGTGCTGCATGTTTTACATTGCAGGTTCCATTTACATTAACACATAGCAACTGCCTTTCTCTGCCATGATGGGGGGGAAAGGTGGAGGTGAACTACCATGTGATTATCCCACACAGTAGGCTATTTTGGTATCAATTGGAAGGCAAGGTCAGAAAAAAACCAGAAATATACAAGAGGTCATTCCCTTCCTATTCACTTTTACAGGGGTAGCTAAGCCACAATTAATTTTCAGAGTAACAGAATGCTAAACTGATCCAATATCTGACTTTTTCAGTGGTAATTTGAGGAGGTTGTACTTTTTTCATCAATTACACAAATATTTAATGCATTTGTTTTTACCTTTTTCTCATAATCTCAATTACCTGCATGAAATATAATTACTAACACATTGACAGCACAGAATTTAATTTATCTTGGTCTATCTTGCCCTGCAAGCTCTGAAGACTGTCACCGTGAGCACTTCACATTTGACTGAATGATAGACCACAAACATTTGGGAAAGAAAAAGAAAGGTTACAAAGACCCAGTGAAAAGACAGATTTGAGCAAGTGCTCTTAACTATTTGTTGTGGGGCTGGGGGAGGGGGGAGCAAAGTCATCTAACTATTCTCCAAACAATGGTTTTAAAGGCGTAAAATAAAATACACAGGAGTACAAAGGAAACTAATTATATTGAAATAATTACCAACGAACTTTTAAAGAACAACCAAGTTGATAGATCCCAAGTTAAAAGCCTCTGTCTTAGAGGAATGAAGTTAGTTGCTGGTAAACAGAATCAGTAGCCTGACCATGTGCTAGTAGTATCAGAGAGGGCATAATTCATTCTGAGTAAAAGTACCAGGCAGAGCCAGAACAAGCAATTTTAATACCCTGGGCAGGCAGCACTTACTGTGGCCACAAATCAATTTTATATATACAGAGAGACACCTGGTTTGGCCTTGGTGGATGGAGAGATCTCAGAAAACCATGATCCAAGAAATCCATGATCTACAAAGCTCACTACCCAGTAGGAAATTCAACTGTCCTACAGGGGAAAGGGCAGGAAGAAGCAGGTCATCATAATTTCCTTGTTTATTCTTGTGGCTGAAGGAGAAAAGGTGTCAAAAAGTAAAGAGAACAAATGTTAAAATGTTAAAATCTTGTAAAGTCATAGTATTAAATTTTTTTGTGGCTTCTAGCAAAACAAGGTTTCTCCTGCCCAAGTTAGGTATGAGGTCATATTAGGTAAAGAAGCAAAGTAAGAGGACTTCAGAATCTATAAAGAAAGTTCTAGCCACTCATTAAAGGATCAGTGCTACATATATAACAACACAAAAAGGCTTGTGGATTATATGTTGATCCATACAGTTACAATCATTCACAAGAAAGGTTACAACTGTATCCTTGTAAACAAGATCAAATATTTCTCTGAAGCACTGATGACAAAAGGTTATCGAGTCTGTCCAAAGTCTTTTTGTAGCATAGAAATCTTACTTAAGGCAGACATGATTTTCATAAACATTTTCTCTCTAGATACTGCTGAGCACAAAGTAAGTCTGATGGGACTCAAATTTCAAGGGATGAGTACCTACACGTTGGGATTGTGCCAATTTTTACACAGGTAGCTCAGTCAACAGCTCTACAAAATAGTGTCTGATTATCTGAGTCCTGTTAGTCAAGCTTTATCACCAGCCCACATTTCAAAACAAGCACCAGTCTTGGTTAGCTTTGCTATTGTTAGTAATTAAAAATTATTTTACATGCAATGCAACTGACACAATGTATTTTCTTCTAATCTTGTATCTGTGATTTTTATCTGAACTTTATATGGATATGATGCCAAAACTCTTTCTAGGAGGGGAATAAAAACTTTCCCAAAGTGTCTTATTGCTTAAAGTATTGAAGTCACAGTCTTTTAGGGACCAAGTCATTACTTGGAAGGAAACTAGTTGAGGAATGTGACAAAATGAAAAAAGAATTCAGTCACCAGTCTCTATATCTCACAGTGACCTTGGAACTTCTAGCCTGGTAAATTTCAAATCATAGCCAAGAACTTGAAATTCTGGGAAGAATTCAAGATTGAATCTATTTGTCACATCTTACTTTCACTATATGTATTTGGATACATATATACCAGATGCCCTTTCTGGACTAAACATATCATGAAGGCATGGGCTCTCTTGTTTTTATAAATCCCTCAGTTCTAAGCATGATCATGCATATAGTAGGTACTTCATAAAGGTTTGTTGAATTAAAGCTCAAACTCCTTAGAAAAAAAGCTAGTAAGTAAATACCAAGGATTATTGCCCAAATCACCACCCTAACATTTCCTCCACCCTCTTACCCAAATCTAGTTAGGTTTCTTAAACTATTTTCTTCTGTTGCTACAAATTTCATATTGCTTTCTTCCTTACTTGGGACTGGGGAGGAAAACAATAAAAACCCAGAACATTTCTGAGATAAAAATCTTTTCAGTTCACTTTAAAACCCTCACAAAAAAATTCCAGAGGATTGCTAATGGTGAAACTGACTGCTATATTATTTGGGGAAAAGAAATCAAGAAGCAAAAGAGTGAACAGTGGTTCTGGGAGATACCTTGGAAACAGTCTTATGAGAAGTGATAGGGAAATATGTGGGGAAAGCTGTTTATTTACAGATCATCAGCATAGGTATGAGCAGTGGATGGCAAATCTGGCTGTCCAATTTCTGGAAACTGTTACTGCCATGAAATTTTTTTTAATAATTTTAGCTATTTTTCCATAGTAACAATAGCTACAGCATTTGACAAAGTCTGGGGAATTGAATAAAAGACATGAGAATCTATTGAGGGTTTGTTTTAAAAAAAAAAAAACAGGTGTAGATTTTTTTCCACAGTGCTTTTCAGAATAGCAATGTTTTTTTACCTAGATATTATGAGCTAGTTCAATGGGATTTAAATTACTCATCAGGGAATGGATAATTAGCATGTGTTCGTCCTTTGTTGCCAAAGAGGACCATGTCATCAGAGAAATGATGACATGACTTGCACTTGACTCTTGTTTTGAGTGAGGGAGGGCTGTGCAGGTGACCAGCCTCACTTCTCCTCCAAACCATCTGAATCCAGTGACCAGATATTCATCAGGATGACTGGAGATGACCCAGAATGAAACAATTGGGGTTAAGTGACTTGCCTAAGGTCACACAGCTAGTGAGAGTCAAGTGTCTGAGGTAAGATTTGAACTCAGGTCCTCCTGACTCCTGCACTGGTGTTCTATCCGCTGCACCACCCAGCTGTCCAACTCTAAGAGACAGAGGAAAGGAGGAAGAAGAAACCGGAAGTACTCAGATCTGTGTCTGATTCTGGGTTACAGAGTTTGTGTAAATCACAAATTATAGGGGTGACCCTCCAGCACTTTATTCAAGTTCCTTTTATACATACAGTGTTTCCCCAGGGCAGCTAGGTGGTATAGTGCCATCTTCCTAAGGTATAGAGGAATAGACTATGCTAGTTACCCATGTGGGTAAATAAAGAACAATCTTTTATTTTACCACTGACAGCTCCTTAAGAGCATAGGTTTGGAACTAGAAGGGGATTCAAAGGCTATTTAATATAGACTTCTCATATAACCAATGGGGAAACTGAGCATCATGATGGCAAAGTAACTTGCCCAAAGTCACAGAGGTAGTAAGTGGCACAGGGAAGATATGAACCTAGAGGTGGAGGAGCCAAGATAGCGAAGTAGAAAGACTCACATATGCTAGCTCCGAACTCAGCTCATGGATTTCCTGTAAAAAGAACTACCAACAAATTCTGGAACAGTGGAAGCCACGCAGCAACACAGTGAAGGAGATTTCTGTTCCAGAGAGCCCTGAAAAACCAACCCCAAGGGTCCATCGCACACCAGACGGGAGCAGAGCCCAGCCCTGCCCTGGCCGCATGGCCCCAAGTGGAGCAGATCTGAGCAGGCTTCAGGGACGGAATCTCCAACAGCCACGAAGGTCCCTCCACCCACAGACACACAGGTCAGTGAGAGAGACTTCTGGGCTGGCTGAGAGGGGAGCGGGGTGTCTCCATAACTCAGGCTCCCTTGGGAGGCAGCGGCAGAGGCAGCAGTGGCCAGAGGCTCCCAGAGCAGGCAGGACCATTATCGGAAGGTCTCCGCATAAACCCCCTGAGGGAACTCAGCCTGGGAAGCGGCCCTGCCCCCACCTGAGCACAAGAACTTAAGCTCACATTGAATAGCAACCAGGCCTGCTGATGAAAGCCCTGAGGCTGGGGAGCAGCATTTGAATCTCAGACCCCAAGCACTAGCTAGGCAGATCTGGGCGGGGGTGGAGAGGACTCTCACAAGTCAAGTAACTGGCTGGGAAAATGCCCAGAAAAGGGAAAAAAAATAAGACCATAGAAAGTTACTTTCTTGGCAAACAGATGTTTCCGCCTTTCCTTTCTGATGAGGAAGAACTATGCTTACCATCAGGGAAAGACATAGAAGTCAAGGCCTCTGTATCCCAAACATCTGAAATAGATATTCAATGGGCTCAGGCCATGGAAGAGCTCAAAAAGGATTTTGAAAATCAAGTTAGACAGGTGGAGGAAAAACTGGGATGAGAAATGAGAGAGATGCAAGAAAAGCATGAAAAATGGGTCAATACTTGAAAAAGGAGACCCAAAAAAATGCTGAAGAAAATAACACCTTGGAAAATAGGCTAACTCAATTGGCAAAAGAGATTCAAAAAGCCAATGAGGAGAAGAATGCTTTCAAAAGCAGAATTAGCCAAGTGGAAAAAGACATGCAAAAGCTCACTGAAGAAAATAGTTCTCTCAAAATTAGAATGGAACAGATGGAGGCTAATGACTTTCTGAGAAACCAAGAAATCACAAAACAAAACCAAAAGAATGAAAAAATGGAAGATAATGTGAAAT
>CM053770.1:438452587-438602523 GCA_028658325.1 Potorous gilbertii
TTGAGGACTTTCAAGCATTGTTGATGAAAAGACCAGAGCTGAAAAGAAAATTTGACTTTCAAACACAAGAATGAGAAGAAGCATGAAAAAAGTAAACAGCAAAGAGAAGTCACAAGGGACTTACCAAAGTTGAACTGTTTACATTCGTACTTGAACCTACATCTTTTGACTCCAAATCCAGAACTCTTTCTAGTATAACATGTTGCTTATAATGGTAAAAATTACTGCCCAAAACTGTGGTTTTCATAATTTTAGTACTTGTGAAACTTTCTGAGGTCAACAAAGCATTTCAGTTGTGACTGACTCTTTGGGATCCCATTAGTTTCTTGATCAAGACACTGGAGTGGTTTGGTATTTCCTTCTCTAACTCATTTTACAGATGAGGAAACTAAAGTAAATAGGGTTAAGTGACTTGTCAAAGGTCACATAGCTGAAACAATGTCTGAGGCTGGAACTCAGGTCATCCTGACCCTAGGACCACCTAGCTACCCCAACCAAACAGTGAACCATCTAAGAGCAGTGACTGAATATGTGACTGAGCATTTCACGTCTCCCTTAGAAAGAAAGATTGCCAAGAAAATTTTCACTGCAGAATTTCCAGCAAATTAATTTTTGCCTCCCAGTGAAGTGACTGTCCTAAAGTTACAATCAGTGGTAGCATCTGTACAGACCTCTCAAATCCCAGGTTCCTGAATCTACAATCTACTTCTCCTCCTGACATGCTCCAGGTACCTAGAAAGCTATAAACCCTAACACTCTATATAAATGCCAACTATTAGTACTACTATTACATTTATTATTATTTGCAAAATGTTGATAACAATCACTAGTGATGAGAGAAATGCAAATCAGGACGATGCCTGGCTACCGCATCACACCTATCAGAGCGACTAACACGACAAAACAGGAAGATGATAGGAGCTGGAGAAGATGTGGGAGGGCTGGAACACTAATGCACTGTTGGTGGAGCTGAGAGCTGATCCAACCACTCTGGAGAGCAATCTGGAACTATGCCCAAAGGGCTACAGAAGCGTGCAGAGCCTTTGATTCAGCAATAGCGCTTCTAGGATTGTATATCAAGGAGAATAAAAATAGGAAAAGGACTCACACGTACAAAAATATTCATAGCATCTCTTTTTGTAGGAGCCAAGAACTGGAAATTGAGAGGATGTCCATCAACTGGGGAATAGTTGAAGAAGTTGTGGTATATGAATGTAATGGAATACTATTGTGCTATAAGAAATACCGAATAGGTGAACTTCAGAAAAACCTGGACTTACATGAACTGATGCTGAGTGAAGTGAGCACAACCAGGAGAACATTGTACACAGTAACAGTTACACTGTGTGATGACTGATTTTGATAGACTTAGCTCTTCTCAGCAATGCAAAGACCTAAAACAACTCCAAAAGACTCATGATGGAAAATGCCATCCACATCCAGAGAAAGAACTATGGAATCTGAACACAGATCCAAGCAGACTATTTGCTCTCGTTTTCATTTGCTTTTTCTTTCTCATGGTTCCTCCCATTCATTCTAATTTCACGCAACATGACCAATGTGAAAATATGTTTAATAAGAATGTATATGTAGAACCTATATCAGATTGCATACTCTCTTGGGGAGGGGGAAGAGGATGAAGGTGGAGAAAAGTGAAGGTTGAAAACTAAAAATTTTTTAAAATTGTTTTTTTAACGGGGATAGTAACACTTAGACTACTGGCCTTACAGGCTTGTTGTATCAAATGATAATACATGAAGCTTTGTAATCTTAAAGCACTATGTAATTATAAAATATGCCAGTAGTATTTATGCTGGAGGATTAGAGAAAGAGGTCCATTGAAGGAGGAAGATGATTATACTACTTTTGAAGCCTTTTAATATTCTGGTCATTTCCTGTCTTTTCCATCTTTTTACACTTGACTTCTCTCTACCTACTCCAACACCCAGCTACATTGGCCTTTTCATGCTGCTGCTCCCACTTGACATGCCATCTCCCAACTCTGCATCTTTTTGTTGGTTTTCCCTTATGCCTAGAATGTTCCCCTTCCTCTGTACTTCCCTGGCTTCCATACCTTCTTTCATTTAAGAATCAGCTCAAATCCTACCTTCTTCTGAAGCATGATGTCTTTCCTAGTCTCTCTGCCTTTTCCCGTACTCTACTATTGCCTTCCCTCTGAGAATTCCTTCCACTTCTACTATATCTCTCTATGTATATAGTTATCTCTGTGTTGTCTCTGTCATTGAAATGTAAGCTCCCTGAGTGTAAAGATGGTATTTTTGCCTTTTTTTTTGTAACAACAATGTTTAGCATAATGCCTAGAATATAATAAATGCTTGGCCCTCTTCCTTCCACTTCCCCTTAAAATTTTGAGTAACTAAACAATACTAATACTTTTGAAGTATCCAAGATTTTGGAGGGAGTTGGGACAAGGATGGGAGTGGGGGGAGGAGAAGGGGTGGGGTAGGGAAGGCAATCAGGCAGAAATGACTTACCCAGGGTCACAGAGCAAGTATCTGAGGCCAGATCCAAAATTCAGGTCCTCTTGACTCCAGGGTTGGTGCTCTAAAGCACTGTGGCATCTAGCTGCCCCACATCTCTAATTTTGGGGAGGAGGGCATTTGTTTTTTCATTCATTTTTTATCCTGATACTCGATCCTATCTTTAAAACATCACAATTTACCTGTAAACTCTAATTCCTGTTAGAGTTTTCTGTTTTTGCAAAGTATAACGCACATATTGCTCAGCAAGAAGTGAGGAATAGCATTTTTTTGGTATATGAATTTTATTAAAAATTCTAAGAATCTGTCATCTAGAATTAGACCTTGGTTAACTCTGGTGCCAATGTGGTCTCTTCAAATAATGAGTGCTTCAAAACGAAAGGCAGTTTTAAGTCTCCATAACTGCATAGAGCACAGCTGCTTTCATTTCAGACCAAAAGATAAGTTATTTTCATAAAATTTAAAAGACAAAATGTCACCAAGAGCAAGCTTGTCCTTCTCTCCCCCACCTCCAAGTGACCATTTCTTAAGGAATTATAATCTACCCAGAGATTAACATTTTCAGTAGTTACTGGTGTTGAACATTAGACTGCCTAAGGTTTATTATTATTACATTTAACTTATATTTTCAATTATCTAGACATCAAATAAATGCATAATGGGGTAAGATTTCTCAGTATCAACTGTTGAAGGCCACTTATATCAGGTTAACAATTGCTAAATTTTATATGGCTTTGAATTTGAAGAAAAGAATCCAAACTTAGCTTTTAAAACTGAGCACTAGCATTTATAAAGTACCTTGTAAATATTCTCAATGCAAATTTGCTATGTAAGTCAGTGGTTACTAGGTTAGTGTGACAAAAGGACAGATGATTTTTAACCCTTATCAGGTTACCCACCCAAATCAGAGGGATTATTACTCCCTTTCCTCATTCATAGAATTGGAGCTGGGAGAGAGCAGGGAGGTCATCAAATTCAACTGGTACTTGAGCATCCTCTCAATTCCAAGTGAAATACAGATCAAATTGATGTGATATAACATAGTTATCCTCCCAAGAACCTGCATACCCTGATAAGCCAATGAGTTAAAAATCTTCCCAACTCTCTCTCTTAGCAAATCCTTGCTATCCCCAAAACTGCCCTTCTGTGTCTGATGTGGAAATAGGGACATCAGGATTCTGGGCACGGGGTCTATTGAAATATGTAGCACATGTAGCCCCTGAATCTAATCATCTGATCTCCTGGAGGAAATTGTAGATATGTATTCTATAAAGAAGGATCCCCAGTTGATTGATTATTAGTTTGACTTGAAAGCTGACATAGGGTATTTTAACTTCTGATACTAAAACAATAATTATTTATGAAGTGCCTATTATATTCCAAACTTTGGCCTAGGGGCTAAGGATACAAAGAAACAAGCAAAATAGTCCTTGCCCTTGAGAAGCTTATATTCTACTGTAATTCTATAGATAGATAGCAAATAGAAGGTTGTTTCTGATGGGAATGCACTAGTGATGGGAAGATCTTTGTTGGATTTTTCATTCTGTCATACATGCCAACTGTAAGCATCCCCCCCTCAAACCTCAGTCCAAGGTCTTCCTTGTCTCTTTTCCCTCCATAGTAGTGTAATGGGGTATTATTTGGCAATGAGACCCAATCCTTATAAGCAAACCCATTCTGCCCTACCTGATGCAAGCACCCATAGAAATGTTTGGTGAACTTGACTCTGGAAGTGATAGATGATGTAGAATGAAGGGGCCTGGCAGTCCACTTTCGAGAATATACAAGTATTATCTGATTATTTTCCTTCCTCCTCTCTTCTGGATGATGAATGGAAGACTTTTGGGGTAGCTTCTGAGACAACACTAAGTACGCATATGTGTATATATATGGCATAAAAGGTATTGGCCAACCAAATCAGGATCTTTCTTTATTGAGGATGATTGAGGCAAATAAGCTTCCAGATTGGGAGAGAAATAGGTAGCTCCAAAGACATACTCTCCTCACTTGGGCCAACTTTTGGCTGTGACAATGATGAGATCATTTCGCTGCCCCTCTTGTATTTCGTTTCCTGCCCTTAAGTGAAAAAGATGGAAAGAGATAGAAGTAATAGTCTACAATCTTGTGAGTTTTGAAAGGTCACAAGAGTACCTAGTCAGAGACCTCCGAAGTACAGTCCAGGCTAGAGTTTTCCAACAGCCAAGTTCTGTGTATCCTTGCAAACCTGCTTTACTCAGTCCAACAATGGCTGGACACTGAGAAATCAAGCTACAAAATCAAAAAGAACAGAGAATGTGAATTTCCTCCCAGCAGCATTTAGGACATTAATGTCAGCCTATACCAAGAGGCAAGGACAGATTGGATATGATGACAGGCACAATCAAGGCTCTAGAATAAGTTCAATAGAAAAATGTAGATTATATCTAAGGGGGAAATCTTGAAGGCTCCAGGAAAAGGAATTCCAGGAACTGTTTTACACCCCTTGCTCCATGTGCTCCATGCCTGACCCCACTCTCTCCTGGACATTGTATGTACTCATATGAGAATGTCATAGATTGGGGGTGGGGGTGTTGGACATAGAATCAGAACACCTGATTTCAAAATTCATCTTCAACACTTATTAAGTGAGCCCCCCCCCTGGGAAAATTATTTAAACTCTCTGTGCCCTACCTCCCAGAGTTATTTTGAGAATCAAATGGTACACCCAAATGTAAAGTGCTTGGTAAACTTTAAAACATTATATAAATGCTGGCTTATTCCACTATAGTAAATATCACCCTCCCTCTGGTTGACTAATTGACACCAACTGATAATCATTGAGAGAGCACATCGGTGGGGGCTTTTGAATTATAGTAACCGAAAGACCTCCCCTCCTCCAGCATCTCAGGGTTATTCCTACTACGTTGAGGTTGCTGTCCTTTGAGGACCTGATCTGTCAGTGGATTTGAGATTTAAAGAATTGCTCCAGAGTATGTGCTATACATACAAAAGAGTCAGAGTTAAAGATAGTGTTCACAAGTCCAAAGACAGTACTTTGTTCTTGTTTATTGAGTGACACCAGGTATATTTAGCAAATGTTTTTCCATTTCATTTTGTCTTCTGCAAAATTAATTTCATTTCCTATTTTAGTTCTTTTGACCTTACTCATCAAATACTCAGTGCAGCATCTGATCTTTGTTTTGTTTTGCTTTGGGTTTTGGTTGGTTTAGAAAAAGAAAAGAAAAAAAATTAGGAACACTGATAATATTTGAGCACATAGTAACTATGAGGGGAGTACTCCTGATCAATGGAGGTGGAATGTTGTGATCTTACTGATCTCAGTCACCCTAGGCTTTCCATAAGCGTCAATCCTCCCCACAATGGCCAGATTTATCTTCCTAATGCATTCACATACACCTGACACTCTCCTCAAATGCCATCAATGTCTTTTAAATAATGCCCACACTCCTTAGCTCTCTACAATGTGGCTTCCTTCTTATCAAATAATCAGTAAACATTTATTAAATACCTACTAAGTGCACTAGGGACATAAAGACAAAAGGTGAAAGGGTCCCTGACGTCAAAGAGCTTGTATTCTAATGGGGGAGACAATGTGTATATGCGTACATATATTTAGGTATATAGAGCACTGGACTTGGAGTCAGGAAGACCTGTGTTCAAATCTGGCCTCGGACATTTATTAGCTGTGTGACTATGGGCAAGTCATTTAATCTCTGTTTATCTCAGCTTCCTCCTCTGTAAGACAGGAATAATAACAGTACCTACCTCCCAGGGTTATTGTATCTATCAAATGAGATAATATTTGTAATGAGCTTAGCAATGGTACTTAGCTGGTACTTAATGGGCTACATAGAAAGGCTAGATATTATTTTTATACATATAAACATGCAAACATACATGAATGTGTGTATCTCTATCAATAAATAAACTTATCTTACATATATAACATACTCCATGTTTTCTCACTTGAGAACCCTCTGTTCATACCATTCCTTCTTCCTTAAATGCCCCTTCCATTTCAACTCATTGATACCCTGCTCAGCTTCCAAAATCTATCGCAAATAACAGTAATAGTTCACGTTTACAATCTGATCCACTCCTACCCCTTTTGGTCTTCTTACATCTGACTCTCCCCACCTTCCCTGCCCCTCCATCTTTCCATATGATGGGGCTTTTTTTAATGCCAGCTGATTTTTGTCCTTGAAGGGACACAATTCCCCTAAAGAGTCTGAACCACAGATATGGCATGTAATCTTGGAAACTCGCACCCTCCACCAATCAAGAAGGATCTCTTTACAAAAAGCATGGACTTTGAGCCTACTAGCAATGATCGGTGGCAAGTCTGCAAGTGATGGGAAAAGATAAAATGAAGGAATAGGTTGTCTCTTTCACCATTTCTCTGTTTTGTATATGTTCGTGCTCTGAGACACTTGGACAAAGTGTGAATCACACATATAACAGCTGAGGCTGCAACGACCTGACACAGCTACTGAGGCCACGATGACCTGACACAGAATACTGAGGCATCATGATAACAGCTAAGATTTATACAAGCTGTCCCAAAAGTCTTAGTGCTGTCATAAACTTTCAAAGAGCCTTACATGTACTAACTCATTTGATCCTCACAAAATCTGGGATGAGCATTTTTATTAGTCTCCACTTTGCAGATGAGGAGACTGAATCACAGAGAGGTTAAGTGACTTTTCCAAGGTCAGTGCAGCCAAGGCAGAACTGGAATTCAGGTTTTTCTTACTCTAAATCTCATTCATTATCCATGGCACCATTTAAAGTACCTCTTAAGGGCACCCAATATCTATCTGTTCATCTATTCTTGTACTATATGTACATTTGTACTCTGGATATATAAAGCAGCTTTGCATATTTTTATATTAATTTTTTCCCCAAGACCATTTTGATTTATCTTCATATTGGTTATCCATCAAAAATTTTCCCCAAATATACCATTTGTATTTGATATTTGTTGATATATTCTACAGATATACCCTTTGTTTTCAAGGAGATCTGTGTATGTATGAGTTTGGGTGGGGGGGGGTGTTCTGGAAGCAGGGTAATCTATGAAAATATACTATTGTGGGCAAGACCCTAGGGTTTAGAATTCTAGTTCAGTAGGGGAATTTGTGAAGTAGTTTTCATAACAATTCAATGCCTTAAAGTAGGTATTTAATAAACATTTGTTGAATGAATGAACCCATGAATTAATTGATGATTTTGAACAAGTCCTGGGGCCAATGAGAAAACAGAATTCTCCCCAGAGCTCCTGCATTGCATATCTAAAGAGGCACAAATACATTCACCGAGCTTAGGGGGAAATTGTCAGAGGCTAGTTCTTTAATGCTGAAACACAGCAGTCCTCTCAGATGAGGAGGGGAATGTGTCGAGGTTACAAAAGATGATCAAGAAAGAGAGAAAAACTGAAGGTGGGTGGTCTTTGTTCTATCAGACCTCCCACACGAGAGAACCTAAAACACCAGGAAAACAAACAAAGCTGGCAAAGCAGTCCAGTGACGACGAGGAAGCAAGGCTCCTCCATAACCCCCACCCCCCTTCTATGTACATAGAGGCAGCTTTCCACTGAGTGAGCATGCAAGCATGCCTGTGTTTCCTCCCTTGTCCTTTCTTTCTCTGTGGCTCATCTCAGCTTTAGTTAACTCTGTTGGGGCTCAATGAATAACACAGGCAGGGACCGGAACAAAGAAACAGTATTTTTTTTTAATCTACCCTGTAGGTAAAAACATTATCCTCGGGATAAAAAGGAAAGTCCACCTCCATTTGCGAAGAGGTGATGACACCAGGTCCCCTCTGAGATCTAGCCCCAGAGGCTGGGGAATGGTCTAGCATAATCTACTCTTTTCATCCAGGTTGGTACAAACTTGGTGGTGGGTTAGATGAAATCACTTTTTTTTTTTTTACCCCTTGCAAGTCGAGTGAGTTTTATGTTACTAAGTATGAAAAACAGTTTCGATTAACTGTGAGATTCTGGAGAAGCTATGAGTTGAGGTGTCTTAACTTTTTGACACTGTGCTAGGTTATCTTTTAAGAAAGCATTAAGTAATGCAGATATAAAAGGTTACCTTACACCAAAATAAATTGTTTTAACATGGGTTTTTTTTGCCACTGCTTGAAAAAAGAGACACCACATGGTACCATGTAAGTTACCCCAGTTTTGAAGTCAGATGCCTTGGGCTCAAATCCCAACTCTGACATTTCCTACCTCTGAGCAATAGACCAAATGAGAATTTATAAGAGTCTGAACTAGGGGGATGGCTGTGTAAGTGGAGGAAAGGGGATGGATGGCAGAGATGGGGATGGATGAATAAAGAAGACTTGGCAAGTGATTGGCTGTGAAGAGTGAGTCAAAGTGAAAAGTTTTGGATGACTGTGAAAGCAAAGCAGGGTTACTGGAAAAATGATAGTGCTCTGACGAAGAAAGGGAAGTTAAGAGGAAGGATAGCTCTTTGTGGGAAAAGCTAATCAATTCTATTTTGGAAACAGCTTGAGATGTTTATGAGATAGCCAAGTGGAGATGTTCAATAGGCACTTGGTGGAATATGAAGCCCACTCTGTTCCTCTGTTTGGCAGGGAGGGCCGAGTACCTTTAGAAAGGGATGAGGGAAACAAAAGTAGATAACATCTGGTCATAATGAGCACAAGACAAGCTTCCTCTGACACTTCTGATGCACAAGACATTCCTCAATCAACCGACAAGCTTCTACATCATGGATGGTGAGAAAAATGATGCATGTGTCAAAGTGGTAGAAGAAATTAATTAAATGTACTTTTCTATTTGAGTCACTACTAATTTCTGATAAATGGGTTTTGTTTGAGCATTTTAAATATAAGTTCGTATGTAAATTTTGAATAACAATCACCATCAATAAATATATTTACTATTTATTCTGGGGTAATGTTTTAATAATTATTCGTAAATATGAAATCTTCAGAATGTACATAATTGAAATTTGTATTCATTTTTGAGTTTTTTAAATTTTATTCCTGATGGTAAGATTAAGACATAAGTTGATACTATCAACTATAAGTAATAAATCATCATATTTATAAAATGCTTTCAAGTTTGTAGAGTTGGTTTTTTTTTACTTCAATACAAAGATATGCTGATAAATATTTAACAACTATTTTGGGGAAGGAGGGTTATAGATGGCACACTTCTAAATTTAATTTGTAATATTAATATTTTTCTATCATTTTCTTAAGGCTAGAAAACAGAAAAATCAAACTCTGATTTGTAGCATTTGCCAATATCTAAAGTATAAATGATCACACCGAAAATTTAACAATTGAGTCTGTTCTAAGTCACTTCAGCATACCCCAGTGTGTTACAGAAAAGACTACAAGATTACTGAGGCCATGGAGGCATGAAGGCAGCTAGGCGACACAGTGAGTATAGCACTGCACCTATAGTCAGAAAGATCTGAGTTCAAATCTCCTCCCAGGCACTTAGTAGCTATGACCATGGGCAAGTAATTGAATATCTGCCTGCCTCAGTTTCCTCATTTGTAAAATGGCAAGAGTAGTAACACCTACCTCCAAGAGTTGCTGTGAGCATAAAATGAGATATTTGTAAAGCATTTCACATACCTTAAGGCATTATATTTCTCTAGCCATTTTAACCTAAGTCAACTCCTTTATTTTACAAAGAAGAAAATTGAGGCTAAAAGAGGTTAACTGACTTCGCCAAGGTTAAATCAGTTGCAGATTTGGGATTAGAACCAATGTTCTTTGACTTCAAAGTCAATATCCCTGTATTTCAAATATTTTGCTTGAATATGTGAATCCTTTTAATGGGAAAGAAGAGCTTTGTACATCACAATCATGGACTTGATGAGATTTCTTGTTGGAAGATGTGCAAATTAGAATTCAAAGATCATCATGAAGTAGGACTGACTATACAATAAAACTGCTTGCATCAAAAAAACCAGATTGAGTTGATTGATACCAATAATTCATTTGCTATTGACCTCTTTCCTATAAGAAATATACTGAAGTTCTCATAATCTCTTTAGTGCAAAAATTAATCCCATTAAGTAAAGCCTTTGATGGGAGTTGAAGATACCTTATTTCATACTGAGAAAAGGAACAGTCCAAAGTAAGACTTGGGTTCAAAATTGAGGATTAGAGGAGATGAAGGGATATAATATCCTTCCTTTCTGAAATTTTTCTCCCTCTCATCATCATGATTCTCCTACTTCAAGAGCTTCTTTTCAGTCTTATTTGATGACTCCCCCTTTCTTTCTCCCCCTGTAACTGTAGGTTTTTACCAAAATTCCATCCTTGGCGCTCTTATTTTATTTCCTTATATTCTCTTCTTGGATAATTTCCCAAGTCTTTTAGTATCAATGCAGATAACTTTTAAAACCATATCTTTAGCTCCTCCAGACACCCATTTTAGAAAAGATTTAGAATACTTATCTGATGACTTTGAGAATACGTTCACCTATTTTTAGCCCAAGTCTTTATTTCTTCAAATCTCTCCATGACATGAGCTTTAACATATTCTGCTTGTATAAACTTCAATTTACATATAATGTTGTACTAAATTTATCAAGCCTAGAACATCACAAAATCTCTTCAATATAATTCACCTAATCATCAACTACAAACCAAGATAAATGAAGATACCAATTATTTATTTCATGACATTTATATAGAAGGGAAACCTAACAAGTTAATCAATCAATAATCAGTCAATAAACATTTATTAAGTACCTCCCATGTAACAGATACTGTGCCAAATTCTGGGGATATAAAAAGTGGCAAAACACAATCACTGCTCACAAAGAGCTTGCTATGTAATGGGAGAAGACAATATGCAGACACATCTATACAAACTATATCTACCTTTACATAAACATACATATAGATTGTATTTTGAACACACACATATTCAAATGTATCTATTATTTCAGCTATTTTGGAGTTCCCTCTAACAACAGAGATCACAGCCCATCCACACCTGTCCATCCTACACTGAGCCACCTAGCAGCCCACAGTTTATAGAATGAGTACTTAGGGGATGCAAAAGCAATCTGTGCTAGCAGAGATGATTAACTGATGAGATCATGGATCTATTGAGGAACTGAAGTCCATGCATATTAGGACTGCAGGCTGTTCTTTGGAACTGCATCTATCTTCTAGATTTCATAGAATCACAGGACTTTAGAACCAGAAGAGTTCTTAGAGGGTACCTAGACATTTTATGAGGAGGAAACTGAGGCTCCACCTCTCATGACCCTTATCCGTAATAAAGACTTTTCAGTATCTTATTTGCCATCAATAACAACCAGGATCTCTTGAGTCAGCAGGATAGAGCTGTTTAAATAGCAAATACCTCACTGGTTTCCATAAACATGAGCCTAGCACATAAGTCCTGTGAAGAAATAATTCCATTGTAGCCAGCACCGGTTAGATGATGGAGATGATAGGTTAAAACATTGACCTTAGGCTCAAGTCTGCATACCATGTTTTAAAGGAAACGTTACTGGGGTTTGGAGGAGAATTAAGGGGTTTTTCATCAGTTGAACACCAAGCACTCAAGGGTGGAAAAGATGATATAAAAAACTACTCTTTCAAGGCAAACTTAGTGGAATAGAGGCAGCTAGATAGTACAGTAGATAGAGTGCTAGACTTTGGCAGAGAAGCTGCCCAGATTTGCATTGGTAGAGGAAGTAACTTCCTAAGAGTTCCTTTGATCACTTAAATCAAGTCTAATTTGAAAAAAACTGACACCAAATCTTTGGGTAGGAACATAATGCCTGACCTTATAGTAATCATTTTATTACTGAAAAATGATTTTTCGTGTATATATGTGTATACATATATTCATATGCTATATATATTACATGTCATATGTTGTATTTCAGTCATGTCCAAATCTCCATGACCCCATTGGGGTTTTCTTGGCAGAAATACTGGAGTGGTTTGCCATTTCCTTCTCCAGCTCATTTTATAGAAAAAGAACTGAGGCAAACAGGGTTTAGGGACTTGCCTAGTGTCCCACAGTTAGTAAGTGTCTGAGGCCAGATTTGAACTCATAAAGTTGAGTCTCTCTGACTTCAGATCTGGCACTCTATTCACTGTATCTGCCGGATATATTGTGTATATGCATGCACGTGTGTGTACATTTAGTGTATACATTTAATATATACATATATATATACATATAGATATACACACATATGTGAATGATGTTTTCAGGAATATATATATTGTAGCGAACAATAGATACTCTCATGTGTACTCCTTTGTAACCCGTATGGCTAGCAGAGTACCTAGTCAAAAACTTTCAATAAATATTTATGACTTTTTTGAGGGATAGGATAGGGAATACTACATAAATCTACACAGTAGTTAAATGAAAGCAGGAATAGGAACATTAGTAGTATCTCTGGAGGATCAGTTTTTTGTTTTGTTTTGTTTTAATCCCCTCAGCCAAGAGGATTTCTGAAAAATAATTATTTGATAATAGAACCAAGATGGTGATCACCCTAGGAAACGCTCAAATATCAGCTGGCCACGCATAGGGCAGATGGATATTTCACCAGATGAAAAATGACATTAGAAGGCCTAAGGTATGAGAGAATCGTATTCTTTCTTAGATAAAAGACTTTGGTCCAGTGAGCTGGTCTTGAAAAATAGCCAAGAAAAAAGTAAAGAAGAACAAATTTCAGGAAATAATCATTAGGTATTTTCTTCATTTATGTTACAAATTTTTTTCACCTGAGCTCTGGTCCTCTAAAGAAAAGCTTAGAAGTCTGGGCTGAATTTTCAATAATGTTATCCCTTTCACCCTTTCTAGAGGGCACATTTTTTTTCCAATCCTAAACATAAAATAATAATAAAAACTAACATTTACATACTAATTTAAGGTTTGTAAATATAATCTCATTTTATCCTCACAACAACCCTGGGAGGTAGGTAAAATTGTACCTGTTTTATAGCTACAGAAACTGAGTCAGGGAGAATTTAAGTGACTTGAATAGTCATTCAACTAGTGAATATATGAGGCGAGATTTGAACTCATCTATCCACCACTCAAACACAGATAAAACCAATATATGTCATAAACGCAAACTGTGAGTATGTCTTTATTCAATTATATTCAAGAAATATTTATTAAGTATTTACTGTGGACCTCTAGGTGTTGAGTATGCAAAAACGAAAAAAACCCCCACATATTAATTGTCTTTGAGGAATTCAAAATCAGATAAGGTGAGGGTGGACAGGGAATGGTGCAACATGTACACAAATTGTTATAAGGCAGTATGTAATAGGGTGAAGAAGAAATCCAAAGTCAAATGGTGAGGGAGGAATCAGGGCCAGTTTCATGTAGGAGGTGGCATCTCAGGTCAGCCTTGAAGAAAGAGATTTTAAGTAATGGGAGGGAACATCTTCTGGGGATGAGTGCAGATGTAGTGCACAAAAGTTTAAAAATGGAAAAGGGTGGGATGAGATCTGAGAATGGCTACTAGTCTAGTCTGGTTTGAATGTAAAGTGTGTGAAAGAGTAGCCAGGATAATCAAATTACATTCTTGATCCCATAAACTGGGCATAATCATGGTGTACACATTAATGAGGCAAAGGACTACAATGTACATTTTTTACATCTCAAAAATGGAATTCCATCATAAATTTGACCTACATAAAAGTAATGTGTTGCCCACAACAAATGGAAAATGAGATACAATCTGTAGAGTCAGTTTCTTAAAAATAGCTGTTAAGCAAAATTTGGAGAGATGTACTGTTTTTATTTTGGATAATTTTTTTTTTTGTCTCAGAAAGAAGCACTCAAAATCATGCCATTGACCTTAGAATTGCACTGAAAAGTTTGAATCATTCTTTTTTTGGTGGGGGAGGGGGAATAAAAATAACCAATGTAGCATCAACATATTTGAAGACCTCCTTGTGGACCTGTGCTGTGCATATTTGCACGGTGTAAATGGAGGGGGTCCAGGGCTGGGGAGCTTTGTGAATTATAGCCCTCTCTGGTTTATCTTCATTTCCTCCTTCCCTTTCCCACCCTTAGTCATCATCACACAAATCATATACTGACATTTCTTACATTCCTCTTTAACTCTTGTACTATCTAAATTCTAGTGTTTATACACACATGAAAATTCCATGGTAACAATGTTTTTTTTTAATGGCTTTTGATGTGGAATCTTTGTCAAGATCTTTTTGAAAATCTAAAGAGATGACATCTACTGGTTCCCTTTTGTCCACATATTTATTTAGCTCTTCAAAAAACCCTGAAAGATTAGACAGTCATTATTTTTCCTGGCAGTCATCATGTTGCTTCCACCCACCCCCACAAACAGGCATACATTCATGTTTACTAGATTCTATCTTTTTCTCCCCCCTAAAGAATCTATCTCAATAACTCCAAATCTTGCTTCTCAAGTATGTCTTGTGTCTGTTTGTAAGTCTTGTAATATACCTATATATGTACTTGTTGTCTCACTTATTAGACAGTAAGTTCCTTAAGCATAGGGGACATTTTGGTTTTGTCTTTGTAATGCCAAAACTTAACATCTATCAAGTCTTGATCAGTGCGCAATCACTGACTGACTCACTTGATTACCAGAAAAAAGACCCAGAAAGCAATGATTACTGAGTTATAACATGGAGGCATTTCCTCAAATAAGCTATGAACTTTGTTGCTCCTAGAAACTCTATATTCTCATTCTCTCTCTCTCTTTCTTTCTCTCTCTTCCCTCCCCCCTCACTTTCTCCCTCCCCCACATCTGCCCATCCACATAGTAGAAGTTCTCTGGATTGAAGATCACCCTGTGGAGATCTATCCTCTATCACAGGATGTTTGTGGGTAAAGTAGGGGTTCCTATAGGCTGATGATTTTGAGAAACAGTGCAATAAGAAGAGGTGATTGGGCAGAAGATAAGATTTTTCCAATAGCTGAACAATAAATCACATTGCCAGAAGAAAATGTGACCGTTCCTTCACACAATCACTCAAAATGAGTAAATTATTCATTTAATCTAGACCAAGGCATCTACCTGAAAAGGCCTTCCCTAAATTTTATCACTGCCAAGCAATGGAAATTAGTGGAGGAATCACTATGGTAGTGATGGGAGAAGAAGATCTTGGTTTATATGACTGGATAAACCAGACACACTGTCTGGGCTTTGGTGGTCACATCTGTAAAATGGGAAAATTAAATTAGATGATCTTTAAGGTCTCTCTCATTTCTGAAAACCTCTAATTCCATGATCACTCTTATTCTACATTCTCTCTGCAGTTGGATAGCATATACAACTTGGTACCACAGTACATTCTCCCTTTGTTTATATGCTGTGGCTACTGTTGTGTGTGTTTTTATTTAGTCAAATATTTATTAAGAATCTACTATTTGTAGAAGTGTGTGCAAAGACTAGATACGATACAGTTCCTGCCTCATATGACTCACATTCAGGTTGGGGATGGGATACAAACACAAGTCACTAAGACAGAAAATATTACACAAGGTCATTAGAAAACATATATGATAAGTTGTGTGAATTTTTTAATGAATATTTCAGATAAGTTTTGGTTAAGAAGTCACTTCCTAACTCCTTTCCATAAACATGGCTGAAATATTTTTTCTTTTGAAAGTAAAACAGACCATTAAAATATTTTCTTTAAAAAAAAAAAAGAGTAAGGAGGCAGCTAGGTGGCACAATGAAGAGAGCTCTAGCTCTGGAGTCAGGAGGACCTGAGTTCAAATGTGACCTCAGAGGCTTACTAGCTGGGTCACTCTGGGCAAATCACTTAACCCAAGTGCCTTAAAAAAAACATTCTGAGGGGAAAAAAATCAATATAAAAAAAAAAGAGTAAGAGAATCTTACTAAGTCATCTGATGACAACTGATCCTACTGAAAAAATCAGACTCCTAATGAAGCAACCTGTAATCTCCTCCTTCTCAGAGTCCATTCATGCTTTAGTAAAATACTGAATCTGATCCCCAAGTAGAGGAAACCAAATATCATGTGTGATTCTGCCCTATTTCTTCTAAAATGAAATAAAAATCATGTGAGAGTTACGGAAACTGGGATTCTGCTCTTACCAATTTTGTGCCTATACCTGTAACAATGAGAAAACAAGATATAAGTTTTAGTATCAAAGCTGAAATTTAGATGCTCAGAAATGCCATACATTATGTCCATTTGGAAATGTGTTTTTCTTTTTTTTCCCTCCCTTCAAAGAAACATCTTATTACATTCTGTGTCTTAGAAGCAAAGGAAAAAGTCTCCAGAGCTCCAACAGACTTATGTGGGCCAGGTTTTGAGGGATGTGTTCTTTTATTTAAAAAAAAAAAAGACCAATAAAAAGATCTCACAAAAATACTGGAGTATATCATTGCTTTTATCCTGATTTTGGAATTTACACATTATTACTCTGGTTTCCTAGGCAACATCAAAGTCTACTTAATATTAGAAAGCAACACAGGTATGCCAAATGTGGGGTGGTGGGTGAGAAGTAGGAAGAGAGGGGAAGGTTATATCAATAGACTTGAAGGAAGGAAGGAAAACCCCAAGAATAAAAGGGGAGGTAACAGGAAATTCAAAAATATGTTCAGTCAACACTGAGAACTGTTCCTACATGAAAAAGATAATTTCTAAGTGCCAAAATTGAACAGAGAAAATCCAAATCATTTGCTCTGTGTATGTATGTGTATATATGTGTGTGTATGTCTGTATATGTATCCTTTTCACAATTTAACATCCTAATCATGTACTAGAATTACCCCAGAGTGTAACAAATGATGAAAACTGAGCCCTTATTTCCAATCATGCTAAATAATGAACTCAGTAATGAACCTAGGATACTGAAGCTCTTTTTCCTGGAAATGACAATTTCTTTTCTTTTCTTTTTTTTAAATGAGAGACTATCTGCTTGCAGGTTGGTAAGGTTGCCAAAGAAAGGTCTGACAAAGGTGAAACAAAGCAGCCACATCTTGATTCTAATCTTTACCAAAGGACTTAAAAACATTTAGAATTTTAGTTTCACATTTTGAGTTTCAAAAGCCATTTATTTCCTCTAGAGTTCTTAAGCTTCACAGAAAGGTATTTTACTGTCTGTGGGCAAAATGCACATTTGGAACCTTCACTCTGTCCAAGTGGAATTCAGTTGTCTGCTCTGTCCACGGATAATCCTGACTTTGGAGAAAGCAGACAAATCTGCTCCCAGATCAATTTCTTCTTAGTGGTCTACTGAAGGGGTCCTTATAATATGAATTCTTCCCCTATCAATCTAGCCCTATTGGTCTCCTAAATGCAGACTAAGAAATGCAAACAAATTCTCAGATGACATATTCCATGGTATAATTGTAAGCAGGTGGTTGGTTGCTCAGCTGCTCAAGATGATCCAAGCAGTAAAAAATAGCACCTATAAATGTAACACTGGAGGCTTCCTGTAGTGCCTCAGAAAGTGTGCCACCTTAGAATGAACAGTAACTAAGTTGCCTTGAACAGGATCCAACACAGATTCCCTTATACCAAATTCGGCTGAAAAGGAATATCTCTATAGCTGAGGGGTGTGTACCTATTAGATACTGGGAAAACTAGAAAAACATTTCCTTTGGCCCTATGATGTTCAACATTTTTATCAATGACTTGGGTGAAGGCACGGGTGGCAGATTTATCAAGTTTACAGATGGTATATAGCTCAGAGTAAAAGCTGGCACATATTACAAGAGAGCAAGGATCCAAAAAGAACCCAACATGCTAGAATGATAAGCCAGATCTAATATGATGAAATTTAATAGTGATAAATGTTCAGTCTTATACTTTTGACTTAATAAACCCCCGAATAATTCATAGGTAGAGAATGGGCGAGGTGTCATTAGACAATATTTTGTATGAAAATTTTCTTAGAAGGACAGCCAACTCAAAGAATCAACTGGGTGTCATGACTTTTAAAAATGCTCATGCAATCCAAGGTTACATAAATGAAGCATGATGTCCAGAACAAGGAAGGTAGTCTGTGTTCAGTCCTAGGTGCCACAATTTAGAAACGGGAATGATAAGCTACCAAGTTCAAAAAAGGAAAACCAGAATAATGGACCTCAAACATCCCATATGAATATTAGTTGAAGGAATTTGGAATGCTTAGCCTCAAGAAAAGACGATTTAGGGAAAATATGACGGCTACCTCCAAGTATCTGAAGAGCCACCATGCAGAAAAAGGGATGAGACTTAGTTTGTTCTGTTGGCAGAAGCTACAGAGAAATGAATTTTGGTTTGACATAATAAGAAAAAACTTCCTAACCATTAGAGCAATCGAAAAGACCAATGGGGTGCCTCAGGAGATATCTTCACTGAAGATCTTCAAGGGAGGAATGGGTGACTGGCCATTTATTGGGGTAATTTGTAGAAGGGATTCTTATTCAGGTATAAGTTGGACTAGATCAAGGATTCTTATCTTTTGCGTGTGTGAGTCATGGAGTATGAAAAACCCTTAACCTTTTTAAGTAATTGAAGAAGATGCACCATTACTTGTATATTATTGAAAATAAAGATGTAATTTTTCCCATCCAAGTTCACTAACCCTTGGGGCAGGTGAAGAATCCCTGCCCTTAAAATCTCTGAAGTCCTTTCCATCTCTGAGATTCTGGGATTCTCTGAGGCATACTTAGCCCTAAAGAATAATCCCCAATAGAAGTTCACTGTAAAAGTTCATTCATGAAAAATTATTATAAACTGGAAGTACAAAAGAATTTTGAGAATTGCGCAGGATGTCATCTTCTTTAGTCTTCTCTAAGTTTTCACAACTGAACACAACTTCTAACTACTAGAAAAAATATCCTCAAGCTCACTTCCCCTTGCCTTACTCTTACTAACTCCCAAGAACCAAATTAACGTTAAGCTTCCAGGACCAAATATGTATCAGAGATTAGAGTTACATATTTAAGATCCATTGATCTCAATGAAAATTAAATATGGATACAAGTCAAAGTTAGCCTTAACTGCAAAATGCCATTCAATGTGAAATCTGGCCAGTCTTCTTTGGCACAAAAATCTCTTCTACTGCATTTATTCATATGTGTCATTGTAAATCCTAAATAAGCATGATAACGTGGAAGAAAAAAAAACATTTTAAGAGAAACATGGAAATAGTTCCAGTGTTGTAACATTTGTAGAAGCTGACATTTCACTCCCTAGTCATGATGGCAAACAGTTGTTAAGGTGATAAGGTATAACTAATTGCTTCACTATTTTCAAATTTCCTCTATAAATTCCTCCATCTTTTCTTCACCTTTAGATCTACCTGCATCTTCCTTAATTTGGATTTTACTAGGAATACTTCGATTTATATTAAAGCCGTTCCTGCTCACAGTCTTATCATCATTGTTTAGTTGTTTAGTCGTATCCAATCCTGCATTTCTTTGCAAAGATACTGGAGTGTTTGCCATTTCCTTCTTCAGTGTGTCCCCATTTTTACAGATGAGGAACTGAGAAACAGTGACTTGCCCAGAGTCATACACCTAATATCTGAGGCCAGATTTGAACTCAAATTTGAACTCGGATCTTTCTGATTCCGAGCTCAGTCTTCTATCCCTCTGTACTACCTAGATGCCCAAGTCTTATTTTTCCTACACATTTCTCTTTCTTGGTTCCTCCCCTTATCTCCAAGTGCTACTTTGATCCTGCTCTTTCCCATGTCCCTAGTCAATGACTTATTATCACTTTTACAATTCCTAGCACATGGTAAATACAAATCCAAATTCATTTGCCTTACTTTCACAGAACTTTACAACTCATCCCCCAAATTACTCCTCAATAATTCAATTCAATAAATATTTGCTAAGTATCTACCTATGTACAACACACATAAGCTTTCCTCCAGTTAAATGGATCTTCTCTCCATTCTCTAAATTCCATTCATTTCTTCCCAATTTCTGACTTCACTCATATCACCATTCCTTATGTCCTTGGAATGATTTTCCTTATTGCCTCTACTAACCCAACTTCTATCCATTCTTGAAGACCTAATGCAATTTCCACCTCCTCACTAAAAACTTCTCTAAGGACTCCAGCCCACACTGATCTCCCCTTGCCCTGGCCTCCAGAATTCTTCAATAATCATATCATAGACTTACAGATCACACCATAACTTCTGAACAGTTCATTTGATCCTCACAATTGTGTCATGAAAGCAGGGTAAAGCGGAATTTAAAGGGAAGGGAGGTAAAATGCAAAGAAATGAAGTGACTTGATTAAAGTTGTTTAATTAGATTGTAAGTTTTTGATTCTACGTTAGATTCCCAGAGCCTAGTTCAGTGCTTTGGACGGAGCAGGTACTCAAGAACATAGATTGTAATTGGAGTGGTGGGCCTGGAACTAGAAGCTAGCTATTCAAATAGGCCAAGGACTCTTTTGAGAGTCCACCTGTACTTTGCAGGGCCTTGAGAATAAAGCACCATGGCTCATACTGCCTTTGTGCTTCCTATAATGCCTAGCACTAGTGTCATATATAGCATTAAACCACTAAATACTTGTTGATGAATGATTTTCATTGTTCCAGCTCACATTTCATTGTTCCAGCTCACATTCTCAAATCTGTATTTCTAGTCATGATCTCTTACCCTACTACTATATCTCTACCTATAGGACAGCCCCACTTAGGCATGACATCAAGACCTAAAACTTAAAATGATCAGAATGTAAACTCATAGCATTCTCTAAACAGGTAGCCTTCTATTCAGTTTCTACATTATTGCCATCATTCTCAGAAACAGGAAGCAAATCTCAAAATCTTGGGATCAACAGATTCAAAATCTAGGAGTAATTTTCAAATCTTCCCCATTCCAAAATCTGAGTTTTGCCTGTCTTTTCTCTGTAATGTCTTTCAGATGCACCTCCTCTATCTACAAGTCCATGACTGTTGACCATTATCTTTCACTGAGAAAAATGTAGCATTCTCATAGATGGTCTCTTGTATCTAATCTCCATTAATCTCAATCTACCATACTCAAGGCTGACAATTGAGTGTTCCTCAATTTTCATCATGTTACTTACTGCCCCATTCCCCATTTAGCCCTGTATTCACAGACAGGATAATTAAGAAGGGAAAATATGAAACAGTAAAGGATCTGATTCTGCAACCTGGGGGCAGAAACATGTATGATGACAATTATGAAAAAGGAGACTGAAGAATGCCTAAGTCAGAGTAGAAAAATTTCCTCACCTGTCTCACTCCTACATTAAATGACTTGCCCAGGGTCACACAGCTAGAAAGTACCTGAGGTTGGATTTGAATTCAGGTCCTTCTGACTCCAGAGCCAATGCTCTATCTACTGTGCCACTTAGCTATCCTAAAATTGGAATTTTCTAAATGTTTGGTTATTTCTAGCAAAAATAATCACAACAAACACTCATCAGGAAAGGAACTAGCCAACAATGTACTTTATATTTCTAGAATACCATTTGGTTAAGTTCAGAATAATTTAATAACCCATATTTGTATTCAAGACACAACAAGAAGGTATTGAAGGGCTTGATACTATTAAGACACTCAAATATTCAGAATGTTTCTGGACCATATTAATCTCCCTAAAGCACCCATACAATTGCTATTCTTTTCTGCCTGAGAACCTTCAGTGGTTTCCCATTTCCTAACTAATAAAATCTGGAATCCTTGATCTGTTTACTCAAAGCCTTCCACCACCTGACCCCAACCCATCTTTCTAGTATTATTCCCCACAAATCCCCTATACATAATTGACACTCTGGCCAACTTGACTACTCATTTTTCTCTGGATTATTCTTTACGCAATCCCACCTCCATGTTTTAATTATACCTTTCCTCTACTTAATATCATTTCATCTATGTAAACATTACTCATCCTTCAAGATCTAATGAAGCCTTAACAAGCAGAATGGAGTAGTGGAGAGTGCTGGATTTGGCATTAGGAATTCCTGGGTTCCAATTTCCCCTCAGACATGAACATGTTGTATGATCTAGGGCAAGTCACTTAGCATCTTTGTGCCTCCGTTTTCTTAACTATAAAATGGGTGATTAAATTTGAGATCCTCTGAGATCCTTTCCAGTTCTATATGTTTTATCCTACATTGATCCTTCCCTTATCACCCCAGCCAGAAGTAATTTATCTTGCTTGCAATCTCCCATAGTATTTTATTTACACAGCTCTTTGGACACAACTAAAGCAATATGGGGTATCTCTGTCCATATCTTATTATATTATGTTACGTTCCTTTAGGGAAACTATTTTTGTCTCATTCATGTTGTCCCCAAATTACATTTGGGGATATAATAAAGATATGTCCCCTTAACCACTGTAGGTACTATTAATTGTTGAATTAATGTAAACCATTTCTATTATTTTCCTTTAATAGATGGAACAACTAAGATAGATCCTGACAGGTTATGAAAGACCTCTTCCTTTACTTGTCCAGAAGTAATTCAACAACGTCCCCAACTGTAGTTGATTCTAATGCTCCAAACACTAGAACTTGAAGTGTCTTTTCATACCTTGATCAGCCCACAAAATTAGTTCTCTTTTAGTGCACAAACTTTAAAGTCTTGGGTTTTCAGTGTTTTCCAAACACATTTTAAGTGGACGGAAAATCAGCCTAAGGACACTATTTTGCTAACTGTGGTAAATACACAATTCTAAGGCTAAACTGGGGAGTTAATGTTGAATTAGGCTAATAGGGGAGAAAATAATCATAATCACAATAAAAATTGACATTTACTGAGGGCTTTAAAGTTTGCAAAGCACTGTGCATTTATTTCATTTGATCCTGACAGTTCTGTTGGGTTAAGTACTACAGGAAGATAGGAAAACCCAGCCAGTGTAACAAGTCGTTTTATAAGCATCCCTTTATATTTCAAGTACCAACTGGTTCTGAGTTTGGTACTACTTAAATTGAGCTCTGCATTCAGGATTTTATATTTAACACATAAAATATATTTGGGACCTTAAGGTTTGCAACATACAACTTTTTTTCCCTACATAGCTATTAAAATTTTAAAAATTTCATTTTATATTTCCTTGATAAAATACAAGAAACTATACTAAACAGATTTTTTTTAGGAGTTATAGGATCACTGGGTTTTATTTTTATTTTTTTAGTATTAATTTCTTTCTTTTTTTGTTTTACAAATTAATTAATTTATTTTTAGTTTTCAACATTAACTGCCATAAGTTTTAAATTTTCTCTGTCTCCCTCCACTTTCCCCTCCCCCAAGTCAGCGTGGGTCAAAGGATATGCAGTTTCATAATCCTTTGGGCATAATTCCAAATTGCTCTCCAGAATGGTTGGATCAGTTCACAGTTTCACCAACAATGAATTAGTGTTTCAACTCTCCCACAGCTCCAACATTTGCCATTTTCTTGTTTTGTCATGTTAGCCAGTCTGATAGGTGTGATATGGTACCTCAGAGTTGTTTTGATTTGCACTTCTCTAACTGATAGTGACTTAGAGCATTTTTTCATATGACTATAGATAGCTTACATTTCTTCATCTAAAAACTGCCTTGAATAGACAGATTTTGAAGGAATAGATTTGCCATGACATGCTATATTCTGCCAGGAACATCAGCAAGTCCATCCTGCCATGAACCTTTCCCTGCTGGCTGCCCACTATGACCTGATGCTGTGAGCCAGGGAAGCCTGCCGACAACATTTGCCTGGAAGGATGGAGGGAGCAGAAGAGAGCTGGAGAGAGGAGGTCAAGGCAGTGTCACATAGGAGAGGCTGGCTGGAAATGATTCCCTTTTGCCACTGTGTCAGAAATTCCAAAGCAAAGTCCAGCACATCACAGTGAAGGGATTTGTTAATGTTGGCCTGGGTGCTGTTGGGGGGGAGGGTGGAGATGGGGGGAAGAAGGGTAACTTTCCTCACTTTCAAATGAGTTTAATAGAAATTCCTGCTTGAAGGGGAAAAAAGACTTTTGTTTTACCTGATTTTTTTTTCACTTGTATTTTGCATGGGAGTGAGAAATAAAACCTATGAAGAACTGTAACAAAAGTTAATAAGATCCATTTTCTTGAAGGGTAAGATGATGGCTTCCGGAAAGAAAGATGGCAGATGCCCACAGTGTCTAAGATGAAGAATTCAGGGGCTTTGCTCACAGCTTTAGATATGGAAGGGACTTGAGAGCTTATCTGGTCCATGTTTCACGAGGAAGGACCCTTTTGCTATGGACCCAGAGCCCTGGGGTGTCAGCTCTGAGTGTCTGATGCCTTCTTTGTATATCACAACAGGGAGGAAAAACAGTGATCTCTTGGTTGTCCACAAAGCATGATTGTTTCACCAATATGAATCTCACCTCTTCCTGCCCTACCCAGGACCATACTATCAAATGTAGGACTTTCCAGTTATTCAAAGTTTCCTGGCGATTCTGTAGTATTTTTGCTTCATACTATCACTAGTCAGTTTGCCTGTAGCACTAACCTGGTTGTTAACACCACATATATTCCTTCTACCCTTCAACGACTAACCCACCTCCACTTTGAGTCTGTGTTTCCTTCCTGTTAGCAACTTTATGTCAAACCCTCTAGTGACTAAGAGTGTTGACTTCCTGTAGGAGACTGAATCTTGCCACTATCATCCAGTAAGAAGAAAGGAAAGGTACATTCAGGGTGGTATTGAGAAAACAGGTGTCTTCTTTGAAATGGTGGTTACTCATAACCACAGAACAGAGGTGCAAAGGGAATAGAAGGTGCTAAGGATATGTCTGAAAACCCAAACACAGCTGGTGAGTCTAATTTTAGGTCCACCAACCTTGACATTGGTACAGAATGTAGACAGATTACCTAAGAGATTCATGCAATTATACATGTCATGATGCTAACACAGAGAGAGAGGAATTTTTATCAAGTTATTCTGATGCTCTCAAAGAGCAATGTTCTGAGTACAAGAAGTCTTTGACTTGTGAAGTCTTTGACTTGTGAATTCCTGACTTATGAATGGCCCATACATAAAAAACAGGCTGTATACAATACAGTGATCATAGGGACCACCCAGGGTGGTACAGAGGAGAGTGTCCTGGATTTGGAGTCAGAGGACCTGGGTTCGACTGCCCACTCTGCATTTAACCTGTGACCTTGGGCAGAACCATTAATCTCACTTCAATTTACTTTCCTTAACTATAAAATGAGGGGGTTGAAACATGGAATGTTGAAACACAGATGAAAGGTTCCTTCCATCTATAAATCTCTGATTCTGTGGTATAGAAAATCAACCCCAAACTACCAGTACAGATACTTTCAGAATCCCAGAAACCCTGGATATATGAACCCCCAGAGAAGCTGGAGAATATGTTTAAAATACAAGTTAAACTTAAAAGTATCTTGGAGAGCCAATTGTTAAACATTTACCAGCACCCCCCTGGGGATATATTCAATAACCAATTCAATTAAATGACTCCACAAATATTTACTAAGCATAAAGCACTTGTGTAAGGCATTAGAAAGACCAAGTCCTCAGCTATGTGGACATACACAAGGGTGTAAATGTAAACTATGTACAAAGTACAACAAAATAATCCCAAGGAGAAAGTGCTGAAAACCAAGGTCAGAAAAGTCCTCATGCAAGAAGGAACATCCCAGTAGTGCTTTGAAGGGAGCTGGGAGTTTTAAAAGGTGGGGTTGAAGAGTGAGGTCATTATAGACATGAAGGACCACTTCTGCAAAATCACAAAAATGGGAGATGGAATGTTATACAAAGAACAGATAACAGGGCAAGAGATCAAGATGACCTCTTACTAAGGACCTCATTCTGATAAATACCATAGAAACACAGCTGATTTATTTTTACAGAATGCTAATGTAAGTGGCAAATCAATACATAAAACATCTGACAGCTGAGATAATCTTTAGCATTATGATCTAAGCCCCCATCACATCACCTTTGGTACTTATTCTATTACTGCATAAACAGTTGGTCATCTCCATTTTCCTTCCAAGCCTCTTATTTCCATGCTTAGACCATCATAGGAGAAAATGAAAGTGACAGCAGACACCAATCATTTCTGACATCCATCTAGAGTAATACTTCAGCCAAACAAAAGGGACTGAGTCCTGCTGACTGCCTTTTATTAATGTTCAACTTATTTCTTTGACTTCTATGTTTCACAAATTAAATTTAATGAAAAAAAACTCATGTTCTGGTTCACTGAAGTGAATTTAAAAAAAGAAATATATAAAAAATACAGATAAGTATATACCAATATGCCCTTCAAGGATTGATTTAACATGTCCGAATAATTTTTCTTCTACAATATCTCCCAGATTCATCCTTTCTTTTCTATTTCCAGAGGGAACATTCTGGTCTAAAAAAATAATCAACAACTATTCTTTGAGTAGCTCCTGTGAAGAAAACACTATGCTAGAAAGTAGGGGGAAAACCAAGAATCATAAGATGGACTAGATTATCCTTTACATAAGACTTGTATACATGAACAGTTAAATGACAATTTAAAGGTAGGATAAGGTTAAATGGTAAATAAATGGTACAGATTATAAGGGATATTGAAGTTCAGAAGAGCGAGATTACTGTGGTTGTGGAAAGCTTCATGATGAACTTCAAAGTTAATAGAGAAGATGAGGTAGGATGGAAGAAAGGAAGGAAAGAAGGAAGGAAAAAAGGAAGGAAAAAAGAAAGGAAGGAAGGAAGATAGAATATTTAGTAATCCTTTATTATATTCCACACATTGTGCTAAGTGCAGGAGGTATAAATACAATCAAGCAAGATAACAATAGCTCTTATGGAGCTTATATTCTAATGCGCTTACACAACGAATAAAGGCATTGTATAGAAACTTTTTAGAAAGTGGAGGAAAGAGAAAGGGGGAAATATAGGGTACCCACAGAGGGGTAGGAAGAAGAGATAGGAAACAGTGTGGAGATCTGAACCTTGGCAAGATAAGGTGAAAGGCTACCTGTTAGAGCTAGGAGTTCAGTAGAGTCCAAGTTTCCAGGAGATTGTCAGAGAGTAGCTAGGTGGTGAAGTGGATAGAGTACCAGGCCTGAAGTCAGGAAGATTCATCTTCCTGAGTTCAAATCTGGCCTCAGATACTTACTAGCCATGTGACCCTGGGTAAGTCACTTACCCTCATTTACCTCAGTTTCTTCATATGTAAAATGTGCTGGAGAAGGAACTGGCAAACTACTCCAGTATCTTTGCCAACAAAACCCCAAATGGGGTCATGAAGAGTTGGACATGAACAAAAGGAGTGGACAACAACAAGGGCCATGGTGAGAACATAGACTGAGTGGAAAAACCAAGGTTGGAAGATGGAGTGTGGAAGGCATTATTTGAGCATGGTAAGCAGAACAGCCTGGCTTGAAATTAGAGAGATAATCTGGAAAGGTAGAATGGAAACAAACTACAGATGGTGCCAAATACTAGTCTAGAGTGTTTGGTCTTACACTGTAGCAAATCTAGATCTATGGAAGGCTTGAGCACATTGCATTTGAGGAAGAAAGAGACTGAGTCAGGAAAACCAGTTTAGAAGTCTAGGGGGACATCATCTCCGCCAGTTTACAAGGGGAGGTCCCTTAAGAAAATGAGTTGCTACCAGACTCTTTTCACTTAACTAAAGCCTATAGACTTTTATTCCTAGTTTATTTTAGAAAAGGCAAAAAAAAAAAGAAAACAAACAAAAACCTTTAAAACCAGCAAAGTCTATCCCGTCTTATGCCCTCAGAGTCTTGACTACTGAGATTTTCTATCTAGAACAAAGATCACCTGCCCTAGCTAGCTGTGGCTTTTCTTTCGGCTTAACCTTTTCCTTTGAACTTGACTTCCCGTAGAGGGTATAGGTCCATCAATCAGACCTCACCTTAGTTTATGGTGATCACACTATATATTTCCCTGATCTTCATCTCCCAAGGCTAAATGATAAACATAATATTGGTTAAATGATAAGCCATCCCTGGGTTGTTCAAATGGTTCCTCAGTTTGTAAACTCTTCCATTCTCCTATGTAGATAAGCCAGTGGGGAAATGTGTAGATAAAAGGCCAGATCCAGGGGGCAAGAAAATCATTGTGTTTGCTCCCTGCTCAGTGACATTCCTGGCCCCTGTGGAAGCACAAGTGGCCAAAGTTTGAAAGCTACTTGCCCTGTAGTATCAAGGATGGGTAAATTACCACCCAGTCACCACCTGCTTTGGTAGGACCCAAGAGCTAAGAATGTTTGGGGCTTTTGTTTTATTTTGTTTTTTACATTTTTCAAGGAAACTCTGCTTTAAAATGTAAAAACCATTCTTAGCTTGTGGGTACCTGCTCTATGCTAAACTGTGAACTCCTTGAGATCAAAGAGTTTTATGGAGCCTTTCTTTGTACCCTTATCACTTAGCCCAGTGCTTAGCACTTGGTACATGCTTGTCGACATTACTTGACTTGACAACACCTTTTCACAATAATTCAAGCCAGATGTAACAAAGGTGTAAGACAAGACTAAGAGTGAGAATGCAAAAATGATTGAATCAGGGATTTCCTTAATTCAGAACTAAATCATACCTTGGATAGCCCTTATGCTACCTGTACTACTCACAGCTGCCAAAGCTGCTTGTTGTTCATGTGATCATGGATTTGGAGTTGCAAGGGTACTTACAGACCATATAATCCACCACCTTCATTGTACAGATTAGGAAAGTGAGACCCAGGGAGGCTAAGTTACCTACCCAAGGTCATTGACATAGCAAAGATGTGAAGACAAGGTCTTCAACTCTAAAGCTAGTGTGCTTTCTACAGTCTCTCTTCAAATTTTAAATTATATAGGATAATGGAATCTTAATGTTGGAAGAGACCCTAAAATCATAAAGTCAACGCTTCCCCAGACAATTCAAGAATCTCTGAAGAATTCCTGTCATTTGGTTATAGAGTTTCTGTCTATCCACATACTCCTAGTGACAAAGCTCACTACTTAATAAGCAAACTCCCTGTATATCTGGACAGATCTACTTATTAACTAAATTTTTACATGAGATGTACATTTTCAGATTATGACCAACGTATGGATTTGTTTTGCTTCATGAGATTTATTTTTCATAAGAGAACAATTCGTGGAGGGGCAATGGAGGTTGACTTAGCAATAGTGACAAGAAAGGAAGAAAGAAAAGAAGGGAAGTAGGGAAAGAGAAAGGAAAAAGAAGAAAGAAAGAGGGGAAGAAAAAAGTATTAATGAAACTGTTTTAAGGCACAAAAGAAAATAGAAGGAAATTTAAAGGAAGACCGACAAGAAGGCTAACTTTAGAATGAACATGTTGAATTTATTATATACTTTAAAAAAACAAGAGATTTGTGGTTTCATATGCAATCCTCTCTGAATGTTCTTCTTTGTATATAGAATATTCATTTTTGCCAAATTTAGAATAACAAAAAAGTAAAATTGAGTCCTGAAAAAAAAACCACTTATCTCCCTTCCTGAGACTCTGTGACCAACGTTCTTATGCCCTCCAGATCTCCACAAAAATGTTTATTTTTTCTGTTAGATCATGACCCTTCAAATAATTTCATGACTGTTACGTCTTCTAAGGTCTCTTTCCTCTGGTCTAAATGTCCCTAATTCCTTTAATCCTCCTTACATGACAATTTCCCAAATCTTCAACATACTATTTATTTTCATATGAATGCATTCTAACTGAGCAAAATGGTCTTTGAATTGAAATAGCCAGAACTAAGCATAATTATTCAAATGTGCTCTAATCAGCACTATAGTTCAATTCATGCAAACAAATTCCATGAACTGTTTTAGAATCTGTATTACATTACTGATATATTAAACATGTGATCAGTTAAAACCTATAAGTCTTCTTCATGTGGATTATTGCCAAGATAAGTGATGATACTGATAATGGCTAATATTTATGCAGCTCTTTAAGGTTTTACAAATATTATATTGTTTGATCCTCACCACAACCCTAATGTTAGATGGTATTAGCCTCATTTCACAAATGAGGAAATTAAGACAGAGAGTTTAAGTGACTTGTCCAGGACCACACAGCTAGTAAGTGGTGGAGGCATGATTCTAACACAGGACTTCCTGACTCCCAAGTTCAGCACTCCATCCTCTAATCTACATCACCTCTCAACAAACCTGACACAATTGCTTTTCTTTTTAACAACAACAACAAAAAAGACATAAATGTGAGATTTTTTAAATCTCCATAAAATCCTTATGAGAATGGTCCAAGAGTCATTGAGAGTATCATTAATAAAACTGTAAGAGAAAAGCTGGCTTTCAATGACAATTTTCTCCAGTAGACCATATTCTCTTACAGCATACAAGATCCTGCTACATTTATTATGAATTTATTATTTTTAAAATTCATTTGACTTGGCAGAGCAAAGCACAGCCCCAAGGCTTTCTTCCAAGGCAGCCTGTCCCTTGCATATGTAAAGATCATACAAGAATCCTCCTTAGATGTGATCAAAGAGATTATTTTTTTCAGTGATGAACTGATTATAAATATCAAACAAGGCATAAAACAGTGAAACATATACTCATCAAAGATTTTCACTACTGTCATGGATGATGTCTTGCAGGGAGTCCAAATGGAAGAGAGAATCCCTATAGGTACTAAGGGTGACTACATGCACCTGTTTGTGGATGACATTTTGCTGACTGTACTGAGTCTCACTATATTTCAAGGTGTCTTCAATGAGATCACAACCACTCGAAATAGATCAGCCTGGCCATCCACATGGGAAAAGTCAAATGATTAAAGAATGCCCTATTGCCTATCTAATACATGTAAGAGCTGTCCATGGAGTTAGTCTATCACTGTCTTGACTAGGAACAACAGATGGGCCTTGAATTAGAGAATTGAATAGGAAGGGCAAAGTGAATTTTAATGTACCTGGTAAATGACACAGTCCTTGATATGATCCCAAACTGTTCACTACTACCAAAAATTCACCTTTTTGTTTCGAAATGTGAGAAAACTTTAAAAAATAACTTTATTAATTATTAGTTAATTCTTTATAGGTTTATTAATTTAGATAATTTATTGGTTATTAAATTATTAATTTTATTCAAATTCTGACTCTCTTAATACAGAAAATTTCAAATACCACAGTTTTTATGCAAACTCTAGATAGCATCTGACTATCACATACGTAAATACAGGGTTGCTATCTGATTCTGATACTGGCTAACTCCAAGTAAGACCACCACTGACTTTTTAATTTTCAAGTCTGTCAGTTGAACACAGAATATAAGTGAAAATCAGAATGTTCAAAAGTTATTGCCACAAGATTTGAAACGTCAGACATTTGAAGAATGCAGAGCCTTAACAGAACAGAAGCATTTAAATCAGAAGGGACCCCACTGGCTCATTTAGTCCAATCCACACCCAACACATTAATCTCCTTCTATAGTATAATATCATCATCATCATCAATTTTGTAAATGAGATCTATATACAGGTACATAGAGATCTACTGCCCCACTTGACCCTCAGATAAATCTGTGATGTAAGCACTTTCAATGACTGAATTAATTAATTAGTTAATTTTTAAAAGGTACTTATTACATGCTTACTATGTGCCAACCAACTACACTACACTCCATGGATAGAAATAGAAAAGGAAGTCAGGTCTCCTGTCCTCAAAGTGAGAATATTCTAACAGAAGGAAAACAACACATGTAAGGGAGTGGTAACTGAGATAAGCTGTTTTTATTTGAAAAGCTTCCAAGTCGGTAAATGGAGTCACGGGGAAGTGGATTAATGCATTCTTTTCAGAACCAATGGCAGTATTGATTTGAATATGGTTCAAAAATTGGAAAGGGCAAGGGAGATAAGTGGACAGTTGTGAGGCAGCAGGCAGGGAAAGAAGATGGTCAGAGAGATAATGCTTGGCTGAAGTTCCCTGAAAGCCTCAGGGGGATGCTCCTAGGAAGTATCTGGAGTTCAGAAGTAAAGGGGACAATTGAGATTGGTAGAGAGATGAAGGAAGGGCTTTAAGTTACGATAAAACTTCAGTGTGTTTATAAATAGGAAGGCAGAGACCTTCATTCACTTACTTTTCAATGTGTCTCTTCTCCTGATTCTATTCATCAGTATCCAACACTTCCTTCAAAATACATTTCAAGATACCTTTTCTAATATTTATCCTTCATTAGATACTCCCTTAACTCTTCTCTCCCCATTTAAAGACATAATTTATGTTATATCATGTATTTGATTATATGCTGCTCTTCTAATCATCTTCTGTGCTTTAATATTTGCATCTTATAACTAATTGATATTTTCATATAGGTACATGGTGAGGGTTGCCCTTACTGTAGTTCCTCAAGAAAAGACTATGACAGGCATGAATTAGAACAGATGACCTTTGAGATTTCTTCAGCTTTAAGAATCTGAAAATCATAGACTTTCATAGCTGGTACTTCAATTATCATGTTAGTCAACATCCCCAGAATCTTCCCCCTTAGATCCTCAAGGGCAGGTATTCTACATTCTGTTTTCTTTTGTTTCTGCTCTCAATGAAACATCATCATGATCAGCTCTTAGGTCGCCCTCCTCCTCCTCCTTCACCTCCTTCTCCACATCATCATTATCATCATTGTTATAACAAGGTCTCCAAAACATTTTACATTCATTACATATATATGTATGATATATGTGAAATTCCCAATAAATATTTGTAAGAAAAATCTATTTGCATATACTTCTAAGAGAGCAATTATCTAATTATTTTCTCTCATTTAAATAAGCTTTTAAAATATTATCATAGAATTATGAATAAAAATGATTGGAGGATAACATATAGTCAACAAAATTAAATTAATATGGAGGGAATACACATACTGGCTAAACAATTACAACATTGATCTTTTGGGAATCCCTGTGGAGAAAGCAGAGGATAGAAAGCAACTATGGCGGGGAACTCATAGAGATGGGTACTAAGCTTCATTAACATCACCATCGTAGAGAACTTGGAAATGGGTTCTGACATGAACATGATAAAGAATAATAAGTCTCTTAAGACTCTTGTGACTTGTGGGATTGGCTCCATTATTTTGTAAGCACATCTCATTTTTCCGTTGCATTTCCAGGGGCACCCACATCCCCCCTGCTCCAAGATGCAATATGGCCTATTCCATTAAATATCAAGTTTCTGGGAAAGTGAGGCAGCTAGGTGGCACAGTGGATAGAGGGATAGAGGCTGGAGTCAGGAAGACTCATCTTCTTGAGTTCAATTCTAGCCTCAATCATGTACTAGCCATGTGACCCTGGAAAAGTCACTGAACCTTTTGTGACTCAGTTTCTACATCTATAAAATGAGCTGGAGAAGTATCTTTGCTGAGAAAACCCCAAATGGGGTTATGAAGAGTCAGATATGATTGAAGAACAACTCAAAATGCAATAGTATAATGCAGTCTAGGAAAATAACCATCTATGCCGAAACACAGCTCATGACTTAGCAAGCGTTTAGTAAACGCTTTTCCATTCATTCATGCATTCATGTATTCAGCACTTGGTTATAGTGCTCAGTAAGTCAGTGTTAACTGTGTTAACTGAAAAGCTTCCAAGTCGGTAAATGGAGTCACGGGGAAGTGGATTAATGCATTCTTTTCAGAACCAATGGCAGTACTGATTTGAATATGGCTCAAAAATTGGAAAGGGCAAGGGAGATAAGTGGACAGTTGTGAGGCAGCAGGCAGGGAAAGAAGATGGTCAGAGAGATAACGCTTGGTTGAAGTTACCTGAAAGCATCAGGTAACTGTCAGTGTTAACTGAGAATCATTTATTCTGGCAAGGTCACAGAACTAGCAAGCACTAGTGACCCTGTGCACATGCTCTCCGTGTATAAGAGTGTGAATTAGATTTATGTTCAACTTGTTAAAGATTTCTAAATTTCCATCTTGAGTTTTTCAGTATTTGGAAATTATTCCATTTTTTTTCTTACTTAAGAAAAGCATAATGAGTCATGAATGATGTAAATGTACTTTCAAAATCCTTAAGTTCATTTTTCTTGTAAATTTCCAAAAGCCAAAACTTCTAGGATTTAGATTTGGAAGAGGTCTCAGAATCATATAGCACAATTCTCACATTTTACTAAAGTCCTAGCACATGGGTTGCTAAGTCACTGATAGTGACCTCTGAAAGCTCATGGAGAATGGGAGTGGTATCACAGAGACAGAGAAGGGCAAAAATCTTGATTTTTTTTTAAAAGAGGGAGAGAAGGAAAGTTGAAAACTACCAGCTGCTAAGTCTGACTTTTATTTCTTACAAAATTCCAAGACTTAATAGTAAAAGAAAGATTAGTGAGCCTCTAAAAGAAGAAAACAGTGACCACCAACAGCTATAATGCCTTCAGTCAGAACAGGTCATGCCACACTAGCCTTACTTCCTTTTTGATAGGGTTACAAAACTGGCAGATTAGAGGAAAGATAGAGTTTACCTTTAATTAAGCATAGCATTTGACAGCCCCTTGGTAATCCTGTAGAGGAAAATGGAGAGCTAAAGACCAAGAGATAGCATGGTTAGGTGAGTTTAGAGCTGTTTGAATAGTTGAAATAATAGAGATCCACGGTTCAGTGTCAGCTTGGGAGGTCATAAGTATAATGACCCAGAAATCTCAGCTAGGACCTGTGCTGTTTAATATTTTTATCAGTAACTTATTAAAGACGAAATAATGTGGTTATCAAATCACAAACAGCCAGAACTTCGGAGGAATAGCTACTACACTGGATGATAGGATTCAAAAAGATTCTAGCTAGAATTGGGCCAAAGCTCCCTTACTATTAATTATTATGATTGGTCTAATAGAGAGAAGGGGGCAACCGAGTCACACAGTGGAGAGAACGCTAGGCCTGGAGTCAGAAGGACCTCGGTTCAAATCCAGTTTCAGACACTTACTAGCTGTGTGACCCTGGACAAGTCACTCAGCCCTGTTTCCTTCAGTTTCCTCATCTGTAAAAATGAGCTGAAGAAGGAAATGGTAAACCACTCCAGCACCTTTGCCAAGAAAACCCCAAAATGGGACCAGGAAGTGTTTGAAAAACAACAGAACACAGTTATGTCCTGGAGCAGGGATTTATAATCTGGTTTCCTGATTCCAAATCCAGTGCTCTTTTTTGTAACATAGTTTTGAAGTTATTTGGTACTTTTACAGATTAAAAGTTGAATGCAACAGACTGAGAGGCAGCAAAAAGTACTCCTCAAAACTGCGTGCTGTGACTCTGGGCAAGGGGTCCAATTTCTCAGTACCCCCAGGCTACTAAGACTGTAATAACAAATTAGGTACTAGATCACCATGGATAGGAGTCTAAACCTGTGCAACCACAGGATGGGACAAAAATGCTTATTGACTTGACTGAGCTAAAAAAAAAGAGAAAAAAAGTTGTTAATCTGAGGTATGAAGTGAAGAATTTATACATCAAGGGCTTCTAATATTTTTTGGTTTTAAAAATCTGACTCCCAGGATGTCTCTCCCTGAGATTTATAAAGACAAATTGGTAAGTAAGAAATCCCCTAAACTTTCAGGAAAAAACTCTTTAACAAACCAAGGCTAACTATTCACATGCTGGGTTCATAAATGTCTTTAATGCTAAAGACAGCTTTAATATTCAAGACAGCTTTCTGCTTTTAGTAAGTTAATTTGCAATACTTCTACAAAGGGAAAAACAGCAATGGAATCTTGGAAAGTCTATCAGATTAGGAGTCAGAAAAGGATTTTTTACTCTTGGCTTTGCCTCTTATGACCCACATCAAGATACTTTCTGTGAGCCTTAGTTTTCTGCATTTGCTAAACAGAAATGATAATATCTGACCTGTTATGAGAACAAATGAGGTGATGGATGTGAAAAGCCCTTGAAAGTTAGAAAAAGGGTGATAAAAATGCAGCATGTAGTAATAAAACACAGCAAAGCTTCATGTAATTCCATTTAATTGATTGGCATGTTAACTGTTCTATCTTGAGAGAAATTACTTTATGAAAATGAAATCAGTGATGTCATTGCTAGATGTTCAATGGCAAAGTCAGACTGCTACCACAAGAACATCTGCAGCATTGAATATTATAGATAAGGCCATTAATGCAAATTTGTGTTGGGGGTCTTTTTAAGTTCAACTGGTTACAAAAGAAGCCGCCCCATCCAAGTCTTGTTTCTTGTCTGGATCCTTTAAATGACTTACATCATATTCAATTAGTAGTAAAGTCTTTATATTTCATTTTCTTCCTTTTGAAAAAGGCAGTGGAGTATTAGATCAAGGGTCAACATTTGGGTCCCAGAAATTGTATGGGAGTAGTGTCTGACCCAATTTTTTTGTGTAACAATGGACAAGTCATCAAATTTCTCAGCATCCCAGAAAACTCCCTAACAAAAAGGTGCCAAATTCTGGCATTTCTGCATCAGGGAATGGAGTTTCCAAACACAGTGGTTAAAATCATAGATCCAGGAAAAAAAACCTCCTCATAGGAAGAGGGGTTAGTAAACATTTGGTGCTCACAACTGGCATTTTGATCCTTTTAGATTTATAATGCTCCTTCTCAGTCTCCTTTCCTGGGACCGATATTGTACCCACTGTCCTCCAAGACTGTCCCAGGCACCCCTCTCTCTATGCTCTCTTATTCTGTAATCACTTCAGCTCTCTTGTGTTCACCAATCAACTCTATGTAGACAGAGCGTGGACCTGGAGTCAGGAAGACCTGACTTCAAATCCGGCTTTAGACTTTCATTGGTTCTATGACTGACCCTGGAGTGAGTGATAGTGGTCACTTAACCACTATCTGCCTCAATTTCTGACAATAATAGTATCTATTTCTGAAGGCTGTTGTGAGGATAAAATATTGGTAAAGCATTTTATAAATCTTAAAGTATCATTTGTGACCCTGTTTGGGGGATTCTTGGCAAAGATACTAGAGTGGTTTGCCATTTCCTTCTCTAGCTCACTGTACAAATGAGGAACTGAGTGAAACGGTTTTTAGTAATTTGCCCATGGTCCTACAGCTAGTAAGTGTCTGAGGCCAGATTTGAACTCAGGAAGATGAGTTCTATTTACTGCACCACCTAGCTGTCCCTAAAATAGCATCGAAATACCAGTTACTCCTCCTCCTCCACCTCCTCATTATATGATTCACAGATATACTCAGTCCAATCTCTCTCCTGAGTTCCAGGCTCACGTGACCAACTGCTTATTGGATATCTCTTTTTCTTATTTTTATTTATTTTTTAAAATTAATTTATTTCAGTTTTCTACAATCACTTCCATATATCTTAGATTTTCCACCCTCCCTCCCTGAGATGGCATACTATCTTATATAGATTCTACACATATACTCCTATTAAATACATTTTCACCTTAGTCATGCTGCATAGAAGAAGTAAAATGAATGGGAGAAACCATGAAAATAAAATAAAACATAACACAAGAGAAAATGGTCTGTTTCATTCTGCGATCCAATTCCATAGTTCTTTCTCTGGATGTGGATGGCATTTTGCTCGAGTCCATTGGGAATTTTTAGGTCCTTGCATCTACCTACTGGATATTTCAAACTGCATGCCCCTTAGGCATCTCCAACTCATCATGTCCAAAAAAGAATTCATTACTTCCCTGCAAACTCACCTGACTCTGAACTTCCCTATGAATCATCTAGGATAGCACCATCAACTCAGGCATTCGATGACTCTAGATTCCTCTCTCACTCATTTCACATGGCCAAATAGTTACTAAAAAATCTTGTCATTTTTGCCTCTAAAATAGTTCTCTCATCCCTTCTTTTCTCACTTCCCACACAGTTACCACTTCAGTCCAGTCCCTCATCACCTCTCACCTGGACTATTATGATGAACTCAACTGATTTCTCTGCCTTAAGTCTCCTCCTCTGCTCTCATAATGACTCATTGTCCACACAACACCTTGAGTAATTTTTTTTAGTAATTCTAAAGCTAAGGTCTGACCATATCACCCTTCCTATTCAGTAAAGTCTACTGGCTTCCTATTATATCTAGAATTAAAATAAACTCTTTAGCTTGGCATTTAACCTTTTTTTTTTTACAAACTTCATAGCCCCTTCTTTTATTTTTAGTCCTCTTAAACATTAATCCCCTCCAAGTATGCTATAGTCCAGATGTTGGCTTCCTTGCTGTTTCTCACATCTGGTGTTCCATCTCCTGACTCCATGTCTTTGTAATGGCTGAATTCGATGCCTGAAATGCTTGCCCTGCTTGACACTTAGGAGCCCTGATTTTCTTCATCACTCAGCTCAAGGGCCATCTTCTTTAGTAAGTCTTTCCCTGTCTCCCCAGCTCCTGATGCCTTTTTTCCCTTTTAAGATTACCTTATATCCATTTTACACATATGTGTGTGTGTGTATATACACACACACATGTGTTGTCTTCTCCATTAGAACGTCAGTCAACAAGCATTTATTAGGAGTTACTATGTGTAAGATCTTTGAGTTCTGGGACTTTTTTATTAGTATACAGTAAAAGCTTATTAAAGCCTTGAAGATTTTGTTAGCACATAGTAAGAGTAAGACCTCTAGATTTATAGATTCATATGTGAAGTATGTCTGTAACACCATTTCAAAAGATCTGGGTATGGAAGCATTCTGTACTTAAATTATTCTAATTTAGGATTAAATTTTCAGTTAAAGCATGAATGAAGTTGTTTTCTCAGACCATAAGGGACAGAGATAGGAGGAAAGGATACAATAGATTGTAAACTGCTTTAGAGTAAGATCTATATCTATCTTTATCCTTCTGGTGCCCTGCACATAGTAGGCACTTAATAAGTGTTGTTAGAATAAACCATTCTGTTGATTTGAAGTAGATTCCAGGGGGACATCCTCCACAGACCTGCTTGGTTTCCAATGTAAGAAGTGAAAATTCTGTGATTCCAGGTAGTTGTTTTCATCCTGGTTCTGATTCAATTGCACTTAGTAAGTCTCAGTTACCTAAAACATCCCAAATGACTGTAATGCACAATCAGACCACAGATCTATCCTGAAACCTGAGAGGATTAAAAAGCGGGAAGAAGCTGCTTAGGACAAGTCTGACATCAAAATTCAAAGCAAGAGTCTAATCTGGAACTAGAGAAGAGAATCAAAGAATCAGTTTCAATGAGTATGGGATGCAAGAATTAGTGGCAACATTTTCTGAGCACCCACTGTGTGTAGAGCAGGGCACTATAGCTAGGGTAAGAATTATTGGTGCTGATCTGGCTTCTCCATCCCACAAAATGCTATGTGGTACACCTTGGGTCTTAGTAAGAATTAAATAACTGTGATGATTCTTTTAGAAGCTGTCTTACTGGGGAGTGAAATCTAATTAGATCACAACATTTCATAATAACTTTCATCCTTCTTCCACTCTTGGGTCTTGACTCTGCATTCTACAAAAGTTCCTAATAAAAATTCTAGGGCATGTTATTCCTTTCTAGCCAAAAGAAAACATATTAAGACAGGATACTAGAATCTATCAATTAGAGTCAGACTTTTGGAAAAGTTTTGATTTTGGTTTCTTCTTTGTATTCTCAGCATTTAGCACATAGTAAGAGCTTAATCTTGATGGAACCCTTTCTCCCTGCAGCTAGGTGGCACAGTGGGTACAGTGCTATGCCCAAGATTCACGATGGTCTCAGACACTTACTAGTTGGGTGACCTTGGGCAAGTCACTTAACTCTGCTTGCCTCAGTTTCCTCACATGTCAAATGAAATGGAGAAGGAAATGGCAAACCACTCCACTATCTTTGCCAAGAAAACCCTAAAAGGGGTAATGAAGGGTTGGACACAGCTGAAAACAATTAAACAGCAGTACAAGAGCTTAATAAATACTTGTAGATTGATGGATTCCTTTGTAAAGCATGTCTGTAACAAGATTTGCCACCGGGTTATGCTTTTATGTAAGAAATAATTCAGAGTCAATAACATTCTACTTCTGAGATGAGCTAAAGTCTCTAACCTAAATTCTGGCAAACCCAGGATTGATAACTAGGACAGGGTGACTAATACTTTGTCCCACAGTACTGAATTTAGACCAGGACAAATCTAGGTGGCATGGGCAGCACTTGCATTCTTTCACACACATAAAAATAAAAAAACTCAGAGTCTAGTTAGGAAGAGTAATTGGTTTAGCTAGCATCTGGCAGATGGTAAGCTAGGGTTAAGTTCTTTCCCTTCCCTATCCTGTTCCCCTCTCACAAATCAATTAGGGAATCCTTTGTCTTCTTGCCTTAGGCATACTCTGGTACTTGTCTCAGGTGCCAAAACTTCAGAAAAATAATCATTCTCAGTTATCAGTACTGGCTCTCTAAACTAGACTAGTTGTGATTTTTACCCCTCTTTTTTCATAACAGCTTAAGAATAAACCCATAACCAACATGAGCTTTATCTTTAAAGTACACACACACACACACACACACACACACACACACACACACTCATAGGATGTTAAAGAAGAAAGTGACCTTAGAGATCGCTAGCTCCAAGATCCTTCATTTTACAGATGCAGATACAAGCTCAAATACATGAAGTGGTTACACTGGGTTCACAACCAGTAGGTAAGCTTTTGCCAAGCAAATTCAATTCGATTCAGAAAGTATTTACCAAGCACTGTTATATGTTTAGGATACATAGGTAGTGTAAATTCATAATTAAGTTCTTGATGGCAAAATCTTATTCCACTGTGAAATAAAGGTGACTCCAAGTTCTCCAGTAAATGCTTGTTGATTGATTCTTGAAGAAACACAACCTCTAGCAGGTACCACTGAGCTAGAAAGGTTTTGGGGATGGACCTGGTAATGAGGCTATACGTCTGTCATCCGAAGATCACTTAGCTAAATGTGAAGAGCTTTATTATCTGGTTGGTCACAGGGTGATGGATATTTTACCCACAGGAATCTCTATAGATATCTAACAAGTCACAATAGTATTACAATCAGTCAGTGAAAGGAGTCTTGGGTTAGGTCCAATCATGACCCCACTTGGGGTTGTCTTGGCAAAAATACTGGAGTGGTTTGCCATTTCCTTCTCCAGCTCATTTTACACATGAAGAAACTGCAGCAGATGACTTGCCCAGGGTCACACAGCTACTACATGAGCTTGAACTCATGAAGATGAGTCTTCCTGATTCCAAGTCCTGGGCTCTATCTACTGTGCCAAAAGGAATCTACTCCCCAGCCAAATCACAAATTCTTGAAAGGTTAGTATTTGCCTCAGCAGTCAATGAAAGTAGTACAGAATCTTTGGTCTACCTATTTTCAGACAACAGGATTATACAGTGTCAATAAATGGATCTGCACTATATAAATCTTACTTTCTTGAAAAATTATCTAGAGAGAAAGAAAAAAGGTCTTAAAAATATCCCTCTCTAGTTTTCTGTCTTAAAAATAAAGAAAAGTGGTAGATTTAAAATGCAGATTCTAAATGACAATCTATTTGCATAGTTATAAATCGCAGTCACTGGGGTTCTGATTTCAATCCAAGTGACTGTATCAATGTGAAAAAGGATTCTTTCATTTGATCTCTTCAAGGTTTCAATCAGGCACAACTAAGCTATATCACAACAATAATGACAACAAAAATTTCCACATAAATAAATAAAGGAATAAATGTTGGGCTAAGGTCCAGGATGGAAATTTCTAAGCAAGAAGGAAATGGAAATAAAGGTTAACAAGGAAAGTCATATTGTGACCATATTTGTGCACTTCTAAGTTCTTAAGGGAACACTTCCATAAACAAAGTTACCTCCCTGGTATTTTGCTAAAAAGTGAAGATTAAAATAAATAAATAAAAATTTAAATAAGACCGTGAAGGTCCCTTAAGTAGTAAAAGGGAATCCTATCGTTCCCTATACCCTTAATGATCTCCCCGCCACCTCCACCTACTGAACTCTTCTTATCTATCTTTCCTAGTTCAGCTCAAATGTGACAATTTCTTGCAAGACCTGCCCTGGCCCAACCCTCCACTCAGATGTGATTTCACTGTACTCTAAACCAGGAGCTCTCAACTTTGGGGGGGAAGGGTGTCATGAGTCCCTTTAGCAATTTGGTGATACCTACAGACTCCTCAGAATAATGTTTTGAAATACATAAGGTCACAAAGGAAGTCAATTATTCAGAAATATCATTATCAAAAATATTTTTTAAAACAAGTGCATGGACCCCAGGTTAATAATTCCTGCATAAGCTGCCAAAACAAACAAGCATTTATATCCTGATTTGTGATGTGGTTATTCCGATTCATTTCCTTTCTCCTGTAAACTCCTTGTGGTAACAATGCCTTATTCATTTCTTTATCTCTCTTATTGGCAGTGTTTTGTTTGTAATAGGGGCTTAATAAATGTTTGTTGAATTGAGCTGAATAGTCTAGATAGACACATCTAGAAGTTTCAGCTATCATTTCTATAATGAAATCTACCCCAATTACTCTACCAGGCTTTCTGCCATATCACAAAATTAACTAAATCACCCCAGCTCCTTCATCCTGATTACCCACAATTCCAAAACAAAGACTAAAAGAGGAGGGATTTCTTGGCACATTTCTGTTCTAATATGATTTTTTCCAAGAGCCTAATTGCCAAAATGAGTCCATTTCAGTGTACAAACACATTAAGCTGCCATTTACTACAGAAATAAGATTTATTTTAAAAAAGCTATCAAATCATGTAAAAACATCTGAAGGAGTTCCAAAAGAAAGAATCTCGTTCCTTCCATGTAATAGGGACATAATGTACATCCTTCCCATCATCATCCAACCCCACCTCACAACCACCACCACTCAGAGAAAGGAAAGTGATCCAGGTAGGGGAAAGAAAAGAGCGGCTTTCTAGGATTTCATGCCCTATTTCTGACTCAGTCATGGTCCAATTCTGGCTATCATTTTCTCTACGAATCAGACAACAGTGACTGTCCCTAGAAGAATGTAGCCTACATCAGCCACAATTGATTGTAAAGTGGTTTTAAATGAGTGTATGATGGCAAAGTGCTACATCTCAATGAGACATCATCATCATTATCATGGTGAACTTCTTTTCACTTTGGAGAGTAGAGAAGGAGATTTGCATTATAATTGTCTATAAAGAGGCATTTCACTGATACTGAAATTTGTGGAAAACTATCTAACCTGTCTCCAAGGTCATTTCTCTTTAAGGACATGAGTCTTCTTCTATCCTTTGAACAAATTGTACACTATCTTCTACTTTCAGCCAGACACCACAATGGCACTCTTTAAAAAAGCATAACAAAAATATGCAAAGCATAAACCTTGCCCCAAAATGCTTATACAGCAGCAGCAGCATGAAGAAAACCAATACTTTTTAAAAAGACTTGATGATAAAAAGCTCAGAAATGGCAGGGTTTGTATTGCTTCTGAGTAAGAACACACTGTATTTCAATATACTTTGGCCTTCACTACAGGGGAATCACACTAAACATGCTCCCTCAATAGAAAAATATGATTGAAAATTCAATCAGCATTATCATTCCCCTCCCCCCCACTTTAAGGTCCTTCACACATTGACATTATTGGTGCTTGGCTGGATTGTTAAGGTTTCTTGGTTTGCTTTGTAAAAGATCATTTGATATATTCCCTAGGCCTCAAGGGGAAAAAAAGGAGGTTTCATGCAGTGAGCAAGATTCAGCAGGTAGAGAGATGTAAAAGCCCAGAGGACTACAAAGAAAGTGCTGGTCAATTGGAATAGAAGGTAGATATTTTCAATGGGTCAACAGATCATGCTGTACAGTAGTGGGCATGAAAAGCAATAGGTGCACATCGTTACATTGCTTGTAGCCACTGGAGCCAAACATTTCTAGCTGACTACAGTCATAAGCTAAGTTTATATTTTTGGCATATTATCCTGAGAATCTCTCTCCAGCTCCCCAAATGTGATAAAGATCATTCAGCTCTTTATTATTTTTCAAAGCATGTCGATGAGACTACTAATCAATGGAATTATTAAATAAATCAAGTACTGAAGCAAATTTAATGTTTTCACTTCATACAGAATTCCATCAAGTCAGTCAACAAATATTTATTAAATGCCTACTATGTGCCAGGCACTGTGCCTAAGCCCTGGAGATACAAGAAAGGCAAACATGATGCTCCTTTGTGCCCACACACCTTTTTGCAGCAGATCCTGGGCAAAATCTGCACTGCTTTCAATTCAGTTCAAATTAGCATGCATTTATTAATTACCAACTATAAATAAAGGTCCTGGTCAATTGAGTCAATTAATAGCCAAGTCCAAAATGTAGAAATTATGATTAAAAGCATTTTCAATGAGATATGGCATGCTTCCCTAGCCAAGACTTTTTTGTCAAAAGAATGCTTTGCTAGGGTTACCTGAAAAATACTCGTATTTTACTCCAATTTGCAGCACATATCCTACAGGAAAGAAGTCTGACAACAAATATCAGAGGTCAATTCTATAGCCTCTAGTTTTAATAATGGATATCGTTGGTGCCCAGTTTCTATACAGTAAGATGAATAGCTTGGTATAGCGAGTGAGACTAATGTTAGTCTTAGAAGCTTAGAGGATTGAATCTCATTTCTGACATTTCTTTGTGGAGTGACCCTGGGAAAGTCATTTAAGATCTCCAACTCTAAGTTTCCTAACCCATAGAAGAGAGATGATAATACTTGTACTACCTTGCTCAGGAGGCCACTGGGGGAAAGCACCATGGACAGTGCCATATAAATGTTCATGCTGGTTGGACCAGACTTGTGATTTCATTGGTAAAGGAAACTCCCATTGAGAAAACTCTACCATTGCAGAATGTCACCTCAGAGTCTTAAAGAGTTGCCAAGTGCACGGAGAATTTAATTGTCATGGAGAATTCAGTTGTCCCATGTCTCCTTGACTCCAACGAAGATCCATTACACAATCTACCTCCGTCTAATATACTCTTCCTCCCCTCATATAAGTGTATAATTATGGTTACTATTACACTATAATAGGCAGTCAGAGGAACAAGCTCCTAATTGATATAATGGCCAAATTTCACTGTCAGTTGCTTGCAGGCCACATCAGCCTTATACAAGATTTATAAATAGGAACTATTTTCAGCCATTTTCCTTTAAACAATGTAATCAGATAAAAACAAATTTAATAGCACAATGAGAATGTTGCCCTATCAAAAGACAAATGTAGCTATAGCCAAGGACACTGAAGTATAGTACTTCAAACAACTCCAGCTTCAAAATAAATAATTGGAGAATGCAACAATAGACACATACTGGTGTTCAGCAAACAGTGAAGGCATGGCTCTGTTGGAACACAATGTCAGGAAACAAAAAGGCACAGAATGAATCAGCAGCCACCCTGTGGGTGGCTAGTGACTGCTCTGACTATTCAGCAAATACACATGCAGCCTGGTCTATCTCCTAACTTTTGTGTTCAAAGGAACTGTGATTCTCTTTCTTTTTCTCACAGCACAAAAGCATCATTCTGAAGACTGATTCACCTGTACTTAAGCCCATTCCTCCATGCATCCACATATTTGTTTTTTAGTTTGCAGGGTCTGTCCCACCCCCTCATGAAACTTGATTCAAAGTTATCCTCTCCCTCTCCCTCTCTCTCTCTCTCTCTCTCTCTCTCTCTCTCTCTCTCTCTCACACACACACACACACACACACACACACACACACACACACTCACACACACACACATTTTGATTCCTAAACATCACAGTCCTGAATTCATGAATACAATTGAACAGAGTTCTTATATTACATAATGCACTGAGTTTCAAATGCCCTTTTCTTAGACATTTATATTTGAAGGTTTGGATTTGTTGTTGCTGCATGTGTTTTCTTCTTTATTGTTGTTTTATAATAAACTGCATCTAGGAGGTTTTCTAGATTCAGAAAACTTTAAGGTACCTTGGCAATGATCTAGTTCAATCCCTTCATTGTGTAGGTAAAGAGAAAGAGGGCAGATAGGAATGGGCTATAGGTAGAAGAATAGGAAATGTCTTTGGAGTGGAAGTGAAGGTAGAACTGAGAAAAAACACACTTGATGAGGAACAGAATAGGAGAGAGGCAAAGGGTTCAGTGTAAACACTGTTCAGGAGGATATTTATGCTACGTGCATATGTTTTTGAATGAACGGTGCCATCAATAAACCAGACCATGTAGGGGGAAAAGCGAAGACAAATGTAGAATTCAGAGTCATCTCTGTGGCTATTGTTCATAAGTTCAACATTTAAGTCTCACTTCTTAGTATAGTGTTACAGCCTACTTTATAGCATTTGAGTCTGTAGATAATCTCATTGGACCCTCACAGTAATTCTGAGAGGTAGGTGCTGTCATTAACCTCCCTTTACATTGGAGGAACTGGAGGCAAACAGGAGTTAAGTGACCTATTCAGAGTCACAGATCTAGTAAGTATCTGAGGTGGGATTTGAACTCAGGTCTTCCCAACTCCAGATTCAGCACTTTAACCACTGAGTAAACTATCTGCCAACCATCCTTTTCACATTATATTAGAGTGAGGAGGAAATCTAAAGTGTCACCTAATCTATTCTTTAGCCTTCCACCTAGCTGAGCAAGCAAAAAAAAATTTTTTTTAAGTTTTGAAGGTTTTAAAGCATATTTGCAATGAGACTGGGAACATCATTCAGCCTGCTCTAACAAGATCACAAAAGAGACTGGCCTAGCTAGCCACTTGGGTAGGAAAAAAAATGTAGCTCAAAAATGCATATTGCCCGAATTATAACCAGTAACTGGATAGAAGGGCCATTTTAAGGTAGCCCATCAGTATTTATATTCAATGTAACCCAATAAGCATTTATTAAGCAACCAACTTTCTATCAAGCACTATAGTAGGCACAGGGCATTCAAAGAAAAAAAGAGACAATTCCTACCCTCAGTAAGCTTATATTGTATTGGGGTTGGGGAATTGTACACAGAAAAATTAAAAACAAAAGAATATCTGGTGGGAAGATACTAGCAATGAGGGGAATCAACAATGAGGGGTACAGGCTTCCAAGAGATGGCATTTGAATTGGACTTTGAAGGAAGTGTTTCTATGACATGGAGGTAAAGAGTAAATGCATTCCAGCAATGGAAACAGGATGCATAAAGACGCAGATGGGAGATGGAATGTTGCATATGGGAAATCAGCAAGCAGACTAGTTTGCCTGGACCACAGAGTGAATGGGTAGAAAAATGGGCAATAAGCCCAGAAAGGTAGGCTGGAATAAGAGAATGAAGAGCTATAAAAACCCAACACAGAAGACTGGATGTTATCCTAGAGGCAAGAGGAAGCCACCAGTTTCTTGAAGAAGGGAGAGACATAGGGAATCAATTTGGCAGATGTGTGGAGGATAGATTGCAAAAGTAAGAGACTGGAGGCAGGGAGAACAATTAGGAGCTTATTGCCATAGTCCAAGCAGTTAATAGATACTTGTTAAATGGGAAGTTGAATAAAATACGTCTTGACAGGGGTTGAAGACAGACAATGATCTGGGCTCAGGATCAAAAGAAGGAGACTGGGTTCTATCATACTCAGGAAACTGAATGGAGCTTTCAATGATTCTAAGCTACTTACCGCTGGCATGTGACTGCAAATAACAGAATGTCGCTATCTCAACAACACACTTCAGGTAACCCAAAGCATAACAGAAAGGTGTCAATGGTGTGTAAAGAAGAGACAGGGCATAAAAGCCATCCCCGAGGGACACAGGAGTAGAAAAGGAGGTAGGTAATAGCAGGGGATAACAGAAGGACCACCCATCCAAGTTTCACACTGGCATCCACACAATAATGGAAGAGCCAGAGAAGGGTCTCCAGCATTTTGGGAAAATCCTGTATGATTCATGGAAGGACCTGGATAAGAAGTGCAAAGGATAAGAGGGGGCAATAAAGTTGATCTGTACCCACGATGTACTATGAAGGGAGGACTCAGACTGGTAGGATCTCAGAGCCACTGAAGAACCAAGAGAAAAATGCCAAACAGAGCAAGACTTAACTTGTCTGGCCCCCAAATGTTCCCTAAACTCTGAGTTTCCTCATCACCCCTGTAAATGAGTGGGCAGACCTAGAAATCAATCAATCAATCAATAAACAAGCATTTATGAATCACTTACTTTGTGCCAAGCATTGGTAATACAGGAACAAACAAAGAAACAGAACCAGCCCTCAGGGAGTTTACTAATTGGGAGATAACATGTGAATAAATACATAACCAGAAGATAAACAGAGAGTAAAAGGAAATTATAACCTTAAAAGGGAAAGGTTCTACTAATACAGAGCAGAAGGTGGAGGATTTTTTTTTCTTTCTACTGTACAGGTGGCAAAATGTTGGGAGTATCATCAAAGAGAAGATAAGAGTGATGACTGAATAATATCCAAGATTGAACATAATTTTAAAATCCCTTTTTACTAGGTAGGTTAATTGACACCTATAATACCTTCTCTGTTAGAGAGGCTGAGGCTGGTGGAAAAGCTCAGTGAATCTTCAACCACATTATCTCTTTTAAGAGGCAATCCCACTATGTGACTGTATATGGAAGATTCACTTGTGATACTGAGCTTTTCCAAACTTTCATTCAGGCTCCCTATTCGAAAGATAAGCAGCTTGTTCCTGGGTACATACTACAAGTCTCTCTAGTGTGGTCATTTCCATCTAGTGACTTAATAGAGGAAATGTCCACACTGTCACAGCCACTGAAGAAGACTTCATCCTTACTATCTACCGTCCAGCTGTTTATGGGATAGGAAAAGTAAGCACATTCCAATAAAATGTAGGGAAGTACTACCTAGAACAGCACAGATATAATTCATAAAAAGTATTCATTTCCCCAGAGAGTAAGCTATTGGGAGACCTTAAAGAACTATAATTTATCATTGGCTATTATTTATATAGAATTTACAAACATAACTTATATAGTTATATAATTTTATAATAATTATAAAATAGCTATTAAAGTTGCAAAAATATCTCTCAATCATCCCGTATTTTATTGACTAGAATTTGAGGGAAGAATAAGAATAGTAAAAGTCAATTTAGTTCTTCCATGTGTGTGTGATTCTACTGGTATAGGAAATGCCCTCTACCAATGCAGACTAACAAATGTTCTCTAAAATAATTTTAGTGAAATGCCTAGATCACTGAGAGATTAACTTATAGGCCCAGGACAACCCAGCAGGTTTACGTTGGAAGCGGCACTTGTATTCAGGTCTCAATTCTCTCTGACTCTGATGCTGGCTCTCTATTAGGGGGAAATCATATTTACAGTATGGCAGGCTTCTTGTAGGCACACATAGATAACAAACATAAAGTGTTTTGTACATTTTAAAGTGCTACGTAATTATTTCTAGTCAAGGAAAATACTTATCTTCTCTGGGTCTGTTTCCTCATCTATAAAACGAGAAGGCTGGATTGGTTGAAACCTAAGGAACTTTCCTTGTCTAAGTCCATGAATCTAGTCCATATTCAAAGACATTTGACTGAGATCAAAAGGAGACAGTCAATATCTACTGGAAGGGAGGAAACTTCAAGCTAAACTACCCAAACTAGTACCCAGACTGCTTTAATCAACAAAGCTGACTTTAAGACTTTTCCCACTTTCCTATATCAATATTTCCATATTAGGTTGACAAAAAACCCCAACACATTCCAACATACCCTATATGCCTTTTAAGGTGGTTATGAGGATAAAAATTGGTTAATTTTTTGTTCTTCTCTCCTCAGAATTTCAAAGTCTCAATTTTTATGCTAGAACAAAATTGGCACCATGTTCCAAACAAAGAACCTCTCCCTAGGCATAGAACCAGAACCCCCAGGTACAGTGGTTTTAATCTCAATAATATTCATACACTATCAGCATTTGCCAAACCACTTTTAGGTATATTAACTAATTTTATTCTTATGACCACCATGTAAGGTGCGTTAGGATCAGTCTTATTACCATTAACCTTTCTCTGTCCCCCCTTTTGATAGATGAAGAAATAAAAATTTAATTGACTTGACCATGAACATAGCAAGTCAGTGACAGATCTAGAAATAGAGAGAAGCCAAATCTCCTAATCTGACACCCTCTGTATTATACCTGTTATCTTTCTACTTCTAAATCTCAATTCTATTCCCTTCCTCTCTCTTCTATTATTTCCCATTTGCACTGTGTAGATCATGTATGTACAGGGTTATTTGCATGTTGTCTCTCCCATTACAATGCGAGGTCCTTGAGGGCAGGGGACCTGAATTTCACTTTTTAAAAAAATCCCCCTGGCTTAATAAGGTGCTGGGCACATAATAAGCACTTAAAAAATGCTTGTTGACTAACTCTATGGAAAAATCTTCTCTCTATCTTAATTTTTCTGCCAGTGAAATTTCCTAACCAGGATGCTAGAAAGGCACAATAACATAAGTTTTCTCCAAAATTCTGGCTCAAGTTCTTTGCCTGCAACCAATATAATACAGCAATCACTTATTAAATCCTAACCATGTGCAGAGCACTCTACTTGGTGCTGGGTAAGGCAAAAAGTTTAGAATGAAACAAAGATGCAATAGTCTCTTCCCTCAAGTTTATAATTTAATAAGATGACACCAATTCAGAAGGTACGATATAAAATATTCTGTAATATCTTTTTTGTTGTTCAAATTTTTCACAAATGGTAGGAGAGCTGGTCCATTAGATGGTGGGGCTGGAAGCTGGAGTACACAGTCCATAGAGGGCTAGACCTGAAGTCAGGGAGATGAGTTCAAATCCTATCTTGGAGACTTACTTCTGTGTCACCTTGGGCCAATCACCTAATCTCCCTGTGCCTCAGTTTCCTCATATGAAAAATGGGCTAACAATAGCATCTATCTCTGAGGGTTGTTGTAAAGGTCAAATGAAATAACATATGGAAAGCAATCTACAAACTGTAATATGCCACATAAGTGCCACCTACTAATAGGAGGAGGAGTAGGACGTGGGCAAATGAGGATATTTGGAAACATGATGTCTAGATCCAGGATGTCTTCCTCATTGGGAGGAGTTTCCCAAGAACCCATGTCTTTTGAGACAAAGTACTTGTGATGTAAGTAAGAAATCACACCCTTTGATTGGTGCACTCAGACTTCCGGGTTGGAGTGGAAGGGAAAAAGTTTATGTAGGAAGTAATAACGGGGGCCCAGTTAGAAAAGGGGGCACAGTAGCAGAACAGCTTGCTTTCAACTGCCATCAAAAACACTTTGAAGGAAGCTAAGAGACAAGGCCTCTTACTATGACTCAAATGCTGCAAGTGGGATCCTCTTCCCCACTATTGGGTCCAACCAGGAAAGATCCATTAGCCATGTCCTGTACTACAGCACAAGATTGTGGTCAATTTGGTTTTCAGGTTTCTCTCACTATTCACCGGGTGGGATGAGACCTAATCCCCAGAATGTATATGTGGAAAAGATTTTCCCTATTCCTTTGTTAATTGTTTTAATCCCAGTTAAATGTTTTGCTTTTAAATTTCATGTCACTTTTTGCTAGTAGGATATAGACCGAGTCAAGATGATTTTAGAGCTTCCCAGCTAATCTGGCATAGGGCCCAACCCAACTGAGCTACACATTTCCAAAATATTCCACATAGCACCACAGCTGTTCAGCACTGGATGGAATAAAGGCTACAATTATACGACAAGTGCATTAGAACATTACAAAGCAAAGTGCTCTATGAGGTCTAAATAGCGAATTCGTTAGCACCTAGTGGGTGGGATTGGGGAAAGGCATCAAGGAAAGCTTCATGGAGGTTTAAAGGACAGGTAGATCAGAACAGGCAATGAGGGGAGATGATTTCCCTCTCCAAAATGGACAGTTGCTGAAACTACTTCATTCATGTCCTCTATAACCCTCCTCATTCATTCCCACTATCCCCTGAGCCCTCAAGAAGAGGCATCTCTTTAATTCTTCTCTCTCTTCCTCTATCACAGTTCAACTTTTCCAGGGTCTCTTTGGGAAGGTAGGAAGCGTTTCTTTAATAGATTCTCACTGAATAGATGAAAAAAATTTAGTGTTTAAATTAATTTCATGCTCTAGTCTAAGCTAAGATTTCTTTACCTGGAGTCTGAATCTGTGCTATAGAAAATGAATTTCAATATAATTGATTTTCTTTGTAATCCTATGTATTTTGTTTTATGCACTTAACATTATTTTGAGAAGTGGTCCATAGGCTTCATGGGAAAGTCAAAGGGGTCTATGACCCACAAAAGAAAGGTTAAGAATCCCTGTTCTGGTCATTCCTTTGGTTCTTGAGAGGTAGGGGAAGAAGGGAGAACTAACTGACCTCTGAAGTAAATTTTCTAACCGTGGGGAGTCAATCGTCTTTGCCCTCAGGTTAGAATTTAAGATGACAGTCTTTACTTGCCAGCCATCCCAGCCTTTTGCAAGTTCAAGAGTAAACAGTGATCTAAGGCAATTGTGGTCTCCTCAGTTTTTATCTCCTAAAATAGCCTACGGTGAACCCAGGAGCCTCTGGTGAAATTAGTTGTTAAGAATCTTTTTAGATTCAGGGAAGTCTGTTTTGCTAAGAAAGCAAAAGGACCAAGAAAATTCCTCAGGACAAAAGTGGTGATACGAATTAGGGGATACCCTATGAAAAAAAAAAGAGGTAAACTGAAAGTACTTTAATTCTTTACCCAGTACTGATGTTGTCCATTACTGATATAGTCCAGTACTGATGTAGTACCAAGACTTAGTGTTGTAGAAATATATGTATAATATGTGTGTACATACACACACCATCCACACATGGGATTTGTTCACTGTTAAGCCATATGCAGATATTTGTCATTTTTCTTATTATTACATCTCTAGCCTGTTTAAGTTGACATCACAGAAGCCAAAGGGTGAGAGAAGGAACATTAGGCTAGATAGAAAGGCAGCAAAGTACAGTTATCCCTTCCACATCATGACTTTGCCTATCTCAGTTTCGATAGATTACTGGCCAGCATAAGAAATTATACAGGAATTTTAGGGTAGTTTTGCAAAAGTTGCAGAGAAGGTGCAAAGGCCAACAAATGATACAGGGCCTATGACCAAATGCTTAACCCAGTTTTATAAGGTACTGTCAACACTCCGTGAGAGAAAAAGAAAAAATTCAGACTTCTCTGGTATGAAGGGAGGGCCAAAGTAATTTTACATGGATTTTTCAGATCAAGAGATACTGCATCCCTAACTCCAGTGATGTGGAAGAGATAACTGTATTTGCTGAGGGTGGTGTAGAAATCCCGAATCAGTAATGGTTCTGAGATTCAGTCATTCTACAAGGAAAAGAGGATGGGAATAGATTCAAATTCCAAATCATGTGACTTTAAGAAAAGTCATTGAACTCCTTGTAAATGCTAATGAAATTAAAGCTCTTCCCCGGCTATTAATGGGCCTGCCCATTAGAGGGAGTTGGATTAGGGGAAATTTGTAGGAAGTTCTACACTTTTTGTTAATGAGATACTGCTTGCGTTCTCAAGGGTTGCGATGCCCTCTGACTCTGAAAAGTGTATAGACACTCTGAGGTGAGCTGTGTTTGGGGGCTTAGTTTCAGTAAGTTTTATGTGCCAGATGAGACTCTGGGAAGCTGTAAAACAGCCTCCTGGCTTTGAAAATCCAGATGCTGCTGCTTCTCTCTCTAGTAACTCTATATTTGTAATGGTCAGAGAGCTGGATCTCTCTGTTGATCTGCGATGTACGTATTACTTATGGTCAGGCAGTTGGAAGCCTTATCTGTTGATCTTTATTTCTCTGTATTTTCTCTGAAGTTCTTTTTCCCCTGAACTAAGTGAATGATACATATGTGCTTGATTAAAGAGACTGTTGACCCCTCAAAAGTTGCTTTCCTTTTAGAAAGCAGATCTAAGAACCTGTGACAGCAGGCCCTCCTGTGTATGTTGGGGTGCTTGCTGTTAGACTCCTCTGAGTTTAAATTTCCTAATCTGTAAAATGAAGATACTATCACTATGACTACCCATCTCACAAAGTTCTAGTTAGAAAAGGGCTTCATAAACTAAGGAGTATGTGTGGATATTGTGGCCTGAAGAGACCAAGTCCTTAGCTTAGAGTGAGTATGCCTTGTCAGTCGATAAACATTTATTAAGGACCCACCATGGCTAGCACCATGGTTAGCACTAGTAGTACTAACTACTGGGGATGCAAAAAGAGTCAAAAGGCAGTTTCTGCCCTCAAGGAGATTATAATCTAATTATTCCTAGATATTTTCTGCTATGTACCAGTCTAAACAACCATTTAGAAAGAGAGTGAGTTTGCAGACTGTATGACTGAGGGGCTCATACTATAATGATGACAAAGTCTTATAACTGTCTGTAGAGTCAGAAAAGACTGAAGCCTCAGAAGTGCTGAGCTCAGCAAAGAGCTAATGGGAAATTCTTGAGGACTCCAAAAATATTGAAAAGAACTTCCAGTGCCAGGATTTGTGGGGCAACCCTTTGCCATTCATATTTTCCACATATACTGACCACCATTGTACTCTTAAGTTCAAACCTTTTCTTCCCCCTGTCACTGCATCCCCAGAACTCTGTGGGAGAATATACCCTAAGTTATTAGGGGAAGTGTTTTGCATTAACTGTTCTTGCTATTTACTTTGTAATAAATACCTTTTCTAAAAGTTGATTAAGTCTGGTTGGCTGACTGCATGTGGAGAGCAAACCTATGTGGGGCTCACTACTAAAAACATGACCCCTCCAGTACTGTATACTGGAATGATACAGTAAGAGCAATCAAACAGCCTTTGTGGACCCAAAAATCAGTCATCTAAAGACAGTGTTGCCTGCATCATGAAAAGTTCTTCTAGATACATAAATAGGAAGCAAATTGAATAAAAGAAGAAATGAATGAGACTATTCTCACTCTTTGAAGAGAAGCCTATTAAAATGAACTACAAGATCCTCAAAATTTTTCTTTTACATCCTACTTCTGACACAGAGGTCAGTGAATGCTTAACGAAATGCAAATTTCTGATCACATGCTTTATGTAAAGTTCTTCACAATGATGTCCTTCTAAATTAGTACCTTCTTACTAATCCAGGATGTGGCATTGAATTACTTTAATTATCTAGTAGTTCTGTGTTAAAAATCAAGTTGATTTAAATAGACAAATGTATTAGAACAGTAAAGAGTATTTAATTAAAAATCAATTTGAGGAAAGAAATCACAACACAGTTTCCAACCAAAAGTTATTTTATAGGGCAGATTACTATATTGCTACAAATTTTCTATATTATAGGTCATAAATTAGGTCCAACAGAAATCTTAAACTCAGTATGTCCAAAACTGAACTCATTATCTTTTCACCAACTCTCTTGCAATATCTAATACATCCCCTTCTCTCCTCTGATACTGATATCACTCAGGTATCAGGACCATATTATCTTACACCTGAACTATGGAAATAGCTTTGCTGGTTCATCTGCCAGCTTCCAGTCTTCCCCCACTCCAATCCACCCTCCACTCAGCCACCAAAGTGATTTTCCTAAAGCACAGGTCTGACCCAGTCACCCCCATACTCACTAAACTCCAGTAACTTCCTCCTGCTTCCAGGATCAAATACAAAATCCTGTGTTTGAGATTCAAAGCCCTTCATAACCTAAACTGTTCTTCTTACACCTCACTCCCCAACTCATGTTCTATATTTCAGTGAGGCCCCCTTGCTCTTCCACAAACAAGACATTTCATCTCTTGGCCTGGGCCATTTTCTCTGGTTGTCCCCCATACATGGAATGCACTCCCTCCTCTTTGCCAACTAAAGTCCCGTTTTCACAGGAAGCCTTTCTCAACCTCTCTTAATCCTAGGGCCTTTCCCTCTCTTAATGATGTCCTCCATATCCCGTATACAAATTGTTTTTAAATATTTGTTTGCTCGGTCCCTCCAGTTAGATTTAGTTCCTTGAAGGCAGAGATTGTCTTTGACTTATTTTTGAATCTCCAGCACTTAGCACACTGCCTCACACATAATAGGCACTAAATAAATGTTTGTTGAGTGACTAACCACTAAAGTAGAAAGGCTTAGAACACAAACTCAGGAATAGTAGACTTCATATTTGTCATTTAAGGATCAGTCTAGGTACATGTAGGCAGCTAGGTGACTCAGTGGATAAATCACAGAGCCTGGAGTCAGGAAGACCCGAGTTCAAATCTGGTCTCAGACCTTTACTTGCTATATAAACCTGGGGAAGTCACTTAATACTTGCCTCAGTTTCCTCATCTGTAAAATGAGCTGGAAAAGGAACTATCCTCTCCAATATGTTTGCCAAGAAAATCTCATATGGGGTCATGAATAGTCGGATGTGACTGAAACAACTGAACAACCAGGTACATCTAGAAAGACATACTATTTATTTAATTAAAACATGGCAATCCACAAAGATTATTTTGCCAAGGAGGGGCTGTGATCTGTGATCTGGTGGAAACATCTGCACTCAGGGGGAGCCAGCTAAGGAAAGTCAATTGTTAAATTTTCATTGTGAGCATATACACCTTTGAAATCTACAAATGATACAAATCAGAGCTTGATTTTTTCATTTGGTTGCCTCGACTTTTTAAAAAATGGAGAAAATGTTACTAATACAGATTAAAGTATTTAAAAACTTTGATTTTGAAATTAAGAAATAAAAAATATGTCCCGCTAAATTTTTTTCCTCAAGAGAACACATGGTTGAATATTTACCAACATACCTCTCCTTGCACTCAACAAAAGTCACAAATCTCCAACGTACTGAAAAAAAATAGAAATAGACAGCAAAGGACCTTGAGGTAAAATATAACAGTATTCATTTTCCTATTTTACTATCATTAGTAAATGCAAATAGTCACCACATAACTAGGGTAATTCATGATTATAGAAATCCTTCTTTGTCAGCTTTCTGGAAAGTTTAATGTGACATTTTAGCTAAGACTTCTCCTTAAGATGTATTTAGAAGAGGGAATAAAAGATTCTATGCTGCAATGAACTTTCTGTGGAAATGGCAGGACTCTCTTGACGGGCCAAGGAATATTAAACATAGATTATTTAGGGCATTTCCATATTTAGAGTCAGGTAAGCATATATCCTGAACTGAAACTGTATTTAAGCTTTAAAAATAGATGGAATATCTTCAAAACCCCTGCTCTTCTTGCTGTACTCATTCTCCCAAAGCACAGCATCTGTGAAATAATTCATTTTCATCCAGGCTAATGACAAAATCACGGTCTGGTCCGTAACTACCCCATTACTTAGTGCTTCTGATGATTCTTCTCGGAAATAAAATTGGGACTCCTCCTGTCTGCAGCTGGTTTCAATAAAAGCTAGAAAACTTCAAACGTTGCTAAGATTAAAGCTGCCATCTGTATAAACCTGTAACTAAAACATAAGCCCACTCCAATTAAAGCCTTCATCACTTTTCTATAACAAACTCATGGAATAGCGTACTCTCCCAAATGCATGTTTTTCAGTTTCTCTGATAGAAAAGCTTTATTGTCTAACAAACAAATGACAGGGGAGAAAAGCAGAAGTAGAAAATTACCCAGCTTGATCTATTTTGCTTGTCAGAGTGATCAGAAAGTTTACAAAGTAGGAGCTGATTCCTTTTCTGTAAGAACTGTACACACATTCAAATTGTGTTTGTCTTTAGACCAACACTGACATATTAATGTACCACAGCCAACAAGCATCTGCTCCTAGGAGATTATCTCATGGGTTCAACAGCACGCAGAAGGCCTTCTGAAGTTAACACTGGAATTATTGTGTTTTGTCATGTAAACAAACATATTCCTTTTGATTGCTAAAGCTGTCATATTCCCAGTTTATTGGATAATTGCTTCAAATTTATGAATTAACCCCGCAGCCTATAACTCTAAGGCCAAGCAAGGCTGAAGGTACTGTGGGAAGCAAGCCAGAACTGACATGAAAACTATCTTGACAGTGAATGGTGACTGTCATTCCTTTGGTGGCATAACATCCACAGGAAGGAAGCAGAACATGAGAACCAAACGGCACAGTCACGTCATGCCAAGGTCCATTTGTCAAAGCTGCTGAGATAGTAGAATGTTAGCTCTCTGCAGCTTTGTCCTTGCCTACCCAGTTCCAAAAAGAGTGCCTGGTATGCTAACAAATGTGTGTTAAATCGAACTGAATTGCTGAAATACAAAATCTTACAAGGGGTTTCCACCATTACAGTACTATCATCTCTGTCCTTAAGATAGCAAAAATGAGCACTTTCTGTTTGCAGAACACTGTGCTAAGTTTGGGTAAAACCAGTGCTTTGTGCCCTCATGGAACCTGGAGTCAAACAGGGGACGTGGTAAGTACATTAGAGTGGTACAAAGTAAAATGCCATGTGACTTTTTGCAGGGGGAGGAGAATAGTTTTTTTTTATTTTAAAATGTTTTCTTTTAGTGTCATGGGAGCTAATTGCACTTTACTGAACATGTTCAAATCAATTCAACAAACACCTACTATGTGCCAGACACTGTGCTATGAAATTTGCTAGGCACTGAGGGTACAAGGAGAAGGATGAAAAAGTCTCTGTTAGCTTCTTACAGGTGACTGCATTTGAAATGAGCTAAGAATGAAAAGTCACATACCAGGTATTTCAGAAGTCTTAGTACAATTTTAAGCTTTGGGAACAGCCTGCGTAAAGAACAACAAGTAGGCCCACTTGGTTGAAAAGGAGAGTGCATGAAGGGGAACAATGTGTAATAAGTCTGGAAAATGGATTATTTCTGACTGAGGGAAGGAATGTGTCCAGAAGAAGAGAGGGTAGTCAATTTCTATTACTACTTTCCTAGAACATACTAATTATCTCAACTAGAGGCATGCTAGGTACATATTCTAACATTTAGAGCTTCTAACCACAGAGCTGTTCTCCTATAACTGGGTGGAATACATCAAGGCAACCATGGGGCCCAGCGAGCTGGCATGATATTGGAAGCTATTAAAGACATTTGTTTTCCTCTCTCTCTCTCCCTTTAACCTATACTCACCATAGGTAGTTTCAAACTGCTGTGTTCAGTGGAACAGGTTCACTTTTCTACATGGTAACAGCTATTCCCCCCAGCTATTTCGAGCTCTCAAACTCTTAATTTTAGATCACTCCCTCCTGTGATAACTTTTTCCTTTTTCACATAATAAGGTAGCATTAACCAAAGCAAAATGACTTCTGAACATATGCTAGTATTTCCATCCAGAGGTAAGTTGCACAATGGAAATTCCTTTTCCTCCTTCACTAGAAGTCCCTGGGGAGAAATAGGCAGGATGGATACTGTGGTCCGCCCAACAAAGAGAAATCATTTGTGTGACCATGAATAAATCAGAATGAGCAAGATGGAAAACATGTCTAAAATCCATGAGGTGTAAATAAACATAGGACTGGGGGTGGAAGTTTACTGATCACTATCTGAGCCTTGACATAATCCAAACCCCTTTGTGCTCCTCAAAACTTATCAGCCTGGTCGCTCTTCCCCAACTTTTCCCACACTTAGTATCACCCTCGATAAATACACACTCTCCCAATTAAGTATTAGAATCACAGAACTCAGAAGGAAAGGACCTTAGATATCATTTTATACAAGTCCTTTATTCTACAGGGATAATGAAACCAAAGAAGAGAAATAATAAGTGTCATGGTTTAAATAATACAAGCAATATATAGCAGAGCTAAGACTCAAGACCCCATCTTAACTCCAAAATCAGTCTTTCTCCTATGACTCCACCATATTTTCAGACGACAAAATGAATCAGTCAAATCTTTTTCCATAGCATTTATCAAGTACCCGCTATATGTAAAGAACACTCAGGAAGATCTTAATTTAAGTACGACCACAGATACATATTAGCTATGTATCCCTGGGGAAGTCACTTAATCTCTCGGGATCCCAAGCAACTCTCTTAAGATTGTAAATTTCACAGCAGATGAACATTTTCACTGGTAGGAGTTTTCTTCTTGGGAATTTGTTGAACCACAGATCCAATCCTGTCTAGCCTTAGACCTTTAGGGACAAAAGACAAAATACAGTCTGCCTTCAAGAAGCTTATGCTCCACTGGAGGATACAGTGTGGGAACAGATAAAAGATGATATGGGAAGGATGTGACCATTAACAAGTAGGAGCATTATGACAAGGTTAGAAGGCGGTATGTAAGCTGAGCTTCGAAAGAAGCAACCAGGATTGTAGAAGATGGCAGGAAAGAAGGAGGGACTTCAAGATTCACTTCCATTCGTGAAAATCCTGGTTACAGATTATTAAGCTTCCTATGTACTGTGACTTGAGGGCACTTAAAGACCCCAAAGGTGGCAGAGTGAACAGAGCACTGGACTTGGAATCAGGAAGACTCATCTTGCTGAGTTCAAATCTGACCAGAGACACTTACTAGTTATGTGACCTTGGACAAGTCACTTAACCCTGCTTGCCTCAGTTTCCTCATCTGTAAAATGGTCTGGAGAAGGAAATGGCAAACCACTCTAGTATTTTTTCCAAGAAAATTTCAAATGAGGTCACAAAGAATTGAACACAACTGAGACCAATCAACAACAACAAAAGATATGAAGCCTGGAACCTTATACTAGCCTGACCCCTTTAGAGTATTTTCTTCTAGGAAGCACTGTGTCCTCAGAGGGTAAATAAGTTTCTTGGGAAAGACCACACATTAAGTCATTAGCATCCACTACCTCACTGTCATGGATTAGTTTATGAAGCTAGTTGACCCATCTAGCAACAAAACAAAACTAAGTGAAAGAAACCTAGAAAAATCAGTCAATCAACTAGAATTTATTAGTCACCTCTTATGCACCAACCACTTCACTGAGGGCTGGGAACGTAGAGAAAGGCAAAAGACAGCCCTGCCCTCAAGGAACTCACAGACCAATGGGGGAGACAATATGTAACCAAGTGTATATGTACAGGATAAATTGAGAGTAGCCTCAGAGGAAAGACATTAAGTTCAAGGAGAACTAAGAAAGGCTTCTTGCTAAAGGTGAGATTGAAGTTGAGATCTGAAGGATGCCAGGGAAGCTCGGAAGCAAAGACAAAGAAAGAGAGAAAGTTCCAGGCATGAGGGACAACCAGTGTTGGGTGCTCCAAATTGGGTGGAATGGCATGTGCAAGAAATGTGGAGGAAACCACATCACTGAGATAGTGTAGATACCATAAGAGCCAAGACTTTATTTTGGTTTTTTGTCTTTCCAACCCCAGCATCTAGCACAGAGGCTCCTGGAGAGCATGGTATTAAAACTGAGGTCATCCAAAGAACCAAACTATGAAGAGATGAACATCAGGGATGAGAGTGATAACAGCTAGTATTTATAAAGCACTTCAATGTTGGCAAAGAACCTTACATATGTTCCTTTGAGGTTCACAACAATCCTATGAAGGAAGGAAACTGAAAAGGTAAGTGACCTCCCCAGGGTCTTGCCAAGTAAAATGTCAGGCAGAATTTGAAATAGAGTCATTCTGACTCTAAGTGCAGCCCTTTCTACAGTAGGACACCAAACTGCTCCCCTGGTCAAGTAAATGACCTAGTCCCTGGTTGTGGGATGGGATAGACTCCGGTCAAGACTGGTTTCAAGCGGCAGCACATAGTAAGCAGATAACCAAGTGATAGTGTCTGCAATTCCAGGGCTTGGTCAGACATAGCAAGCTAGAGTTCCAGAGTGGTCAAGGAATAGGGAATTATATAGTGGCTTGAGGTTTGCAAAGTCATTACTGTATATTACCTCCTTTGATCTTCATAACAACACTGCAGATTGTAGTATTGGTATTATTGATGAAGAACTGAAGCTCAGAGAGTTTACGTGACTCAGTAGGACCACAGACTTAATACTGAGAGACTTAAGAGGTCATTTCACCAACCCCTTCATCTTACACATAAGGAAACTGAGCCCCAAAGAGGTTAAATACTTGGTCAACATCACATGACATAGACATGTTCAGACTCTGGCACATAGTAGGTGCTTCATAAGTATTTATTGATTATTGATTGATTGATTTTAAAGGTGGGATTGAAACTCAGATCTCTCGAGTCTTCAAGTCCAGGACTTTTCCCACTCTATCACACTATTGTCCTTATGCAAGTTTTCCCCAACCTTACCTCCCATTCCTGCAAAGAAGAATATAGTTAGTAAAAATAATATAGCTATATTATAGCATTATACATTATAGCAATACTAAAGGTTTTGGGGTTTGGGTTTTTTTTCTGGATTGTGGTTGAGACAAAAGGACATATCAAAAGTAGGAGCATCTTGAGCTTGGGGTATGTATGAGAACCATAATTTTGTAACAAAAATTAAAGAAATTCTGGAGCTAGCTTCTGACTTGAAGAAAGGATTATTTGCTGTTGTATTCATCTGTAAACTTTATGTGGGTTGTAAACACCGGAGAAACAAACCTTTCTCCTAAGTGGAACAGCAATTCTATCTTGAGTAAGACCACCCATGAAGTTTGATGCGCACACACAACAGCATGGCTTACATCAGGTCTACACACCCTTTATGGGTACCTCTTTGGGTACCCAAAGAGAATTTAGAATTGTTTTGATATCCCAGTCTCATGACTGCTGCTATTGCTATTTCCAAAGCTTGGTTACCCTTCAACAGTGCTTGGCATTTGTGATTTCCTAAGTCACTTAACTAACAGAAAACTGCTTTGGAGTCACCTGGTTTTCATCTTCCACAAACAACATTCCCAGTGTAGTTAATTCCTTTAAGGAAAAAAAAATGCTTTTTTCCCCCATTTTAAATATAAGGTGTCCCAAAAATCTTAGTGCAGCTTTGTGCCTTAACAGCTTAATGTGGGTGTAGCAAATATCCAGGTGATGGCAAGTCACTACTGTTCCTTTTCCACTCTTCTCCAAAATAGCAAAATGTGAAGGTGGCTGATCTAGACTGTTACACCTATGAACATTATATTTAAATTGGGAGTCACATTATTTAAGCCTTAATAGCTTAAAACTACACTAAGATTTTGAGAGTACCCTGTATTTCCCTGATATTACCTTTTCCTGTTTATAGCACAGGAGTTTTTTGTTTTATATGTTATTCATTCATTTGTTTATGTGTATGTATATATGTTGCTTTAGGTCAAAGATTCTTTCAACCTTTTTATAGATATGACACTGTCTTTGTTAATGTCATGGTTCCCTTCTTCCTAGTTAAAAAGCATGGTATAGAATACATTCATTTCAGTGAATCACAGTAAATTAGGAGGATGGTTTTATGAGACCTCTTGAGATAACTGTAAAAAATGCTAGTGTATTTTTAAAATCTGGATGGGAGAATGTTCCTAATACAATTCTTTAAACCATTAGGAAATGGGTTCATCCTTGTGACCCCAAATACCATGAAACCAGAAGTTTTGGATGCACCAATAAGATGTAACATTTAACCCTAAGATTTGTGAAATTCTTCTTTTACTTTGTCAAATACGTTTATTATGCAATTTTTTTTAAGCAGTATTAGACTGTTTTCTTGACTCCTTGAATTGAGCCTTCCCCTCTATTACATTTGCATACAACCTAGTACATCTGCTCTGACACATTAGGACCTCATATGTGAAGGTACATAATTGCTTTTGGCTTGTTAATCACCTCCAAAAGAATGTTGTATACGGTAACAATAATATTGTTTTAAGAACAACTTTGAGTAAGTCATTTTGAGTATTATAAATGCCCAAATTAGCCAGAAATGACCTACAAAGGAAGATATTATCTATATCTAGAGAAAGAAATGATAGTAGAAGTATGTATACAATGATTTTACATATTACACACACACACACACACACACACACACACACATATTATTTGTATCTAACAGTAGACACCTCTAAGGAGGAAAGAAAAAAGGGAAAAAAAGAAAGTTTCACTACAACTTTATTATGTACTTAAAGGAATAGCAAAAAAGAGTTGCAGTTTTGTGTGCAATCATCATTTTCCCCCTATGGTATGGAAATATTTGTTATATTTCTTAAAAATAAAATTAAATTGATTTTCTCATTAGCATATTTACATCCACGGCCATCTCTAGGAGGACAGGCTGGGGAAAATCATGCTGTGTGACCCTTAAACTACACCCATTACTACAGGTGAAATCTGATTAGAATTAATATCAGAACAACTTTATAAGGCAAAAAAAAAATGAATGCTGTGGAACCTGAGGGATCCATATGAAAGAGACAGAGGACTTGGTTGCCAGGTAGCCAGACATTGTCTGGTCATGGTTGATTATATATGAACGGATGTGAATGGGGTGTGTCTGGTTCCCAGAGCATCTTGGCCATCCCTGAACTATTCTCATTTGTTGTGTCCTAGGGCAGACTCCAGTATACAAACTATCTACAAAGGAGATTGGCAACTCTTCTATAATTTATAATCTTAAAGGGGGGGTTCTTAATATTTTTTTGCATCTTGGACCCCATGTGGCACTCTGGTGAAAAGCCTGTGGTCCCTTTTCTTGGAAACATAGTTAAGAAAAATGAAGGAAATGCAAAATTTCAGTGTAAGGAGAATGAAAATAATGCTTTTTTTTCCGATTCAAGTGCACAAACCCCCATGAACTCCAGGTTAAGAACCCCTGTCTCAAAGAAGGGTTTGTGGTTGGTGAGAGGTAAAGTACTTTGTCCATGGTCATAGAGCTGATATGTGCCAGAGGTAGATCTTGAACTCAGGTCTTCCTAACACCAAGCCTAAGCCTCTAACCATGATACTATACTGTTTTATAGATGAGTTATTTAATACACAATTCAACTCAGACTTTATAAGTTACATATGTCAAAATTTATAAATATACAAGAAGACAAAATATGAACAGTTCTGAAGCAGTCAACAATGTCATATAACAGTCCAAAAGGGTCATCCAGAAGTAGGTTCTTTTCATAAAAAGGGAGAGTCTAGAAAGAGGGAAGCAAGGGATAAACCTCCTTTCTTCTTCCCTGGGCAGCCCACAGCTGGAATAATATATCCAAGTCTTGGATGCTGCATTTTGGATAGGACGTTGAAAAGTAGTTGATGTGTGTATTAAAAAGGGCAACCAACACAGTGATGGGGAGAAGGGAAGAAAATGGGATGCCATAAAACTGTGCATGCCATACAACTGAAGAAATCTTAGCTTGAGGAAGAAAAGACTTCATCTGGTTCTTTTCTAAGTATATAAAGGACTCTCTTGTGGAAGAAGGATTAAACTTTACTTGACCTCAGAGGGTGGAACTAGAAAGAATGAGGGAAAAGTTACAGAGAGGCAAACTTTGGGATTCACAAAAGGAAAACTCTTCAGCCAATTAGAGCTATCCCAAACTAGAATGGGCCCCTAGGTAGACTGTGAGTATCTCATTCTTGAAGATCTCACAGTAGAGGCTGGAGATCTACTTCTCAAAGTTAATAGAGAGAGGATCCTTGCTCTGGTAGGAGCTGGTCTAGGTGGTTTCAAAGGTCCCTTCATACTCGGGGTCCAAGACTCTAGAGGATAATTTCTTCAAGGATCATTGATCTCTGAAAAAAACCCTTAAATGAAGAGTGTAATGCCTATGAGGATGGATTCTCTTCCAAAGCTTGAAGTCGGTAACAAGAATAACAGCAATGACAGCAGCTCACATTCTAATAGTCCTTCCGGGTCTGCAAAGTAGATACATTCTCCCATTTGCTCCTCACAACACTCCTCTGAGGCACATGCTGTTATTATACTCGTCTACAGATGAGGGAACTGAGTGTCTCAGTTATGATAACTTGACTGTGCTCTCCAGCTTTTAACTGTCTGGAAGCAGGATTCAAATCTAGGTCTTCAACACTAAGTCTAGCATTCTGTCCACTCTGCACATCTCACCCTATAATGACATAACAATTTTTTCAAAACTTTGATACTGACATTTTTTAAAAATTACTAATATTAGGGCTTTTTTTGAACAACACATAAAAGTGTTAGAGAAAGGGAGTAAATGGAGACATCCCAAAGTATAGCATACGTGACTTTTCCCTTTGTGATTACATGACTTCAAATGAACTTTAAAATTCAAGAGAACACTAATTTTTTTTTTAAATCACCTTATTATCTGGAAGCACTTGGGTAACAGCTAAGACTCTGCATTCATCCTAACTGAGACAAAGAAATGGCAAGCAAGTGATAAGCCTGGATCCTTGCCCACCAATGTCATACCTAAAACTTAAATGAGCAGTGAAAGACTCTGTGACAGGGATTCTTAGCTGGGGTCCAGTAACTTTTTTTTTTAATACTTTGATAACTATACTTCAACATAATTGGTTTCTTTTGTAGTCTTATTAATTTTAATACATTTTAAAACATTATTCTTGATAAGGGGTCCAAAAACTTTACCAAATTTTCCAAGGGGTCTATGGCACACACACACACACACACACACACACACACACACACACACACACACACACATACACACAGTTAAGAACTGCTATTATGATTCATTTTATTATATTATCAAGTATTCACTTTTCAGTTTTCCACTTTTCCACCAAAAGGGGCAGTTGTATATGGACACACAAATAATATCTCTTCCCACACATATATATGTGATAGCAGCTCATATCAGACATCTCCTCTGGAAAGGGGTTGCTAACAAAGCACCATTATTCTGACCGGCTTTGGGGATTTCTAGTTCCTAATATCACCAGCAACTATTCTAGAAATGGGACAGGTTTCGTCTTATTTTGTGGGGTACACAGAGTCTGCTGGGTAAGACAATGCATTACGTGTGTCATACAGGTTGCTCCTACAGGTACCCCGGAGGATACATTAAAGGAAGATTCTGGATTCGGGGTAAAGCTGATAAAATCTTCCTTTTGCTCTGGTAGGAAAAGCAAATGATAGAAGAAAAGTCTAGATAAGTACACTAATTTTTATTTCAGGAAACTGAAATGTGAAACAAAATTAGGGGTATTCCCGTTTTTAAAAGAGGAAAGGAAAGGTAGCCAGTAAGAATTAGCCTTTCCTAACTAAGTACAGCAAGCTATAAAGACTACATTTGATAAGGCCTATAATCTGCGTCTCATAATAGAAATAAGAGAGACAAGTAATGAAAACTCCCCCCTTTCCCTGACGTGGATTTGTTTCTCATTATGGCAACAGCCCTGACACAAAAGGAGAGAAAGAGTAATTTATTAGCTACAAAGTAGAGCAAATTTATAATCGGAAGATGATTTTGCTATTGAAATGCTCAAAAGCTCCATTATACATACCAACAGCATATAGTTTTCTTTCCAAAACCTGGAATGAAAACCAGGAAAGCAATAGAGGGGATATTTTCAAAGTCTATGAAAATAAAACCATGAGCCCATTCCAATTAAGTCTTCATCGTTTTTAGACAGGATGCCAAATCTGGAATGACAGAACTAGGTGGAATTCTTCGCATTTTGAAAGAGGTAGCTTTAGAATCAAGAATAATTCTAGTTTACATAGTAAGTAGTAAGTTCATGGAACTCATTACTCCCAAGAAGTGGTGCAGGCTAAAAATATAAATAGGTTTGAATATGTTTAAATTCATGCATGACAAATCCCATGAGTCATTACAGGAAACTATCATGTTTGGAGGTTATGCCCCTAGCCTGCTGAGGTTGGACATGCAGTAGAGCAGGCATGTCATTCCTCAAAATATCCCTAAGAGCCATTATCAGAGGAGAGAGCTTGATCTGACCCAATAGCACTAAAAAATACTCTACATTAACCCCAGAGTCTTATGAGTGACAGAGTGTTTCATGTGGAACCAGGCCAGCTATAGTAGAAGGTACATAACATTTATGTACGTGGTGTAGCAGAAGAAGTGCTGGAGTTGGAGTCAGGTGGTCTGAGTTCAAATCTTGACTTCAAAATTTACTGTGAAAATGAACAAATTATTTAATTTGGGCATCATTTTTTAAAACTGTAAAATGGAAACCACTATTTCTTCTACCTGCTTTACAGGCTTTTGTGAGAAAAAGAGGTTTAAATCTTAAAGCTCTTTATAAGTTACTTGTAATAATAGAAAAGTTTATAGGTGATGTGGTAAGTTGGGATAACAGGCTGAGGATTTGGCCTTTTCCACCACTATTAGGGTTGGTAGTGTCTGATAACTTCCTGCTCTTCCAGACAGCTGAGTACTAAATGTGAAAGACAACTCTTTCTTCACCCCTTCTTAGAGACCATTATTTCCTTCAGATCTCAGTTCAAGCTCCAACTTCTACAGAAAAGTCTTTCTAACCTTCCATGTCATGCCTCTGCTACAGCCTCACCTTGGCGTTTCCAACAGTATCTGGGGCCTCCTCATCCTAGAATATCCCTTTGACCAGTTGTGAATATCTCATGGACCTTCACTTTGGGGACAGGCCTAGTTTGGTCAACCCTCATTCCTTTCCAGACTTGAACACCAGGCTCTCGCACAGATACCCTTCATCCCTCCATCTCTTTCATGAGCCTTTTGTGTGCTATTTTTTTTGCCATTTAGAATATAAGCTCTTTGAGGACAATCTGTCTTTTCTTTCAAAATTACCCTGATTTTCATTTGCACATACTTCATGTGTGTGTGTACACACACACACATACACACACACACACACACACATACACACACACACACACACACACTCTCTATATATATGTTTATGAATGTGCATGTTACCTTCCCCAGCAAAATGTTAGCTCTTCACCCCAAAGGCAGGAATTCTTTCATTTTTGTCTTTGCATTTCCTGGCAAGTACACAGCTTGACTCACAGTAAGTGCTTCTTAATATATCCTCATTGATTGATTAATTACCCAAATCTGTAGCATGTACTCTAGAGAATTCTTATTCAATGATCCATCCAGATAAATCAACATAAAAAAATGTCAAAAGACAGGAAGAGGACATAGTACGGAGAGTAAATCAGTAAAATAAATAGAAAGCTTACAGCTTAAATACCTTGACAAAAATGTAGGGATAATATACTACAAAAATGTAGCAATATTTTTTGTTACTTATCATCCTATATGTGAAGGGAGAGACTGCCTTTTTTTTTTTTTAACAACAGAAAATGCCTTTACTTCTAGAATGCCAAGCAGGCTGTAGGTCTCATAACAAACAGGGCACAGATAATGCATTCAAGAAAGCAAACTTCCCAAACCCACAGCAATCTGCCCAGCCTTCTTTTGTCTGGCTCCAGCCGCAGCTTAATGTTCCAATTAAAACTATTTTTAGTAACAATCATTTTTCACAATGAAAAATTAAAATTTACAATCAAACTTATTCATGGTCTAATCAGGCCCTGGTCAAGAAAGATTTCATTTAAAACCACCTGATAGCCCTACTCAAACAAATTCCCCTTCCCCCACCCACTAATATCAAATGTTTGTAGTCACACCTGCAGGGAGGGAATCCCCAGTATGGTTTACAAAGAGATGCAATGAATGAGCTTGTGCTCTTGTTAATGGCCACCTGGGAATTCCCCAGTTCTACAAAAGAGCAACCTCTCTCAGACCTAACAAAGCTCTAACATCTCTGCTTCACTGAACCCAGTGATGTCAGATTCTCCATGATAAATTACATGTACAAGTTCAATTAGCCATATATAGCTTTCTGCTAAGCCAAACAGCATAGCCTGAAGTCAGAGAAAGGAACCTTTCTTGGTATCATGTACATTTTATTTATTGTCTCCAAGATCAATATACAGAGTGGCCCAAAAGTTTTAGTGAACTTTTAAGCTTCAACAGCTTAAGACTTTTGAAATAACTTGTATTTAAAAGGAGACTTTTCCTACTCCTTATTGTCATTCTCAACACAAATGTCACAAAACTAAATAACCAGAATTTCTTTCCAATAGGCATAATTTTAAGTAAAATAATAACAAGTCATATGCCATAGTAGTGAGCAGCTGTTATTTTTTTTTTGGAAACAAACTACTCCCAATTTATTTAAAACCATTTTCCATAATGAGTGAGTAGAATGAAGCAATTTTATATAACATACCCAGATTCATGCAAGTTATTTTATAATCGAAGGCATAACAAAGAATTTGGAACAAAATTTTAAGATGCATATTCCAGTTTTCTTCTTAGGAGAGAGGGATGCTTGCTTTGGGCAGAAGCTGGCTCTTCATGCTTTCTCAACTCACTCTCTATGTGGAAAGGTTCTGTGATTTTTATGTCAACAAGAAGCAAGAACCTCCAAAATTCTTTGATACAGGAATTAGGGAACTGCTTAATATTTCAACAACTATGCCATAGGCGGTGGGGAGGTTTGTATAAATGAAGATCTTCAACAGCTGGGAAGGACTCTTCATAACTAACATGGTGCTGCAGATAATTCAAAGATTATCTAGGAATTAGGGAGAAGACCTTTTATACACTATCAAGAATGTTCCTAGAAGTGTAGCATCAAGGGCTATTTAGGAATATTGCTGGCTCAGTAGCACATGACTCCATTTCAACTGGATTCAAAGGTCTTGCTTCATAATGAACATCACTATTCTAACAAATGGATTTTTAAACCCAGATCTGTGATATGTTAGAAAGAGCAATGAGTCTTGAGTCAGAAGACCTGAGTTCAAATTCTGGACTTTAATTTCTTCATCTATAAAATGAGATAGTTGGATAAGATGATCTCTGAGGTTCCTTCCAGCTATAAATCCTAAGAATTCAAAGTCTATTTCAAAACAGAGAAGAGTTGAGGAAGCCTCAGAGATAGATTTCTATTCCTCCAATTAGATTATGAGGTCATTGGGAGTGAAAATTATCTCACTTTGCTATTCCTCTGGTGCTTAGCAAAGGGTATAATTGTCATTTGTTCTTCATTTTCAAAGAAAACTACAAATGACAGTCAGGAATAAACCATGTCTTGAGTTGCATGTGAATTGGATTTCACCTAGGAAACAATAAATGCTTTTTTAATCACTCACTCATCCATTCATCAAGGAATTATGTGACTTCATCTCTGGGGCTCCCTTCTCAGCTTTTCCTAGGTTATCCATTCTGAAAGTTTTAACCTACATATTCTATAATAAATGTGTCCCAGGGCTCTGCCTAGATCCAAGAGACCTTTTAACATGTGCCAACACCTTTTCAAGGTCAGAATGCAGTAGGGAGAGAAGGAAAGGTTATTTGCTAATGTGCTACTAATCACCTCTCCAGACAAAACTAAAGCAATAATATACTCAACAAACTACACATTATGTTGTCCCTAAAATTGTTATCCATGCTATAGTCACATTATGAATAGTTTTTATTGACAGCATCTTTATATAATAAACATGTTGTTATCTGAAGCACAGAATGGGAAACTACCTCAAATCTAAATAATTCATGTTATGCTTCCATAAACTGTACACAAATACACACATACACACCCAACCTCCAATATCTCCACTCCCCACATCGACAATAAATGTGTCTCTTGAACACCACAAATCTCCAAAACTGGAAAGGAATGAAGAGATAAGAGGAATTTGGTTTATTCTGTTCTTAAAGCCTATAGCCTGTTGGTCTCTTACAAGTAGTTATTTGGAATTCTGTAGTGAAAAACAGGAATAATGGAAGATAGGAAATTACATTTTTTACAATAAAATAAATACATATATATTTCTTCAATATTTAAAAAAGGCCTATGTGGGTAGTCACATCACAAATGGAGAAGAATGCCCATCATTTCACAGTAAAATATGTCTCATGAATTGCTATGACAGACCTTCTGATCATGAGCTTCTCAATTAATCAATCAATCAACAAGCATTTATTTAGTACTTATCATGTAAATACATTAAGTGTTAGGAAAAAAGCAAAAGCAGCCCCTGCCCTGGAGGATTATACATTGTAACAGGAGATATATATATGTACATAAATCAGTACACACAAAACACAAATAGAATAAATAGAAGGTAGCCTTTGAGACAAAATCACTACCAACTGGAAAGACTCCTACAGGAATATGTTTGAGCTGAACCTTTGGGGAAGCCAGGGATTCTAAAAGGCAGAAGTAAAGAGAGAGGGAATTCTAAACATTAGAAGAGGGAAGAGTCATGAAAGAGAAGAGGAAATAAGGCATCCTGTGTAAAGAACACCAGACCAATAAGGCTGGGTATGACTGGAAGGAAGTAATGTATAAGAAGACTTAGATAGAAAGAGATCAGACTGCAACAAGTTTTAAATAACAAATAGGAGTTGTTATCTGATCTTAGAAATCATAAAAGTCAAGAGAATTTATTAAATGGAAAGGAGAAGGGCGACATGACAACCCCTACCACTTTGGGAAAATCCATCTGGCAGTTGCATGGAGGATGGATCGGAGTTTGTTGTTCAGTTGTTTCAGTCATGTCCAATTCTTCATAATCCCAATCATTTGGAATTTTCTTGGCAAAGATACTAGATACCATTTCCTACTCCAGCTCTTTTCAGAGATGAGGAAACTGAGGCAAACAAAGCGAAGTGATTTCCCCAGGGTCATACAGATAACAAGAACCTTCAGGTCTTCCTGACTCCAGACTGGGCACTCTAACCACTGTATCACTTAGCTGGCTTGGAGTAGAGAGAGACTAAAGACAAGGAGACCAACGCAGAGCCTATTGCATGAGAAGCTGAACTAACTAGGTGGCAGAGTGGATAGAGCACTGGACTTGGAGTCAAGAAGACACAGTTTCAAATGCAGTCTCAGACACAGTCTACCTTGGGCAAATCATTTAAGTACTCCTTGTCTCAGTTTCTTCATCTGTAAAATGGGGATAATAGTGTAACCTTGTAGGGTTATCATGAGGCTCAAATAAGATAAAATTTATAAAAAGGGCTTAGCACAGTGCCTGGTCTATAGTAGACATCATATAAATGATCATTCCCTTCCCCTTCACTGTATGAGTGGAGATATGGGAAGATATGTGAGAGCTATCGCGGAAAAAGAAAGGACAAAATTTTGGCAACTGATTACATATGTATGGGGTGAGTGAAAGCGGGGAGTTGACTGAGATTGACATTGAGATTGCAAATGTGGATGACAGGAAGGGTGGAATTGCCGTTGACAGTAATGGAAGGTTTGGAAGACTGGTTTAAGGGAAAAGACCGTAAATTTTACTGAGTCTGAGACATCATCACCAGGTTTTTACCATCCCTAGACCTGCACCTGAAGCTGCCAAAGTTTGTGTTCCAAGAGAATAGTTTTCAAGAACCCAAGGTCACCTTCACATCATTTTGAAATACTGGAATAATATGTTACCGAGTAATATCTAAAATGACAAGGTACACCGGTGGGAAAATAGCATTTGCTTCATATACATTTGTTTCACAGCCATGTTTTCAGAAACAATTCTCAGTCCTCCACCTGTTCAAACTACGTACAGTCGAAGACTACTCTGGTAATTGGTTTAGAATCTTAATCTTGATTAAGCAGTGAAATTCAATGAAATTTATGAACCTCTGTTTTGCCAGACTGTCTCTAAGAATTTTTGGAGACTGTTGTTGGTATGGGGGGAATGGCAAATAACAACATATAACCCAGTCTTTTTCTTCTACTATATATATTCACCTGACAAAAGGTCCAAAATGGCTTGTTTACAGTTTTGTGTCAGATAAACATTAACAAAATAAAAACTATTAAATGGCAGTACTCTGCTCATGGGGACTATTAGTTCCTAATTAAAACACAAAATCAGTGCTTAGCCAAATGGACACAATCACCATGGGAACCGAGGGAGGGAGGAAAGGGAGAAGATTTTTCTGTTAACCATCAGAAATTGCTTTGAACACTACTTTCCCTCAAAAAACAAACCAAAAAAACTCTCCACATTTTAAAAGAAACAAAAAAACCCCAAGATTTAAATTGAGATCAATCAAATTGATAGTGCCTACAGAAAGCAGGAATGGTATGAACTTGTCAAGGGTCATGAGTAAAAGGGGGTGGCAGGTGTGGTGAAAAATATGCTATTTTTTCCCATATCCTATTCAAAACAACATTTCTATGAACTTGTCAGAAGGCAATTGCAATACTTTAATGTTAATTTATTCTATTTTCACTTATGTCCTATAATTTTTTTAAAAATTTGCCCAAATAGGCATCTTTGATTTTGATGAACTGGTGAAAGCTTATGGCACAATGTAAAGATTCTTAACAATGAGGATCCATGAAACAGCACCACCCACTTAGTTCAAAAAGTGTAGCCTGTTAGGCTTCCCGTGACTTCCTGTGATCCCTACAGAATAACCAGAACCTAGAATACTGTAAAATTAAATGAGCTGGAATGAAAACCAAAACTATTGTGAAAAGTAGAATTCCCATTTACTATCTTCTTACTCTGATGTTATCTCTTCCTTCCCCAAGAGTCACACTTGGGGGTATGGACAGACACAAGTCAGTTATCGGAGCCCATCATCTGACATTGAGATAAGCATTGACGATGGAACCAAAGCAGACAATGGACTAAGATGTTCCTTTATTTTTTTTTTCTCCAAAGCTAACTGCTTTAACTGGGGGGAGGGGAGAGGAGAAAGGGGTGATGTTCTGTTTGGGAGTCATTCTCTTCCTAACAAGGATGGCTTATATCCCCAGCTGACTGTAAGAAAGACTGCATTATATTCCTCATGAAGAAAATTACACTGATTTTTAAATGATTCCTGCTGTCTAAAAAACAGCGAGGAGCTTTGGTTAGTTACCCCGCGGCATGCCATTCTTAACCCTGCTTCTATGGTGGGCAATTGTGTGCCCTGTTAATTATGACTCCTGTTAACTTCAAAGTACACCGTGGGAGTCAAGGTGGTGACAGGGAAGACTTTCATCATCGTCTCCTCCTACTTCCCGACTTCTGAAATACTTCTCTTTTGGCCTTGTGGGATTCCTTCCAAATCACTCCCAACACCAAAAGGATAAAATTTCATATTTAAGGATAGATATTTAAGACTTTAATCAAACAGTTCTGCAACCACTGATTTATTTCCTTTGGGGAAGCAGGAAAAGGGATGCAGTGGAAAGACGTGGTTCAGGTGTGAGGAAATCAGAGGACAAGTTATAGTTCTGCATGTAACTGTAACCTGCACAAACTACTTAACTTCAAGCATCGAAGATTTGGAATTGGAAGGTATCTGAGAAGCCAGTTAGTCTAGATCCCCTTGTTTTACAGGGGGAAACTGAGACCCAAAGCTGTTTAGTGACCTGCTGACAGTCAAACAGAGTTGGAATTTGAATTCAAGTAATACAGTTCCAAAATACTGCTATTTCACCTGCAAATTTGATTATCTATAAAAATGACTGGGTGACACTTGATGACTTCTAAAGTTCTCTATCATCCTCTATTATAAGTCTACAATTCAAATCCCACATCAAGTAGAGATAGCGACATGACACAGCAGAAAAGAATTTTAAATTCAAAGTCTGAGTAGGTGCAATTAAAGGGGGTGTAGACACTGAGCAAATTACTCAACCTCCATGAGCCTTAGTTTCCCCATCTGAAAAATGAGGAATAGATGGTCTCTCAAGTCCCTTCCAGTTCTAATTTTATTATCCAATAATCAGCCAAGCACCATAAATTTCTCCATATAATATGACCTGCAAGATGAAAGAGGTTTCTTCCTTTTCTCTGTCTTTTAAAATTGTTGCATTTGCTTATCAGAGGATACAGAGATTCATTATTCTGCACTCCTTCAGACTCTTGTGTACACCAGTACAATGTTTTTTCAAAACTAAGGCTGTATTTTGTGGGCATCTGAAGTTCTGTGGTGCTCCTGTGTCTTGCCAATTTAGATTGGGAAATGCTTTGCAAACTTCCCAGGAAACGTAATGCGAAAGATAAATGCCATGCTGACTTCATGTTAGAGGCCTTTTATTGCCTCTAACAGATGTCTGGTAGTACCTCCCAAGGAAAGATTATGCCACAAACCTGCTTCTGGGAAACAAAATTGACAAAGCCCTTCAGCTCCTAAGAATATTAAAATGGGCAACATCCAAACCAAAGGACCTATTTTCAGTCTAAAGTAACCAAGGGCATCATCCATAGCACTATTAGATAAATCCAAGAAAGCAGGCTTTCTGGTTCAAGTGAAATTGACATCCAGTGATTGAACTATGGCTTAAAATGCATTTGAACACAATATTAGATGCAAAGCACAGCATTAACGAAAGATAAAATAAGCTTGGCTTCCAGCTTTTATTCAATAACACCATCCCCATGCCCATATAAAATAGGAAATGTAAAATTTTCCAGAGCTGGGAAAAGATATTGTGCTGGGAAAAGGATATGAGGGCTAGTCTCAATTTGTTTTTAATTTAGTTGGTCTAATAGTCTGAGGATACATTAGAGACATTTTAAAAAATCAATTAAGTCACATTGTTTTCTTTCTTTTTGTTCTTCAGTACATATTGTAAAGTATATCTGATATCATTCTGGAGGGCGGAGTGGGAGTGGGGAAAAACCTAACAAGAAATTTTTTGGAGAGAGCTTGAGGATTACACTTTGGCATTATAAGATAAACTGCATTCTCATAAAAACTGATTGACTATAAATAACATTAAATGTATATCCATAGTCAAATCTGTAACCATCTACATTTAAACAAATGAGTATCAGCACAAAAAATATACTGTGAAGTGTTACATATTAAAGGAAGCTATTCTGACCTAGAATACAAATATTGCATAAATATAAATTCTTTTTAAATAGCTAATAATAATAGCTGCAGGTATTCAGCATTTTAAGGTTTGCAAAGCATTTTACAAATACTACGTAAATGTATCTTCACAACAACCTACTGAGGTAGGTGTCACTATCACCATTTCGCAGATGAGGAAACGGAAGCAGACATTAAATGACTTGCCCAGGGTCCCACAACTATTAAGTGTTTTGACATGACTTGAACTCAGGTCTTCCTGACTCCAGGTCCATTGCTCTCTGTCCAAGCATCTGTTAGCCTCTCCAAATCATTCTGAAGTAGACATTTTACCAAAATCCTCTTCTACCTCTTTCTATTGTCTCTCCAAGTCTTCTCGGTAGCTCAAGCTTTTATGGATAGTAGTGATCAGGGTTGATGCTAGAAAAATGGGGGGTCAGGACAGTTGTGACTGGCAGGACTGATTTAATGCAAGTTTTTATATGAATGTAGAATCTTACTTAGAACTTGAACAAAGGGAAGAAATACGTGGGGAAACTGAGTCTTCAGCAACATCTATCCAGCCAGCATGCATCCTCTTTTTGTTCAACAGTCTAAATTTAATGTCACCTGCTGAGCAAAACTGAGGAAAGCCCTTGAGACTGAGCCCACTGAGGCAAGTAGAAGGGAGATGTAGAGTGGGCAGACAGAGAAGCAGAGTGAGTGATGGAGAATGTTAGCAATATCTGATTATTGGATAATAAAATTAGAACTGGAAGGGACTTGAGAGATCATCTATTCCTCATTTTTCAGATGGGGAAACTGAGGCCCATGGAGGCTGAGTAACTTGCTCGGTGTCTATACCCACTTTTACTGCAACTACTCAGACTTTGAATCTAAAATTCTTTTCTGCTATCTCTACTTGATATGGGATTAGAATTGTAGACTTATAATAGAGGATTACAGAGAACTCTAGAAGTCATCACGTGTCATCCAGATGGAGAATGAAGTTAACTCAGTGGAGGTCCAGAGTTAGGGAAGAGTTTTAAGGTCTTATGTGAATATTTTTTTGTTAATATCTTTGTGATTTTATGCTATTTTTGATATTAATATCTTGATTTTGTTAGTATTAGGCAGCCTGGAGTCAGGAAGAAGGATCTGAATCCAAGTCCAGCCTCAAACAGATACTAGCTCTGATGACCCTAGACAGGTCACCTCAGTTTTGTCCTGCCTCAGTTTCCTCATCTGTAAAATGGGTATAATAATGGTATGGTTTCTCCCATAAGAGCACAGAGCCTGGCCCATGGTAGGTACTTAATAAATGGTTGTATCCTTCTTTTCTTCCTTCCTTGGAGTCAGGATGATCTGGGTTCAAGTCCCACCTCTGATATACACTAGCTTGTAGACCTTGGGCATACTCTGTTAACATCTCCATCTCTGACCCACCCCATCCCCACTTCCAATTCTCTTAAAGAAAGAATTGTAGAACAGTGGTTGATTTGCACTGGTGGAAAGACATGACTCACCAAGGACTTCCCTACATCAATGAAATCACAGGTATTGGGAAAAAAAACCCTCCAACAATAAACCTTTATAATAATATTTCAAAAATAATGAGGCATCACTGTATTATAAGATGAAGTCTATCCATTTAGCATCTTAAACTCATAGAAGAAATATGAATATACAGGTCCCTTTAGGGTTCTACTCTGAAGAAAATTCCCTAATTCCCTTGAGATGTCAAGATGAATAACAACTCATGCTGTTATTCATGAATAAATCTAGTTCATAACTAAATTTTTAGGGCAGGCAGTTTTTGTTTAAAATATTTAACATAATATGAACTTGGGGGTGCAAATAGGTCTGTAGCATGCAGTTATTCTGGGCTCAAATAAAGAAAAACGTTTCTCATGCTTCAGGTGATCTCTGTAAGGTTTGTCAAACATCCTTCTTTTTAATTTAGGCTATGAAATCCATAGTTCAAGTTTCCCTGAAAGTACATCCATTAAGGTAATGCAAGCTCAACCAAAGGAGCAGGCTTACATTATCCACACTTACACAGAATATGATGGTTACCGTATTTTTAAAAAATGAGCAACACGTGCCTGGAATCTAAAAAAGTAAACTCTATAAACACACAGCTTTTTTAATCTGGGCATATAAATAAAAGATTCTGCTTGTGGTAGTGAGCATTAAGCAAAGCTGTGATGAACTGAGGGTGTATTATTCAGTATTAAGGTCACATTAAACTAAAACCAGTAACTTCAAACTAATTTAGGCCAGGGGTTCTTAACTTTGGGGCAGGGGAGGAAGGGAATAAGGAATTCTATAGCACCTACTATGTGCCAACCACTGTGTCATTTGACTCCCACAACAACCTAGTGAGGTGGGTGTGATATCACCATCTTACAATTAAGACACTGAGACAACAGAGGTCAAGTAACTTTCCTGGGGTCACACTGCTAGGAAGCATCAGGCCAGATTTGAACTAGGGGCAAGGGTTCCGTCCTGTCACCTGCATCCCTTTGGCAGTGTGGTGATGCCTGTGGACCTCTTCTAAGAAAAATGCTTTTAAATACACAAAATAAAATACATAGAGGAATACAAAGGACACTAGTTATATTGAAAGGCAGGGTTTGTTTTTTTATTAAAAAACAAAACAAGGTCATGGACCCCAGGTTAAGAGCCCTGGATTCAGACAAAAGTTTAAATTCATAAGGAGCAGTAGGCTGGTGGGATATATTCATCATGAACTCTGATGACACAGATAGACATCAATGTCAGCTCAGTCCACCCAGCCTCACCCCAGGAGATATAACAGGTTTCTAGGATGCTGGCAGTCCTTGGACCAGGGTAATGCACTTTGCAGGGAAAGGGACGAGAATAAACCTATCTACTTGGTGCCAAGCACTGTGATCAACATTTGACAAATATTCTCTCTTTAAATCTCACGGGCAGGTAAGTTACTATTATCATTCCCATTTTACAGTTCAGAAAACTGAGCTGGAAAGAAGTTAACTGACTTGTCTAGGATTGTGTCTGAGGTCAAAATTGAACTCAGGTCTTCCTATCTCCAAGCTGACCATTCTATCCACTGAGCCAAATAGCTGCCTCAGGGAAACCTGGGAATCCCAGATTTCATGTGCTGCTACATTACAGGTGCCCATGGAGACATCCATAGTCCCAGGAAAGAGAATGTCATCCAGGCTTGAACTTCTATAATTTTTATTAATCACAGAATTTCAGCGGGGAAAGGTAGCTGTACCTGGAAAAGAATACTTCCTTCAACACTCCAGATAAGTAGGCTCCTTGCCTTTGCTTTAAATAAAATACATTTAGAAAGGATCTGTTCTACAAACCCCATATAATACATTCAAATACTAACTATAAATTTTTAAATGACTTGATGATGATGATGTAGAACTGACAGTAACCAAAAAGGGTTATTTTTGCCACAAATTATGTGTTTCTCTTTTGTTCTTTTTTGGGGGGTGACGTGGAAGAGTCTTCAATAACCATCTTAATCATCTTATTCCAAATAAGTAAGTGGTAGTGCTTTCATTTTGTGCTTCTCCCATTGTGACCTTGATTCTCCTGGTCTCTGTCCCCCCACCCAAACATTCAGCAATATTTCGCATCTGAATCCCAAGTGTTTAAAGTTTTTCATTTCAGAAATGTTAATATAAGGTTCCCCTTTCCCTCCTCCCTATTGTTGTAGTTGTTTGGTTGCTTTTCAGTCATGCCTAACTTCATGACCTCATTTGGGAGTTTTCTTAACAAAGAGACTAAAGCAGTTTGCCATTTCCTTCTCCAGCTCATCTGACAGATGAGGAAACTGAGGCAAACAAGGTTAAGTGACTTGTGAGGGTCACACAAATGTCTGAGACCACATTTCAACTCAGGTCTTCCTGACTCCAGGCACCGAACACTATCCATTGAGCCACCTAGCTGTTCCATTAGTCTCCATTTAAAAGCCTCATTTCAGCCAATAAAGATTCTGTTTTCTTAAATGATTCCTTTTAGCAGTAGAATAAAACATTGCATTGTACTTAGACCTGGCCCTGTCCTTTGCATTCAACTCATTCTTCCTTGTATCATTATTTGCATAGGTATTCATAGAGTGTGTGCCATGGGAGCATTTCCTTAAAGAAACAGTCAATCTCTCCCTGTGTATGCCCAGGTATCCAGCCCATGAACTAGGCAGGCCAATTTGTGTCTGCTTCTCTCCTAAGAGAAGAGTTGGAAGGATCTCAGAGACCGTTTAGACCAACCTTCCCATTTTGCAGATGAGAAAACGGAGGCCTAGGGAGGTAGAATGAATGGCAAAGGTCATAAATGTACTAACAGACTAGAAGAAACATGAGAGCAAGGTTTGTGTTAGGTCTTGGTCTCTCTCTCTCTCTCTCTCTCTCTCTCTCTATATATATATATACGTATATATATATATACGTATATATATATATACATATATATATAGTTATGTGTATATATCTATATATATATAGTTATATAGTTATGTATATATCCAAATATACCTAGAGATAGATGTCTACCTAGATATTCTACATAACTAGGTAGTGCAGGGGATAGAGTGCTGGAACTGGAATCAAGATAACCTGAGTTTCATTCACTTACTAGTTGTATAACCCTAAGCAAATCACTTAACCTATTTGCCTCAGTTTCTTCATCTGTAAAAATTGGGATAATATCACCTATTTCCCAAGGGTTACTATAAGAATAAAATGAGATACTTGTAAAGTGCTTGCAAATCTTAAAGGGATATGTAAATTTTAGCTGCTGCTGTTAATCTTATAATGCCTATTATTACATCATTACATGCTCAACACCTAGCACAATGCTTTTTACCCTGGCAGTTAATAAGTATTTGATGAATGAATGAATGAGGAGCAAGCAGAGTACCTAGAATGTTCTACTTGGAATCTTGAAGACATGGGGTTCAGGTCCTGCCTCAGACAGTAATGACACTGAGCACTTTCCCCCTCTAGACATTTCTTCCTTTACCTCAAAAAGGGGGATAGACTCAGTGGTCCATAAGTACTTCTAGCCCTAAAATCTATGATCTAGTGATCCATGTTTGCTGTTTGTTGCAGAAATTCATCTCTTCAATATTGATATCAACAAGCACCAATATCCATGGCACTATTGTCGAAGCATATTAAAAATCTCCTTTTTGATAAAACTAAAAATAGTAAGGAATAATAATTTTCTCTGAAACGCTTTGCTGATTCCTGAGAAAGCCTCCAAGAAAAGTGGGTGACAGATCAAGAACAAAATGCTTTTCTTAAAGAAATGGATTAAGAATGATAATTTATCTTTTAATAATGAGTAATCCTTTTTTTCCATTCTTGCCTTCCCTCACCCCAGGAATTATAGGGATATATTTTCACCCATTTCCACTTTCCATCTGCATCTCTACTGATGGGAAGACCATGGAACAAGATGTCCCCTTCCCTTTCCAACTTCCTTTTGTGTGCTATTAAATTATAAACTCTTGGAGAAGGAAAGACCTTCTTTCTTTTTCCTATTCATATCACTTAACATTTAGCACAGTAACTGGCAAATAGTAGATGCTTAGTAAATGTTTAAGGAATTCAGTTGAATCTTAGAGCTGTCTCCCTTTTACTCATTCCCTTACGCTATTGGTATTAGGATTTGTTTTTTCTACTGAGAAAGGATTAAGCTATTAAATGAAGGAAGGAGAAGATCCTTTTGCTCCAAGAGTGAGGAGTGTTCCCAGAAAGAATGAGATGATGAATGGGATGTTTACTCAACTATTTTTGGAATGTTAACCCAAACTATATGGTAATACCTTTTCCTAGTTCTAGATTCTCATAAGTTTTACCTCATATCAACTTGGGAAAGGAAAGTATGGAATAAGTAGGGCACAGCATGGTACCAATGATGTCTTATATTTAAGAAGTGGTCTAAAAGATATAGTTGAGGACATATATGACTAGAAAAGGAAATTAGTGAGTAAGCAATGACAGCAAGTGATAACAAGTGGAAAGCCTAAGTATTATTCCTGGCAGCACCAAGAAATTTAAGTATACTAGAGAAAGTTCTCTCAATACAAAAGCTTATCTTTTGGGATAAGATTTATATAGAAAGAGATGATATGGAGAGAGCATGATTTTCACAGGCTGGAGTATCCACTTCAATGAAATCATGGCTCCCTTAAAATGTCAAAGTAAATAGATGTAGGTTTAGTTTTATGAAATAAATATTGACTACTTTTCCATGTCCTAAAGCAGCAGCATGCTGAAGTAGGGAAGAGAGGTCATTGTTTTCATCAACAGCTACCTTCAAAATAGCCCCAAATTATTATAAATTCAGGTATTGATTGGCACTAAATTTATTTAAGGAAAATACATCAATAGTGAGCATCTGGAATGGCCGTGCTGAAGGTTAAGGTGACAGCAAAGGTAATTCATTTCTTAGAAATTGTATGCACAGTATAAACCATTCCAATTCATCTACTTTAATATTCAATCAAGTCAGGATGTTAGCTCTTAGGCACAAAATAAAGGAAAATGAAGATATAAGGGACTTTTAGAAAACTGAAGCCTCTAGAAGAAAATATACCTTTTTCTATGACAATCAGCGGAGTTAAGATTTAAACTCAAGACCCCAAGTCATACACAAAAAATATGAGCTTTGACACCAATCTTTCATTTTCAAGGTATTGTACTAAACAAGAGTCTTAAGACATGCTAGATATAAGAAAAGCACAGAACTGTTGATAATTAAGATAAAGGTAAAGAAAAATCCTCCCATTTTGTATTGGTGTCTCTTCTTTGGACGGCGAGTTTGGAAGTGAATACTTATAAATGACTACAATACTGAGTTTGGCTTAATGTTGTTGGGGAAGAGGTCAGGCCATGAATATCCAACCATCAACAAGAATAAACAAACAGAGTTAATTTTCTACTAAAATACTACTTATTTAATTTATTAATATAGTTATCAATAAATTAAGTAAATACTAATTTTCTATTAAAACACTACTTTAAAAGTAGCATTTATTCTATTTCTCCTGGCTTTCCCTCATTCTTGAAATACTCTTCCTCCTCACCTCTAACTCCTAATTTCCCTGGTTCTCTTTGTCATTGTTTGTGCTTGGTTTTCAAAGAGGACTGTGACATCACGGGTGCTAACGACATCAAATAGACAATTTAGCACTTGGGGTTTTCTGAGCACATTACATGGGACATCACAAGATGATGTCTTGACTTACACATGAATTGAATTTAAGTGAGACAGAGTTGCACAAAATCATCAGCCTTATTCTCTCTTCCAGAGTCACCAGTCCAGTGACAAGACAAGTCAGGATGACTGGTGATGTCCTGGGATACAGGATGACCTTGACATCTTCAATGTCTGACTAAGCTCAACGGCCTCCACAACACCTGCTTTAGCCACCTTCATGGCTGTTGGAACAAACTGTCCTCATCTGCCCATTAAGACTTGGCTCAAATCCCACCTCAGGAGGCCTTTCTGGTCCATCTACCCAACTCTTCCCTTCAAGTCCTTTCCTTCTGAGATTACCTTCCATTTACAATGTATATATTCTATACATACATAGGTATTTCCATGTTTCCTTCTCCATTAGAATGGGAACTCCTAGAGAGCAGGGAATATATTTTTGCCTTTCTTTGTATCATACCCAGCACTTGGTATATAATGTCTACTTAGGCAGTAAGAGCTTAACAATTACTTGTTGACTCCACTAAGCCAGGAATGTAATATCTAGGTTCTGTTCTTTCAACAAACAAGATGGATTAAATAGTTCCTGGGGAAAGGAAAGGGACTCAGCTACTTCGAGAATAAGAAATCCTAAAGGTCATGCAGAAGTTCAGTGAGTACGTGTCATGGGCCCCAAAACATCTCTTTCCCATAAATTTATTTACTAACGTTTCCAAATATTTACCCAAGTTGTTACCCTGTGTTTCAGATGTACCATAAGATAAAACTCCTATCCTGTCATGGAAAAAGCAGAAAATTAAGATGGTTCAAGGAAATACTATACTGGGTGATTTTTTTAATGTCCCTGTCTCTCGTTCCCTACCACATTTTGCTTAGAAAAGGAGCAGCTGTCAGCAGGTATCTAGAGGATGACCAAACAGCTAGTCAATTTGGGTGATTTCATTAATACTCCATTCACTGGGCAGGCAGGGAGGCATCAGAGAAAGAGGGAATCAAATGAGAAGGCCACCTAAGCTGATCAGCTATCTGACTGAATCCACCAGTCAATGTATTAGATCATTTAGGACAGGGAAGTATAAACTCAGACATATGCTCCTAAGCCTAAAAAAATATAAAAAATAAGTTTACATAAAATGGGAAGCTGTCTCTCCTTTTCATTTTCTTTTCAGAAGATCTATTTATTGAAAGCAAATGCTTCTTCTCTTAGCCCAGTCAAGACAGTCTTCTTTATCAATCCCCATATGCAATTCTCATTCCCTTCCATGACTTTCTTTGCTCAAATTACCCCCTTCTTAGCTTAGCCCTTACCTCTGCAATCCAAATTCTACCCACCCTCCAAAATTCAATTCAAGACACAGCTTCCCCATGATGCTTTCCCTAAATAACCCAAAGTCACCAAAATCCCTTCTCTAAAACCCTATATTAACCAATCAGGAAACATTTAATAAATAGCTGTTTGTGTAAAGCACTGTTAGGGTACAAACAATGATAGAACGTGATCTCTGCTCTCAAGAACAGTATACAGAATGTACCATCTGGGTCACATAATCTAAAACTTGACTCTATGTTGTCTCATTTTTTTCTCTCTTATTATTTCACATATGTATTCCACCTTATAACCCCAAAGAGAGTGAAAAACAGGACAGTCCAATTTTTTCATAATTGGCATTCCTTTACAGAGCCTAGTACAGTATGGTGCCCACCTAACTACTTGTCTGGTTGAGCTTTGTGTGACCAGTCATAGATAAGAATGGTTAGGAAAAGAGTATTGTCCTGGGAAATGTAGGGGAAGATAGTCAATACAAGATGGATTGAATAGGACTGGGGTGGGCAAAATGATTTTAGAGAACTATGACATTGGAATGATGACTAGGATATAGTAATCATGTAGCAGTAGGGATCTTGTTATTGCCTTTTAAATTTAATTTATGCAGGAAATCATTCAGTTGGGGTAATAGTGAATCTTACCTTATTCCCATTCCGTGTAACACCAGTTATATACGACTAAATCATATCATAGTCATTATAGGACATAATGGAATTAAATGCAAAACACTTCTTCTCTGCCCAACACTAAGTTTAATGGCAACACAGTACTTGAAGGAGCAGTGAGTTGGAAATTCAAGTCCATATGGCCTTGAGCATGTCATCAAATCCCTTCAGTTTCCTCCTTTGTAAAATGAAAGCATCGAACTGAACAATCTCTACAGTAACTTAATACTTCTCTAATTTTCTAATTGTTTCTCTAATATTTCATTATTTTTATTTAGTTGAGAAGACAAGATATTCACGTAAAATAATAATTATGGCTAGTATTTATAGAGCAATTTATAAAGGGAGTGCTTTGCAAATATTATCTCATTTGGTCCTCACAACAAATTGAGGAGCAGGGGTCCTGTTACTATTACCATTTTAAAGTTAATGAAATTGACACAGAGTTTAAGGGATTTGCCCAAGGTCATGTAAATGTCTGTTTTTGATTCAGGTCTTCCTGCATCCAAGTGTTGTTCACAACTATCCATTTCACCACTTAACTGCCTCAAGAGTATCAGGGATACCTAGCCATTTTTTGAGTCATGAACCCTCTTGGCAGTCAGATAACGCCTATGGACCCTTTCTTAGAATAATGTTTTTAAATAGATAAATCCAATTCAATAAACATGTATTAAGTGTCTGCTATGTGGCAGGTAGTGTGCTAAGCTCTGGGGATACAATTAATAAAAAGAAAGATAGTCCCTGTCCTCAAGGAGTTTGTAATCTAAAGGGGGAGACAAAATGCAAAAGGAGGCAGAAAACTGATGGGGGTGGGGAGAGAGATAACAGAGGGTACTCAGTGTTGGGGCATTTTATTCTATGGAGTTGAAACTAGGCAAGGCATGCAAAGTGGAATGAGCTGAGAGTCCAGGTTCTTCCTTCAACAAAGGAAAGCACTGGGAGAAATTTGATACTTTGCCCTCCAACCCTCCAATCAGGGAAGAGACAAGGCTAAGGGAGGTGGTGTCAATCAAGGCTTAAGTTAGCAAGCATGGTGATGAGATTATTAATTATTATCTATAAACCTTAATAAAGACTCTACTATATCATTGTATATTTGGAGAAAATGTAGTATAATGGAGAGATAAGAGAGATGGCTTCAGAGTCAGGGAGATCAAGTTTCAAATCAGGACTCTGGCAGATAATTGGCCATATAACCCTAGGCAAGTCACTTAACCCCTCAATTCTCTAGGCAAGTCTATTATGCTGTATGTTAGTGCTCGTCCTTCGTTGCTGAAGAATATCATGCCATCAGAGAAATCATGACATGACTAGCACTTGGCTTTGTACTAAGTGAGGGAGAGCTGTGCAGGTCACCAGTCTCACTTCTCCTCCAAAGCCATCTGAATTCAGTGACCAGATATTCATCAGGATGACTGGAGATGACCCAGATGAAGGAATTAAGGTTAAGTGACTTGCCTAAGGACACATAGCTAGAGTGTGTCAAGTGTCTGAGGTGACATTTGAACTCAGGTCCTCCTGACTCCTGCACTGGTGCTCTATCCATTGTACCACCTAGCTGCCCCTAAAAGTTATAGAGAAGGTACTGGCCTGGACTGTTAAGAGTTTTTTTATCCTTATATTCCTTATAGCAATAAAATCACAAGTCTATGCCTATAGGGATGTATAATGCTAATATGACTGCACAATATATTGCATTAATATATTGCACAAAATAAACAATATATAGAAAATGAGTTGGAAAACAGAAATCAATGTGCACTCAATTCATTAAAATCAGTAATCAGATGGGATTTGATTGAGCTATTTAAGGATGAGTAGGATATGAGTAGGATATTTATTGGCTACCTCGAGGAGAGATGTGCATTTCAGGTAGAACCACAGCATTACTCACATTAGAGATATGAATGATTGCAGTATGTGCGATGGGCAGCAAAGGGGCATTTGACCTACAGTCAAAAGAGCCAGACCTTAGTAAGGTCTGAGGTAGCAACCAACTTTCCACTGTCCTAAGTTTTCAACAAGTATCAACTACAAACAAGATAAATTGTATGTTTTAGCAGGGAATCTATTAAGACGTGAGTGCAAAGCTAAGAGACTTTGTATAACATACAACATATTATATTGTATATTATAATATTTGCATCCAGTATAATACAAATATAATATACAATAGAATAGAATAAAAACTGAACTAGGAGTCAGAGGAGCTGTGTTCGAATTTACAATGACACTGCTTTCAACCTAGCTTCTAAAGATTGCTATCTGATAGAGCTGTTGAGAGGTTCAAAGGTGATAATACATGAGAAAGTGCTACCCAGTAAAAGGTGTTTTCATTAGTATTATTAGGTCGGGTAATCATCAAAATGCATAATTATTCTCAGGCATTGTACTTCACAAACTGTTTCATCCTTTAAAAGACTCAATATTGTGGCTGAACCCTGAACCAATGAAGAAAATGACCCTCAAGAGATCCATTTGTTCCTATGTATTTGTTGAGAGAAGGGTGATGAGACTGATATCTTGGTTTAATTACTATTTAACTCTAGTCACTTGAAAGCAGTTTCACACCCTAAACTTCTCTCTCCCAGAGTCTTTCTGAGCTAAAACATCTTGCCTCAGTTATTTATTTTTTTAGCATCTAAATATAGTTTTAAAAAAAACAACCCTAAAATCCTTATATGACAGAATTACAGCAAGGATATTTTACTTCCAGACTGACATTTATTTTTAATAGATTTCCAGATAATTCCTATAGTATTTCACAAGACTTAGTTCATTGGAAGTAATTTGGTTTTCTTTCTCCTAACACCCAAGATACCTTTGACATCTGTTAAGCCATTCACTATCCCGAGCCCATGAAAGAGGTTTATGATTTTTTGTAACAAGACTGATAAACCAAAGGGAGGCATTGTAAGCTTTAAACAACCAACTGTGTGCCTCTTTAACCCGAGAATGAAAAGCATCTTTCTGTTGCTTTAAAAATAGAAATTTTTCTTTTGGTCAGAAAGCCACATGAAATGGAGATGTAACAGGAAGAAGACTGAGTACAAGAAAGACAAACCAAGGTTTCATTTCTCTCTAGCACGACTTAGTTTATTTTAATAAACCATTATGTTCCTTGTCTAATCAAAATTGCTGCTTGATGACTGAAGAAATTGGGAGGGAGGCCAAGGAAGAATTAATTTAACTCCTACCATCCCTTTGGCTAACATGAATTTACCTTTATTAATCTGAGGCTATTATGATTTTACAAGGTAGAAAGGATAGGCAATTGGACTTGGACCTAATAAGATGTGGGCTCAGGTTCTAATTCTGACATAAACCTGAGCAAATCACTTAACTACTCAGTGCACTAGGTAAGTATGACCATTTCAGAGAAGATGATGACCTCCATTAGTAGAGCAAGTTTCCTCATGTAGGGGTCCCCTATAGCAATAGATATCACAGATACAGCCTCTATCCCTACCTTCAGAAGAGAGACACAGCAAAGCCTGATTTACAGAGAACTGGGCTTGGAATAAGGAAGACATGGGTTCAAGTCCATCCCTGGCATTTACTAGAAGTTTCCAAGTTCTCCAAGCTAAGTATCCTTAGTTCAATAAACCAATACTCATAGGTCATGATAAAATCCTGCTGAATATTTCTTTAAAATGTCTCCTTTCTATTCATGTCTTTCTACTATCACTACAGTCATCCTATTCCAGGTTCTTATCAACCTCTAGCTAACTTCACTTCCTTAAAAGACCTCCTTGACTCTAGTCAAAGGAGATAATTGTAAAGCACTTAGCACAGTATCAGATACATAGCAGATGCTTGTTCTGAACCTCCCCTCTAGACTCATCTTTTAAATTCATTCTACCTATCAGTGGTCTTCCATTGATTGGCCAATAATAGGCCCCAACTCAAGTTTCATTTGCTAATTGTTTGGGTTTTGATAGCTCAGAGTGAAGGTAAATAGCAACTATTTCTGTTCAGGATAGAAACTCTGAGGATCTTCCCCTCCCAGACTGATAGCAAAGTAAGCCATTACCTAGCCTTTAATTAATGAATGGATGTTGCCTCAGACAAGCTGAGACCTAGGACAAAACTGGGTTGAAAAGGCCATGGTCTCCCACTGCTTCTTGGGCCATCACCAGTTTTGTTTTGTTTTTTTTTACCCATGTCCTGCCACTGAACTCCAGTGACTGGAGGAGAGAGTGAGGCTGATGACTTTGTACAACTCTGCCTCACTTAAATCCAATTCACTTCCAAGTCAAAACATTACCCCTCCTACCGTAATCCTCTTCAAGAACAAAGGACGAACAACATGCTAGTGGTTCATTGGTCTTCCCTGAGCTCAGTGGTAATCGTGGCACTCCTCTGCTGAAAATTTATCAAGACACCCCATTACCTATTGACCAAGTCAACATTCCTCTAGACTGAATTGGAAGGCCCTCCATGATCTGGCCTCACTCTACCTCTTCATTCTTATTTCCCATTATCACCTGATACAAACATTCTACTCTAATCAGGTCAGTTTTCTACCAAAGCATTATGTTCATCTTATTTTCCTTTTCTAAAATATTCTCCCTTCTTCCTAATCAAATCCTACTTCCTCCACAGCATGTCTATATTCACCCCACCTCCCAATTCACATGGCCAGTACTACTTAAATGCCTTATCACTTCATGTCCTTATACTTGCAACAACCCCCTAACTGGACTCAGCTTTTAACCACTGCGCTTTCCCTATTTCACACAGCTGCCAAGATAGTCTTCCTCATGTATTAGTATGACATGTCCTCAAGAAGCTTTGCTAGCTCCCCACTGCTCCTCACTCAGGCATTTAACGCTCTTTGCATCTGACTCCAATCTACTTTCTTGGGCTTATTTCATACTACTATCTTAACAAACACTACAGTACAATCAAATTACCCTAATTGCTATCTCCAAACTCAGATATCCATTTCCCAAACAAGTCCTTTACAAAGCCTGTCCCATATACCTAGGATGCCATCTCTCTTAGAATCTTACTTTCTTCAAGAAATAGGGTTTTTTTTTCTTTCCTTAATAAATTCTTGCTGGATTGGATTGAATTATTCAAAGTCCTCCAAGGCAGTACTCTACCCTTCACTGAATTCCCATAGTATATATTAATCTGCACCATGTAATTAGCATTTAGTCAAATAATGTCTTTCATTACTTTCCATTTCATGTGCATTTGTTTTCTCTTTCTCCTTGGGGGAAGGAACTACATCCTACCTTTGTCTCCCTCAGTAAAACAGAAACAGTTTCCCAAATGGATCACAATATGTTGATTGACTTCATGACATGAAAAACTAATTATCTAAACAAAGATGATTCACTTTAACATGCTTGCACGTTATATACTAGTAAAATTATTTATTTTAACTTTATAAAATCATGTAGCATCCTTTCCACATTTATCAATTTTACCATAATGCTATATTTGATGGTGAAATAAGCACAATATTGGCATTGTGACTTATTTTAATTTTTTTAAAATAAAAGTCCTATCTGCCATATTCTTTCTTTCAAGTCCTAAGAACCTATGATCACATACCAAATATTTTACTGTATAGGTCAGCTATCCAGATGAAGCAACTTTACACATACAAGAGAAAGGGAAGGAAAAAAGTATGAGTTATGAAGGGGGAAAAGAAAATAAAAAGGGAGGAAAATAATGAGATAAATAATCTAGATATTTGTCTCAACTCGAACTGAACTAATACTGCACAGCCTTAGTGACTCTTCCAAGTCATAGAAAAAGTTGATTCAGTTGATATTAAACTTGTAACTGATGAAGAATGCTGTCTCATTTTTACTTAATGATGTGTTTTTTAACCATGTCTTCAAAAAACCCTTCAAATGAAGGTTTCAGGGATTTTGGGTTTTTTTTTTTTTTGCTAAAACTGCCAAGAATGATGCCAACAATTTGGGTGCCTATAATCAAGATACCTACTGATTAAGCACAAAACTTAGAAGATCAAATTATTTCTCAGGCAACATTTGATGGAAAGGGCTTGAGGCATTAGCAAATGGGCTACCCTCAGGCTACTTCTTTAATAATAAAATGAAGCATATTTAACATACACTCAAGGAAATGCTTCCTACATAAGGAGAGAAGAAAATGCTAGGGAATTTCAGCAACAGCTTTGCAAATAATATTTAGCACTGAAGTCAATGCAAATAGCATTTAATTTGTCAAAATCAAATAGCACAATAAGGGAGGAGGGAAGACAGGGAGAAAAGCTGGAAACCTATGAAGCCTAGGAAAGAAAATCTCTGTTCAATTACTCGTCCTTTTTTGCCAGCAAAAGCTTATAATTAAAAGAGTTATTGTTACTGCTTTGACAATTAATGTAACATTTGGGAGTTTTCACAGAACTTTGTAGTGTTAGTCACCCGCTACCACATGTAGTTTCTTCTGAGATGGATGGTACGAATTACTATTCCCATTTATTAAATGAACAAATTGAGGCATCAAGAAATTAGGAGATTTACTCCAGGACACATGCAGTGTGAGTCAATGGCCCTTCTGTAACTGAATCAGAATTCAAAATATTCCAAACCTAGGCCTTTTCTGTTATATTCCTTTTTTACATTATTTAATTGTGAATGTAGAGACTCAGTTTTACTGATACAAAATAAAGTCATGCTACGGTAATCCAGTGAGTTCCATGAAACATCAAAGTAGGTGAGCATTAAGGTAAGCTATTCAAGGAATAAATTTATAACACACTTAGTTTCTCACATCATTTTTCCTAAACAAACAAATCAGTCCTTTTCCTTGATGCCTCTGGAAAATCCACTTTTTAAAGATGGATGGGATGACAAACGAGCCTCTAGGCAGCTAAGAAATACACATTTATGTTCATTTTTCTGGAGAGAAACCACATTAAATCTAGACCCACAACATTACCAGCCTCCCCAGCACCTCTCTCTTTCCCCATTGCTAAAGTCCTTTGGGCTTACCAAACTGTGGGAAGTCTCCAGTCTGACAGAACTCTGGAAATTGGGTAGGACGGGCTGGTAGGCAAAGTAAGGGATCTTAGCTTTACAAGATCATAACTAGAGAGATGGAAGAGACCTTGGAGTTCTCAACCCTTTCGTTTTACAAAAGAGGAAATAAATCCAGTGAGGTTACCCTACTATTATTTTATATAAGTTTATGTGTACAAGTGTGAGTATGAGTGTGTGTGTGTGTGTGTGTGTGTGTGTGTGTGTGTGTGTGTGTGTGTGTACATAAACAGAGAAAAGGGCACTTTGGTATAATGGATAGAGAGCTGATGTAGAGTCAGGAAAAGTGTGGTTTGAGTTCCTTCTCAGACACATACTGAATGTATGATCCTGGACAAGTGCCCAAACAAGAATTTAGAGTTGGAAGAAATTTCCTCATCTTACATATAAAGAACTGTGGCCAAGATAGGAAACATGATTTGCCCCAGGTTACACAGGTAATCTGTGCTGAAACTAGACTTCAAACCTACATCTTCTAACATTAAATCCAGTGTTCCTTCCACTATAACTCATAATTTTGCCTTCAGATATTCGAGACCATCTCCAGTCGTGCTGATCTATATCTGGCCACTAGAACCAGATGGCTCCCAAAAAGAGAGGGAGTCTGGTGACTTTGCACAGCCCTGCCTCACTTCAATCCAATTCATCTGGAAGTCATGACATAACTTTCCTGATGTCATGGTCCTCTGAGAACGAAGGACAAACAACAACTGCATCAAATAAAAGAGAAAAACAAATAACTAATTAAGAGATGAAGATCAGCAGTCAAACTAGAAACCAGACACTTCTGCTTCCGCTTTCCCCAGTCACCAAAGCTAACCTAGGGTAGCAGTATGGTAAGAACTGAAAGTGCTCATCATATTGACCTCTCACATTTCACAGAAGTCAGAAGCTTGGTAGGATGGGTTGCTATGGGTACATAGCAAAGCAAGCAAGGGAACTTATGCTCACAGATCTTAAACATAAAGCTGGAAGGTTCCAAATTCTCATTTTACAGACAAGGAAGTCTTCTACAGTAAATATTTTATATAAATTTTTTGTGTGCAAGTATATGTTTGTACACATAAACACACAGAAAAGCAGTTAGATGATAGAGTTCAAGGTTTAGCACCAAGAAACCCTAACTCAGATCCTGTCTCAGACACTTACTGGATCACTTTATGTCTCTTACCTTCAGTTTCCACAGTTCCTAATTCCACATAAATTAGGGATTTAGAGTCACTAAGATGCTTTCCAGCTCTGAATTTATGACACTATAATCCCAGAGAGATATCCGCATATAAGCATTATCTACCAGATCTAATCATGAACATTAAACAACTACTATGTCCAGATAAATCTGTAAAGAAATTTTACATGATACATAAATTTCCACATCCAGAATTTCTCATGTTGTATACACAATACAAAATAAGCAACTTCTATTTTTTCATCTAAACCCTGAATCTTGAACAAAAATAAATGGGATTGGTATTATTTAAACCAGAGGAGAGGAGACACTGAAGAGTCAAAGGATCTGGGTTCAAGTTCCACCTCTGATGCTTGTTAGCTTCATCACCAGGGCTCATGTCACTTAATCTCCTTCTAGAAAAGTATTTGAACTCTGATACCTGAATCAAAATGCAGCATTCTTTCTACTACACCACACTGCACATATCACAGATTTTTGAAACAGAGAAAACAGGCATTGGAATGGACAACTCCCGTAAACAGAACTGAAAAAGACACTGGCACTCAGCTGGACAATCCTGATCAATTTTTAAGTGGACCACATATACAAAATTTCTTTATAAATTCATCTAGACATAATGGTACGGTTCATTGTTAGCCTTGCCTTATTAGAATTAACTTCTTTCATTTTGCCACAAGGACAAGATTTCAAGTTTGAAATTTTCTAAGGTTAGGTTACATAGACATATATTATAGACTTGTGGTTTCCTTAAGTATTTGGTTCTTTTTTCAAGCCTAATCATATATTTCTTGACTTCATATGTCTACCCATTAGACACCTTATCCTTAAAGGATTTCATTTGATAATTCCTTTCTTTCTTCCCCAACTAAGTGTTATAAAAGAAAGGAAATTGAAGTGGGGTTCCAGAGGGATTTCCCCTTTCTGATTTAATCCTGAATTTCAAGAATGGAATTAATTAAATCCATATACAAATATATGTTTTGCATATCAGTTCATGAAGCACATGAGGATCCTTTGGGGGTGGAAAGCTTAAAAAATAAAGCCTAAGAAAAGGGCTGCTGAGTTGTGTCCAACAGGGTACATTTACGTTAGCACATGTGCTAGTTAAAAAGAAATTAACATAAGAAATTTTTGTTACTCCCACACAACACATCTGCCAATCCTGCATTTGTGGGAAGCAGTGAGATTCTAAGACATCAAGAAAGGAGGAACCAAATTAGCAGAATATTTGGAATAAAAGCAAGTACAATTTAGTGGATCACTTCATCTCTCTTACCTTCAGTTTCAACATCTGTAAAATGAGGGATTTAGAGTCAATTGGCATCTAACATGCTTTTCAGCTCTGAATTTATGACACTGTAATCCCAGATAGATATCAGCATATAGGCATTATCTACAGATCTAATCATGAATAGCAAACACTACTACATCCACATGAATCTGTTAAGAAATTTTATATGATACATAAAATTCTACATCCAGAGTATGCCTGAAAGCAACCAACAGTTAAAGAACCTTTTTCCTCAAAAAATTAGATCAAAAAAGGGCCATAATTTTGCCTGGGAAAAGTTAAAGTGGAAATGAGGGCTTCAGATTGGTGCCTGTACATCTGTGGCTTCATCTACTTCTAATATCACCACTCTCCCCTACAAAGTGGGCTGCGCCTCTCAGTTTTCCAGTTCAAATTTTCTTTTTAATTATACAAAAACTTATCAAACATCCACTATATACAAAAGTACTAAATACTAAAGGGAGGTACAAAGTTTAGATCCCAGTGCTCTGAACATAGTAAATGTTTAATAAATACTTTTTTCATTTATTCATTCATAAATAAGACAAGTTTCCTTGCCTTCATTGAGAAAGATAGAAATCTGATAGAGTTAAGATTTTATACACACACATACATACATGTACGTAACTAAAATACCCAAATACTTAATTATACATTAATTATATATCAATCAAATGCTATGTGAAGGCCAAAGAGGAAGGTTGCTGGTGACTATCAGCTGGGATTAGCAAGGCTTTATGGAATAAGCAGCAAATGAGTTAGATCTTAGATAATAACTCATGATTATATAGCTCTTTAAGGTATGCAAAGCAGATTACATAAATCATCTCTTTTGGTCCTTGTAAGAGTAAGCTCTTACAATTACAATTATGTGCTATCATAATTCTCATTTTACAGATAAGGAAACTAAAGCTCACAAAAAGTAAGGGACTTTCCCAGCGTCATTAGCACAGGTTTGAGGTGAGATTTTAACTCAGGTCTTCTACCCACAAGTCCACTGCCTCAAACAGGGTGCAGTTAGGTGACAGAGTAGATAGAATACTGGGCCGGGAGTCAGGAAGACCCGAGTTAAAATTCACTTTTACTCTTCTTATTCAGATGTTTTTCCTGTTATTTTCTAAAATGCAAAAAAAAAAAAAACCATCAAAAAACCCCAAACACATTTGATAAGGATTTAGAAAATGTCTGATTCAATAGAATAAGCTCTTGATTCTTAAAATTACACTAAAAGCTGAAGAGGTTTACATCTCTAAGGTCCCTTCTACCTCTGAATTCCATGATCTTGTGTTTACCATTTTAAAAAAAGAAAGAGTAGCATGGAACAATTCATTTGCTGTTTAGGGCAACTATGACTCTCAGATCTTTTTCTGACATCCTCTCACATTATTTAGTCAATTTTACTCCCATTTAGTATTTTTGTTTTGCTGTAGTATCAGCAAATCAGCAAAAATGTATTAATCACTCACTATGTCAGGGCTTATACTATGCAAGCAGAAGGCAAATACAAGTAAAAGGAAAGATAATTTCTGCCTTCAAGGAGTTTACATTCCAATGGGAAAATATAATACATAAAAGAAAGCTGAAAATTGGGGGAGGGGAGAGAGAAAGTTCCTAGGTGGATATGTGATGGACAAGTGGTGGACACATCCAGAGATTCAGGAATGGAGTCACATGAGAAGACCAAGAGTGAGTATGGTTGTCCTGGGCACTTTCTCAATACGGAGGTTTGGCTTGGAACTCAGCAATCAGTGGATAAGATTGTATGAAGGACAGGATCTTCCAGGGTCAGGGTGAAAAGGCTTCTGGGATATGGAAGAGTCAAGAGAGTCAGTGTACTAATTTGCACTTGACTCGAAGGCAGCTCACCCAGTACTGATGAATCATGCATTCAGTTGATCAAAGCCATTATGAATTATCTTTTCATTTTTCAAGATATTAGAATTCATATCCAATTTGATAAATCTTTATATTTGGTAAAGCCCGGATTTCCTTTGTTCAGCCTGGTCATTAAATACTCTACATAGGCCTTTCCTCCAGTTTATAAGTAGTCAAAGGATATGAACAAACAATTCTCAAAAGAAAGAGTTGCAAATGATTAACAACTCCACAAAAATTACCTCAAATATGAAATAATAAAAGAATTAAAATAGCTCTAAGTTTTGTCTCACAGTCAGCAAATTAGTAAAATTAGGCAGAACTAGTATTTCTGGAGCTAGCAGAATAGAAAGACACTAATATCATGTTAGTATAAAGATGTGAATAATTCCAGCCATTCGGGGACTAATGTGGAATTGTGCTTAAAAAGTAAAAGCGTACATACCCTTAGATACAGTAATACCACTACTAGTTCTATGTTCCAAAGAAATCAAAAGATGCGGGGGGTTGGGGGGGGGGCGGGAAGGGGAAGAAAGTACCTATTTGTACAAAAATATTGATAGTAGCTCTTTTTTGCAGCAAAGAATCAGAAATTGAGGGGACGGCCATCCATTGGGGAACAGCTGAACAAAGTTGTGGTATATGATTGTAATAGAATACTATTGTGCTATAAGAAATGCTGAGCACGCCAATTCCAGAAAAACCTGAAAATCTTTACATGAATTGATACAAAGTGAAACGAACAGGACAGGAGAACCCTATACAAAATAGCAGCAACACTGTATGATGATCAGCTATGAATGATTTTGCTATTCTCAGCTGTACAATGATTCAAAACAATTCCAAAGAACTCATTATGAAAAATGCTGTCCACATCCACAGAAAGAACTGATGGAGTCTGAATGCAGATTGAAGCATACTGTTTTCACTTTATTTTTTCATATGTTTTTCTTTTGCTCTCCTCTCACAAGATGATTAATACGGAAATGTTTTACATAATTGCATATATATAAAATCTATATGAAACTGCTTACTGTCAGAGAGGGGAGAGGGGAAGAAGAGGAGAAAATTTAGAACTCAAAATTTTCTAAAAATGTATGTTAAATCTGCCTTTACATATAATTTGAAAAAATACTATTTTAAAAAGTAACAAAAATAGCTTTACCCTTTGACCCAGAGATACCACTACTGGATATGTACCCTCCAATAAGGTCAAAGATAGCAAGGTCCCAAGCATGTCAAAATATTCATAGCAGCACTTTTTGTGTTTGCAAAGGAGTAGGAAAAAAGTAGGTGCCTCTTGAATGGAGAATGACTAAATACATCACAATACAGGAATAGAATTGGATGAAATAGAATATCATTACTCTAAGAAATTATTAATATAAAGTGCAAAAGGAACATAGAGAGATAGGGAGATATATGAGGCTGATATAGAAACAGGAAAAACACAGGCACAATGATTTCAACTATCCAAACTGGGAAAACAGTAAAAAGGAATGACTTCTTGATAATTATGATGAAAGCTGCCCCTCCCCCACCTCCAACAAAAGAGGTGAGAAATTATAGCTCTTCACTCTCATTTCAGAGATGGAGGACTGTGAGTGTGGAATACTATATATAATATCAGGTTTAGTCAAAATGTTGGTTTGTTTTCTTAAACTTTCTTTTCCTTTTTTTCTCTTTATTACAAGGAAAGACTCGTTGAACAAGGTAGGTAGGTAGAGGAGAAAAATATTTGAAATGAATACTAGGTAAAAAGAAAAAGCATTGAAAAGAAATTTTAAATGTTGGTCAATAGAGTAAGGTTAAATCTTGAGCTCCCAAGCAAAAATATCAGAAAGGACCCTTTGACCCTGTATTAATGTCAAACTAAACAGATCTCCAAATATGCTACGATGAAGGAGGCAACTTGGCCAGTATTTAGGTTAATGGAGGGAAAAAAAGAAGATCTCTATTAGAGCCTTTCTCTACCTGGGACTCAGGCATGCTCTCCATCATTTCTTCTTCCAAACAAATTAAATCAACACAATTAATGAAAGTCAGTATGGTATTATGGATAGAGGATCAACCTAGGGGAGGAAGGCAGGAAAGCCTAAGCTCAAGTCTTATGACTAACATATACCCAGGGCACAACACAACCTCCCTGGACCTCAGGCATTTCTCTCAGACAATAAATCATAAGGTTTCGGGCAGTCATTTTTTTTTTGGCATCTGCCATGCCTGACGCTGCTCTCTTTAGACCACTGGACCTTACTATCTGCCCAGCCACTGAGTCCTTGTGGAATGCCTTAAATTCCCTCAGCTCCAGAGCTCTCACTTTTCAGCTTGTATTGTCCCAATTATTGAGAGCATCACATGGCCCAAAATATGTCTATCGAGCCCCAGTAACACTTCACATTCCATCCCTGTCATTTTCTTGCATTGGCCCTATCTCCTGTGACACCTTCTAGACTCCTAGGCTTTGCCATTCTCCCCATGCCTGACCATATATTTATCTCCCTCCCTTGAAGGACTGCCAACTCTGAAACCATAGTCAAATCAATCCTGCCATTGTTATTAGGAAGTATGTGAACTCCTTCCTGATGGGGAATGAACTCCCCTGTGGTTCCATTCACTCATCCCTGTGAATTCTCAAAACATTCTGCCACCCTGCACTTTTTCCATATTATCAATATTTCTTGTCTCCCCCATTAGAATGTAATCTCCTTGAGGATTCAGGAATTGCCTCATTTTTACATTTGTATCCCCAGAGCTTAGTAGAGTGCTTGGCACATAGTAAGTATTTAATATATACTTGTTTATTCATTCATTCAACATTAATAGAGGGAATTTCCATGCCAGGAGTTCCTCACACCAATAAAATCACTGGTGCAGATCCCTTCCCCCAAACAAAACCAAGTAATAAACTAAGTGACTAATCTTTTAAAACTAATCATTCCTAGCTATCCAGCTGATGTGTATTGTGTATAAATGTAAGTGTTTTATGGAGCCTTTGGGGATTCAAACACTCTGGAAATAGTCCCTTTAAAGAATCAGCAGATTCTCAAATCCAAGATACCTAGTTTTCCCATTTGATCTCTTAAGAGTCTCTTCTATCTAGCAAGCCCCAAACCTTGCAGAGATTGCTGCCCCAAATACTGAATGCTGTGAAACTCATTCATTTCAACCCTTTAATAAAGTTCATTCATTCATCAAAACATTAGTGAGCCCTTACAATAATAGATACCATTTAAATAGCATTAATAAATTGTTTTCCTCACAAAAATCTCATTAAGCACATAGGGTAAACATTGTTCTCCTCAATTTACAGATGAGTAAATTTAGATTCATAGAACTTGCCCGACCCATGATCATATAACTCAATCTATGTTGGACTTATATTGATGTTTTTTTTCTGAATGTATGTCAGGTGCTCTTTCCACTACAGCATACAGCTTTTTCTAGCACCCACTATGTGCAAAGTACTGTGCTATGCAGTGTTGGTCCCTGCCCATGACATGCTTACCATCTAGTGGCCTGATGCTAAGCTATGAGGGGGTTCTGCCAACATGCTCCCTACAAATCTAATAGTAATAATGCCTCTAGCCTACATATTTAGAATTCCTTCATGAAAATGTCATTCTAGACAGAATCAAGACATATTGAAGTTCATAGACTAATGCTTTATGCTTTCCCTAAGACCATTATATCATATTCAGTACCATACTTTACCTCTCTATCGTTATTTAGTCATTTCAGTCATGTCTGCCTCTTTATGACCCCATTTGGGATTTTCTTGGCAAAGATATTTGCTTTCTTTCTCCAGCTCATTTTACAGATAAGGAAAATGAGTCACAGAGTAGTAATGTGACTTGCCCAAGGTCACACAGCTAGTACACGTCTAAGGTGGTATTTGAATTCAGGCCTTGTGACTCCAAGTCCAAGCTCTATTCACTATCTATTGGTGTGTTGCAATACTTAGCTGGATTATCATAGAAGGAAGATAAGTTAATTTTTACAAAATCTTACCAGTTTCCCCTTCATGTCTTCTATCTCTTCTAAGTAACTGCAAATTGATTATCTGATAACCTATTCTAGTAACTTCCAAAGGTATTAAAATTAAACCAATTGGTCTAGAACTCCCAGGTCAAGTACTTTTTTTTTTCTTTATATCATGACTTTTCCCCCTTCTGGTCTTTAGGGGACTGGTCTATCTTTCATGAGTTATCAAACACAAAAAAAAATAGCTTGTGACCCTAAAATCACATCCAGCAATTTATTAAAGACCCTGACTTATTTCAGAGACAAAGTCAAGGTGGGAAGTATCTTTAAATAGTGGTGAAGTAAATACCTAAAGACATAAGAGGTAAAAAGTTCAAAACAAATTTTGATGAAGAAACGGAATATTCACTGGCTGAAACTATAGTGCCGGGACATAGAATTAAATGGCATTCTCTGGATTTCAAATCAGCTGGGACAGGGACTCATTGCTGGTAATTTAATTCCCTAAATTGCAAAGTGACAAACTCAGCATGAATGCAATTCAAATGAAGAAAGCTCTTGGACATCACCACCATTTTGGACAATACCTTAGATTTATTAAATAAGAAAAAAATTATGTCCAAAGGCTAGACCACTTCCTGCTCCCTTAAAAGTCCAATTCATTGTCAGCTCTATAGCCGGCTGCTATAGGATATGATATTCTAAAAACCACATAACTGATAGTAACATGTTGAGTACCTGTAGTTTGTTCTCTGCAAAAATTATGGGTTTTAGAAATGATGCTTGTAATCATGGGAAGATGAATTGAGTATATAAAGCTGGGGCAGCATAAATCTAGACTCCCTTAGTAGAGACTTCATATGTGTTTTGTCACAAATGCTTAATAGCTAATGAAATAGAAGTGCTTCTTTACTCACTGTGCCTAAATATAGAATTTAATATGTTGATTACTTAGTGACCCACACTTTTGTGAATTCCACATTGGCTCTCTGGTAGCATGCTGTACTTTTTGAATACCCATGAAAACAATTTAAAAGCTTCAGCTGATAGAGTACACAGTGGCTTGTGTACCCAAGGGAATATACTACACTTGACTTCCAAGTACATTTCCATTTCCAAGTACAATTCAAGGTCCAGATATTAATCTAAAAATTTTTTCAAGTATCTAAATCTGACCTTATTACGGAAGAAATTGGTCTAATTTAATGTAGTCAGTTGTATTATCTCCCTGTGTGTCCTTTTCTGATTATTAGGTCAGGCTAATCTTGGTACTGGAGAACAGATGCTTTAGCATACTTCCCTCCGGTCTGTAGGGAGGATGGGGGAGGGGCAGTGCTAGAAGTAGAACGTGACAGCTCTGTCCAATGTAGTCATTGTGGAGGTTGTGTAAGTTTAGTCTCTTCATCTATAAAATGAGGAAGTTGAACTAGATGACCTCTATTTACTTTTAGCTGTAAATCTATGATTATATATTCCTGTGAATAGTTTCTCTTGGTGACAAAGGAGGATTCAGGGAGTATTTGGGGAAATGACTTTCATTTTTAAAAAATATATTAATATAAATTTTGTTCAAAAAAAATATGATCAGATACCCATAGCAAGCACCCTAGAACCACCACTATCCCTCTTGGTTTGGACTAGTTTTATAGAACACCTTAGGCTTCATGGGAAAGAGGTAGGATGTCATCACCCCCACTAGCAATGCTGTGAAAAGAGGATTTAAATTGTCTTCAACCTTTCCAAGTCTCAGGGCTCTTTTATTCACCTGCCAAATCAAAAGCTGATCTCTTGGGTTGATGTCCACCTCATCCTTCAAAATCTCTATCTGTATTCATCACTCACATTCTGCTTACCAGCATACCTATCTTACTGGCCCTCTGAGAACAAAATTCTCCTGATATTCCCAAGAGAAAGGTCTTTTAAATGTTCAAATATATCCATCATCATCATCAAATCATAAATTTGGAATTGGAATCCTAAACTGAGACCTGTAGATACTGAGTGACTTGGCCAAGGTCACACAAATCATGTCAGAGGTGAAATTCAAACCCAGGTATTTTTGTTTATTAACAATAATAATACACATGTATATACAATATACACAACAACACATCCAGTGCTCTTTCCACCATAATGTGCTAACCATACCATGGTTGATTTTTTTTTTAAGTAATGATAAAATTCAGGAAACAAAGAATCCAAAAAGCAACCCCATGTTTTCCTAGCAGCTTAGGAATAAAACTCTATTATAAAGTTTTCTTTTCCTTATATGAAACATGGACAGAACTCTCACACACAAATACTATGCAAGGATTCTCTTTGACCTTAGGATGAAACTAGTGTCATTAACCCAACAGTTCTATAAATAGTGTAAATGAAAATAGCAAACCAGAAATGTTTTGCTTGTCACTTCTCTATAACTCAAAATGTTAAGCTTGCTGTTTGCTCATCTTTACGTAGCCCCAAAATGGGGATAAAATTTCAATAAGCTAAGTAAGTTCATAGTGGAAATTCCATTTCAAAGTAATTCCAATGGAAAGATCCACCAATATTACCAAAAAAAAAAAAATCAAAAAAGAATGCCACAAAAATACAAAGCAAAAGCTTCACCCCCAAAGAAGAGGTATAAAAAGATACTTCCTCCCTCCCAGCCCACCACTGCTTTGCAGAGGCAGGGCAGGAGTCCACAGGCAAGGAATATTGTATATCATATCACATTTTTCCAATATGTTAATTGGTTTTGATGATTTTTTTCCGGGATAGCTCTCTGGAAAAGGGGAGGAGGTTTAAAGAGGGAAAGCTAGTTGACATAAAATAATAATAAAAAAAAACAGCATTTGTATATCACTGTAAGATTTAGAAAGAACTTTTCAAATATCTTATTTTATCTTTACAAGAACTTTTCAAATATCTTTTTCTAAGATAGAATAAGATATTTGAAAAGTTCTTTCTAAATCTTAAAGTGATATACGGATGAAACTTTGCCAGGTGTTACCCTTTGGCCAGGGTAACACAGATGATAAATATGTGAAGCAGGATTTGAATTCAGATCTCCCTGACTTCAGGTCCAGTGCTCCATTCACCAAACCACCCATCTACCTCAAAAGGTAGCAAAATACAGAAGATCTCAATAAAACCTTATGTTTAAAAAAAAAAGTATCTAATGAATATTAGAGAAAAATTATCTTAAACTAGAACTGTGCCTTAAAGAGCCTACTGAATCACATTCAAATGACAGAAAATAAAGTAAAACATTGTCCAGGAGCATTCTGAAAGGAGCTAATCAAGACTAATTACTCACCTAAAAGGTAATTACTCACCCTAAGCTAAATTCAGAAACTGGATTTGCCTCCTAACCAGTCATCCCATTTCCAGTTTCTTCTCCAATCTTACCCAATCCATAATATAATCAGAGTCATCAAGAACCTTTCGCTCTCTGTGGTTTAAAACTAAGATCTTCCATGATCTGGATAAACCTTCCAAGTTTTGTTTGCCATTACTCTCCTTTGAAGACTTGGTGTTTTGGACAATGCTAAGTACTAGCTATCTATACCTTTTCACTTCTGCTTCTTTTCTCTGGTCAAGCCCTGGAACACCACACCACTCAGTCTCTGAACACTGAAATCCCTCCCTGCCCTAAGGCCCAGCCCAGCTGCCAGTTCCCCAAAGCTTGTCCCTATCCTGCAAGTTGGAAGTATCTCCCTCATGTCTGAATCTCCTTAGAAAAATGTTCATACTTCACTACTATTACCACATTGTTTTTATGGTAGTTACCTGTGTAACTTATTTTCTCTATTGCATTCTAAGTTCCTTGAGGGCAGGAACACTGATGTTTGTTTCCTGTACAGCAGTGGCATCAAACTCAAATAGAAATGGGGGCCACTAAATTGTAGATAAGGATCCTTGCTGGCCACATATCGACTTAAAAAGTCACACATGAACGTCCTCTATGTTCTATTGTATTTTTATTTTATTAAATATTTCCAATTAAATTTTAATCTGGTTCAGGCACTCAGCCTGCAGTGAGTTACAGCACTTAGTATAATGTCTTACCAAGGAGATGGTCAATAAATGTTTGTTGCATGAATGAATTAATTGCCAAGGCTAGTCCATTCATAAGTCAAAGAAAGCAATCTGACCTCTTGGTTTATTTTTTGTGAAATAACATCAATATGCAGAAGATTCCTTGCTTGATCAAGCCTCTAACTCGCTAGCTTCAGGATCATTGAAATAAACTTGACGGCATTTAATGGGCTGGGGTGCATCCCAGAAACTATGTTCCCCTTGTGATAGTTTTGTGTATGTGTGCATGTGTGCATGAACACACAAACACACACACACATGTTTAGCCAAGAGCTGAAAGACTTGAGCTTTAAAAAAAATTATAGGAACAATTAACTTAGAATTAACTCCCCCTTGCTACTAAAGGGTAATTCTAATTTCAATTGCTTCCCTCCCCCTCTTCAAATTCATTAGCACATGAAACTATGATGTGTCGTAAGAATCACACACCTGGGCATCATCAAGGTTACCACATGGGTTTGCAAATGAGCACGTAGCTATTCATTAAGTTTAGTGCTTGGCTAACGTACACGCTGATGCAATTAAAGGGACAAAGGGAAATAATTCTCTTCCTAGTCACTACTTTGTTTCCTTTTACACAAAGGTGCAGTGTTCCCTCAGGAAACATTCAGTCTAGCCAACTGGAAGACTTCAAAGCTTTCAACATTTTTCACACCACATGTGGTGTCACATTTTGTTTTTTAAAGGCTCTTCTTGAAAGAAACACTTGTCAAGGCTAGTAAGGCCCACCAGTCATGCTCTGAATTGTGTGAGTGTGTGAATGTGTGAGTGTGTAAGTGTGTGCACGTGCAATGGAGAGCACAAATATGCTCACACCCATTAAATATCCCATCTTCTCATCCTTAATTACAATCTGATAACCAGAATTAGGGTTATAGAATGTTAGAGCTGAAAAGAAATTTAGGAATATTTGAATTCACTTTATTGAAATGGAAACAGAGGCCCAAGGAGGGTAAGTAGGCCAATGTCACATAAGTAGTCAACTGAAATTTAAAATCTTAATAATGCATGTCTCAGAAATGGGATGACCTTGATTTTGCCCTTATCAATAGCTTGGGAACAATTTTAAAATTGTTTAAAATAATAATTTCTAAAAATTGTTATAATAATCACGAAACTTTGAAAACATAAAGCAGAGGTAAGCAGGGAACCCAATTTCTTGGGTGTACCTATATTATATCTTTTGCTATCAAGGTTATTCCCAAGTTCCAGCAGTCAAGAAAAAAGGGCTTGATCAATAGAGGGCAAGAGGCCCTCTTTATATTGGTTGCAGAAAGGGAACGCAAAAAGCAGACTGTTTTCTTTGATTTTGAATGCAAAAATCTTGACATATATTGTTCATTTATTCAATCAACAAACATTTAATGAGCATCTACTAGATAAGGTTACTCAAGTAACCAAAAATACTTTGCATTGTCAAGGAGATGGTCAAAATAATCTTCTTTAAATATGAAAAGACACACAGCAATAACAACAGCGTAACTATGAACCTACAAGGCCAAAATGACCACAGTTAATAATGAAAACTACTAGTATTTAATCCTAAATTCTCCTTACACAAACATTAAGCAAACAAATAGATCATGACAAAACGCAAGCTTTCCAAACACTAAATTGCACAATAAAGCATTACAGCTGTTGCCATTTTGGAAAGGTGGCCATGGGAAATTTCAAAAACTTTATTAGAAATAACAAAACTTTGCAACTTGGACAGTAAGATGCTTTCATTCTAGCCTTGACTACAATGATTAACCAATATCATGAACCAATCAAGATTTCCTGAGCAGAAATTACTTTCATTCTCCAAATCCTTAGTGAGTCTGAGTCTCCTACATACCCTTCTCTACCCACTTCTCATATTAGCCTGCAAAGTAGATTCTGATACAGGAAGGAGCATTGTCTTTTGACTTCCCACTTGATCAGCAGGGACTGGGCTCCTTTTGGAAAGACCATCTGGATTCTAATATAGCAAAAATATTCAAAAAACCAACACATGTTCAAATGTCAACAGTGTGTGTTAATTTCATGAAGAAAGCAAAAGAGAATGATCTTCTATATTCTGCTTTTCCTATATTATCTTACTGCTCAACATAGGCTGAAACAAGTGGCTTGGGCCAATGGTTTAAATGGTATGACAGCTAATTTTTGTCATTCAGAAAATCCTGCAGGAACAGCTTGGATGAATTAAGTTTCTAGCATGAAAGAGGTCATGCAAAAACTTTTCTATGACTAAAGGCAGCTGGAGCATTTCTTACTTTCTCTCATAGAAAAGTTAAATGTTGAATTAAATTAAATGAAATCTACCCAAGAGACCACTTTTATTGGAGGATTGCCTACCTCTTCCACCCCAAACAAGTTTTTCATTGGAACAGCAAGTAGTGCCAAAATCAAGTTATCTCTCTAAAAAAAATATGGCTTAAGCCTGAATACTTCAGATTTGACCAAATTTTCATCTTTTCTGACACTGCTAAAATGTGGAACATGATTACAGCTGACCCCAGAGGAAGCATCTTGTCAATTTCTGTGTTTATTCTACTAGACTACAAGCTCTCTGTGGGAAGAAACTCTATCTTATGTATCTTTATATTCCCCTTACATGCTTAGCTATGGGCCTTGATCATAGCAGATGCCCCCTATGAATCTCTTAACTAAATGAATGAATAATTATGAAATTATCTTTTAATTCCATTCTGAAATGATTTGCAAGGAAAGTTTAACGTTTATCTTTAAAACAATACCAATTATGCAAACTCTACCTCAGCATAGGGACCATCAAGCTGCGCTTTTACTCTTCTTTTAATATGAATGTAAAGAAATGAAGATGATACTTTTCCTATCCCCTCTGATATAATCGTCTGTAAGAGATAATATTAGCTTACTGATTTACTGCTGATCAAGTTCTGTCATTTTAAGAGGAATAATAGCTAATATTTATAAAGCACTTCAGGGTTTTCTAAGAATATATATACATACATATACATATATATACATACATGCATATATACACAATATGTGTGCCATACAGGTGAGTATATATAGCGTGAATATATATATGTGTGTGTATTGTCCATATATGTATGTGTGCGTGTACACACACACACACACACACACCCTCTTCATTTGGTTCTTGCATCAGCCACTGCTATACTAAATTTGCAGCAACTGTTACCCAGAGGCAGCTTCACCAAATATAGAAGACCAATAACTGCCAACTTTCAGCAGAGGTGAAAGAAGTGAAACACAAGACAAGGTCACATTCCTACACATTCATATAATGGTCGAGGCTGAACCTGTTGTTAAATGAATCTCTCTCTCCTGTGAAAAATATCTAGAACACATAAGAAATGATGAACACGAGGACTTCAGAGAGACCTGGAAGGACTTATGTGAGCTGATGCTGAATGAAATGAGTAGAACCAGGAGAACATTGTACCCAGTAACAGTCACAGCATGAGGACTGCTTCTGATAGACTTAGCCCTTTACAGCAATGCAAGGACGAAAAACATTCCCAAAGGACTCTTGAGGCAAAATGCCATCCACATCCAGAGAATGAAGTATGGAACCTGAACACAGAATGAAGCAGACAGTTTTCTCTGGTGTTATGTTTTCTTTTGTTTTGGTTTTTCTCATGGTTTCTCCCACTCATTTTAATTCTTCTATACAACATGACTAATGTGAAAATGCGTTAATAAGAATGTGTCTGTAGAACTCATATAAGATTGCATGCTGTCTTGGGAAGGAGGAGAAGAAAATTTAACACTTATGGAAGTGATTGTTGAAAACTGAAGACAAATAAATTAATTTAAAGGAAAAAAAAAAGAAAAATATCTAGCACAGCCAATGAAGCTACTTGACCGAATTTATGAAAAAACTCACATACAGATGCTAGTTCCTGTTGCATTCCTTGCAAAAAAAAAAAAAGAGAGAGAGAGAGAGAGAGAGAGAGAAGTCTGGACAGGTATCCTTATGCCACAAATGACTGATAATCTGAAAATGCACTTTGCAGCTCTTTTGTGTAGATCATATAATAGGAAAAATGAAAATTGCAATAAATGCTCAATACATATGAAGTAAATGCAAAGTAATTTCAAGAGAAAATTCTAACAATTAATGGGGGTGGAGTGGGAGGGAGGGGCAGTGGCTGAGATCACAAAAAGGTAGCACTTGAAGGGAGCCTTGAATATAGCCAGGGATTCCAAAAGGTAAAGATGAAAAGGGAGAGTAATACAGACATGTGGGAAATATGTGCAAAGGCAGGAAGGTGCAGAATAGCAGTGTCTGAAATGGCAACCGTAACTAGTTCAATTTCTTTTTACAATTTTTTCCTCTAACCTTTTCGAAGATTTCCTGTTAATTCAGGACTAAGATCAGTTCCATGCTCCTCTGGAGGTAGTGACCTCTATTTACAAGTATTGGCAATACCATTTACTTCTGTTATTTCAAAAAAAAAAAAAAAAGCTAAGAAAAGCATCATTTATAGGAATAACAGTGGTTGTGGTGAAATAACTGGGATAAGACCCAAGGAAAGAATAGATCTGCCAGACCTCCTACATCTTCAGCTCTTCCCAAACTATACAGTCACAAAAACAGAAAGGATCTTGGATTTAAACCCAAAGGACTTGGGTTCAAATCCTGGTCTGTCATTTAATATCTGTGTGATCCTAAGCAAAGTGTAAATTCTCTGGACCTGTTTCCTCATCTATAAAATCAGGGAGTGGGATTCTGTGATCTCTACGTTTCCTCCCAACCCTAAATCTACGATTCTAAGTATAGAGACCCAATATTTGCACATAGAAATTCTCAGCGTAAGTTTCATATTTAAAAAGTCCATTCATATTGGCTAAGGGAGTGAGAGGGAGAATACTGATTGTGGTACACACAGTAAGCTAAATTTCCATTACAAAAGATCTGTGGTTTCAGTAATGTGCCTCCACCCACACAGGACCACAACTCCACTACACTTTAGTATACACCTGCACACAGAACAACCACAACCAGCATTTATGTAGTGTCTAAAGTTTGTAAAACACTTTACAATATTGTCTCAAGGTTTCCTTGCAACAACTTTGGAAAACAGGCACTAATATTCTTATTTCACAGATGAGGAAACTGAGGTCAACTGATTTGGCCAGGACCACCCAACTAATAAGGCTGGATTTGAACTCAGGTCTCCTGAATTCCATGGCCAGCACTCTATTGTTTCTGTTCTTTGGTTAGCTGCCTTAAAATGTGGATTCTTGAGTTGTATAGCCCTCCAAATCACTACCTGTTCAATCATTTTTCCAATAAGCTTTTGCACACTTAGCTAGGATGATTCTTGGACAAGTCTGTCCTTGGACTTATATGTGAAGCTTTTCTTATTCGGTGGAATCTAAATGTGCTTACAAGTACAGGCTTCAAGAACCCAAGGCCACTTCCATGTGCCAGGATGAACCTTGCCATTCCCCATATCTGATCACCTTCTGAAGGAAAGAAACTAAAGGTACCAAATGGGAAAGACAGTGACTCTTTGTTATTGACAACCAGGACCTATGACTATAAATATAACTATAATGAAACCACACTGCAGTGCACACTTCCCTTAAAGCCAACTGAAACATCCCAGAAATCAGAAGCATTGTGAGCATAGACCTTGACACCACTCATATCAAGTCAGTCCAAGAGGAAAAAACCAAGAAGCTTAAAATAAAAGTGGAAGAGAATAATCAAGACATTAGATTACAATCCAAGGTATCTGAATTATTCTATTGCCAGCATTTTTTAATTACCCAACATGTACTAAGAAATATACTCACTACATCATAAAAGATACAATCTCTACTCTCAGCAAGTTTGTATCTAGGGGGCGAGAAAGGAAAAAGAAAGAAGATACTTGGACTAGGTGCTTTGTTCTAGGCAGACAGAGCAATAGAAACCAGTATTTTCTTCACTCAGGATATGTTCCATAAGGTAAGATTAAAGCTCCAATAGTGTGTCCCATCGAATCTTCAGTGATGTTTTGGGAGGGATAGAAAGAACTAAGAAAAGTTGAGGTTTAGTTCAGAAAAAGTCTTGCATTCACAAAAATAAATAATATGCTTTTCACACTTGTTACTGTTATTAAAGAAGTTCTTTTTTAAATTTGTTTCTACTGGATCAATAACAACATTAAGGCACAGACCAACTTTAAGCTGATGTCAGTCTGTCCATTTGAAAAACTACTGCCCTGTACCTCCTTGTCTTACAAGCCTAGTTTAATTTCCTGAGGAATCTTTCACCACAGAAATAGTAATCAAGGTGAGAGGTATCCAGAGAGAGGTAAAAATCTGTCATTGGATGAGAAATACGTTTGTCACTTTTACTGTGCTTTCTAACATCTGTGCAAGATGAAAGAAAACCCAAAGTGACAAAGAGGTGAGGCTATATTTAGTGACCAGTGAAGAGATAAACTTGCCCCATGGCAGAAATTCCCTAGCACTTTAAACCCATTTTTTTATTAGAAAATATTCAAGTTGCACACTACCCTGAAAAACTGCACAACCTAACAGGAAAAAAAAACTGCTGCAGGGGCTAAAAGTTCATATGATCCCGTGCACCTCAAAGAAGTGCTTTATTCAATCCATAATACTATTTTGTGCTCCAGTGCTAGTATTTGGAAAAGACATTATCACTACCTTTATGATCCTTGTTCTAAGGATCATGTTATAAATGAGGTGACACTATAAAGAAATGTTTCTACATTTTAACTGCTAACTCTATCTAAGGTTGTGACCCACAGTTTAAGAAGCACTGAAGGGGTATTAAGTGGAAAAAGTTTAAGAAGCCCTGGACCAGGGGTTACTAACCTCAGGTCCATAAATTTAATTTTTAAAAATATTTTTGGTAACTCTATCTCAATTTTTTGACTATATATTTTATAAATTTTGAAACATTATTCTGAGAAGAGTTCATAGGTTTTATCAGATCAGTTTGACCCAAAAAAATTACAAAAACCTCTGAGCTAAAAGAGCCCCTAAAAGCTTCTTAGTTCCTCATAAGAATCAATTGTACAATTTGAGTAGTTGCCTTGAAATCGTGTATAGGTCAAGGTAAAATAAACTCAATGGTTAAGGTTAATCTAAATAAAGGCATTACAGAGAACATACATAAAACTTGAAAATTATTTTTAATATTAAAAAGATAATTATTAGAATAAATATTGCTTAAGAAAATAATTAATAAGATTAATGATTTCAGACTTTAACAAAATACTAAAGTGTAAAAAGGGCAAAACCAAGAGAACCTTACATACAATAACAGCAATATTGTTTTAAGAATGATTTGGAACAAGTTATTTTGAGTATTATAAATGCCCAAATTAAGTATAAAAGACATATAAAGATATTATTTGCATCAAGAGAAAGAACTGATAGATATGTAGAATAATTTTACATTATACACACACAAGTGTGTGTGTGTATATGTGTGTGTGTGTGTATGTGTATACTTATAAAATAATACACCCACCCCTATCTGTGTCTAATGGTGGTCATCTCTAGGTCAGAGGGAGGAGGGGAAGAGAAAAAAAGGCATTTACATGATAACAGTGCTGTATATTTAGAGAGAATAACAAGTTGTACATGGTGGATTTGTAATTTCCTTTCCAATCATCTTTTTTTATTATACTATTATGGAAATGCTTGTTTTATTCCATAAATTAAAACTAAAATAAGCTTTTTAAAAAAATAATTAACATTTCCATATTAACTTTGAAAATACCTTTTGAAGTAAAACTTAAAGAATTACAATGTCTTGGTACAAAATAGTTCATTCTTCCTAATCTTATCAATTCTTACTTAAGCTTCTACCTCCAATTTTGAATTTCTTCCAGAATCACAAGAAATAACAGCAGTTCTGAGTTTAGTGCCACATTTCTAAAAGCCCTTATGAGTAAACTTTTTTAAAATTAGATGCTATTATCAGAGTAGAACATCAATTTTGACTAAATCTGCTAATTAAGGAAAAGTATAGTTTCCCATTGCAGATATAATAGCTCAGTCTCAGGAAGGCTGCTTGTTCCCGTTGTTCCCTTCTCTCTACTTCAAAATGGTACTGAAAGAAAACATAACAGATGAAGAATACGTGTGTGTATACATATACAAATACATACAATATATGCATATGTACCACTTTAAAATGTACACAGTGCTTTGTATACATTATCTCATTTAAATCTTATAACAGCCTTATGAGGTGAGTAATGGCATTATATCCCCATTTTACACACTGAGGAAACCAAGACTCAGAGAGATTAAATGATTTGGCCATAATCACACAGCTTGTTAATGTCAGAAACAGGTTGTGAACCCAGACCTTGCCAACTCCAAAGGCAGTGCTCTATCTCCCATCAAGCTACTTCCCATATCCAATAAAAACAATAAATAATAATACCCAACAATAACAGTAGCTAACATTTGTGCAGCCCTTTCACAATTTGGAGAATATTTTCCTCTGACTTCATTTATCTTGGTCAAAATTAAAGTTTACTTTAGGTACAACTTGGCACTAGCAGTTTCCCAGTTCTCTGACACCTTGTTTCTACTGAAAGACAACCTTTAATATACAATGAAAATTCCCATTGCTGTTGCGGTGGTAGTTCAACAGGCAGCTGTAACATTCTTCTTAAAGGGACTTTGGGCTTTGGCGGGGGTTCTCTTTCTGAGTACTTATAAAGCTAGTTTGGAGAAAAACAAATTTAAATACTTTCCCCCACCGTCTTATTTAGAAATATCGACATTACGTTAATGTCAGTGGATGATACTTGACATTTAAGAAGAGAGGTCTATGGCTGGTACAAGATCACACTTGTGTGAGGAAAAGAATTTAGAAGCAAAATTCTACTTCTTTTGTAAAGACAATCTTGGGCCTACCTTAAGTTAACCATCAGCCATAACCCAGCTTCCATCGAGTCAGCAGAAAACATTAGCTCAACAAAAGGTAGTATAATAACTCATTTGGCTGGGTTGTTTTTTTTAAGTCATGTTTTCCACGGGATAACCATTTACCCATTTCTGGCTCCAAGTCTACCATGTACATGATCTTAAGAGAATCACGAACTCCCTCTGGGGCTGATTCTCCTCATTTGTAAAGTAAGACTACAACTATTTTCCATATACCAGTTTAGGGAAATGTAATCTGAATAATCCATGCTCTAATAAGTTCATGGTTTTAAGTTACTTCAGACCTAACGAAGTAAATTTAACATAATATCTGCAAGCCAGAATACATTTTTTACTAATTTTACCAAGCATTGAATTAGCTTTAAGAATAATGCAAATAAACATGACTAACATGAAAATGTGTTTAATAAGAATGTATGTGTAGAACCATATAAGATTGCATACCGTCTTGGGGAAGGAGAGGGAGAAAATTTAAAACATATGGAAGTGATTGTTGAAAACTGAAAACAAATTAATAATAAAAAAAGAATGCAAATGACCAGAGGGACCTGATACACATTTGAACACTCCACCCCTGCACCACCAGTGCTGTAATAATTGCTAGCACTCCTATAGTACCTTAATGTTTGTAAAGCACTGCATATATGTTAGACGGCCTTAAGGTACCAGGGTTAGTATGTTCTCCATCTTGTGATTCATAAAATGAGAGATTAGGACTAAATAATCTATAAGTTCTCTTTTAGTATAAAATCCTATAATTATAATTAAATGAGGGAGACAAACAGCCTATTACAGAATTATTTTTAAAGAAATTCCCTTTTATTACTTTTGTGATACAGCGGAAAGAACACTGATCACAAGACCAGTCCTGGCTCAGTTCCTTACTTGGTATATGACTTTGGGCAAATCACTTAACCTCTCTGTGTCTCCATTTCCACATTAGTCAAAAGGATATAACAATGTTATAACAACTGGGATATAACAATTGTTGTAACAAAATCCTTGTTACAAAGATGTCCCATTAAATAGGCTAATAAATTTCTAGTGTTCTCAAAAATAGTTCCTTCTCAACTACAGAGGAGCATGGGGAGACTGGTACAGAAGGAAATAAGCAGAACCAGAGGGAAAAAAGATGAAAAAACTATAAAAATGTGAATGAAAACAACCAAAAAAAATGAAGCTATTGTCTCTGAAAGGAGAAAATGTACCTCCTTTTCTTTTCTTTCTTTCTTTTTCTTATTGTAGTGACTAAGTCATTTTGATTATTATAAATACCCAAATTAGCTACAAAGGATATATGAAGGAAGATGGTATCTTCATCCAGAGAAAGAACTGATAAATAGAAATACATATAGAAGGGTTTTACATATATTGTTCCATCTCCTATACATATATCTTGTACTTACCTAGTCATTTTCAAGTTGTCTCCACTATTAGAATATGATCTTTTTGAAGGAAGAATTATCCCCAACACTTAAGTAGAATGCTTAGAGCATAGTAAAAAGTTTAATAAATACTTGCTGGCAGATAGACACTCATTAGCTCTCTGAACCCAAGCAAGTCATCTAGCCTCATCTAGCCCCCCAAAACCCTAAGAACATAAGCTGCATCCTGATACCAATTAATAATAAATAATAACAAATGATAGCTAGCATTTATAATTAATGCTTTCAAGTTTGTAAAACACTACAAATATTATCTTATTTGATTCTTAAAGCGATCATGGGAGGAGTGTACTATCATGATCTTCATTTTACAAATGAAACTTGTTGCAGAAGAAACTAAGACAGACAGTGATAAAGTGATTTGCCCAGGATCACTCCGCTGGTAAGTGTCCAAGTACATATTTAAATTCAGGCCCTCCTGACTCCAAGCTCAGGACCCTATACATCCTGCACCTTAGGTGGTTCTGAATGAAATCACAGGTATGGTCCTACTCTGCTCCACCTGTCTCCTATCATTTGTTATAAGGGCTGGTTCTTTCAAAAGGAGAGGAGGAAGAGATATATTTGAAAAACAAGGTAATATAAAAATAAAAGATATCAATAAAAATTTTTACAAACAAACAAAAAAAAACTGTTTCCTCTTCCAGGTATTTGAAGCATTCCTTTTCAATCTTTCCTGTTCATTCACCTGCACTATACATAGAGCTCTGTTAAAGCAAAAATAGATTTCATCTTAGCACCTATCTGATCACAAATTCTAAATTAGTAAGTCTGAATTAATGATATTTATTATAATCAAAAAAGGCTCTACCATCTACAATGCCATTACCAAAGACTTTTTTTTGAGCATTTAGGCTCATATCACTTTTATAAATTGTGGAGAAAATGAGACCCCAAATCACATGACAGGCCAGTGACACTCAAGGTCACCACTGTTCTCATAACCCTATTCAACAAAAGAATGCTAAAGAAAATAAATTCTACACCCTCTACTACCATATGCCTTAAGGAAAGATGTATCTCCAGACAAATACATTAATCTCTCCAGCCTGGCTGTTTAGCCTTTGAAAATATTTTCCTATCAACCTGAAAATCAACCAAAGAAAATAAATTAGCTATTCCTCCACCCCACCCCAAAGGGAAGTAAAGTAAATGAAAATGCACCATATTAAGTTGTTTTCTCCTGTAGCCAAACGGATTCGTGTTCTTGCATACAGGAAGAGATCTGGATACTTGCAGAGTGGAAATATCCCTCTGGTCACTTAAATTTAAGCAGAAGCATGCAGACAAACATGAAGCCTACATGTTAACTTTGTCAGAGAGCCTTAGCTCACATACACTCCTTCTTTAAATAACTAATATTACCAGCCAGGTATATGTCAGAGTTTCAAAATCACAGAAAGTGGTAGGTCAGCAACTCAAAAGAAGAGACCCTAAATGATTGCAGGCAGGGCTTAATAGTACTCTGTTCACAATAGAAAAAAAATTTAAACATCAACATTAAAAGTCTATTTAAAAATTTAAACATCAACATTTAGTTCCTCCTCTGGAAAACTCCCCTGGTCCTTCAAGATTGAATCCCCAGAGCAGTGACTGTTCTTAGCAACAGAAAGTACATGCTGGAGCACCACCCTGCTAAAACTACAGCTCATGAACTTCTGCCTGTTTATGTCCCATGAACAATCAGCCAGTACGCTCAATTAGGTCTTAACAAAGGCATGTACTGAAATGGCAAAAAAAAGCAATTATAAAACTCCAAATCTGGGGCATGGTCCCCTATAAATACACATCCTGTCCTTGGGGAGAGTGAATACCTACTTAAAGTACAAAGGGAGTGAGGCACATGTCTAAGGAACACATTGGCCACAATTTACAACTCTGGAACTGCAAGTTGTCCTTTATCTCTAGGTACAGCCCTCAGGAGGTTCACCAGTGAAAACTTCATATCCTTTCTTAGGGCAATCATCCAGTACATTTTCTACATCTTCAACTCTGTATGCTAGGCTATGACTAGACACTTGTCATAATGGTCCAACAATCATCCAACAATTCTGACATTTGAGATTCCTCAATGTTTTCTTTCAACTCTAAATTTCCCTCCCCATTTAAGTCTATGCAAAAGTCTGGGGAAAAGGTATAGAGTCACTCTCTTCTAAACCTTGTGCTATCTGGCTTCTGACCTCATCATTCACTTGAAATTGCCCTCTCCAAAGTTACTCAACTAATAAAGTCTTAATTACCAAATTGAATGGCCTTTCTCAAAATTCCTATTTCCTGAAGACTTGGACACTGTCACTAACTCTTCTCCCAATACTGTCTCCTCTGGGTTTTTATGGCATTGCTCAGTCCTGGTTCTCCTACTGTCTGACTGTTCTCTCTCTCTCTCCTTCCCAGAAATTTCAACCAGGTGATTCCACTAACAATGGGGGTCCCTCAAGGGTGGCTACTTGGCTTTCTTCTCATCTCTTTTTATAGACCTCACCTGATCTCATTTGATGATCTCAATTATTCCTTTACAGAAGATTCACAGATTTATTTATCCAGTCCTAACTGCCAGTCTCAAATCACCAAATGCCTATTGCAGTTCTCAACATGGATGTCCCATAGACACCTCAAACTCAACATATCCAAAATAGAATTTATCATCTTTCCACCTAAATCCCACACACTTTCAAACTTCACTGTTACTATCAAGGGCACCACTATTCTTCCAATTGCCCAGTTCCCAACCTAGGTGTTATCCTCAATTCCTCATCTGAATTTATCCCACATAGCCAATCTGTAATCAAGTTTTACATTTGCACCTGTACAACATCTTTCATATATATCACTTTTCTCTACTCAGAAGTTGCCCCCTTTCCTCATGTAGACCCTCATCATTTCACACCTGCACTATTGCCACAGTCTGCTCATTGATCTCCCTAATTCAAATCTCTCCCCATTCTGGTCCATATTCCAGTAAGCTGTCAAAAAGCTCATGTTTGACCAAGGCAACACCCCACCACACACACTCAATTAATTAAATGGAGATGAGGGATGCCAAAGAGGATCTCTGGAAGGTTCACTGTTGTTGAAGAAAAACAAGAACATTTGACAGAGGGGAAAAAGTAGAAAGTTCACTAAGTTTAAAAAACTATCATCAAAGTAACAATAATCTTCATCTAATTTTATTTTCCAACTCTTCTTATCCTTCTGAAGAGAAAGTTCTCCCATTTTTAGGCTAATGACAACAACCTAAAAGAAAACTATTTGTTTCTCTAAAAAATCCTGAAGAAAAAGCTCACATAGGTAGGTTCCTGTTATTGCGCCTATCCCATGAGGACACGAAGTACTAAAGACTTTGCTTTACAAATGGTAGCTCTTCTACTGGGTAAGTAGATGAGAATATATCACAGAGAATATATAAAGAGATCTTTTGGCCTGAGTTACCAGAATATCTGCTTTATTTGTATTCTGTGCTCTAATCACCATTAAATGTTATCAGAAATGAGTAATTGTATTTGGAGGCAATGAGATAGGATGAAAAGAGTACTAGACTTGGAGTCAAATGACCCACTTTTACAACGTGTGTAACTTAAGGCATCATTTCCCCTCCTTCGGCCTCAGTTTCCTCCGCTGTAGTAGGAAGGAGATGGCTGCTTTAAGTCCTAATACCACTATCCTGAGTCCCATTTCCCAGTAATATGAAATCTATGCAAGAAGTGGAATGATGCATTAAGAAGCTTAATACCAAGTATGAGTGCACACATACAATGCCAATACATTAAGTACCTATAATTCTACCATTGGTAATCAATTCCTTTGAATAAGATTGCTCTTTGGACACCTCCTAACTATCAGTGCCCAGGGATGAAATCACATACAATGCCAGCAGCAAAATCTTCCAATATCACTGTTTACCTCTTTGGCCTTAACTGTATGTCCCAAAAAAGGGAAGAATGACTCTCTTACTAATCACATTTTCACCTGACCAATACACTGGCCAGAAATGCAATGCACTTTTAATGCAGTGAAGAAAGAGAAGATATCATAGTAATTGGCACACAGTTGAATTGTGCCTCAATTAAGATTCAGTAATAATAAGATCTGGTCTCCAGATGCCCATTGGGGTACTTAAATGACTACTATAATGTCATCTCTCACATTAAATTTGCTAGTTTGTCTTTCTATGGACTCAATTTTCTTGCTCTGCTAAGTACTTTAAAATAACTAAGTTGCACTCATTGCTCTTTGCTCTTACAATGGCCAAAGATCAGTAGAAAACCTAATGTAACATAAGCAGCAATAAAATCTAAACTTCTTATTTTCTATTTCCCTAAGGCAGCCCACAGCAAATCCAGTTGTGAAAAACAAATTTTAAAACAATGATCATTAAAGTACTTTCAATTCCCCTTTCTATCTCTACATCCAAAGTTCCACAAAATACTTTCAAAATTAAAAGAATCTGAATTTTCACGTGAAACAGAGGAACTAATTTGTAGAATTCTGACTTTTATAATCTAGTTGATCAATTATTTCAATATTCCAATACTACTATTATTTTAATTATAGCTAACAGTTATATAGTACCTTAATCATCACAATATTCCTGGGAGGTAGGTGCTATCATTATCTCCATGAGGAAAATAAGGCAAAGGGGGTTAAGTGACTTGTTCAGGGTCACATAGCTAGTAAGTATCTGGGGCCAAATCCTGACTTCAGGTCCAACTCTCTATCCACTGAGTCACCTAGATGCCTATAAGCTAATCATTAAAGGTTCCCTAAGAAATTTGTATCCAATTTGATATCCTTTTCACATTAATAAAACTGATAGGCAGCTCCAAGTCTGAAAAACCTGAGTTCAAGTCCAGCCTCAGATACTGACTAGTTGTGTGACCCTGTACAAGTCACTCATCCTCATCTGAGTTTTCCTCTCAGAGCTATTGTGAGGATTAAAAGAGACATTTGCAAAGTACTTTGTAAACCTTAAAATGTAAAATTTTGAAAGCCTTAAATTGGTCAATCAATGAATAAACATTTAGTAAGTGTCTATTACTTGCCAGGAACTATACATACTAAACTTACAAAAATGCTACTCATTATTAATGGAAAAGAGCCATTGACTTTGACCATTTCTCAACAGAATGTTAAAAAGCAGAAAACATACAAGGTGAAAAGACTGAGTTACCCTGAACCTCCACTGATGGAAAGTTCCCAGGAGAATCTACAGAGATGTTCTGGAGAGCTCTTTTCAAATCACAAGTCATTTTTTTTACTTGCCCAGGATTATAGAACCATATGGTTTTAGAGTTAGAAGAGACTTCTGAGGTCAACTAGTTCAACTTCCTTCTTTTTACAGATGAGGAAATTAAGGCCCAGAAAGATCAAATAGTTTCCCCAAGGTTACCGGATAACTATTGGCAAAACTGGCATTAAATCTCATTTTTCCTGACTGCCTAGATCAATTTACTACCTTCCCACCCTCAAAGTTCCACCATCTGTTTAACTACATGCCACCTTACCCATGAGGAAAGAAACAGAATCACAACAGTAGAATTTGACAGAAGTTTCAACTTTTTTTAATTAAATTTTATTTTTTCAATAAATAAAAATCAATTTTCTCTCCATCCTACCAGTAGAGGGAGGGGAAAAAAAAGAAATGAAAAACAAAACCTTTGTAATGAATATGCACAGTCAAGCACAATAAATTCCCCCATTGGCCATGTCCAAAAATAAATGTCTCAATCTGTATATCTAGTCCATCATCCATTATGTTTCAACCTTGATCTTCTGGAAACCTGGAAGTTCGTTACACCAAACGGACTTCTCAAATCTTTCAAAGTTGTTTGTTTTTATTTACAGCGTGGTTGTTATGGCATACGTTGTCCTGATTCTGCTCACTTAACTCTGCATCAGTTCATGCAAGTCTCAAACCGGAAAATTATTTAAGAAGTTATTTGGCCTAAGGAGAACTAGCCCACATAGATGAAACTTAAGAATGTGAAGGTTTTTGGGTTTGTTTTTTTTTAAGTCAACCCAAAGCTCAAAACAAGTCAATAATTTGGAGGCCTTTCTCTCCCTCAAAGTTAATGAGCCATATAGGGATGATTTTTCTTTCTTACCTGATCTCAGAGAATTTTATATTCTTCTTACTTATCATACTCTAATTTACATTGTATTAATTTATATATCTTTTGTTCTCATACTAAATCCTAAATTCTCAGAGGACAAACATTACATCTAATTTATCTTTGTGATGCCCTCAGCACCTAGCACATAGTAAGCACTTAAGTGTTTGCTCGAGGAACATTCATAGGATCATAGATTGATAGTTGTAAATTACCTCAGTGCCTGTCTAGACCTTCTCATTTCACAGATAAAGAAACTGAGAATCATGCTTGCCCAAGCTCACACAAGTAGTACATGCTTCCTTATATTGCTTCCTTAGCAATTACATTTTTCCCTAATTATTTTTCTCCAGTTTTCCAGTCATGATTCTGTAAACAACTCCAGAAGTTCTTTCAAAAACAAGCATCTAGGATGTTAGTAGATTTAAATCTCTTCTATCTGCCTAGTTTTTTGATTAAATTCCAGTAGGATGAAAATTTCTTGAGGGAAAAGATTGTTTCATTTTTGTCATTGTACTCCTGGTGCCTCTATATACAGTGGTTGGCATGTACTGGATACCAAATAAGTACTAGTCAATTGAACTAGATCACAGAAAATTTTTAGTCTTAGGACAGTTTCACTTCCTCTAATCTTCCTGGCTACCTATTGTCTGAGTGATAAAAGGAATATACATTAATCTATATATTAATCCAAACAAAACAGTTTAAAAGATAAAACTGCCTCTCTAAAATTCAAAGCCAAATATGAATAAAATTTGAATTATCTTTACCATGTTCTTCATTAGCGTGGATAATCACGAGTTAATTTTAAAACTCTAATAACAAATTTAGAAGAAACCAGTCTTCAAAAATTCCACTTGGAAACCTTCTTGCATAAAAGGCATTAACAAAATCCAATGTTAAATTAAATCCCAATGTAGTTATTAAAAATAAATCATGTAGCTCCAAGTCATTAGTATTGGACTGGTGGTTCCAGTCCAATGACACACTAATGTACCAAGAAATGAAATGCCTGCAAGAGTATGGGGAGATGTACTCCTAGCTTGGCAGTTACATTCTCTCCTTTCCAGCCCTCTCCTGTCTCTGAAACTTCCCCCACCAGCTACGAGGATCATAAGAATTTTTCTCTCAATTGGAAATTCAGAATTGCAGCTGTTAGACCCTCACTCCCCACTTTCTCCTTCTGTCTAGGCACTTAAAATAGCTAATAAAGCCAGGTAGTCAGCCAACAAGCATCTATTAAGTATTTACTATATACGAGGCCCTGTGCTAAGTGAAGAGGATACAAAGAAAGACACAATAGTCCCTGTTCATAGACTAACGGGGGAGACAACATGGGAACAACTATGTATAAGTAAGAATAAACAGAGTAAACTGAATGTAGGCTCAGAGAACAAGGTACAAGGATTAAGGTGGACAAGGAAAGGCTTTTACAGAAGTCTAGATTTTAGCTGAGCTTTGAAAGAAGCCAGGTGATAAGGAGAGAGCATTCTGGGCATGGAGTCAGGAGATGGAGTGTCTTGTGAAGAACAGTAAGTTCTGGCTGTAAATAAGCTACAACCAAGTGCCAACAATGATTTCTGAACAGGAAGCATCATAAAATTTGTCATCAAGAACATATATGATAAGACAATAATGGAGGTGGTCACAGAACAAAAATGGGAGTCCCAAGATTGTACTGATGATATGACTTGCAGTTGTCTTTGGTTTGAGTGAGGGAGGGCTGAAAGGGAAGGGGAAGGGGAAGGATCATTTTCTGTGTTTGTCCTATGTTCTCAAACAGGACCATGACATCAGGCCATTCATGGAAGATTCTTAGGATAGCATGGAAAAAGCACAAGCAAAATGACGACCCATACTGTTGAAACCACAGATCTATCCAAGTAATGACATACTGTAACTGAGCTACAATATCTCCATCATCCCACAAAATTCCTTAAATTAAGGTTTCCGATTATGTAAAATGAATTGGCTTCTATCTTTTCTGGAAGTTCTAAGTATTGCATGTTGAATATACTTAAACTGAAAAAGATTAGTACACACAATTCTTGACTGTATCTTTCCAGGGAGTGCTAATTCTTAAATCTTCCAGGGAGCTCTCCAAGAAGGAAGAAAAAATAACTGCTGAGAAATTAAACTTCCCTGATGGTTTTTAACTATAAGAACAACAAAAAAAATTAACGTGGTCTAACGTCTAATTAACTTGGTCTAACGTCTGCTTATAGAATCTGTACCACATACTTTTTCCTCTCATTGCTTCTTTGGCAGGTAAATCTTTGCCCCAGTTTTAGTCAAAGAAATGTAGCCTTTTCTTTGAAGGCAGTTCATATAAAAAAGTCTACATTAGCAAAATCACTCGAACTTACCATCTTTCCCCTTCTTTCCCTCAATTGCATGCCCAATTTCTGTAAGAACTATTTAAACTGAAAATTGACTAAAATAATTTTAAAACTAAAAATGACTCAATGAACTTTTTAAACTAACATAGAATAATAATAGTATATGAAGTGAAGTAATAAAATAGAGCACTAGGTCTGGAGTAGGGAAGACCTGAGTTCAAATCCAGTCTCAGATGCTTCCTAGCTATGAGTCACTAAGGAAGTCACTTATTCTCTGTCTGCCTCAGTTCTCTTACTGGTAACATGGAAATAATAATACCATCTATCTCCCAGAGTTTTTGTGAGGATACAATGAGATGTTTATAAAGAACTTTACAACCTTACAAAGGCTAGCGAGGACAAGTATTGGCAATTATTACTATTACAACTAAGTTTTCTTTAATGAAACTAACCCCAAAGAGGAAATATAGGTTTACTGTTCATTTGGGGATTTCCAATGAGTAAACAAGACACCTTTTGAAATTCTTTCTAGCATCTAACTTCTAATCTATGTAGCTACAGTCTGATTCCAGAACAGATGGGAAATCTGAGAACTGTCATTCTTTTGACATTTGAATAAGCTTTTCTTTTTATACTATTTAACTCTTACTTCATTAAGACCCCTAATACTGTCTAACCTGTGTTAGGCAATTATCTCTTCCTGGCGGTTCTGTTCCTTCTTCAGCTTTCACAATCCCTATTCCCCTCTGCCCATCAGTAGGCTACCTGGAATTCACAATGCTTTGTACAAGCTCCTCTTCAGGATGGTTGATGACCTGTAGCCTTTTCTAATGCCTGTCAATCTACTTGGGTGCTCATTGTATGCCCTTGGGTGGTCTAACATCAATTTTAGGCACAGAACAGATGCTCATTAAACATTTGTTCATTGACAGACTGATTGAATGATGAGGGGGGTTAGAAATGTTATGCTCCGAGTTTTCATAATGGTAAATGATGTCAACATTTCTTACCTCTTACTCTACACTCCCTTTCTTTAACCATTAACTCTCCAATCAAACAAATCCAAGCCCTGGCCACTCTGGGCCAGTCCCCGTCCCTGGGTTCTGTCTCCTCATTTTACACTATTCACACCAGAATGGGAAGAAAATCATCAGAAGACACAACTACAGCTGTGAAGTCTTGAATTCCCTATGAAATCACTTTCTTTAATCAACCAATCAATAAACGTTTATTAAGCACCTACTATGTGCCTCGAATTGTGCAGAGCACCAGAGATAAGAAGAAGACAGTTCCTGTCCTTGAGGAGCTTACAACCAAATACTCCATAGAATCTGGTACCCACAAATTCATCCCATGGTACACTAAAAACCTACTTCTCAAGACGCCCCTCACTCCAAGAGTCATTTAATTCATTCACTCATGAAACATTTGCAAAGCACCATTTATTCAAGAGACACTACATTCAACAGTCTGTTAAGGTCCTCCTGTAGGTGCAAGGCCCCTGTGAAGACACAGATAAAGTATACACATAGATAAGTAAAAAGCAAAACATAAAGCCTACAATACAAGTAACATTTAAGGTGGAAACAGCAGACTCTGCGGACACATTGTCTCAGATACAAAAGTAATTAGTCTCAGACCTGCTGGGCTACACCTACTATGAACCACACCTGCCTGTGATTTCAATAATCACAGTATGAGGTGGCGCTAAGTGGTACAGTGGATAGAGCACTGGTCCTGAAGTCAGAAGAACCTGAATTCAAATTTGACACTTCCTAGCTAGAATGACTCTGGGCAAGTCACTTAAATACAATTGCCTCCAAAAATATATTTAATTTTAATTTTATATATTTAATAATATTATTTATTATATATTAAATATAATTAATTTTTATACTTATAATTTATGCATTTATAATATAATTATACCGGATACATGATTATAGTATTTATATATTTATCATATAATTAATTTTATATATTTAAAAATAATAATGGTATCTGACAGCTTAATCTTCTGAACTACTTTGGTATTTTGTGATATGTCAAACATGGGTCTTGTAAACTTGGGAAGGAAATTTTCTTAAAGGAGGGTCAAAAGGTTAAACTAGCAGGTCAAGAACCACTCAAAAAACATTTTTTTAATGATTTTTGTATCTACGCCCTGTGTACAGTGTTGGTTACCCAGACTCTCCAAATAATCTACAGACCTTGAAAAACAGCCTTATTTCCGAAAGAAGGGCTACATAGAATTTAACACAACAGCTTGATTCTAACAAGCCCAGGTCTGCTGCTCACACAGATCAGCGGGCTGATCCATGTGGTTGATAAATTCTATCAGAGGTGGTGACTGTTCACTTGGAATAGAATGTGTGAAGACATTCATCTATCAAGCCAGAGTTAGACAGACAAAAGGACCATCCTGGTCGGCAACAAGAAGCTGATCTGCCACAGCCAGCAGATAAGGTGACTAACTGGCATGCCTCTGTCACTCAGTCTGCAGAACTTGAGGACATATGGCAAATCCATGTCTCTCTGACTGGTGTGAGAGAAATTAAGCTGAAGTCCAGGTTCTATTCAGTATTCACAAACACAATCTGGTGGCAACCCAAAACAGGGCTCACAAGCATGAAAAGGAATTATGTGAAAATAGACTTTTGCTACTCCCTTTTTCTGTTCCCTGTGTCTGAGTCACAACTGCTGACACAACTGACCAAATTCCTTACTTTATTTGTCGCTTTTACCCCGCCATGGTTAGCACTCCGGTTGCAATAGCCATAGGAAATAGCTCTACCTCACACACCATCCGTCACCATTCCTACCTGCTGCAGAAAATGTCTCTTTCCTGCGATTCCCCGTGAAGCTCACAGTAATGTTAGTCTACCTCTCCAGAGGAGTCTGTAGTATGGACATGTAACACAGCATTGCTAGACAAGGAAACTCAGTAACTGTACAGAGCCCAGAATAATACACGTGGAACTTTGACGTATTTTAAACGTAACATTTCTAAAGTGAAATCAAGATGATGGAGGTACAGCAAGCACTCAGATGAGCTTTCCAAACATTCCCCTCCAAACAATTTAAAATAATGCCTCACATTCAATTCTGGAATGGCAGCACCAACAACAGGTCAGGATGAGACATTCTTCCAACTCAAGACAACTTAGGAGGTTGGAAAGAAATCTGTGACATGTTAAACTTGGCAGGTCTTGCATTACCAAAGTCATCCTTCCTGCCTCCCTTTCCCTTTTAAACATAAATACTAACACTTCCCTCTAATATAAATTCCTTCTAAGAAAACACAAATTCACAACGAAATCAACCAATCTAATTAAGCTGACTAGACCCAAAATAATATTCCACTTATGCATTTAAAGTACATTTTATACTGATTTTGCATTTATTACTCTTTTGCCAATATTTAGTGAAACATGCTTTCAGAATGAGAAGAATCAGCCTTACAAATATACTATATTTAGTTTTGAGCTTTGGAAGTTAGGAATTCATGAATTCTTTACCATTAGACTATAAGCTCCTTGAGGGTCAGGACTATTATCTTTGCCTCCTTTTGTATCCCCAGCACATAGCAAACTTCCTGGCACATAGTAAGTATCTAATAAGTATACTGATTAATTGATGAGAATGAAAAATATGTGGGTACTAGAAGTTGCCTAAAATTACCCATCAGTAATAGACCCCAACTGGGACTGAATCAGTGGCAGTTCTTCTATCTGTGCATGCTCTCACAAATGTGAGACCTGTTGCTACATCTCCTGCCAGATAATCTACAGCCCCTGCTGTCCACTGGAATGTGCCAAGTATGCCCAGGGCTGTGACTGCTAAACCACCCAGACTGAAAGTTACAGCTGCCAATGATGTTCCCATTTCCCTGTGCCTGTAAAAAGAGGAATCTTTATAAACAGGGACTTTCACATACAATAGACTTTTTTATAAAACATATGAATTACAATGTAAGACAACATGCACAAAATATCTCCCCTGCTGACAAGCCCTGGACCTGAAATGGCACTATTAATCACTCTATGAGGTTAAGACACTGTCCAAAGAATAACAACTAACATTTATATAGATAGCCCTCGAAGATTGCAAAATGTTTTACAAATATTATCTCATCCTCAAAACAACCCTGGAAGTTAGGTGCTATTATTTTCCCCAGTTTGCAAATGTGAAAACTGAGGCAGAGAGAGACTTTAAGTGACTGGCCTACAGTCACACAGCTATTCAGTGCCCAAGACTGGATTTGAACTGAGGTCTTCCTGACTCCAAGTTTAGGTCTCTGCTCTCTTTGCCACCTAAATATAAAGAAAGTCCCCTTCTGCCCCTGGGGAGGTATAACATATTAGCACCTTAATTGTCTTTAAAAAAAAAAACAGAGCCATCCTGAAATGGGACAGATGACTCATAAGCTAAGTGGGAAAGGAAAATAGAAGGAGAAGCTGAAAAGGCATCTGAAGGGTACCCAACTTCAAAATATTCTATATCAATAATTCTTTGATATTTCTACAAGATAAGGTATATAGGAAATGGGGAAAGTTGCTAGAGTTGCCTCATAACTTTCCTAATCTTTTCTGAGTCTAAGGATCAGACCTGATGGGTCATTAAATATAACAATAGGCATATGTTGTTTCGTCAATTCATCCCAGTCTTGGACAAAGGCACCAAAGGTCATTTTATGGGAGATAATGAAGTTTTTCTCTACAAAGTAATTCTGAGACTTTAGAAATATCCCCTAGTTATAATTCTTCAGAATAAACTTTTTCTAATTTATTATCCATGAATTTATCTACATCCTTCTCAAACCTCCTATATTGTTCAAATATCAGCAAAGACTGATTATAGGAAAAATTCGTACAATTAGATCCCTCTTAGAGGGGGGAAGAAAGCAATCTACTGAAGAGTAGTTAGGTATATACTGAAAAATAATTAGATATATTTTCATGTAAACAATGATCTCTTGGGAGAGCTGCTTCCATGTTTAAGGAAAAACATGAATAATCGGGAGAGCATTCAGAGAAAAACACCCAGGATGCTGAAGGACAAGTTTACACTCTATGAGGAATAATTGAAGAAAGAAAAATTCAGAGAGGACCACAACAATTGTCTTAGAGTATCTGAAGGGCTCTTAACTAAAAGAGGGGGATTACACATGTTCTGTTTGGTCCCCAAGTGCTGACCCAGGTAGGAGAAATAGGAGGACACTGTAAAACTGAGAAATTTGTGCCAAACATAGGGAGAAGCTTCTGAACAAATCTGAATGTGGAATGAGTGGCCTCAGACAGCAAGGGGATCCCCCTCATTAGAAGATTTCAGGCAAAAATTTAAAGATCATTTGCTGAATGTATTTAAAAGGAATTCTTGTTCAGCTGTGAGTTGGACTAGATGGTCTCTCATGTTTCTTTCAACAGTAAAATGTAATGACTCCTTAACAAATCTGCTATTTTTCCTAAAAGTAAGCAAATGTCAGCAACACAAACATGATATTCCTAGTATCTTAGCAGGTTAAAGAAAACCAAGGAAGACTGGGAAATTAAGAATGGCAAAGGAAGAAAACATGCATTTATTAAGTTCCTACTGTGTGCCAGATCCTGTGCTAAGCACTACAAATTTTATCTCATAACAATCCTGGAAGGTAAATTATATTACCCCCATGTTACAGTTGAGGAAAGTGAGGCAAAGGTTAAGTGATTTGCCCAGGGTCATATAGCTAAGCATCTGAGGCCAGATTTGAACTTGAGTTTTCCTAACCATGTCTAGTATTGCTTCTAAAAAGTTTAGCTTTTATACAAACCATGTTTTGAAAGAAAATATGGCCTCTTCAGAGGATTTTTATTTTGGGGGCCCATATCAATGTTTCCATCACAAAGTTTTGTGTGGCAGGGTTTATGAGAGTATTCAGGGTTCCTATAAGAATTACCTACTTTCTAATTATTCCACTCTTGATAAGCAAATGGTGAAAGTTTCCTCAGCCAGATTTATTTAGTTTTAAGTTCATATCCTAGTCAGTCTTGAACTAAAATAGAAAGGGGGAACTGAGACGAAGAAGAAACTTTCCCTTCAGTAGATGATCAAGCAAGAGTATTTTTAAAAGCCTTACATTACCTTTCTGAGCAATCACTTATATTTGTCTTGTATGTAAGTGTGTACTAATAATGTTAATAGCCAGATAGCAAAAGCACTTTCAGTAAGAGTTCCCATTTTCACACGATTATATCTTTCAGGTTGCTCTTAGGGCTAAGATATCCAGGGTTTCTCCATAATTTGTCAGGGACCATTTCAAAAAGAAAATCTCTTGAGGGAGTTAAATTTCATGCGATAAAAAAATAGCCCTGGGATAGATATTGTTTTTCTTTTGCAAATTTCTCAGAAGTTCATTGAATTATGTAAAATTAAATTTACTGAAGTCTGAAAATTTGAGAAGAAATTATTTGGGGGTATAAAGGAATATCAAGTGTTATAATTACGTTATTATTTTAACATCTAATAGGAATTTAATCATTGAAGCCAGTTCAGACCATGAGTGGCCTGACAATGTCTAACTTCAATGCCACTGCACAGCAGAGAATCATGCCTGGGGGAGGGGGATATTCCCCTTTCCATTCCATTTTTCTGTTCTACTATAATCTCTTGCTAAAGAGGCCACCTTCTTGCATTACTTAAAAGGAATGAAGAAAATGAAGGAGGGGGAAAAGGTTGACCACACAGGGCAGTTATTACAGAGACTTGGAAAGAAGAAAAGGATGAAACCCCAGCTCATCTCCTGCTGGGGTGGCTGTTTCAGCACTTGGAAATTCCCAAGCTACCTTGTCCCAGCAGGCATAGCCCAAGGCACCAGCTGTTGGGATTTTTCCTTACCCAGCAACTCACCTGAGGATGGCTTGGCTAAAGTGGAAAGTCTATGCTTACCCAAAATGAAAGAGTAAGATGTTATAAACTACCCTGGCATTTTTCCTCCACCAAGCATATTAAGGAGAAGGGAGAGCTTATTAACAATCTTGCATTTGTTTTGGTAATTAGCCGTGCGGGCAGGGGCAAAGGTACACATGGAAAAGAAGTAACAACCCCTTTAAAATGCCAAGTGCAAGAAGCAAACACTTGACTCTACTGTTGACACCAGACTAGCAGATTTCTAAGGTCCCTTCCAAGTCTGATATGCTAATGATCCCATAAGATGGAAAGTAGATTTGGATTTTTTCAAAACACGCTAATGTGAGTTTTTCTTTAAAAAGTTTTATCATTTCAGAATGATAGTCATCTATATGGGAACTCCTGGGCTGGCTTGTCATGAGGCTATCACCTCTACCTGGCACCAGTGTGAGTGCATGCTCATGCTCACACACACACACACACACACACACACACCATTTGTTTGGGCAGTATTTTTCTAAAGTCACAGTTATACTATGATTCTAATATTTCTGTAGAGTCATAGGTATTTGAATATTCATCTAAATGCCATAATCTGACTGTCTCACATCCAAAGAAATACACTAAAATTACATCATCAAGATTCCCACTTCAGAAAGTATAGGGAAAATGGCTACCATTGATTCTCAGAAAGACCAATCATAGAATTCACAGCTTATAGAAACACAGTGGGTTGAACTTTAGACAAAATTTCAGATCCAAAAGAATGTTCTCCTTAGTTACATTCCTGGATTCTATTGCCTCTTTCAGCACTGTGCCTGACCTCTATCTTTCACTCTGTGCCTGACTCAATCTAGTTCAGCAAGAAAGTGAATTCAAATTACTTCACCTAAAGTGAAAAGAAAAAAAAAGTGGGTTTACTTGAGACTTTATGGGATTTACATCATCTCATCACAGTTTAATGTAACTTCATCCCAGGGCACTGACATGTAAGAGAAAGTGCCCAAAGAACAATCTTTATTCAAAGGAACTGATCATCAATGGTGGAATTACAGTATATTAAGGAAAGGTAAAAAAAAAAAAAAGGGGGGGGGAGGTTTGCATGTAAAACTTAGGAGAACCCAACTTTTCATAACATGATTCACCAGGGAAACAAAAAACTTCTCCACCCTTATGAACATCATTCTTCAAAAGGCTGATTAAACAGAGGTGCCCAGCTATAGTTTCAAGTGCAATAGTACTGTTGTATCTGTATAAATATGTGATGCAGGATTCAGTACACTGAATGTACTATTCATTAATATACTATTGAATTGGCCATGCTATAACAATTGTGGATATGAAGAATTCAGAGAAGCCAGAGACTTATATGAACTGATGCCAAATAAAGTAAGCAGTACCAGAAAAACAATTTATACAATGACTACAAGGTAAGTCAATGAATATTTCTTAAGCACTTACAAGTACTGAGAACACAGAGGGGGAAAAAAGTCTCTGCTCACAAGGACCTCAAAAACTAATGAGGGAGACAACATGCAAACAACTATGTACAAACAAACATATACAGGGTATCACTGTAAATGGAAAAAAAACAACAAAAATCTTTATACTTTATAATTAAAATTACCTCAGACAAGAGCTAAGAAAATGTACTTCCTTCTTTTTTGGTAAGAAACTATGGGTACAGAATGCTGTGGTATGATGTTGGATTTGGCTAAGGTGTTGGTTGTTGTAAATTCCCCCTTCTTTTATTTTTTTGTTTTAAGGGATGATTGCTAAAGAATGGGAGGGAATGGCACAAAAACAAAAGATATGATATTTTAAAATTTAAAAATTCAGTACTTCCTTCCCTGATACAGGGGAGTTTTCTCAAATTGACACAAAGTTGACCCATACCTCCACAGAACCAAAGAATCTTGTTATGTTCTGATAGGGATAATACTGTCATCAAAATAATTTTGTAAATTATCATCAAAATTACGGCTATAAAATCTGCCTATGTCAAAAGTTTCTGTCCTATATCCCGTGATGCAAGAGTTCACAAGGTATACTTTAAGACACCCTACTCCTTCATTCAGACACTAAGCAAAATACACCTGGAAAATGTGCTAGGAACTTAGCAGTAACAACTGTCAGGAAGCATATGGTGAAATTTTCTAACAATTCCATGAGAAACCTTTTGTACACATGATTTAAAGCACAGTTCTTTCCTTGCACATAGAAGGTGCTTAAAAAAATGTTTGTATTGAACCAAATGATTAAGCACATTTCTAGAATAATGTACAAATGCTTTGGGAGAACGCTATTTCCCCCTGCATTTGCTTCTAATTTTCTTTTGTTTTTTCACTTCTGCAATAAAAACAAGGAATGTCCTCCCCCCCCCAAAAAAAATCTTAGGCTAGAAAAATAGACTAAATAAAATTTAAAAGGAATAAGGAATAAATAGAAGGAATACATTTAAAAGGAATAATATAGCTGGGTTTGGAAAAGGTGAATGGCACATGTACAAAAGAGAAGAGATAAGACAATGGCTCATTTTTAAAAGTTCAGTGAATTGCAATCTCAATATAAGTCAACAATGCAACAGGGCAGCTGAAAAAGTCAATGTGATCTTTAATTATATTCATGGATTAGTGTTCAGAATGAACCAAATTCTAGTCCTACTAACTTTCTGTTGATCAGACTTTACTTAGAATACTGTGTTCAGTTCTGGGCACATTTTTGGAGGAAAATTATTAAGTGCTTACTAGGTGCAAAGCACTGCTCTAACTGCTGGGAATACCAAAAGAAAAGCAAGATACACACACACAGCAAGATTGTTTCTACGCACACACACAGCAAGATTGTTCCTCTTTTCAAGGAACTCACATTCTAACAGGGCATGCAGTAAAACAGACAATAATACTTCTTTTTCAGTGTCATCTCCACAGAGAAAACCACATCTATTGCTGATGTTGAACCATTTAATAGTATCAAGGACTTTGGTGACTTCTAAATATCATTTAAAATATGTAGGTATTATAGAAACCTTCTAAATTATTAAAACTTAAAAGTAGACAAGGACTTTATAAACATCGTATATACTTGCTGAGCTGGTAAGAGTTTTCTTTCTTTAACTACTAAGCTATAATAAAATGCTTTTGTAAGCAGAATATCTTGTTAGAATCCCATCCCCACCATTGATTGAAACTGTAAACATTTTAAATAATAAGGTGGCATTCACCAAGTTGTAAATTAATTAGAAAATTTTGCTCACCTCAGAAAAAAATGAGGGCATGTCCTAAGTAGGATGTGAACAGCATCCTGCCTGGAAGTAAACAATCAATAGTAGATTTTTTTTTTTAATGTAACAAATACTCAGTACTGTAATAGGAAACCTTGTCAGCCCTCAAAGTTTTCAAAATAAAGTGAGTGAAATGGCTGTTTTCTCAGAGAGGAAGGATGAGGTAAGTGCCAACCTGAATGGCAGAACTCTGTGGTCTATTTAGAAGAGGAAATATTATGAAAACACAAAATGTCATTTCAAATGAACAATTCAGATCACCACTCATAACAACAGATTCAGCAATAACCAATGAGATAAGCATTATTTTTTCCCAGAAGATCCTGACAAAACATACAATTTTGGAGGAAAAAATTCTTTTTTCCAAGGTAATAAAATCCACATGCAACTAAGAAAGCTTCAGAAAATGGCATTTTCATTATTGTTGTGAATTTAAGTTTTTATAAGTAAACTTAAGATGTGGCTTGTGTAAATAATTTTAATTTCCATAAATCCAAACTTCTGTAAAAATCTAGATCTCATCCAAAAATCTAGTTGTGTTTTGGGTTTGTTTGTTTTCTTTTAAATTACTGAAGAACAAGCTGCTGAGGAGGAGATCTGGATTTTTTTTTTGTAAGGTGTGGACAAAGAGACAAAGTACATACAACAAAATAGTCTGAGGAAGAGACATATTTCAGCATATTTTTTATGTAATTAAAATTAATAAGTTAACTTAAGTCCCACAAGACTAAATATTCCAGCAGTAGGATAAAAGCTCAGGAAGCCCCTGAACTTAGAAATGATCTCTGGGTTAGTTACTGAGTGATGAGTTATTTACCTATTAGTGTGCATTCAAATAAAGAAAATCTGATTTAATTAATGCCTGCTTAAGACACTCAGGGAATGGCAAGCTGAATTGGTGGAAAGAGAAAGGAACTAATAGTAAGACATGGAACATCAAGGAAGTGATGCTATAGGACAGGCTTAGGACTTCAGGAGGGTGTTAACACCTGGGACCCTAGAAAAAAGGGTCAGGAGTGGGTGATAAAAATAGCAACATGTGACCTAACAGAAAGACAATTGGATTTGGAACTATTTGGTCATTAGTTCAAATCCCAGCTATACTAATTAGATAAAAGACCTTGGGGAAGTCATGTAACCTCATTTTCTCATAAGTAAAAACTTGTTGCTGTTCAAGTTTCAGTCATGACTGACTCTTCATGACTCCATTTGAGGTTTTCTTGGCAAAGATACAATAGTGGTTGTCCATTTCCTTCTTCAGCTCATTTTACAGATGTTGAGGTTAAACTGGGTCACAAAGCTAGGAAGTGTCTAGGGCCAGATTTGAACTCAGGAAGATGAGTCTTCCTTAGTCTAGATCCAGCACTTTGACACCTAGCTGCCCATGCAAAATAGAGGTGAAATTTCCTTTTCAACCCAAAAGATGGGGGTGAGGAGGAAGAACATTCCAGACATGGGGAGGAATTAGTGAAAAGGCATTAAGACAAGAGAAGGAGCATACTACTCCCTGTGATTAAAAGATAAATTTCATCTATTTTAAATTTTTACAGAGGAAGGGTTCTGTGTCCAAGAAAGAAAAGAAACCATTCTTCTTTTCTCTTCAAATATTACATGATACCCCATTTCCAAAGCTCAGATTCAGTTTTTTACCATTAATGGAAATTCAACAATGATATAAATTAGCCTCCTGTGATCTAGTCTGAGGACTTAAATACTACTTATGTTTTTATTTCTATTCCAAAAATGCATTCTGTATTCTAAACACCTGATACCAACGAATTATTAGAACACAATGTGTAAGCTGGGTGATGCATAAATACCAAAAAAAGAAAACTCATTTCTTTCCAGCTGATTAGCTAAGTAGAGTTCATTAGCTTAGCTTAGTTTAACAAGTAAGAGCTCATTAGCTAATGTGACACTATTACATATATGCTATCTCAAACATCAGAACTGGGAAGAAGCAGAGGGGAAGAAGTAGAGGGAAAGAAGGAAATAGAGGAAACAAACTTTAGGATTTATAGCCTATTTGCTTTGCTATTTTTCAGTTGTTCCTGACTCTTCATGGCTCTACTTGGAGTTTTCTTTTTCTTAATTATTTGTTTATTTATTTTTAGCTTTCAGCATTCACTTTTATAAGATTTCAAGTTCTACAGTTTCCCCCCTCCCTCTCTCTCCTCCCTCTCTCTCCTCCCTCTTCTCCAAAATGGCATGCCATCTGAACCAAAGAGAAAAACCACAAAAAAGAAAAAACCAAAAAATGAGAAAATAGTATGCTTCCATCTGCAGACTACATAGTTTTTCTCTGGATATGGATAACATTTTCCATCATCAGTCTTTTGGAATTGTCTTAGATCATTGCTTTGCTGAGAAGAGCTAAGTCTATCAACATTGGTCTTTATACAATGTTGCTGTTACTGTGTACAATGTTCTCTTGGCTCTGTTCACTTCACTCAGCATCAGTTCATGTAAGTCTTTCCAGGTTTTTCTGAAATCTACCTGCTTGCTTATTATTTTTTTTTAGCAGCTTTCCCCCAAAAAAATATTAAATTTATTTGTTGTCAGTTTTCAACAATCGTTTCAATAAGTTCAAAATTTTCTCTCCCTCCCCAAGACTGCATGAGATTTTATATGAGTTCTACACATACATTCCTATTAAACACATTTTCATCTGAGTGATGTTGCATAGAAGAATTAAAATGAATGGGAGAAACCATGAGGAGAACAAAACAAAACATAACAAAAGAGAAGATAGTCTGCTTTATTCTGAGTTCCAACTCCATAGTTCTTTTCTGGATGTGGATGGCATTTTGCATCGTGAGTCCTTCAGAAACATTTTAGGTCCTTGCATTGCCATGAAGGGCTAAGTCTTATCAAAAACAGTTCTTGCACACTGTGGTTGTTACTGTTTATAATGTTCTCCTGGTTCTGCTCACTTCACCAAGCATCAGTTCATATGTCTTTCCAGGTTTTTCTGAAGTTTGCCTGTTCACCATTTCTTATAGCACAATAGGATTCCATTACATTCATATACCACAATGTGTTCAGTCATTCCTTAATTAATGGGCATCCCCTTGGTCACCACAAAAAGAGCTGCTATAAATATTTTTGTACATATGGGTCCTTTTCCCATTTTTATGATCTCTTTGGGATACAGCCCTAGAAGTGATATTGTTGAGTCAAAGAGTATAAATATTTTTATAGTCCTTTGGGCACAGTTCCAAATTGCTCTCCAGAATGGTTGGGTCAGTTCACAACTCCACCAACAATGAATTAATGTTCCAATTTTCCTATATCTTCTCCAACATTATCATTTTCCTGTTTTGTCATGTTAGCCAATCTGACAGGTGTGATGTGGCACCTCAGAGTTGTTTTCATTTGCATTTCTCTAATCAATAGTGATTTAGAGCATTTTTCATGACTATGGATAGCTTTGATTCCCTTGTCTGAAAACTGCCTTTTCATATCCTTTGATAATTTATTAATTGGGGAATGGGATTTTCTTGATAAAGATTCTGGAGTTGTTTATCATTTCATTCTCCAGTTAACTTTACAGATGAGGAAACTGAGGCAAACAGTGAGATGATTTGCCCAGAATTACCCACATAGCAACTGTTTGAGGCCAGATTTAAACTCAGGAAGATGTGCCTTCCTCACTCCAGGCCTGGCAATCTATCCACTTCACCACCTAGCTGTTCTTTATCTGTCTTCCTATTTTACTACTGTAGTACAATGGTGAAAGTATATTAAGGAACATCAAATACAGGGAAGAGCTCTAAACAAATCTTTAATTTGTTCCCTATCACAACCATCTTTAGAATCCCTTGTGCATCAATAAGTTTCTTTAAAGGGACAAATGGATTCATTATATTGATGACTCTGGTTGCTATGTTGAGTTTTTTTTATTTAAACATGCTTTGATGTACTAAGATCTAATGGAGATGTAAATTTTCAATTAAATAAACAAATCATTAAACCAGAAATAGGCCTATGACACAGGCAGAAACTACTGATTGGTTTGCCTTTGATGCATATTAGACAATTCATTATTCAGGCCATATACATGACCTTTCTACTGAAGTATCCATACCATTGTAAATCAATCAATAAATATTTACGGGGCATTTACTCTGTGACTCTAAGCTAAGTACCAGAGATAAAAATAAGAAGTTGTGGTTTTTTTAAGTCCCCACCCTGTGACATGTAAGTAGATATAAGCCACATACAAAGTATGTAAGGTAGACTTAGAGAAAAAGCCCCAAGTATGTAGGGGGACCAGGCCACTTGCAAGTACTGCTTGAGTCCTGAAGGAAGAAAGAGAATCTAAGAGATGCAGGTGAGCAGGAAGAGCATTCCAGGCTTAGGGAAGAGCAAAGAGCGGGCCAGTATGGCCAATATGGATTATAAAGTGCACAGAGGGAATAATGAATAAAAAGACTGGAAAATTAGGATGGAGCTGGGTTGTGGAGAGCATTAAATGATCAACAGAAGAGTTTACATTTGTTCCTAAAAGAAACCAGTGAAGATTACTGAATAGGAGAGTAGCATGTCAGACTACACTGTAGGAAAATCCCACTGGGGGGGTCATATAATGGATGGAGGAGAGTAAAGATAGACTTGAGACAAGGAGACTAACTAGAAGTTATTGCAAAAGTCCAAATGAAAGCTGATGAGGGCCCAAACTAGGGTAGTGACTATGTGAGTGGAGACGAGGGTAAGTGTACAAGAGATGTCCTGGAGATAGAAATGACAAGAATTTGGAAAAAGTCAGGAGTTGGTTAGTCAAATTCAGCTGAAAGGATGTTGGTCCCTTTAAGAGTTACAGGGAAATTCAAAAGGGGGAAAATTCAGTATGAGGAAAAAGATAATGAGTTCTGTTTTGGACATGGTGAGTTTGTGTGTGTTCGTCCTTCGTTGCTGAAGAAGACCATGCCATCAGAGAAATGATGACATGACTTGCACTTGACTTTGTTTTGAGTGAGGGAGGGAGCAGGTCACCAGCCTCACTTCTCCTCCAGAGCCATCTGAATCCAGTGACCAGATATTCATCAAGATGACTGAAAATGACCCAAGAGGAGTCAATTGGGGTTAAGTGACTTGCCCAAGGTCACACAACTAGTGAGTGTCAAGTGTCTGAGGTGAGATTTGAACTCAGGTCTTCCTGAGTCCTGCACTAGTGCTCTATCCACTCCACCACCTAGCTGCCTCTGATGAGTTTGAGATGCTTATGGGATAGGTAATTCACAATTTCCATTTGGCAGTTTGTGATGTGGCACTAGAGAATAGGGTTGGATATATAGTCCCTGAGAATCACCAGCACAGAGATAATCATTGAACCCATGGAAGCTCATGAGATTCACCAAGGAAGAAAGTATAAACAGAAAAGAGAAGACAGGCCAGATAGAAACTTGCCACATGGATCTAGCAGCAGAAAAATAATAACCAGTCAATAAACACTTATTAAGCACCTACTAAGTGTCAGTCATTGTGCAGTGATCAGATCATTAATCTGTTCAAAAAGTAATATGAAATCAAAACACAATGAGCAAAACAGCTCCATTTTATTGAAATTACATTTTATTAATACCTCTTAAGTATATATACTTATTTCAGTGGGGCACACTTCATTATTTAGACTTGTATCCCCAGTGCCTAGAATAATATCTGGAACTCAGAAGATGTTTAATATTTATTGATTGGTTAAACAAAATAAGAGCAGCAAGATGGTGCTGTAGAAAGAATCATGGACTAGAGAGTTAGGAAACGTTTGTTCTATTAGGTCTGCATTAACAGCTGTGTGAGAAAGGTAATTCACTTCTCCACAGGCTCAGTTTTTTCAACTCAAAAATGATAGTACTGTATCAGAGGACCCCAACTGTGAAAACCTTTTAAAATATGAAATAAAGAGAAAAGAATATTCACATTTCCTAATAAATGTCCCATGAATGACTGAAATGCAATAGCATTAAACTTTTTTAATTTAGCAACACTTAGAATACTTAAAAATTAATTTTAACTGGTTTTTTTAATTTATAAGTTATATCATTTGAAATAACTCTATTGAAAATTTGACTTTAACCCCTATTTCTACGGATCTTTGTCCAAACATGAGTTCCCCTTTTAAAGGAAACTGTAAATCCTTATAAAGTATTGTTTAAATAGAAACCAACAAATAAATAAGGAATGATGCTGAACAGAACACCATGTAATAGGAAATCTCAAAATGGATGTCTTCTTTGGTTGAAAATAAAAATGTGTTCTTTCATTTAAAATCTGTTGTCTTAACTGGGAAACACCCAGAGCTCCTCCACACAAGGGCATTATTGTTGGTAAAGGACTGCATAATCCTGTTAGCCATCTTTACCTAAGACTCAACCACAGTCTGAGTGGATAATCTAAGACACTGTTTGGCTCACAGGAGTATTTCTAGGACTGGGAATGGAAGGGGTGCCATCCCCGGAAGGAATGCTGGTAAAGTCACAGAATCAATTATCAACAGGCATTTATTAAATACCTATGATGTACATCTTTGCATTGTGTTCTGGATTTCCAAGAGCTTATGGGGGAGATAATATATACATATTTAAGTATATACTGGGCACCTAGGTAAGCACAGTGGAGTTAGGAAGACTCATTTTCTTGAGTTTAAATCTCTCTTCAGACACTTCCTAGCTCTGTGACCCCTGGGAAACTCACTTTAGCCTGTTTGCCTCAGTTTCCTCCTATGTAAAATGAGCTGGAGAAGGATGTGGCAAACCACTCCAGCATCTTTGCCAAGAAAACACTAAATGGGGTTACAAAGAGTCAGACATGACTGAAACAACTGAACAGCAACAAAAGTATGTGCAGAATATACACAAAATGATCACAAAGCAGTTTTGGAAGGGAGAGTACTCGCAGCTGGGGGGAATCAGCAAAGACTTCACATACAAGATTTTAATTAAGTTGAGTCTTGAGGGTAATTCAAAGCACTAGGAAATGATCACAATGCCACTTGTGAGCAAATAGATCCTCACACCAATCACTACCCTCCTTTCCTAGCTCCTGATTCTTCTATTCTTTTGCAGTGAATACACTGGACTTTGAGTCAGAACACCTGAGTTTGAGTCCTCTATTCTGATTCTCTTTGTTGCAGCTCAATCATTTTTCAATCATGCTTGATCTTGCTGGGATTTTCTTGGCAAACATACTAGAGTGGTTTGGCATTCCTTCTCCACTCATTGTATAGATGAGGAAACTGAGTAAACAGGGTTAAGTGACTTACTGAGGGTCCTACTGCTAATAATAGTAGTCTGAAGCCAGATTTAAACTCAGGAAAAGGAATTTTCCTGACTCCAGACTCAGCACTCTATCCATTTTGCATGGTTTTGAGTCCTCTGTTTCAATTCTTTACCACTTACCAGATATGTAACTTCCAGTGGGTTACTTAACACTCCTATGACCTCTAGTCCTATTATATGACACATGGGGCTAATAGTACTGTCAGTGTGTACTATACAACACGTAGTTGTTGTATCAAGTTAGATTATATATAAAACATTTTATATCTCCATAGGGATACAAAATAAGTCCATTATTATTTATGTAGTAGAGGAGCACTGGGCTATTTCCCATGGAATTGGGCATGCACACTGACCATTCTTTTCCTGTGGGGACATTTATTTAGGATACAATAATTTATTTTTATGTAGCTTTTGGTTTTTTCTTGTTAAAAAAAATTGGATCCCTCCAGCTTACCCAGGCTAGGAGGCCAGGGGTTATTCACTGACTGATCCTACTATATAAACGCTAGATATTAGCTATTACTGATTGGCCAAAGAGCTCTTGACTTGGTCTATTTTAAACATGGACCAGGTGGTCCATTCTTAGGCATCTTGGTGCCTCTTCATTTATCATATTAATACTGAATTTAGCCCAGACACCCAAGCAGCATAGCCCAATCAGCATGGTCCCCTTCAGCTCAGAACTCCTGAGTTCTAGAGATCCACCAGCCTAAGTATCTGAGGTAGCTAAGATTACAACTGTATGTCCCAACTCCTGCCCCTCTCCCATTTTTTAAGTCAAGATGAGCTTGTGAAGAAATTAATATGAGTACTATGAGTGAATATGAGTGAATGGGAAATCATCATCATAATACTTTGGGTCTTCAAAATACTATTACTTCTAAAGAAAAGGAAAGATACCACCTAACCATCACTAGCCCCTTCTCAACAAAAAGAAAATCCTAGCCCTTTTGATCTTTTGGTGGAGGGTCTGAAGGAGAATAGGGAGATGATGAAGGGAATCTGATAGAACTGTCATCAAAACCCAGAGGAATGAAAAGGTGTGAGAGCTCATAGTTTGTAGAGCTTATGTCTATACATGAAGAGTACTCAGGACTAAAAGTCAAGAGACCTGGATTCAAGACCTTCCTTCTTCATCTCACTTCAACTTTCCTGTTCTTCAGGTTTCATCACAGTAAAGTGTACAGCCACTATCCATTTTCTAGTTTCTTAATAAGGACCGTGAGGAGACAAGCAATATAATATAAGAGAAATGATTTAAGTGCATCAGAAGTGGCTGCATCTTTCAATTTACACTATTTACTTTGCTTGGCTGGGCTGAAATGCACATATCCATGCAGTTTAAGGCACAGAATTTATTTGAGGGCCCAGAAATATTTTGTGTCTGGCTCCCCATAAAAGAGTTAATGAAACTTTTATACCTTTGACTTTAGAAGAATGACAGATTCCACAAGCAAATATATCTTTAACTAGGCATAGATAAATAGGCACACAGAAGGTGAGGAAAGAGAGAAAATGAAAACAGTAAGAAGAGACTTACTATAGTAACATAACACCTTCCTTATATAACCTCATTCCAGAATGAAGTCCTCCATATGAGTGAATTTCCTAGATAACAAGGCTACTCATTCAAGTGCTGAGGCTGTTTTTTTAATTTAACCATTTTTGATTCTTAAAAAATTTCTAATCCACATCAACTTCCTTATCTCCTTAAAATAGAGGCTACAGAAGAGAATTTGCCAGTTTCTTCGTGACCCCAGGCATCATCATAAATATATATTATGTTTTCAAAATGGACCATGATATATACAGTGTAGTTCTATAGATATTTTTTTATTTTCTGACTCATTTTTTTGCAGTCATCTACTGTTTGTCATTCCTATCATTCTGCCAGGTTTTAACAGGCCAGCTGCTCCCCTTGCTAATAATCTACTGTGTGCTAGGAAATTTGATAAGAAAGTTTGCTAAACTGTTTATTAAGGAAGAGTCCACTGGCTCTGAGGGAGAAGTGAGAGGTTTCTCCTATAGAATAAAATACATAGTTTAAGTGACAAGACTTCAAACAGCTCTTGTGGCTCTACAGAGGCCTTTTGTTTACTTTCTCCCATTGGGGGGTTGCAGTCGAAGAGAAAAGTTTGTGTTTCAGATAAATGGAAATAGAAAAACACATTACTGGAGTTACATGCTTTGTGGGATTACAAGGTAGAGTTCAACCAAAATACTTCTAACTTCCTAAAAAAATAATTCTAAACAAATGTTAGGAAAAGAACATTGGGAGAAGACTAGGAGGTGGGAAGGAGATACAGAAATGTTCATTTTAGGAGAAAGAAGAATCTGAGAAGGATAAAGAAAAACTAGGATGGCATGTGGGAATGGAAGCCAAAGGATGTGTGATATTTACAGGATGTGTGAGTTTTACCAACCCAGTTTTGTTCTGTTTCATTTCAAAAAAGCCAGGATCAAAGATCAGCTGTGCATAATAAAGTCACCTGAAATTACATAAACAAAACATTAGAGAACTATGGGAAGAACCGGCTATTATGATCAGTAGAGACAGTAGTGAATCATGAAAATAATGCAAATTTGAAATCAGGAGACTTGAGCTCACTTGAGTGACACTGTGAAAATCCTTGACCTTTCTGAATCCAAGCTTTCTCATCAATAAAATGAGTGGATTGGTGGCAGGGGTGGGGAACCTGTGGCTTCAAGGCCAAATCTAGTCCTCTAGGTCCTCAAGTGCAGACTTCAGTCAAAGGGTCAGACTTGAGGACCATGTGTGGCCTCAAGGACTCAGGTTCCCCAACCCTGGATTAGATAATCTCTAAGGCCTCTTCTAGTTCTAAATCCTATAAAATCAGCTAATTCAATTTTGAAAAATTACTCTGGTACCTGAGTTATCCAGATCAGCTGTCTACAAAAACCAAACTAACCAGATGTTTTCCACATCTGCCCTTCACTGTGTTGTTACTGTCGGTCCTTCATTTTGGAACAGCACCAATGATATCACTAGGGTGATGTCTTGACTTGCTCTTGAAATGAAGTAAGGCAGAGCTTTATAAAATCAGCAGACTCTTAAGAATTCACTCTTTGTACTTATGTTGATCAATATAGACTATAATAATTAAAACAGTCTATATGTATGACATACTTTAAAATTTGCAAAGTGTTTTCCTCACAACCTGGTAGAAAAACCATTCTAATTATTTAAGTGGCTAGTCTATCTTCATATGCCCAATAAGTCTTGAATCCAAAGCTTAATAATAACTGATATTCATGTAGTGATATAAGATTGATAGAGTGCTTCACATACATTATTTCTTTTGTTCCGCACAACAATTATTGGAGTTACTGTTATTATACCCTTTTACGGATGAAGAAGCTGAAGGTCAAAGACATTCAATCCATTGACCTGGGTCACACTATGAAAATATAAGGCAGGAATCCAAATGCTAGTCATAGGATCACAAATTTAGAGAATTAGGGGTCACTGAAGGCAACTCCCTCATTTTAGTGATAATGAAACTGAAATTAGAGTGGTTCAGTGACATCCAAGGTTGGTTGGTATCAGAAGCAGAATTTGAATCCAGGTCTACCTGGCTCAATATCCAGCCCTGGAGTCACTATTCCAATTCTTCCATCTCCAAGTCCAGTGTTCTTCACTATATTTCCTCACATTAATATGCAAACAGAAGTATTATTTGTTAAATTTTTTAAAAGCTATTATTAAGGTGGAATTAAGTTCTATGAATGGAAAATATACCATATCTTTAAATAATATATTATGATGGCAAGGCCTACATTCCACATGGAGATAAATCTTTACAGCTATACGAGTTACAATTATATCTTGATGAAATAGTTTCATTAGTCTTCTTAGCTCGAAAGAAGATTTCTTCAAACTAATTTCTTGATTGGAATTTCTTAATCTGGAGTGTATATCTGTTTTTCAACAAATATTTTCTTAACTCTATATCAATACAATTGGTTTCCTTTGTAATCGAATGTATTTTATTTTATGCATTCAAAAACATTACTCTTAGAAGGGTCCCTAAGCTTTACTGCGCAGCCAAAGGAGCCCAGGATGTTAGAAAAAAAAAAGGTAACCACTCCTATTCTAGAGTATCTGTAACTACTCATTCCACTCTGGAAAACACAAGAAAGCCAAAAAAACTCAAATCCCAAATTTATTAGAAAAAGGCTTATCTATGTGGTTGCCTAAAAGACTTGTGTAATCTCTTTAAAAGAAACTGACCAGATGATTCCTGGGAAATTGCAGATTTCTGTAGCATATGTAGATTCTCTATGGACTCCTTATGTCTTCTGAACAGCAGTGAGATCTCATAGGGTCTGGCATAATATTGTGGCACAATGGAGTGCACAAAAATGAAGAAAGAAGGATCTACACAGTATCAAGAAAGGGAATGAAAGGGAAGGGGCATTTTGTTTACAAAATCCCCCATATGGTTTTTAATATAATCTGATCTTCTTTCCAGTTTTCTTATAATTTACTGTCCTCTACATACTTCCACATCCAGTGGCATTGGTGTCCTTGATGTTCCTGGAATAAGAGGCTTCCTCTCCGAACTCTGGGCATTTTACTGGCTGATTCCCATGCTTGAAATACTTTTCCCTGAATCCTTTAAATCCAAGTTAAAATCCTACTTTCTACAAGAAACCTTTCCCTATTTCCCTAGAAGGCTAGTACCTTCCCTCTAGAATTAATTCCAAGTTACTCTGTATGTATCTTCATTCAACATTGTTGTTTGCATCTTATTTCCCCCATTAGAATGTAAGCCCTCAATGTTAGGGACCGTTTCATCATTCTTCATATCACTATCCCCTTAGCACAGGGCCTATATGTAATAAGTGCTTAATAAATGCTCATTATCTTACCACCCATTTTTGTTTAGTTGACATTCCATGTAAGGTACAAGCCTTCAAGTGGGGTCACCTCCCAGCCATGGAACAAATGCATGAAACTTCCTTAAAAACAACAACTTCCTATCCTCCTCAGCCTGGAGGAGTGTCTTATCTTAATTTTCAATGGCATGACATTTTTATGGTGAACCATTCAGCCTTTTCTGTTTAGCAAATTCTGTGGCTGGAGAGTTCAGCAAAGGGAGCCTGCCTTTTGGCATTTTTACCATTCCAACTCCCAGTCTTTTGGTCTTAATAAAAAATACAATTTGAATTGCTTCCTGGCTAGAAGAGGATGTGGATTAAATGAGAACTTGGTGTACACTTCATCTCAGGAATGGGATAACTGAGCAAACAAACAGTGAGTACAGCCTTTGGGTCATCTGGGGTTTGGAAAGCACACATGGTTGCCTTCAGCATCAAGGGCTCCCAAAACGACTCACTGGCTTGAAGGTTTTCATGGTCCATTGCACCAACACAACCAAAACCAACTGCATTCTTATCCAGGCCATATCATAATGTTATGACGGCTGAGGGCAGATTACAGAATGCCATTCAGCACTGGTCAACAGAAAGCATTATCTTTTCCCATTAATCTACCTATAGCATAATTGTCTGTAACTGACGGAAGAACAAATATTGTCATATTATCCTAAATAAACTAGCACTAATTGAATGTATAGAGAGCAAGGACTCTACCTTGACCTCATGAAATTTGGTTTTTAATATTTTGATGATTGTATTTCAATTGAATTGATCTCCTTTGTAATCATCTTTATTTTGTGCATTTAAAAACATTATTCTGAGTAGACTTCATCAGACTGTCAAAGGGGACCATGCCACAAAAGAGCTTAAGAACCTCTAGTACTGGAGGATCTTTCTAGAATATAATTAGGATGGCAATCATCTGAAGGAATAATTGAATTTGTGTCAATTCCACGGGGCCATGAGAGACAATCTGAGGCAATAATTCCTCTCCCTGTCTACAAAGTAAACAAACAGTATAAGATTGCAAAATTTAACATGCTTGTGACTTGTGTTTTAAAATGTCATAATGATGATTGTCACCTTAGCAAGGATCATTCCTTAAATTTGTATAGGGTCACACAGATCACAAGGGCTTTTATGGGCAATATCTGTTACCCAATAATGGCCATGTGGGAAATGATTAGCATTTAAAGGCCAAAAAAAGTATCATTCTAAGAAGAGGAACAGTTTTAAATTGCAGAAATCTCCGAAACCCACTCAACAGTCACAACTTAACTTGAGGTTTGAGGTCATGAATTATCTTACTTCACATTTCAGGGAAACTGGTAGACAAGTCAGGAAGCCAGCTATCAGTAACTCAGAAGGTATCACAAATTAAAATCTCCAGTTGGAATGCAAATTTCTAACAAACCTTTAATACCCTTCTTTTCTATGTGAGGCCACAAAACATTAAGCTGAGTCAAAACACATAATATCAAAAGGAAGGTGTTGACCTTTTGGCTAACTCATTGTTTTTACATTCAATACACAATGATTCAATCATTCACTTATCAAACATTGATTAGACAAGTTCATGGCACAACCAATAGATTCATTTAGTCAATCACTTATTGAACAAGCACTTATTATGTGCTTACTGTATACAAAACCGTTGTTGACACTGGAGTACATACAAAATTTAAATAATATCCATCAACATAAAATATAGCAGACTTATCTACATTGATTGCAATAAATCTTGAGTAGGAAAAGAAGGCTGGAATAAAAGATCTCTACATGTAGTAAACTGCTTTAAATTACATGCTATGGTAATTCTAAACTGCATTAGGGAGAAAAGATTTCAGTGTGGCATGACTAGCACTTGGAAACAGGATACAGTTTCTTTTTGCTTGTTCCCTTTCACAGCCATACTCCTAGAAAAAGCTGTCTACACTTGTTTTCTCTGCTTTCTCACCTCCCACTCACTTATCAACCCTCTACAATCTGGGTTTCCATACATACCATTTAATCCACACTGCTCTCTCCAAGGGCACCAATGATGTTTTATTGCTAAATTCAGGGGTCCTTTCAGTCCTCACCCTTCTTGACCTTTATACAGTTTGTGGCACTATTAACCAACCCATCCTCCTGAATCCTCTCTCCTCGGGTTTTACTGGCCTAACTCTGCCATGGTATTTTTTCTCCCTCTCCTATATGGGATCAGCATTCATGTTCCCCTGCTTCCACTCCATTTGGATATATGCACCACTTTTCTTTTCTTTGCATACTGTCCCTCTTAGACATTTCCTCATGAATTTAATGATCATCCCCATGAAGACTCCAAAATCTAGCCCTCTAATCCACAACAACTTTAATTCCATTCCTCTGCCTGTCCCCATTTCTATTTCTGATGAGAGCATCACAGTTCTTCTAGACACCCAGTTCATTCTCAGCTCTCCACTCTCATTTGACACCCATGTCCAAGTTACCAAGTCTTGGCAATTCTACCTCCTAAATATCCCACACTCATGCCTATCAGTCTTCTCATGCCAATAATCACCCTATCTTAGACCCTCATCCTCTCTCACAAGGACAATTACACAATATACTCCTAACTGACCTTCATACCTTCAGCCCTTCCCCTTTCCAATCCATCTTTCACATAGCTGTTAGATTGGTAGTATTTCTAAAGTACAAATCTGATCACATCCCCCTCCCTACTCAAAAAGTTGCATTGCTTCCCAGTTGCCTCTAGAATACAAAATAAACTTCTTCCTCTTTGGCATTTAAAAGTCATTATAACCCATCTTCAGCCTATGCCTCTAGGATGATTAAACATTACTTCCCCCTTATTCACAACATTTTGATTCCCACTCTTGTACAGAGAGGATCCCATGGAATGGTCCTTCTCCTTACCTCTGATAGTAATCCTAGCATCATCCTCAACTCCTTATTCTGCCTAGCCCCACACAACTAATTAGATGCCAAACCTTACCATTTTTCTACTCCATCTCTCTCAAATCCTACTTTTTGTCTCTACTCACAGTTACCATGCTAGTGGGAGCTCTCATCACCTAGAAGAGAGCAACAGCCTCGTGACTGGTGGTCTCCCTACCTCAAGTCTCTCCTCTCTCTTCAGTCTATCAATCTTATATACATCACAATCATTTTCCTTAAGGTGCAAATCTGACCA